>CM023828.1:7560000-8178214 GCA_013266295.2 Branchiostoma floridae x Branchiostoma japonicum
CCTGGCAAATTTGATACTGTCTTGCAGCCACCGAAAGATCTGCTTGGAGATTTATAGTATTATAGACCATGTTTTATTCTACGTACACGTGTACGTGTATGGACTAAAATCATATTACTGTATCTGTGCTTTCACGCGTGTGACTATTTTGTATTAAGGATGGGGTTGGTGTGTCTGTCTCTCTGTTGTGACTATAGTTTTACGTCTAGTATTTAATAATCCTGAAGCACGTAAAAAAATCTGGTCGCATATTCACCACCAAAGCATATCCATTTAACATTTGCGTCACAAACACCATCCGCATCAAAATCCGTTTTTGATAACTTGTTCCGAAAGAGCAACAATTGAAAAATTGTGAGACATGACAAAAGTATGAACATTCATAATATTCCTGCGCATTTTCAAACCGGTGTACAAAACAGGACTACAAATACGGGTCCGTAGATTCGTCCTTTGCGAAACACTGTCTTGTCGATCCATTGCCTTCTCTCTCCTCTTGAATAACTCTTGAATTGTAATCGTTTTTTTATGATATCATACAGTTTATCAATGTCGAAGTCAAAATCATATTCACCTGCCCTACATTTGATGTTATTCATGTCAGTTGTACTGTATATAACAATAACCAAGCATGTACTACGCGCTCTAGGCATTGGCGCTTGCTACATGTTCATACATACATTTTCATTTTCCTGCCAATGATAACACATCACTCATTCCCACTCTTTAAATGTAGCAATCCCAATTCACAGATTGTTAAGTCCCGCCGTCCCGTCTTCTAGTATAAAACCAAAGCAGCGTGGTTGGAACGGGACAAGTGTGCGCTACGGCGCAGGCGCACTCCGAATGTAGGTCAATGGCGGGGAGATGACCTAATAAGCTAGGGTTTGCGCCTGCGCAGTGGAAAAGTAGGTCACCGCCAAAAGGGCATTGACTGGGGTTGGGTACCCAAGTGGTTTGGGATATTCCTTTGTTTGCAATATCTTTTCCTCCATTTCAAGCCACAAAAAAAGCTTGTACAAAATTTCGCAGCAACCGCCCTTACACCTAGCCACACACGTACATGTGCGTGGACTCGTGTTTTGTTTTATCTCATTTCTTGGCGTTAAACGTGTCCAGAGAAAGGTGTTACATGTCCGCCGTGCCCCAGACATGCAAATGAGCAGGTCAGTAGTGCTCATGAATGAGGGATGACGTCCAGAAGTGGGTTAGTGAAGCTTACCGTCCTGTACAGGGGGCTCACAGGTAAGTATATACACCGGCAGGGATGAACATAAAGCTACTCGTAATAACACCAGCATACATGTATGCTAAACACTCAGGAAAAAATCTAGCTTTGACAACCGTTCTTCAGAAATTCTTTCTTACTACGTAGTATATCTTTCAACAAGCTTTTGGTTTCTTGTTCCTTGTCAAGTATCAAAACGTAAGAAATGAAACGGAGACTATAAATAAGTAAAACGTGTGGATAAGGTTATACTGGCTTAGAAACATTTGTGGAGATTTGTGAGAGTTCGTTGCTGGGATAAGCCACCAGGCTGACTATAATCCATATGAACTTTAGAAAGATTTAATCGCATTGAGACTGCCCTGAAGAACAGCAGACACAGAACAATACAAGACGGCAATGTTGAAAAGACGACTGTTTTGGAGAGGGTTTTTGTCAACATTTTCTAAACCACTAGCTGTTGATTTTACGTGTCGACTTGCAAAAGTTTATAGTTTATTTGTGTATGGTGGAGTGCATGATACTTACTACGACAATGTTTCTGTCGATCTAGATCTTTATTTACAATTTACATAGATACAGGACAAAGAATAAACATTAATGATAGAAGAATATATGTGTCAAATGATTATGTGATGAACAATAAAATATAGGATACCAACTTCGATAAAGTTATCTTCAAATAACGATCATAATTGTAATGTAATAAAAATGACAATAGCGAATTTAATGGAACTACAGAAAACAACAAAAAAGACTAGCAAACAAGACAGGGAGGTACTGTCAAATAAACAACACCTTTTCTATCTGGTGCTAAATTTGTGCCACAAAGATCGTTAATTATCATTTTCACCTCAAATTAGGCAGTGCCCTACATACGGGGGAGGGGGGCAGGTAACTTAGTAACAAAAAGAATCCTATTTTGAGTCCTGTCCGTAATCAACTTGTGTGGCACGTAGTTTCCGCTCTATTTCCCCACAGATGTACACCGAAGACAAAGAACCTGTGGTTATTTGGTAAGCCACCAGGACCACTCTGTACAGACGTATGATTAATATGTCTGAAAAAATAACCGCTGGGTCAGCGAAATTGTGACATGTAGGTTTTCTGGAGCAAATATGGCGGCATGATCTTTGTACTGAGGAAAATCGACCTCTTTTTAACTTCCTTCTGTTCCGGCCTGGAGGCGGATGAAATCAAAACGCTGTGCGCTCGCTCTATATAACCAGCCAAACGTAGCGTCTATACGAAAACGTGACTTCTTGCGTTTTAAGTTACGAGTTAAGGAGTTTTTAACCTTCAGCCTGCTAAGGTAGCCGTTTAGCACCAAATTTGTATTGGTTATGGGGTTAGGCAGTAGGGAGAAGGTTAGATATGTGGTACGGAAGTATTGGTTTGGGTGGCTGAGCTGCTTGTTTTTTTGTGTCTGTGTGTCCAGACAGAGTAGGTTGACAGCACGTGGGTAGGAGATTGATAGACAGAATGATAGGATGTCAAAGGTCTCAGAATTTGACCGGGAGCTAGCCAGCACATGGGGGAATTCAGGAAGCAGAGGATTGCATACTTCCCGAAAGTCTGAAATTTCTTGTTTTCAGAGGAGTATTAGTGTTGCGCTTGATAGCGATTCTATCACACAGCTATAGTGGGTAATTTGTAAATATGAATTCAGCCGTCAGAAAATTGCTTTCTAAGTCCTGTGTTCTCTACAAACACCATATATAAATTTAACTGTAGCGTTTGAATGCAGTCCCTTGGCTGTATAAGAGGGAAATATTATCTAGCTTCCCAGTGACACACTACCTGACAGAAATAACGAACAGTTAGAGTTCTGTAAAAACCATCAGGATTCCGTAAATAGCCATGAGAGAGAGGACCTGAGGACAAACCCAGTGTTATCTAACATCTCTTTCCCTAGGGCCATATTATGTGAAACGTTCGAAAGAAATATAACATTAGACAAGACTGATATCACAGCTAGGGAGATCTGTGTAAAGCCTATGATGTGTGACAACGCTGTTGATATGATGCAATAACTACTTCTCTCTGCATCAGAAACTGTTTCTTTATAAGCCCCTAGCCTGTCACACATAGCCGACATATGACCTCCCGAACATAACACTAGCCGAACCCCCACCCAACCATCAACCATGGTTGGGAGTAGGTCGGGAGCAAGGTCTGCTGTGGTTGGCTGGTGTTCGGCGAGGTTGGCTACTGTTCGCCTGCGCCAGCCGAATGTTTCAAAATGTTTAAAACATTCGGGTGTGGACGGGAGGTTCGGCCATGGTTGGCTGGTGTTTGGCTGGTGTTCGGGAGTACACCGGGGCGTGGTTGGCAGTCAAATTTGACTCAAATTTAGTTCAAATTCAATTTGATTCGTACAAAAAGATAGGCGTGGTCTAACTCTGGTCAGACTGCTCCTGAACGTCAGCCAACCTTGTTCGGCTGGTGTTCGAGGGAAGGTTCTGAATTTGTGACTGGGGCTTCAAGAACCGGACAGCCTTCTGACTTCTGCTTTGAGATGACGAAAACCGGACCCAAAACACGTTATGGTTAGACACGCATGGCGATCACATGTCCAACATTGATAATTTGTGGTCACCACAAACAACCGACGTTTATCAAAATTTGATTCCGCGATTTTTCTGATACAGACCAAATTTCTGATACAAAAAAAAGTAGGCCTTACAGCATCAGCTAGTCTAGTCTGGTTTGAACCAGTTACAACCAGGTATGTTTAGAAATAGAAACTGTCCTTCAAATCAAAATCAAAGCACCGGTATGGCATCGTTGTATGAAAGCAATATACCGATGTGATCAATATTAATCGTAATAAAACATGAAAAGGTTGATAAAAATATTGTCCAAATAGTAAACACCCCCCTCTACAAAGGGGTAAGAATGCAATATATCAAAATCAAAAGACGTGATCAAAATCCAAAAAATGAATTTCATTTGTAAACACCTTGAGAACTTGTAAGAATGATCCATTGCTTGGTCGGCACGTAGACAAGAAGGTTTCGGCCGGTGACTTCTAGTGAACCGACAGTCCTAGGTGGACACAGACAGATCAAGATTTTAATAACAACAAACAAAATTGGACATGTGCGTGACAGGTTTTGATTAATAACTGTCTGCGAAGACACATTATTTTGTAGTGTGATAATATAATATGGGTGTGGGCGTGTAGACATTCAAACATTGGCAATACGGTCAAACCAGACAAAACTAGCTGTCACAGGGGACTTGAAAATGGTAAGAAAAGACAGCGGACTGAGTCGCCACTGGATATTCTCAACGGTAGAGACGTCCACAGTATGCAGTGTTAAATTGATGCTGCTTAGTTACATGTTTGCAAAACAAATTCAGCATAACTGCTGCAACTACAGGAGCCAAAAATATATATTTTTAGTTAAAATAGAAAAAAATGCCCCCCCCAAATAGCTTTTGGGCAAACATTGAAATGTCTCCATATCCAGATTTGTTTAGAATAAATAACACTAAATACACTAATAAAGGTTCATGTGGACCAAATCTGGTGATTTTAGACAACTTTTTACAATTTTTCGAATTCACCCGAAATGCTTGCGACAATGTTGAAAATAATCTAAGGGAGCAACAAAAAGTGTCCAGGTGGTCCTTACGTAAATGTGTTCACTAGTACAGTGTATCCTATTCCTCCGTCTATCTGTTCATCTTGAATCAATGCGTCCTTTCTCGGACATCCAGACGGTGTATATACTGTGATGAAAACCGCATTTTATCAACGCTTGCCTTCCTTTAGAGGGGCATTATGTAACATTTTTGCACCAAACATGGAAATGTTTTAATTGAAAAAATCTTCGTGTGATTGTAATTTACTCCCACTTTTCAACATATTTGTGAAATTATCTCACATTTCTGACATTTATGGTTGGTGCTAAAATATCCCACACGAGGAGTACTCTGTGGTGCCACCACAAACTACCAAAATGTAAACAAACATGGCTGGCAGCTGTGTTTCCAGCTTTTAAATACACTTGTAAGGTGTCATATTTTGGCACCTCCACTTCCTGAATGGCACTTATTTGCAATGGGTTGATTCAACTTACTTTGTAAAGAAATAAACAGAAAATTTACTTTTTGTATCGTCCTAATGTTACATAACTCAGCTTAAAGATTGATCATCACAACTTTCATCTTAACGTAACTTTTTCATCTTAACGCAATTAATACCTAGCCGAGGAAAAGGTTCAAACCGGGCAGGATTATAGTAACCTAGAGGATTTGCACCTAGATTTGAAGTCGATCCGATTTTGAGCAAGAAAATCTCCTCAGGGTACCACCCCCGGTTTTCGCCACACAGACCTATTTGTCAAATTTTCCGCCCGTCGCAAAAAGGGACAAGTTAAGGGTGACCTACCGCCCTCTTAAGGCTGCTGTAGACTACCACACGTCCTCCGTGGATGTCTTCAGGTCTCCGCGGATTTCTTTAATGTGTTTGTAAACCTTGGAGGTTCTTATGTAACCTTGCGACCTTAGCGTTGGGACGTCTCGGTTGTACATCAGACTAGCTGGCTGTAGAATGATGAATTCAGTTTGAAATATAGTAGGACGAACTTTTGGTATATTCAAGTCTAAACTTTGTTTAAAGTTAAAACTTTTGATCCAACACAAGGATCGAAAGCTCTAGGTGAGAAATTACCTTGAGTTGGATCAAAAGTTTTAAATTCAAACATGTCACTATACCAACACAGATGAACTTTTATGAAAGTGTAAACTTTGTAGGTAAACTTTGTCGTTTTATTTGACTGGTTTTGATTTGTACATCAGGTCATTATCGTGTAATTCCTTTCTTTTTTCTTCATTGTTGTTACTACCTTCTTTCTGTTGATGTTATTTTTATATCATTATACATAAACCTATACACAAGCTTTACAGTAGGATTATACTTATTAATAAGATTCATTTACTAGTGAGCTTTACGATTGGTTTACAAACTTGTTTGCTTGGTTCATGCGAATGTCAATTTGTATGTTGCGGGGGAGACAACTAGCAGAGGTTAGCAATCACCTGTTTTGTCTCCCCCTCCATTTTGTAATGGAGAAGTTTAATAAAAAAATTAAAGAAACGCTGTTTCAAATTATGAGATAAAGTTTAAACTTTCCGGTCAACGGATTTGACCTAGGTGTACTCAATTCTGACCAACTTAGTCCTGACGTCAAGTGTCCGTTTTAGAGGTTACCTGTCAACATTGAGTGAGTCATGATATCGTTGCTTGGACAGAGCCATAGGATTGGTCCAAATCCTGGTAAGTTTTTTGATATATATATATTTTTGTAGACCAGAAAGGTTAAATATTTTCGTGTTAGAAGGGTTAAGGATTCACGTGTTAGTTGGGTTTCTATATATATCTGGTAGTACCTAAATTGTGACAGGATTACAAAGGAGGTTAGTTTGACCCAGTTTTTAGTGTATAGTCTTGACAAGTCTGATCAGTTCGACCAATGCTAAAGGCAAGAAGCATGTCACAAAACATGTAAAATTATCGTTATACGTCCTGCAAAAAAAACGTTATGTTTGAATGCAACACCAGAGACTTTCTTTGATCACCTGATGTTGATCTTAGTTGACATGTGAAGCAGCAGTTAGAATGTATAACGTTACAATGATATGTACAATTAGAATCCAAAATGGCGCCGAGGCGAAGTACAGTATACCAACAGTATAATAGAAACACCACTATTTCGTCGTAATTCTCAAGTTATCCTGTTCACAACCACATAAGCGAACGTTGGACCCAGTCCACAAACGATGAAATAAACTTTGAAAGAACATAACTACATCTTGGACGTAAACAGTGACTAGTTTTTATAGAGACAGATTGCGAGGTCGCCGCCCTACATGTGTGGACGACATGACATGACTACCACAATAGGATAGGTCAGAAAGGTCAACATTAGCGACCGGTTGTTCTGCCAAGTTGGATTCTTGGAAAACACCTGCGCAAATGGCCAAAAATAGATCATCTTTTCCCGATTTAGTAAACGACTTCCAATGAAATCCGTCAACACAGTTATATATACATATTTTGTTGGTTACATATACAGATTCTGTTGGCTATATATACATATATTTTGTTGGCTATATATAACAGGCGACACTTTAAATCCGGAACAACACTTTAAATCCGGAACAACACTTTAAATCCGGAACAACACTTTAAATTGCGCTCCGATGCAGAATTCTGCAGAACTGACCTAGTCCACCGGGACCTACCAATGTTACCTAGTAGACGTAATTGTTATCATGTAGTATGTGATAATCTAGAATATTAAGTTTCCTTCTCACACTTATGATTATGTCTTAATAATCAAAGTTGTCCGGATTTAAAGTGTTGTTCCGGATTTAAAGTGTCGCCTGTTATATACATATTCTGTTGCTATACACAAATTTCAAGTCAATCCATTGATCTAAAGTGACATGAATCAATGTTGAAAAGTCCGATCGGATAATGATAACAGAAATTTCAAATATAACCATAATTATAACAACAACAGAAACTCAAATATAACATATATATAATGTTTAAATATTTTAGGTATGTGAAAATTAATTTGAGTTTAGACAATTCACTCTACTCTCTACCAAATAAACTAACAATAGTAGATTTTCAACAAGTACTTTACACAATTAAATGAATACTGTCATTGACTATATCAATATGTACCATACTTGAAACTCTGCAATTTCTTTGCTATATATGCATATGATATATAGTCATATTATTGATATTATGATTATAAGACACTATGATGTGTGCGCTGCTATTTTATTATACGACGTCTTGAACTTATAATGTACCACACACCATACTTTATTAGGAGTTATATACACACGTTCTATTTTTCCCCTTTTGGGTTTCATAAAATATACGGCGTCCCTCACAATTCGTCTCCCACTTTCTTTGGTAGTGTCGTCTGAAATTAAGGTCACCAACAAGACATCCTAACTTTTTTTCCCGGCAGTTGCTTTGCCTTCAGTACTCCTGAGCTATAGCTCCAAGTTCGGCTGTAATTACGATTGCTATCTGGACATAGATCATGCTGATTTGTTCGTTGGATTTCTTTCCCTAGCGAACATTATACCTACATGAAGATAGATACTACTGCGCCGCTCGGCGCCATTATAATCTAGTGCGTCCTGACCTAGCTGTCCTTCAGTGGACCACCTAAGAAATACAAACAGTCTTAATTATCCTGAGGATCTATATCTTTCCTTCCTGGACTTTGAACGTCGTGTGAACTTAAACTTTTTTGTATTTATTTACTCTTTTTTGGAGCTGGATTTCTTCTGGGAAAGTTGGAGGATGTTAATTTGCATACTTGGGACTGTTTACTGACGAATTGATTTCACGATTGCGTTGGACGATGAACTGTGAACGACTGTAACACACAGCGACTAGTGTGGGTTGCTGAACAGTTTAAAGCAATTTTCTACTACATTTACGAGATAAAATAAACGGGCCCAATAGATGGAGAATCCTGTACCCGTAGCCCTATCAGGTACCCTATCTAGTACCCGTAGCCCTACCCAGTACCCGTAGCTCTATCCAGTACCCTATCCAGAACCCGTAGCTCTATCCAGTACCCTACCCAGTACCCGTAGCCCTATCCAGTACCCGTAGCTCTATCCAGTACCCGTAGCTCTATCCAGTACCCGTAGCCCTATCGATATCCAGTACCCGTAGCCCTATCCATTACCCTATCCAGTACCCGTAGCCCTATCCATTACCCTATCCAGAACCCGCAGCCCTATCCAGTACCTGTTACCCTACATTTGTATCCAGTACCCGTAGCAGGTTATGCTTGTTTGGAGGAAGTTCATTCACAGAACAATCGTCCTTGGGTGTGTGACCGTCCTTGGCTGAAGGCACTACACTGTCGGTATAACACTTTTGCACCGAAAATAGACAATTTGCATCATATTGGCTTTAATGCAATATACGCCCAGTGGCGATTGACGTCAAACACAAATAGGCAGATATAGCTAGCTGTGTCTAAAGTTGACATGGCCGATAGCTATTTCTGAGAATATCAACGTGAATAAAATGTATGTAACCTTAGATGTAGATTTATATAATGCAGGCATATATGGTATGGTGTTTTTCCGCTTAAGAAATATATCATTATAACCTTTGCCGTCATTATTCTAAAATCATCAAAAAGTACAACATAGTAACTAACGTAGACTTCAACAAAATACTGGCTATATTTAAGGAAGGTGTGCATTCTGGAAGACAATCGTCACCGCAAATAACATACAGCGCACTGGCAAAGCGTTTGGTAAACCTAACAACGATGTAGTACTGTTGACAAGACCATTGTTATGCTTTTCTACAACCGTTTGTGTCTGCAGTTTAAGCTAAGCCCCTGTCACAAATTCAGAACCTTCCCCCGAACACCAGCCGACCAAGGTTGGCTGAAGTTCGGGAGCAGTCTGACCAGATTTAGGCCACACCTGCCTTTCGATACGAATCGAATTTGAGTTAAATTCGAGTCAAATTTGACTGCCAACCACGCTACGACCACTGCTGACCTACTCCCGAACACCAGCCAACCACCAGCCAATCATGGCCGAACCTCCCATCCATGCACACCCAAATGTTTTAAACATTTTTAACAACGGTAGCCGACCTCGCCGAACATCAGCCAAACACAACCGACCTTGCTCCCGACCTACTCCCAACCATGATTGCTGGGAGTTCGGCAGTGTTCGAGAGGCCATATTCGGCTATGTGTAACAACGGCCTAACCATGCCACCTGTGAGATCCTCTCTTTCTTTCAATCGCACCTGATTATCTATCGTTGTTTGGATCAAGCATCACGCAAGGCATATGCACTCAAAGCGATTGGTCGTTCCCAAGAGAAATACGACAAGCGTGATAAAAAGTCGCCCTTTTCTTTTGTGCGGAGTCTTTCTGTCAAGCCGCCCTGGGGGGCAAAAATGGTTCGCCCTTTGTCACTCCGCTCACTGCCACGGCTCGGGAGCATCTGTTACATACAACGGTCCGTGGGCACACAGAACCGGAGGGCCAAGTTTATTCATAAGATACAAGTACTGCACAAAATCCATTATTTAAGCACACGTAAAGCATGCGTAAAGGTTCATTTTCTTTCCTAGCGTGTACCTTTACGCATGTGTGCTTAAAGATAGGATGTCGGGCAGTGGAGCAAAATTACCTAACCATAACAATCTTCTACATTATTTTATGATTTATGATGAAATTATTGTCGGGGGACAATCTTCTACAGTTCATAAATTTTAAGTACATGACATGTGACAACCATTACATATAGGACAAAATATAAAAAATGCCTAAACGCTAGAAATTCAACCATTGACTGTAAAACTAAAAGCACATTTTCATCCCATACTACATAGCATTTGTAAGGTAGAGTAGTCTCATGATATGCTTAGTACATAGCAATGGATGCTATACCTTGTACAATATTTGTGCAATTAAGTTTATAACATAAGGTCCTGCTATTCAAATTAGACTCGATTTACAGAAGGGAGGTCTGTTTTAAGCCCTGTTTACACAAATACTGGGCCTCGTTGAACTTCTAGTCTCAAATCCAGCCTTTTGGCCGCTCCCAACCGTCGCCCAAAGTTAAAGGAACTTCAACTTTAGCCGTCGGTGATTTGAATTGAGGCTATTGAACTCCGCAATAGCAGAGGAAAATCCTACTTGAATACTGTATTTCTATAAGCGTTTATTTTTGCACGGGGATTGGCGTCTGTTCTTTGAAATAGGTCTTTGAACTGTCGTGGTATCACTACCATATATGGCATTTTTCCTGGATGATTGGTCGTTCTTTTGGTCTCTGACCTGTAGTCGAGTCGCGTGGTCTAACTCCGGATTCGAAAGGCGGCGCCTGATGAACATATTGCAGAGGTCTGTACTCTTGCCCCGACACGTGGCTCCGAATCTAGACTAAACCAGTGTACCGTTGCCATGGCGCAGTGTCCGTGACCTGCAACGCATGCGCAGTGCGAGGGCGACACGAGCATTTGAGAGGGTTCATCCCGGGACATGGTATGCCGTGTCCCAATTAGCGGGCATTGGCATCGGAACATGGCCCACAGGCGGAAATAGGACCCGACCGGCGGCCGCCACCTGATTCTAAACTGTCCGTTTACCCATCTGATTGACGCAGATAGAGAAATCTGCCAATTTACACCACTTTCTGTGACATACGACACGAGAAGTGATGAGATATTGCGACAAATCGCGACAAATATATACAACTACATGTACTATAAATCTTATACAACCAAGTTCTTAAAATAGACAGAAAAAAAAAGCCAAGATTTCACTTCTCTCCATCCCTTGGGCTCTTCCTGACTCTATTAGACAACGCGGATTTTGATGTAGATAAGTACGTTAGGAGTGTGTTAGACATGATGTCATGCTGTTATAATTGAAGGACATGGGGGGAGGGGGGGTGAAGTTCTAGGAACAATTTTCATCTCTTTTGCTTTGCAAAGTCCTGTATCTGGTCTAACCGACAAAGAGGGCGTCACATTTTAAGTCCCACTGATTTCTTTGGAACACCGGTTGAAGATCGGAGACCAAAGAGTAAAGAATCCACGTGTATGGGTCATTGACCTCGCGTGGTCATAACTGTGGTTTTAAACACGAGACAAAAGAGGGTGCGTGGTTGAAGAGTGACCACAGGGTCGCCAACACGCGGTCAGGACATACACGTGAGGGCTCAGGTGACACCGCACTGTCCTTGGAATTCACACCTGTCCGTGTTATTGTTATAATCTCCAAGCAGATGTAAGGATACAGCTTTTAGCAGTGAGCCTTCGCGTAGAAGGTTATGTTTTTGGTAGCGTTTGTATGTATGGATATCGATGTTTGTTTGGATGTGGTTTAGCACGATAACTCAAGAAGCTGTGGATGGATTATCATGAAATTTGGTAGGTGGGCAGGTCTTGCCCTATCAAAGAAATGATTGGATTTTGTACCCCTGGCGGCTTTCCTTGGTACTGTAGCAGAACGTCCGGTTTTGGTATCTCGTTTTTATTCGTCGGCCCCTCTTGTGCACTAAAAAAAGACGTACTAAATGCCGCAGAAACACTGAAGCTGATCCGTACGTTTGCTTGTAGATTAGCGGATGTAACTGTTGGTCCACGCGCTGGGATCATAGGATCACACCTACACTACCTTCTCTGGTTACACTTCAAACTGGGGAGGGGGGGACATGATCAAGCCAGAGGTCGTACGAAGAACTTATTTCTGTGTTGTTGTTGTTGTTTTTTTACCAGGATAGCTCTCTCACTGACTGAGCACTGCTTTTCAGAGTTGCAGAGCGTCAACACAATATTTAAAGATTTTAAGTTTAAAAAAGTTATCGGTTTTCAGGACCACAAGAATGGCAGCTAAAGTAAATATACGGGGTTTTGGTTAGGTCAGGTCAGGGACACTGTGGTCCATTGCTCACTGTGCTTGTCGAAAAGAGGCAGTGGAATTTCCCTGGTACAATGGATCTGTAAATACTGTACATAGTGTCTGTCTTCTCTGTCACAACCAGTGGAAGAGTAGCTCTTCAGTGAGCTAAAACTGGATCGAGATCACTTTCTTTCAAGTAATGCTACAATTAGGACTAGAAACTTAACCATACTACGATCTATTTAACATAAACTGAGATGGTTTTACTAAGTCAGTGGATATTGTATAGCTTATTTTCATATGAGTTTCAAACACCAGAAATATGCAATATTGATGAAAATAAGCTAAAAAGAGGTTGTACATGTCATTCACACATTGAGAATTTGTCCTTGAGAATATTTTCGATTTTTGGGGCCAAAATAGTACATATAAGCACCATGCTCAGAACCACCACGTATAATGTCTCTCACCACAAATGATTTGATTCATTAAAATACCAGCAAAACAGAAAACATAACACCATGGGAAAGTGGGTACGTAAATCCCAATAGAACTGACTTGTAACCTCGAAATTGTTTACCAAAAAGAAGTGGTATCAAAGAATTTAGACCAAGAATCTACACCATGATACTAGGGTGAGTTCGGTTAGGGCTCTTTCAAAATGGATTCTAGAGCGAACGTTAAACGTATACGTCAATGACATCACAAATAGCTCGCTCAGGGCCTAGGAAACTCTAGTGTTGCATGGAAGTTCCAATTTGGTGATTCAGAGTTTCCTACAAGACGGAATCTGTTAACTAGGTCATGGCAGCAATTATTTCAAAACCTGGATAAATCTGAAGGCCTTGAGGATCAATTATTTTCAATTACACATCCCTGACCTCTCATACCCGCACTAAAACGTCACGAATAACAAATTAACGTATTTTGTGGCGCCAAAAGGCTAAACTGCTGTTGTTGAGGGACTGTCGTGACAGGCCATCGTACAAGAAAGTTCAAAAAGTATTGCAGAAATGTTTCTCATTATATGTTGTGTCCTTCAATGAAATATGGCGATGTCAAAACGTTTTGAAATAGCTGTATTTCAGCTTTTTTTAACCTTCTCCCTGCTACCTAACCCTTAACCAATAGAGAATTGGTAGCTAAACGGCTACTTCAGTTGTGATATGGTTAAGGTTGCAGGCCTTTTTACCTTCGCCAAGAAGGTTATGTTTTCCGTAGCATGTGTGTGTGTGTGTGTGTGTGTGTATGTGTGTGTGTGTGTGTGTGTGTGTGTGTGTGTGTGTGTGTGTGTGTGTGTGTGTGGTTTAGCACCATAACACATGAAGCTATGGATGGATTGTCGTGAAGCTTGGTAGGTGGGTAGGTATACGTATAGATTAGACCTCTAAATGATTAGATTTTAGGCCCCCCAGCGGCTTGTCATGGTACTGCAGCGAAACGTCCAGTTTTGATATCTCGTGATCTGGACATGGCAGTCTTTACATGTGCCCGCTCTTTTCCTTTATAAACAACTTCGTGTACACTTAGTCTGCCAAGAACGTCAATAAACCAAACTTTATGATTTTCTTTGTACGAGTCCCTATCAGACAAGCTTCTGCTACATGAACATATAGTGACCTGAGTTTCTTAACAACGATCGAACTTTACCATAGGCTAGTGTTATGACTAATGTAACCCACGGAAAGCTAAGAAACTTAGTGTTAGATGTAACTATCCAGATAACACAACAGAAAACCTTGGTCCTAATTTAGTTTGAAACAAAAACTCTTCTAAGCTAGCTGATGAGGTACACTTTATCTGATTGCTTTTAGAAACAGAGGCGTATATTGAAATGAGGGAATTTGTCTGCAATTGCTGAAAGCAGATAGCATCTTTAAAGACTTAGAAGTCTTTGTAAAAATGAATGAAGTGTAACTAGGACGGGAGTAATTGCATACTAAATGAGGTACCTTCGGTTCTGTTAATGTGTGTACAAGTTTGTTAACAGAGTGGCGAGAGAGCACTCCAATCTCGCCAGCTAGTTGAAGATAAGTATTCGGCATCAGGACTTGTTAAAAGTCGATCTAAAGTAGGTCAGACTAACGTTCCATCAGACATGTCGCGACTTTTCCATTACCGTGCTCTAATTAGGCGGGAGTGCTAACGAACGAATTTGGATTCCGAACAAGAATTGGTCGTTTTGGCAACATTCTACAGCTATTTACAAGGAGACGATTTTGGATACGTACGGACTTATGTATTCACTAGTCCCCAAGCAGAGGTTCAGGCTTCGGCTTATTTTTGACGTGTATTTTTTCGGGCTTTCTTTTTTGTGCTGGTATTTATTTTCTACGCCAGCCGAACGAGTGGCCAATGGATACTGTCCTGCCAAGTTTGACACTGTATTGCAGCCACCAAAGGATCTCCTTGGAGATTATATATTCACGCCTGTTCCTTATCATACTGCTTTGTATACCATATTTTATTAGAGCCTCAACTTTTGTACCAAAAAATAAAGAATTCTTGTAGTCACTGTTTAAAAAATCCGTATCACGTTTATCATAAAAAAATAACGAAACTCATGATTAGCCCCATTCGATTGTAACACCATTTCAAAGATTTATGCTTGCCCTTGTTGTTTTAGTAATTAGGATTTTAAGTTCTGTTCTATACCTTTTTGTGCTATGTTCAATAGTTGTTGCCATACCTTGTACCATGTACTGCAATAAAGTTCTTCTTCTTCTTCATACATATAACATGAACGTTCGTTGTGTTTACCCGTATATGATAAATGTCTTCGGGCTGTAAATAATAGGTTGATAGGTAAAGAATATGATGGCATTGATTCAATCAATTTAACCGATCGTAGTCTCAGTACAATCGGTGTGTGCACTGTGAATCTGAGAAATTGTGATGGAAAGAAATGAACCAATCACTACATGGGAGTAGTCCAAACTATGTATGGAAGAAGAGGGCTTAGTTCATTAAAATTCCAGCAGTGGTCTCAGGTGTCCACATGTCCCTACAGCTGGTGACTGACGCATCATGGGACCTTGGGCTGGAAGTGGCGGGGGTACTTGGGGATAAGGACATGTACCAATTGTTGTCCCTAATTAACATATTTTATGTTAATGTAGCCCATCTCTTGCTGCAAGGATGGTACCCGGGAAGTGATTTTTACTCTCTTTAATCTCTTTATAATCGTGACAAGACAACATTAATATGACATTAGTGTTAAATTGGTAAGGGTGCCTCGTCTTATCCAGAATCTTAATATCCTGGCCTGTGGTATATCTTATCTGCTCAAGAGAAGATACTAACTAACGTCTTATCTTACCTTTCTTTAGTTCAGACAATTTTTCTTCGTGGCAAAGGAAAGTGAAGTAAGTAGAATGTAGGGAATGAAAGACGTAGTAGCAGCATATGTAGCGGTTTCCGTTCGCACAATATATACCCTACAGGAATACAATCACACAAAGTATACAGTGGTAGCCAGTGTATACTTTGTGTGATTGTATGAGCTGTCAAAAGATGTCTTTGTTTGTATCTTTTACACCTTGTGGTACCAAATTCAGGTGACGTATTCCATTCTTTGAAGTTCAAACACTGCCCGATATCCCTTGGATAACTTCACTAACGTACAACAACACCCTGGGTTCTAAAAAGTTAGTTACCACTGTAAACTTTGTGTGATTGTATGAGCTGTCAAAAGATTTCTTTGTTTGTACCTTTTACACTTTGTGGTACCAAATTCAGGTAACGCTTTCCACTCTAGATCTTCGAAGTAGAAACACTGCCCGATATCCCTTGAATAACAACACCCTAGGTATATACTAAAAAGTTAATAAATGGTTTATTGGTCAAACACTACCCGTGCAATCGCAGCCTTTCATAGCGCTGAATTGATGCAGGGTTTACAATATACAATACAATACAGGGTTCACATAATACACATGATACATATTTGCTCCACTTTTTGTGAAACTGTCGCAAGGGTCTGTGCGGCTGCCATTCGGCGCCACCAGGTGACCTCAATACGACTTTCCCCAACCGAAGTCAGGTACCCATTCACACCTGGGTGGAGTGAGGAAAGTCGTGTAAAGTGCCTTTCCCAAGGGCACAACGTCGGGGCGCATGTCCAGACATGTCCCGGGTACAACTCGGGATCGAACCCGGGTCTCACCGTTTCATAGTCGAATGCTCTACCACTACACCACCCGACGCCACACAAGTTCTTAATTACATTGTGTTAGATATTTATTTAATTTCCTCTATATTTAGTTTATATTGGATTTCATTTTATAATAATCTATATTTTATCATATGTAAGTGGTAGCGCAAAAACAAGTCTTTGTAACTTGAGTTCGCTACCACTTTGTGTTGTTCTGGTTATGTTTGAATAAAAAAAGTTTAGTTGAAGCAACAGGTTGAAATTGGCTAGAACAGAGGTCTGAAAACATGGTTTTCGGGACTGACTGTTGCTGTGTTTGTCACACATATATCAACCCGGGATCACTTTTTACACTGTTGGTACCAAATTCAACAAAAGTTGAAACACCACCAGATATCCCCAGAATAACATCACTAACGTACAACAACACTCTGGCTACTAAAAAAGCTAGCTGAAGTCACAGGTTGAAATTGGCTAGAACAGAGGTCTGAAACTGCATGGTTTTCGGGACTGACTGTCGCTAGGGTTGTCACGCATATATCAGCCCGGGATCACAGGCCCGTAAACCACGGGAGAGCCGATCTAACAGTGCCCATTACAACTGTCATTAGTAGACTGGTCAAAATCCATTACTGCCAGATTACCTGGGCCTGGGCGCCAATATCGGAGTCCAACTATCACCTTGTGCACACGTAAACCTGCCTGCCTGTGGGGAGATCACGTATGGAGATGGAGTCGGTAGAGTTTGAAACTTGAAGCCACAGCTGAAGAGAGGATTTGGGTATTTTGTAATCGAATCCAGGGCTGAAAACGTGGTAAAACATGGTATTAGGCCACAGCAAGTAAATTTTATGGATGACATCCTCCCCAGACTCCAAATCTAATGCGAGAGGGCGAAAAAAAAACAAGGCAGGCAAAAAAAACAAGATTTCTACATTTTAAAATTTTGAGATTGTTAACCTTGTTAAACAAGAATTGTGGCGACAAAACATGATATCACAAACCAACAGGTCTTTTATACCTATATCTAACAGTATTACCTGTCCTTGTACATGTGTATAAATCTCAATTAACAAGAACAATTGTAGAAAAGAGCCTGTACCATCATAGGTAGCTACTACACTGGGTATTTGTTTCCAATGGAACAACTTAAACTGTCAACGGTTGCCATTAAACGTAAGTAATTGTGCCCCATTAAGTTTGTTGGATCCCTAGTCTCTGAGATTAGACACTGCCTACCGTAAAGTGGGGCTCAATAACTGACAGAGTTCATTCATAATCTGAACTGTCCAGAAAGCCATGCTCTACTTATATTGTGCCAACTATTACAACATCAATTTGTCTCTGAAACAACTTTGAAAAAAATTAATTACTAAATAACAGCTTTCAATCTTTGTATAAATGGTTTTGATTCATTGGCAACATCACTTATAACACTGTATCAAACTAAAAATGAAATACTAAACAATAAATCAGAGCCTTGCCTTGCCCATGGCAGTTTATGACATATTTTTGGCATGTTGACCACAGTCGGTTGGCATCAAAATTTCTTGTTTTTTTTCTGAAATCGGGCGAAAATCAATGCGCGCGCGGATGTCATCCATAAAAATTACTTGCTGTGGCCTTATGAATAGAAAGAGGTGGCCCGACACCACATTAAAAAAAAGAGCTGTTTTGAATAAAAACTTGGGAGCGAACCTAGCCACAAAAAAACATGTAGTGAGAATGGCCCCTGTCTAAATGTACTATGTTTTTATTTCATTATGTATGCATGTTACAAAAGTGTAACATGAAAAATATTTTAAAACAAGCCGGCAGGGGTCCAAAATCTAATCATTTCGAGATCTCATAAAGACTTACCCACCTACCAAATATCGAGACAATCCACTGAAGCCTTCTCGAGTTATCGTGTTGACAGACAGACAGACATACAAACACGAACGCTACCGAAAACATAACCTTCTTGGCGAAGGTAATAGAAGGTTTCAAAACAGCAGTTTTGAAACGTTGGTTTGATTTTGAGACGTTTTGTAACAGGTTTTTGGTATCTAGGCCAGGTTAACTGTCTGGTCACCCCACCACCATACATGTTCATGCACACCACACAAAGGTCTTTGAACGACTAGGAGAAATGATGACCCCACAAGATAGACGTCTCAACAAGCCCCAATATCCCGCCACTGTGGTAATCCATGCATCTGGGTTACCCAGAAATCGCACCAGTTCTTTTACACTTTTTTATACCGGTGCCAGCAAATCTTATGACCACCCTGGAGTCGAAAAATATACCTACTGGCGCTATAAATCGGATTATATCTTCAGGTCGTCAGGGCAAGTTGAAAGTTGATTGCTTGTGAAACTAATTCTCCAGAGTATTCTCGCTTGGATAACGATATCGCTATGCAAGCCTAATTCAGATTTATATATACATTGGTGTTGAAATATTATGAAATCTTCGTTATTGAGAGAGCTAGCAGTTTGCTTCTACTGAATCAGTGTGTGCATACTCTCCAAGCAGAGGTTTTGGTTTTGGCTTATTTTTGGCGTGTTTTCAGGCTTTTTTATCGGGCTTTCTTTTTTGCACTGGTATCTTTTTGTACGCCAACCCAACAAAAAAACGACACCAGTGCAGAAAAGAAAGCTAGCCCGATAAAAACACGCCAAAAATAAGCCAAAACCTAAACTCTGCTTGGACAGTAGTGCGTGCACGCCAGACCTGTAAAAATATGTATTTGGGTGACCTAGAAAAACCCAGACGTACCATCAAACAGCCGTAAGTAAGCCGTATATCTTACAAAGTCAATTACAAGGACTACTTAGGTAGTCAGGCGGCGTACTGAAGTGCCGATGGGGAGGATTTCTGACGGGAAAACCGGGTTGTAAAATCTAACTGACATTCCTTCGCTCACAAGGAGCGGGCACATTCGTCGTAGGTTGTCGTGCGATTTGCATGCCGTAGTAGTGAAGCATTCAGGCAGACTGTGACAGAACCAACAGCCGACAAGGATCTAAGACAGTCGTAACAAGACAGTTGAATTTTACAACACACATGCATGCAGAACGCCCACAGTTTGCGATCGTACGACGGTCGTACGACAAAATTTGACCGGTTGTAGTCTCAGTAACAAGACAGCTGAAGTTTACACCACACCACGTGCATGCAGAACACCCTCAGTTTGCGATCTTACGACGATCGTACGACAAATATGACCGATTGTAGTCTCAGTACAATTAGCAAGTCGGTGCGTGCACTGCGAATCTCAGAAATTGTGATGGAAAGAAATAAACCAATCGCACGATAAATGTGACCAGGTCCTAAGTAACACCGGCATCAATTTGTATCCCTACGCTTCATCATTACCCGTGCGTTCACACAAAGGACATGAAAAAAGAAATCCGCCCTCTTTTTACCAAATTTTCCTTTCACAATGTATAATTGATGCTTACGAGATAAATTTCCGACAACCTCCCATTACGGAAGGCTTACTGTGTGTTAAAGGATGCAACAAATAAAAGATGGCGTTTCTATATGAGGTGGTGCGAATCTGGTGCAAGAGTATACATCAGGGATAACTCTGGATATTGAAGAACAGATGAAAGCTGTTGCAGATTTTAAAACATGGCCAGAAATATATTAGAGTCGATGGCATATATATGTGTCAACCCCTACATTGTATATATATAGGACAATATTCTTTTTAAATGTCTAAATGTGTAAACTCGACCAATGGTAAAAGCACATTCTCATCCCATACTACGTAATCTTTGTAAGGTAGATTAGTCTAGTATGATAGTTGTTATATTGCAGTAGATGACATACGCGCTATACCTTGTACAATTGCTGTGCAGTACAGTTTTCTTATAAAAGTACCCAAATTCGTGTCAGAGTTGGTTTTTGACGACTTGACCAGTACCTACACTTAGCTTGAAAGTTCATCTGTGTTGGTAGAAGACATTCTGAAACAGTTTTGAACTACTGTAATTTCCAACACACAAAAATTGACGTACCCAAATTTTCGACTGTACAACTCCAGTCTTTGTCAATGAGTTGTTATGTCCGAAATTACCGGACTTGACTTTTATTTACCACCATTGTAAAGCCCGGTACTGTTTACAAAGTAAACATTACCCGACTTTACTGGCATTTACTACCAATCGTAAATTTAACTTTTCGTGCAGTGATACACTTGTCGAATCTGCGCACGTTTTGTCAGATTGTCTGTCTAAGCCGTGGGACTGTGTGACCCAGTTTCTATGACCAGTGGGAGGATAGAGAACATTACCCGACTTTACTGGCATTTACTAGAGTTGGTAAATTTAACTTTTCGTGCAGTGTACACTTGTCGAATCTGCGCACGTTTCGTCAGATTGTCTGGCTAAGCCTTGGGACTGTGTGACACAGTTTTGTGACCGTTGGGAGAGGGGATAGAGAAGTAGGATCACGACCTGACTGCCTCCTCACTTAACGTCAATTCTGCACGATGTCTGCATACACGACTAGCCCAGGCGCCGAGGTCCTTACCGTTAAACTGCAGGTGTGAACAGTGTCAGGTGGTTAGGGGGAAACATAATAAATTTTATTGCGCGACAATTGTACAAGGTATAAAGTATGGCATCTATTGCTATATAACAAACACATACCTTCATATATATCTTCATATCATCATAAAACAAGAGTTCAACGACCTCATACCAGATGATGTTGACATTTACGACTGACGATTTGTAAATGTTTCTCATTGATTATGCAAATAAGATACTCATTTGCATAAATTATGTCAGTTGATCATATTCTTCAGCCAATGACAGTCCTACCTTAACAAAGAAGGCTATTCTAGCATGTCCAGATCACAAGATATCAAAACTGGAAGTTCCGCTGCAGTACCATAACAAGCTGCTAGGGATCCCAAAATCTAATCATTTTGAGATATCATCAAGACCTACCCACCTACCAAGTTTCATGACAATCCATTTTAGCTTCTTGTGTTATGGTGCTAAACCACATACATACATACATACATACATACATACACACATGCACACAAACGCTACCAAAAACATAACCTTCTGGCGAAGGTAATTAGCAGCCGTCTTGAAGAAAGATAGTCCAACACCTTGTAATGGACAGCAGAAAATAAATGACAGGACGATATTTCAGCACTCAGGACGGTGTTCTAATTCCCCCATCTGTCACACCCGTGTCATCATCACTGGTTATGTACTTTCCACGCGTCTGTCTCTGGCTTACTGTCTGGAGTGAGAGACATTTATCAAAATCGGTTCTTGGTAAGACATTCAGTTGGTATTTTTTTTTCTTTCGGCAGATGGGTTTTCAGACCACTGTACCCTCCCATAGCTCATTGTTTGATTCGGTTTATCAGGACATCTTGACAATGGCTCTGACGTATAAGTTGATATCAGTCAATCAGGTAATATAAGTGAATGGACTGGCACGATACTAAGAACAGAAGACTGGTGGAGAAAACTGGTTGCCAGATCTTTTGTGGTCTGGTTAGATAATTAGACTATGGGAGAGATGAGAGAAGTACCTCAGGTGTTTTTGGACACAGTTCTATATTCCTCGATGTACAAACCTCTTCTACTGAAGTTCTGCTGCAGTATCAAGAAAAGCCGCCAGGGAATCCAATCTTTAACCATTTCTTTGATAGTTCAAGACCTACCCACCTACCAAATTTCATGACAATCCATCCATAGCTTCATAAGTTATCGTGCTCAACCACATCCACACTTCCAAACAAACGCTACCAAAATATTAAGGTGTATACACTTACTCCACGACCTGGACTACATCTACAGGTGTATATGTAAGTAACACCACAGGTAAGCCTCCAAAGAAGTGTCTGGAGAATACACACCCTCTGGTTTCATTTGCTGTAAGCCGGTGTGATATCCGTGGCGCTAGTTCCCGGTCCCGCTCCACCCGTAATGAGCCATGTAACTGTCGCATCACTCACTACTGACACCGCCCGGCCCTGAAGCTGATGGCGAGCGTATTGAACACTGTGGGCCCACCATTTAAAACTGTCCGCTTCAAAGGGCGCCAAGACCCAGTTCAGTCACTTCAAGACGAAGAGCATTTCTTGGTTGATGACTACGGATTTGGTCTGTCATTACTCACCGTGCTAACACTGCTGGCCCAGTTAAATCACTCAAACTTTCTGTGGAGCCAAGCTTTTCTACCTGGCTTATTTTAAACTCGACATTGAAAGTCTGAATCACTGTGTTACTTGGTGTAAATGTCTTGATGCTTTACGGTTACAGCACAACAATGTTAAATACCTGATTGACAGATTAAATGTGTAGTTGTCCTCTCATGTTTAGTCTACTAATCTTGCTGTTGGTGCTTGTTGTCATTTTCTCCCAGTATTACATATACTGAAAACTAAATGTCTGAATCGCGTTGTTTGGTATAAATGTCTTGATGCTTTACGGTTACAGCACTACAATGTTAAATCCTTGATTGACAGATTGAGTGAGTGGTTGTCCTCTCATTTCTAGTCTAGCGGTCTTGCCGTTGGTGCTTGTTGTAACTTTCTCACAGTTTTATCTATACTCAAAATTGAACGTCTGAACCATATTGATTGGTGTAGATGTCTTGATACTTGACGTTTACAACATAACAGTGTGTGATTGGCAGACAATATTGAGTGGGTGGTTGTCCTGTATGTTTAGTCTAACAATCTTGCTGTTAGCTACTACTAGTGCTTGTTGTAATTTTCTCCCAGTTTTATCTACGCTCAAAGTTGAACATCTGAACCATGTTTGGTGTAAATGTCTTGATTTTTTACGGTTACAGCACAACAATGTTAAATACTTGATTGACAGATTGAGTGAGTGGTTGTCCTCTCATGTTAAGTCTAGCGGGCGTGTCGTTGTTTGTTATCAGCATGTTGAGTGACCATGTTTCGTAACTGACAACTGCATGTTAAGAACCGCTTCTGTTGTTGTTTTGCTTTCTATTGGTTGATTTTTCTAGACGACAGAGTAAAATACAAGGACTTTCGTAAGGTCTTATTTAACTATAAACACACAAAAACACATACAAATAGATTTAACCTACATTAAATTGAATGTATGTATCAACATATGGGGTTTAGCTACCGTTCACATTTACACTAACATTACAGTTTTTAACATTTCAAACATTCCTTGATGCATCTGCCTATTTGCACACAGTAAAAATTATGCCCTCCCTAAAATGTAATTTAATTTATCTGAAGGATCAAGATGTTTTTATCGATAAATCAATACCCATAAACGGCTTCAGTTATCTGGAAAGTTATTGAATACGATTACAGCTGGTAAAAGTGATGTTGGACTTGTCACTAGGTACCTCTATATAACATATGCCAAGAGTGCTAGGTTACAGTGTTCCCCCGTCTGCCAAAATGTAAAAAGAAAGTACTGCACTTGTAGTGTCAAACAAAGTCAACATACGGAAACCTAATAAGATAAAGAAGGGCAACTAAAATACATGCAAAAAACAGGTGCACACGAGGGTAGAATGAGGAAAGGAAAAATTGACAGAAACTGATGATGTGAAAAAAAACTTGCATCGACTGTTTTAAACTCATGCACCTGCAAAACGCTTTCTACTCCAATACCGATGGGTTTTCCTCATGTGTGGACCACTCTAAACATTCTTCTCTTCAAGAATTCATATTCCTCACGCATACAACTAGACCAGCTCCATCTGTTTTTACACTTACAACTGTATTAAGAAGCAAGAAGTTGAACCTGTACATACATGTACATTAGCTCTTGTAGATGTAGTAAGATACCAGACTCTTATATCACTGTACTTGTACATACAACTGCTTTGTGCTTGTAAGAACATCTTAGCTTCGCTTGCCTGTAAGAATAGATACGTGCAATAAAGGTCTTCCATTCATTCTTCAGACGCACGTGCGTGTGACTTTAAGAACTGGACGGTGAACGATCAGCTATTTTTGTCGGCAGTAGCGCCAGTAAAGCTCCTAGCACTTGTAGTATTGCTGCCCAAGCCTGTCCCTGTATCAAGTGTAGGGTTAACGGCCTCAAAACAGGTCAACTGACAAACGAATATTGATGAACTTTCTCTCTCTCTCTGCTTTGCCAACTTGCCTGAACGAGAGAGCAGAATGGTAATTGCAGAAATGACGCCCCTGGGCGAGATACTGTCACAATTCCATATCTGCTGTAGCAAAGTGCGTAGAACAAAGAAATGATTCATAAATGAACGATCATTATGTTCCTAGGGACATTCTATCTGAAGATTTCACGAGGGTAGGAAAGTACAAATAACACAGTAGGAAAGGGTTTTGTACTTGCATTTTTTTCTAGAAACGTTATCATAATTGCTGAAAATATCTCTGTCAATGTAATAAATCCATTTAGATATTTTTTATTCAAACGTTGAGGACAACACATGCAAAGTGGTAGCGCACTCAAGTTACAAAGACTTATTTTTACGCTACCACTTACATATCACACAAAAAAACATGGATTAATTATTATAAGAAAATGAAATCCAATATAGATGAAATACAGAGGAAAATAAATATCTAACGCAATGTAATAAAGAACAAAGATATTGAACGGTCGATGAACGCAAGTATAGTTCCCAATGAAGAAAATGATAAAATGATAGGTTCATGTTTTTTGATAAAATACGTTTATTTCTAATCACTGTCCTTTGGGCAGACGTGCAGAAAGTGGGATTCGCTTTTTACAATTAGTTCACACCGTGTGCATTGTTCACTATCTTTAATTTAGGAATATTGAAACATTTCTTGATTTCCCCAAGGAACAGTGAAAAATTACGAAACACAATAGGTTCATTCTTCTCCACTTGCTTGGCCCCCTTTTTGTCCGGTTAACCGGTATCGCCTGGGGTTCCACAAGGAACCGTCCTGGGACCATTGCTCTTCCTCTTGTATATAAACGACCTACAAGATAAGCTTGATTCAAATGTGAGATTATTTGCCGATAACTGCCTGCTATATATATAGTTTGTACTGCTTAAAAGTGGTGCCCTTGATATACATGAATAATACAGAATTACAATGCAAATAAAAGAAAAAAACACAAAAGTTAAATAATTGCAACCCCTTCACGACACCCAACCCTCTGAAGACGAATATTGAAATCTGGGTCGCGCGTACATTGACCTTGCCTTATTGCTTTCCACACTGTTTAAGCGCAGCCCTGCAGTTTTATGATATATATATTCATAACCCATAACGACAGGCGAACATCCACACCGCCCATCAAATCAGCACCTCAGCCAATAAACCGTAAAGGTGAAAACCATGACCCAGTGACAGGACGATTACAGTATTGGCAGAATACCCCAGGAGACATGTAACGTTATGGCAATAGTAGTTGGCATTGAGTAGGAAGTATTGTTTTGGGTGGCGCTGGTTTAAGGGGAGTTTGTTTGTTGCCATTTCGTTTTAATCAAATTATATAATTCACTTCTCTGTCAAGTATACAGACATTTCGTTTTTTGCTTTGTTTTGTTTGCAGTTAGCCTTCGGACACAATAAAGCTATCATTATTATTATTATTTATGTATCTTGTCCTGAAAAGCGAGTATCGTAAGTGGGCGGAGATTGGGTTTCTGTTGATTGACAGGGTTGTTAACCGGCATGCCCTGGATGGTAGGACGTGGCATGGGGTCGTCAGGAATGTGTACTGTGTAATCATGGTATGAAACATTATCCATTGTGTAATACGGGAGTAAGTTACACCATACAATCGTCTGATGTAATTCAATCGGGTATTACCCCATAACCATACAATACAATTCTAATACATTCACGGATACCCAAAACACTTGCTGGAAGTCTGAAATCTCTGATTTCTTGTTGAGAGATGGTGGAAACACCAGCCTTGACATCTTTATACCATACAGTAACGTTGTCTCAATATGACTGTCTAAAGAGCTGGCTCGGGTCTGCTTATCCGCTTTATTGATCTAAGTAGAGCATTTCAGCACCCAAGTTGTGTTAATCCCATTTATTGCGCTGGTGTGCTCTTTACGCAATGTTTATTGCTGCAGTGTGCTTTTAAAACACTGTTATGATCTCAGTCTAAGCTCTAGTTAAGCTTTTCAAAGCAGATTTTAGTTGTACACGTATTACATATAGACAGGGGTGTGCATCGTTTTGTCAAGCTGAAAACTAATTTCGTATACATTTTCACCGCATCTGTTGAAGTACTTGAGTAGAGAAAAAACTTATCAAAGACCCATTCCAAAATAATTGTATTGATATTACTGGGCCGATTACTCAGAAACCCTTGTATGTAGCCAGGGGCTGAATTAAAATATGGCGACAGCTGACAATTGATGTTACGGAGGTACAAGGGTCTGGTACGGCCGCCATTCGGCGCTTGCTACGGTGACCTTTGTACGTCAGCGGTTGCCCCAGGCCAGGTACAGCTCCGAGACTGTAGGATTTTAAATATCACTCTGTCACACATGCATACGGTGCCCCTACCTCTCGTCAAAAGTGTAATGTGTTTCAACGTGCTTAATGTGTGACTTTCATATAAAAAACGCCCCTTCTTCCAAAGAATGAATGCTGAGCTCCTAACAATATCGTGCAGTTATGACTAGAGTTTAAAACTACGAAAAGTAGACCAGGCTTTGGATTGCAAGGCCAGGCATTGGATTTTCTTAATGTGTAGCTTTCTTAAAAAATTAACTGAACCTACGGCTTAAAACGTCCCTTCTACCCAAGAACGAATGCTGAGCTCCTACCGATATTGCGCACTTATACTCTGGTCATAAAACATATCTGTTCTTACATTTCCACCATCACTAAGAAGCGAGAAGAAGCAGAATTCACTTACTAGTCTATTGTACTGGTGGTGGCTTAACGATGTATACATGTATCTGTAAACTATTCTTTTGTTGTGACCTATACTTAACCCAGTGGGCATATCATACAATAAAGGTCTTCATTCATCCATTTATAATTAGAGTTCAAAACTCCGAAAAGTAGACCAGGTTTGGATTGCTATCTGTTGCTTTCCACATTGCATGCGGACGGTTTGCTTGTTGCTTGGTTTGACTAAAATGTGTTTGAATGACAAGACAAGCACGAAACCAGGTCGAAACCTAACAGAGGCAACTGGCAGAACGTTGGATTGAAAATTAAATACGTGTGAAAGTAGAATGCTTGGCGAGTATAAAATCTCTGATTTGGGAGATTGGAGATGGGGCTTCAATAGCCTCAATTGCTAACCACACTGGACAATTTCTCCCAAAATACGCGCATTCGTTTTGTGATAGCAGACCCCGGTAGCTATAGCAGAAAAATGTGCGTGGTTGGGAGTAAAATGTCCGGTAGGGTCTACAATGGATTAAAGAACTGTGCCCGGAACTAAATTCCTTTCCCACATAGCAGTTTATCCGTAAACAAATAAAGATTTGCGGTTGACGGAATAATCACTATGTGACTTCGCTGAATACTATGTCTTGCTGTTGGCTCAACATGTAAATGGTTTCATAATGATGTATATAGGGTTACTGACCCGCCCTGAGGTGTATATGGTATCATAAGGCATGGTCAGTTCCTACATGTATAACCGTCGGCTAAACCACCGAGTGAGCGAAGTCATTATCATATATCAAGCTGACACATGCGTGAAACAAGCCCTGTGTAAGTATAACATATAAATCTTTTAATCTTACAATCCACATTGAGAAGTTTAAGCTTATGGCAGTGCAGTGTATTAATATTGTCAAACGCGAAAATTATTTAAGTCACAGGGAGCTTGATCGCCATGTTGGATCAATGTAGAGAGCGTAGAAGTGGTCAATATTGAGTCATAATGACTGGTGGTTATGGCAAAATGGAGCCTTCTCATTGGTCAACGTCATCTGGCAATATGGCCCCAGAAAAGACAACGAAAAAGTTTGCCTGAATGATCATTTTTTTGATGATTTATAAAATGCAGTATAAAACCCACATGGCTTCTGATACGACAAACAAAATCAAGTTTAATCCAATGTATTTTTAGTTCAGGGCTAGCGCATTTACTCCTCCACAGTCCCGAACGGTTGGGAATACAGCGTCGTAAAACCAGAGTAATGTAGTATAAATCTTACGCTAACACTGCGCGAACACATGGGGATATCACTGCGGTAAGTTCCTACGGTGGGCATCCTGATATCCCAAGCGCACTTGTCTATCGCGCAGACCGGCCATAAAAACAACACTTTTGAATCGCCGTCCTGTGGAGATACACGCGCCGTGTTCGCGCTGAGTTATCGGTGTCAGAAACGTCATTGGCACATTCGCGGGCGGCGGAGAATTAATGAGATCTCTCGGGGTTGTTCAGGGCAGACGCCGGCCATGTTTCTATCACCTGAGCGATGGAACAATGTGTCTACGAGTGATGAATATCATTCGTAGCTTTGGGGAAATGTCGACAGCGCGTCAAGAATGACAGAGATCGGACCACTTCTCCTTTTATACTTTTTCTGTGCCCCCCTAGTGCAGGGCGCTCTACGAGTATGAATATATCATATTTTAGGCATCTCTGGTTATAATCATAGCGACGCAAAAATTCACTGCACAAAACCCTATCTTTAAGCACACCCTAAAGCATGCGTAAAGGTACACGCTAGGGAAGAAACGGAATCTTTACGCATGCTTTAAAGAATGAATTTTGTGCATTGTAAGTAATCATAAGAAAATATTTTCCCTGTTAAAATCATACCGTAAGCGTCCTATTTCTGTGCCAATTTGACAACAAGCTTTAGGGCATGTTACTTCAGTTTCTGTACGGCACATAAAACTAATCTCCAAGCAGATGTGCGGGGGAGATACGTGGGTTCCTAAATCTTGATGGACTATCCAAAACGGGACAAGCTTAAGGACTAAACTATCTCCTCCTTACATCTGCTTTGAGATTACGTGAGATGAGACAATACGGGGCATCGACTTTTGATTTGTAGTGTGTGTGAGTGTGTGTGTGTGTGTGTGTGTGTGTGTGTGTGTGTGTGTGTGTGTGTGTGTGTGTGTGTGTGTTTCATTTTCCATGCATGGAGAGGAAAAAGTGAAGACAGTGATGAGCTTTAAAGATGTATCTCCTTAATCGGGGGGTTTAACTCGAAATATAATCACCAAGCGTGTTCTTGTAAGATCTGCCTACTTTTGGTGAAGTATTGGTTTCACACACATTCGATATGATACATCCAACGATGTCAAACATTTGTTATCTATCTGCTAGGTCAGTTTGCTCGTAACGGCTCGGTCGCCATTCGTCGTAGGTCGTCGTACGATTTTGATGCTGTAGGATTTTCAAGCAGGCTGTGACAAAACCAACAGCCGACAAGGATCTAAAACAGGCGTTTCCGTAACAAGAAAGCTGTATGTTGCAGGACACGACTAATCCAAGTTTTGCGATCGTACGTCAATTGTACGACGTATGTGGCCGAGTCCTAAATGACAAGAACTTACTGTACTACTTGTAACGTCCGCAGCATATGGAGAGAAGACGGGGGCGCAGAATTTGCTCCATTTTTTGTTCACGCACAAAAACATGTTGTCGTAACGTTGGGCACAGGTGTTGATTAAGAATTAACGTCAATGTTAATTAGGTACGTACAGCTGCAAGATATCAATTTATTATCTAATCGTAGGGCTAAACACTTGTATGGGGTATGCTAATTTTGCGTTATGATTAGTAAAGTGCGATAATAAATCATCATAACGATATGCAAATTCACCATTGATTGATTGATACATGAGATACCAGTATATCTAAAGAAATGTTCGCATTAAGTCCATTTCAAAAAAAGATTATGGCAATCACTGAAGTTAACGTATTTAGAGTACTATCCTTTCCAGCTGGCCAGTTGATTGGTTGATTGGCATGTCAGAGGTCAAATAGGCGTGAACGCAGAGGTCATAGAATACGTGTTCAGATCAGTACGATGCTGTAGTGTATACACCATGGACTAGTTTTTTTCCACCACGTGCACGCTTATACACATTCTGAATCGCACGTATGCATATCACACGCACCATTTGATACATGTAATTTAGCTGAATATGGCAAGCTGACGTCACTAGCTACTTGCACTGACGACATAACCGATTTTCTTTTGTTGGAAAATCACAATGATAAGACAGATCCGTAAATGACGACATTTTCTGAATATTTTCCCGATGTCTCACATCCAATCAGACGCGTGCTTACGTATCTGTCGGGATTCCACAACGCTCGCGTTCAAGGTCACCGGACCCTTCTGCCTGTCAGTATTGGATAATTGCGGGCGATAGGTTTGTAATTACAGTCGTATTTGTGTATGTTTGGACACTGGGGGCTGTCCATTTGATGTCAGGGGGATTTTTCCGACTTGACTATATTTTCACACGACCATAAAACGTTTTCGAGCGCAAGCAAACGCAATGTCAGTGTTACACAATACTACAATCCTAGTCGTTGTTTTAGCACCATAAACCCCAAACCCCACCACCCCCACAACGTGCTGACAAACGGTTCTCCCCCAAGGAGAGCCTATCAGATGAAACTATCGCCTGCGCAGACCAATCAGCACGCCCGGCCCTCCCGAGGTCCGTGAAGACCTTGCTCGGCCACTTTGTTACCCGTTCTGCAGCGGTTGACACCTGTAGCGTGTGCGCGTGTGTGTGTGTGCTAACCTGTTGCCGGCTAGCTACAGACCTTGCCACATCCTCCAAGCCTCCATCTCCAAAAAACCTCACACCATGAACGGTTGGACAACTAGATGTAAGTTTGTTTGCCCTTTTGTTGAAACGTTTGCGCTTAGGGATAAAATGAGCATGTAGCTCTCTAGCACTCCGTCTTTGACCTGTTTTGTCCGAACTTAAGAGATGCAATGACCTTTGATGACCTTTCATTTGGATTTCGACGTTTGTTGCAGGACAGGTTTTAGGGAAGGGAAACATTTTACTCAACGGTGTAAAATCATTCCATCATTTTCACATTTTATTCAAACATATCTCTCTACATGTATCCTTTGCGATCTAATTTGATGCAAAATATACCAACATGTGACATCCCTGTTTTCCATATCGCTACGCTAAATTTGCCAACTCTTAAACAAGCAGCGTTAAAATCTGAAATCGTGATATTTGTATCCCCCCCCACCACCAAACGGGTATCTGTTTGATGAAATGATGCTGACCAAAGTCAGTAGCAGTTTGTGTATTCGTGTACATTTCTGAATGGCCCTTCAGGCTTACCGTATTTAATCAAGACCACGACTATTCAATTCCATACTACAGTAAAACCTGTCCAGAGTGGCCATTCAAGGGAGTTGTCAAAATGGTTGCAGTGGACAGGAGGATTCAGAATTCTGTAGACAATGGGAAAAGTAAAAAGTAACCACAATGTCCAGGTTGTCCTTCTGCAGAGGTTGTTATACGAGTACAGATTTGACTGTTTTCTCTTGTTTCTGGAACCACAAGCTGTCAAACAGTCCAAAGTATGGGCCAAGGTTACTCTGACGTCACTTCCGGTTGTAAGATTCCATCAGGATTAAAATCGGGGTTAGGTTGTAGTTGTACGTGGCGAATGGGTTGTCCTCCAGGGGCCAGGTTACACTGGTTACACAAGATAACTTTTTTTGCACAACAATTGTACAGGGTACAAAGTATGGCATCTACTAGTGCATAACTACAGTTTCATAAGGCTAACCTAACTAATACACGCGTACGAGTGTGGCTAGTATGGGAATGAGCTTTTACAATGAATTTTTAATGTCTATATATCCCTATGTAAGCCATGTATGGATAACACGTGTAACACCCATGCTTCTTCGAGTAGAAAGCTACAGTTTAGAAAAGTTTAGTATTTGGGTAAAGTCTATAGTCACTAGTAACAATGACCTACTCTCACATGTGTGCACCCCAACGTCTGCTTGAAGATTAGCAACTAGCAATATGCTATAGCTTTGGGAAAAGGTTTGTTTGTTTGTTTGTTTGTTTGTTTGTTTGAATCGTTGTTTATTCACGAGAAGCTCACATCTGCCTACACAATGCTTTAGTTATTGAGGTCATTAAATAAAGATGACTACTTGGAATATGTTTCATCCATAAACATATACTATTGCCCCCTAAAAAATAGTTCCACTGCATAAAATTCGATCTTTAATCTCATCTTAAAGCATGCTTAAAGGTACTCGAGTAAGAAAATGGATCTTTACGCGTGCTTTAAGCCATTGTATTTTATGCAGTGTTCGTATTCCGCGTTGTTCTCCATACCCTCCACAACAAAGGATCGACGGTAAACAACCACTAGTGCATGTATGATAGTCATTCCTCTGTGTTCAGTACCGATATTAATAACGTCTTAACTGATATTGACAGCGTGCATTGTGATGCTTGACCCGCAGCTAATTATGTAGCCACCGTCACTACAATAGGCGTTTGATGTTTGCTGTGTTGGAAATGGCAAAGTCATCAGGTAATGGCTCGGTGGCATCAGTGAAGCATGAAGCTATGGTTGTACGTAGATGAAGCTGTATTTCTTTGTGTTGCGCATCTAAAGTACACTTTGATGGCCCGCAGTCCTTTATTTGGGGTCGTTAAAGGCGCCTCACACTTATTCAGAATCAGCAGGAGTCAAGCAGAACCAGGCGGAATGAAGAATTGGCAAAATCGCGTCACATTTGGAAAACGCTAGTTATGTCCACTTCACATGTACACAAGAGAAGGAATGAGCCAGAAGGCCGTCTGAATGAAAATTTCTTGTATACTCCTGGCTATTCCAAGTGCATTCTTTAAAATTCCGGAAGTATTCCAAATACTGGCCCATTTCGGTTTTCCCTTTAATGCCATCAGAATGTTTCGAACGCTGTAGGAATATACAGAATGAAGTCATACTTCAGTTAGAATACACTTTGAATGCCCTTCGATATTTTTCCACATCGAATTCACCTCGAGAGTTTTGACCATGCTCAAAACATTCAGACCGGCCACTAGAGTGGACACAAATATTTTGAACGTAGTGAGAATTTCTAAAATGCACTTCAAATATCCAGGAATATACAAAGAATTTTCATTCAGACTGAATTCCGGTTCAGTCCGCCTCTCGTGTGAATGGGATATAAACAACATCAAACATGCATATATAACGTACCGTCCACTATTGTAGTGTCTTACGCCTTATAGTAAAATGAGTATCCTAGAACACAGTGGGTCATACACACATAATATTACGTTTGAAAACAGATAAAGCGTCAACCTAGGATCCGTTTTTGTGTGATCATCAAATAAGAAACACATATGAGACCAACTAGTTTGTACTTCACCAGCAACAATGTTTAATAAGTCCGTTCATGTTTTTTGCAAGAACGCTGTCGTCAACAGAAATAAGTTTGCTTTTCCAGTCACTTGTTACATGGAGTGAGATCACTTCCTTTGTTTGACAGTTACAGAGAATAGCTATAGTCAGCTCAATTAGCCGTATTCCTGACGCCCGTCTTCTAGCCTAAATTAGCAGGCTTCTTGGGCTCCATTTTGGCTCATTGTGTGTTGTTTTGTGTTATTTTATATCAGTTGTTTTATATACATACAACCAGCTGGTAGCAATCAGAAAATTGACATACAATAAAAAAACATCACATGAAAAGGAAAAGAAAAAACCCCAGCCACGAAGACTGTTATCGAGACTACATCTTTGTCCGTTCTCCATGTTTTTGGTGTTAATCTCTGAGTAACATCGTGGGAGGGTGAAACATCACTCCAAGTGTAGCCCTTTGTTTTTGGCCACCCTGGTGGGGTACCAGGGTACATTTCAGAAGGTGGGAGGATGTTTTAATAGTCGGGTTGTACCTAACCTATAGTCCTCCATATCCTGCAATGGACATGTACTACACTGCCTCAAATTCGACTTTAAGCCCAGCTTAAAGCATACGTAAAGGTTTTTGTTTGCAGAGTAGAAAAAATGAACTTTACGCATGCTTTAAGGTATGCTTAAAGATCGGATTTTATTCTGGTCCTTACACACTCAAGGTCGTAATTTCTATGTCAGAGTCGTGAAGTCTGTTAGAGAGGCTATTTTTGTATATTCATTGGCCTGAGAAGTATCACGTGGTCAGCGGCCTTGAGCACATAGAGAAAGAAAGGTCTCTCGCGTCAAACGTGATATGTACCCCTGACGTAGGTACCCCGACCCTGACCCAGTACGTGCCGTGGTACTGTAGTGTAGGTACCATGTTGCTGTGGTACTGTTGGTACACCCTTACTTCACAACCTAGCCCTGCCGTCTGTCTAAAAATATACATATTTTGAACGTTTTTCAAATTATAAGTCTACTTCTCTCTATGTATTCAAACGCAACACTTGCCACTAATGATCTTCTTCATTTAAGATCCACGTCGTTATTTTGGAGGTGGTTCTGGTTTGGTTTGCGTGTGAGGAAGGTGAAGGATGAATGTTTATGACAGCAGAATGGTTTAACGTCAGAAAAACATACATGTATGCATGCCTTCTTTAATCATGTCTCTATTGGCGTGGCAGTAGGTTTGACAGAGGGGTCACATATTGTGACACAATAGCTTGTAATGTAAAGGTAGACAGACCACTTGAGGCCAGCGACCCATACAATCATTTACATGTGTACTTGAAAATATCGTACATCATCTTATTTTCTTTTACTAGATCTTAGAAAAAAAAGCAGCAACGAAACCTTTATGTCCCCTGTACTATATATTGGAAGTATTTCATGTAAGTTCGATTCTCTCATCATCTCATCCATCCCCTAGACTGATTACTCGACCGTTGGGGCACCACTAACGATCTGACAACCAGTTTTCTCCATCCTTCTCTGTTCTCTGTTCTTTGTTAGATCACCAGTGCCCAATGTCAGCTTTTTATCTCCTAGCGTCAGTCTAATTTGTGAGGATCGGTGCTAGAGGGACACCGGGGTCGCTTTCGGCCAAGGTCGTTCCGACTTTGTCCCACATTCAGGTCGTTATATAGACCTGCTGCCTTGTTTGTTTGTACTACACCATGTTTATCTTTGCAGCTTTTTTTTTAGATCTTCTTTAAATATTGATAACTCCGGGAATAGGGTATACAAAATACGGGAAATTTACATATAGTGTACATATAATATAGAAAATCAACTACGATCGAAGGTAGTTCTAAATGTAGGTTTGATTTCAGGTCGTTATATAGACCTGCCTTGTTTGTTTGTACTTACTATGTTTATCTTTGCAGTTTTTTTTAGATGTTCTTCAAATATTGATAACTCCGGGAAGTAGGTGCAGAAAATCTGGGATACTGTTGATATACTATAGAGGATCAACTACGATCGAAAGTATATAGTCCTAAATGTAGGTTTGATTTAACACAGCGGGAATCGTAAACTAACAGAAGTAGCCGCTAGCCTACCTTTTCTTAGAAGTTAGATGTTTGTTTAAATATTGATAACTCCAGGAATTGGGAATTTACATCTACTCAATATACGATAGAGAGAAAATCATCTCCTAAATGTAGGGTAAGTTGTTACTTACTGAGGTAACAATATGTCAACTACCATTGCGGTTTTGATTTAAAACAGCGCGAATCATAAACTAACCGAATTAGCCGCTTTTCTGTATTTTCTTAGATGTCCTTATCTATAACTCGGGGAATTAGGTGTAGAAAATCCGAAAATACCATAAATATACTATAGAAAATCAACTGCGGTTGAAAGTCCAAAATGCAGGGTAAGTTGTCACTTACAGAAGTAACAAAGTGCCAACCATGACGGTTTGATTTAAAACAGCGCGAATCATAAATAACCGATGTAACCGTTAAACATGTGGACCGGTGCAGGAGTTCAACGGCAGTGGAATGTGTGCATGTGCCCCTGCTACCTCTCCTGACGTGACACAGTTGACCTGGCCTAGTTTTAGGACCTTGAAACACTCCCCGAAGATCTCCTGAACTTGTGTTTGTCGTGTTTGGGCTACTCTCCAAGCAGAGGTTTAGGCTTCGGCTTATTTTTGGCGTTTTTATGGGGCTTTCTTTTTTGGACTGGTATCTTTTTTTTACGCCAGCTTCGGGTGGCAAATGGTAACTGCCTGGCAAATAGATACTGTCTTGGCAATTTGATACTGACTTTGCAGCCACCAAAAGAACTGCTTTGACATTATGTTTCGGCCACATCACAACTGCTGACGTCACATCCCTTTCCACTAGCCCGGGGATTGCGCTGTGACCGTCCGGCGACCAAATTGTGCGACACAGAACAAGTAGAACTGTAGTAGCGACAAAACTACCTAAAAAGTTTGAAAGGAACTGAGGAGGAAGGCGAAAACGTTCCCTAGCCTGGATGTGCCTGAATCTGCATGATCTCAGAAAGCATCTGACAAAACTATATTACCTTATTCTAATGGTTCAATTTTATCATACCCTGTCTCCAACAATCTCATGATATAACATTACTTCTAGTATATAGTATATGTCCATCGTCTGCAATATTTCGTCTTAATATAAATTACAAGACCTGTTGCTAATTGCCAGAAAATTATAAAATGTCTGAAGTTGTCCACAATATACACTGCATAAAATCCGATCTTTAAGCATGCTTTAAAGCATACGTAAAGTTCTTTTTTTACTCGCCTGAACAAACAGAACCTTTACGCATGCTTTAAGATGAGCTTAAAGATCAAATTTCATACAGTGATACGTTCTATATTCGCTTCTATTAGCTATATACCCAAACAGTCCAAACCGGTCATAAACATAATGTAAAAAAACAGTCGTATTTGAAAAGAAGCAAGTTTAAACATTTACTGTTCTTTTCCCAGTGTTATGAACAGATGGTCTAGGGAGTATTTCAAATATACAAAGGCAGGCCCAGAAGACTTAAACGCGATCCACTATTGAAAGTAAACGTGACAAAACTAACAAACAGACAGGATCCAGGAAGGTAGCCATGTTTTAGAAAGTACGTTAAGTTTGAGAGTGATAACCCTATGCGTGAGTACATGTATGTGTGTGTAAGATACAAACTTCAACAGGCCAGGAAGCAGTGTCAAGTAGCCCCTACATAACTCCAATGGGTTGATGGAAAATATTAGAAATTGTGCAAATAGAGTGAAAGATATATAGCCATAAGAGTACACTTTGCAACCTATGACTGAGCAGCTAACTCCTGGTATAGTATTCAGTTTACTTGGCCAATTTCTACTATTTTCCATTGGAGTTTGGTAGAGATGTCAACATGTTTAGTGGGTGAACAAATTTAAAGTAGTATTTCGTTTAAATAAATCGAGGTAATTTTTCAATTAGTCAATTTCAAAAACATCTTACTGGTTGCTTGTGTCATATACTCTCTTTAGTATGAAAGAAATGTTTTTATGGTCTCATAACCCCATTGGCAATAGGGGATCTCTCTATATATATCAACACCAACATACTAGTAGTATTGACAAAACTTATATAGTCTCATGACCAGTTGCAAAGCCAGAGGACTCGCTATTGTACTCCATACTAGTGAGTCTTTCTCATATAAGTGTGGCATTCTGTATATCGTGTATGTTCTGGTCTGTGTATACCGAATGTTCGTTGGCAATGGGATATCTATCAATATATATATAGTATAGTCTTCCACCGAATTCTGGACCGTTTTTACAAATAAAGCCAGAGGATCCGCTATATTGTACTCCACACTATTGAGGCATTCTCATAAGTGTGGCATTCTGTATATTGTGTATGTTCTTCTCAATATATACCGAATTTGCAATATTGTATGCTTTGCTGCAACACGTAACTAATTTCACAGCCCCCCTCCCCAGCTATCTCGCCCACTCGTCCATTACATTCAATCTGACATTTGATGGATGAAAAGGGTGAGGACGGAGCTTTCAGAAATATTACCCTCATGTTTCTAGGCCGAGGACATGTCCTGAGCTGCCTTCTTCAACTGTTGATGGGTTAGAATCTAGTTCCAAGCTCACGGGGAACACTTTTATTAAAGGTTGGCATAAGTACGAAGAACGTCCACTGAGATATCAAAACCGAAAGTTCTGCTGCAGTACCAAAGAAAGCCGCCAGGGGGTTCAAAATGTAATCCTTTCTTTGATAGGTCAAGACCTGACCACAGACCAAATTTCATGACAATCCATCCATAGCTTCTCGAGCTATGGTGCTAAAGATCCAAACGCTACCAAAAACATAACCCTCTAGATGACGTTAACTATGCATGATGTACAAATAACAATCTTGTAGATTTACCAACTAGGGAGTATCTAACGCTAGCACAGAAAAGGTGAAGAAACGAACCACAACATTGAGCTCAAATATTCTAAACCTCAGATAGATCTAGTTTAAAACGTTTTCTCCTAGAACTGAAGTAAAGTAAACAAAACGTCATTGGCTTGAGAGAGATTTACATAGCACTTGTATTAAGCTACGGACGGCTCCATTGTAATAACCAGTCGTTTTAATCTTCATAACCTGTTGGTATATTATGATATACACATGAGACGCAGGGTGAATAACCTCTCTCCATCCTTCAACGTATATCAAGAAATCGACCATCTATCAACCTCGTTTACCGACCATAATCTAATACATGTAACGTATAGTTTACATAATGAATATAGCATCAATGACAATGTTTGTTTTACCGTCACTTACTGTCAGTTTACTTTTTAGTTGAATAAACAAAGATGTTCCGTCAACAGACAATCAGAAAAAGCTTTTATCTAGTCACTATGGCGCTAGCAAACATTTATCTAAAAGTTGCTTAGAGAATACAACATCAAAGCAATCGGTGCCTTGCACTTGCCTGTGACCGGCGCCTAATCTAATCAAAGATCCAGCCAACCAGCTGTGACCTAGCCTACATCTAGGACGATTTAATCATTCTCCAGTCTGAAACTGGTTTTCATGCCGCAACATTTGGAGATAATAGTGAACAATGACTTGGACCCTGCAACTGGGCCGTACATAAAAGTCAACTAGTGTTCAGAATTGAAATCTTGGTTCATGGCAACTTCAAATCTCTGTCGTTGGAAACGGTATTGTTAAACAGAGGCAGATATTACGTCGATGAAGGTTAGACATCCAGGTAATGAGATACCAAAGTAACAGTTAATCAAGCAACTGGATAGATTTTGAAAATGGTCAGACGTTTCAGGTAGCATCCACTACCTTTCGTCAGTGACTGAAGCAGAAATATGAAGTTTGACCTGCTCCCTAACACAGGTGTACAAAAATATAATGCTTACTTCTAGTTTTCCAGTAAAAACGTTTGTCATATATGGATGAGATTCGTTAAAAGATTAACACCGCAAAAAAAATATAGAAATGTACTTGAATAGTTTTTGAACGTCCAAACACTTTATACCTCTTCTTAGATGGTCGGAAACTAGCAAAGTTTAACAGATGGAGCCTACCCACGAAAAAAATTAAAATGACCTCAACTTTGTTTCAATGTTTCGCATATCCGGTAAATCGCATATAGGCGCAACACACCAGTTTTGTACATGTACGTACAAGCTGCGTAAGACCGGACTGTAAGGTTTGGACCAAATTTCAAATTTCATAGACAAAGAACGATTTTTTACGATTTTTTTTCTTTTCGATCATACTTTTACATCGTGTAACTTTTTTACAATTATAAAATCAACGGGTCACACAAATCCAATTTCGGTCGCTCAGCAATCGCCGTCTAGTTAAAGTGGTCTTGCCACCGGCCACACTTACAGACGTTTCATCAACGTTTCATGAAAAATGATACAGAAGTCAAAATACCATTCAGAGGTCACGGCCAAGATGTTGTGCTACCAACGAGCATTGACCTACTTTTGGGTCCACTTCTGTCAGCCAACATCGTACAAAAAGGCTAAAGGGGCACTTAAACTAGCTCACCGCGTTTATATAAACCATCTGGAACCTATTTTTCTCGATCAGTGATAGATCTAAAGTAATCCCTGCCACGGGACATGTACTGGTCTCCCGTATCGTACCTTTTTACACAAGGTCCCTTCAGGCGTTGGTTCTAGCTTTTAAAACGACTTCCGTGCCCACATAGGATCGGTTGACTCAAGAGCAGGTTGCACGATGCCAAGACTCACAAACAATGGAACGAGTGCATGCAACGCACAGAATGAAAAGTTGAAAGCTAGATTAACTTAAATTCCAGATATTACGCCCTTGTATCCATGTAATCTAGCATAGTATGTCTACCCGGACTTCAATTCTGCAGCTCACTGTTGTGCTTTTTAAGCTAATGATCATAATTAGCGTCTACTCACGTTAAAGCAGCAACAGGATTATTTTGACCTAGATTTGCAGGTGGACCAGACTGTACTTAGTACCCGGTCTTTGTTGGGATTATTTGTCGTCCTAGTACACATATTTCACGTACGTCGTTACTTTGTGTGCATGTCAACATCAGAGAACTTGTTTCTACGTCTTACACTGATGTTCTTTAACAAAACAGGTGTGTATTTCTTAAACCTGAGAAAGTAAGTATTAAGAATTCTTATTTCGACCTCCGGAGGGTAGGGCCACTGCTTACAGTTCCTTTTTTTTTTTACAACGTTGTAAGTGTAGGTCGTTGACCATGGCAAATTTACAATGGCTGGGTAAATTTGTCTCAAGTCACAACCATGTTGCCCTGACCTAAATCTACTGGTTAATGACTAGAGGAGCATGGATGGTAATGTATTTTCACAACACTGACGTTCTATAGAGCTACTAGGGCAGTTCCTTGTGGTCTCATTTACATTTACTTAATGTTCTGGCATGATGTCGGTTAACGTAACATTCACAAAGCCCAGAACATCTCAATTAATAACATAACAACATCATAAAATGTATATCTAACAACCTGTCAATGGTAAACTCTGTTCGCTATCAAGCTATGGTTATGGTTTTGTGTTTGGAATTCCTTCTGCTCGAATTACATGACTCAGACGCAAAATGCTCCTTGATGATGATATTAGGTTACTCAAAGAAAGTATTTGAAACAACGATTTAGATTGAGAAAGTACGGCATTGACAACTGCTTTTAAAAGATACCGAGACTCCATACGTTACAACTTCCTCACTAATAGAGTAATATCACTGCACAAATCTATTCTTAACACAACTTTAAACACAAGTTTAAACACAACTTAAAGCATGCGTAAAGTTTCATCCCTAGTGTGTACCTTTACGCATGCTTTAAGATGTGCTTAAAGATAGGTTTTCGTGCAGTGAAGAGCTGTAAAGATTTATATACTGCCGCTCTGCGTCACGCCAGGAATCCACCAGTGACAAACCGACTTCCCCTGACAACTCAAGTAGCACTCGGGTCACTGTAGAGAAGCTCACATGGGACAAACACTGATGCATTTTCACGGCAGGCTTTACCCGAGTATTTGCTTAGAGTATTCCGTTAATCGGGTTTTTATCCCCCGTACTTTCCCAGCTAGACTTTTAAATCGCTGTCCCGACCTCTTCATTTATCAATAACATCGAAGTTTAGACGCTGTAAACTTGTAGAGATTTTTTATGGATAACTTTTGCGATGGTACTTTGTTGGATGCAAACTTCAGTGGTGCAACTGTTGGCCATAGGCAGTCCATAAGAGTTTTGTAGAAGTTGACCATTGCTAAGTCATTTACACTAGTGATAATAATAGTTACAATTCATGAATATACACATTACAACTGCTTACAATAAGTGGGTATAATAACTAAGACTATGTACATATAGCATCAGATTGACAATTGCTATACATATCATCCACAAAGCTTCAATTCTACTACTTGAGTTTTGGTCTTCTGTTCTGGTCATTTCTTTGCATACTTATTTCAGCATATAAACGGTGCAAGTTGAAATAGTTAGTAATGTCTTTTTGCACTTTTCAAAGTCTACCAACATGTCAGATCCGTAGAGATGCTTCAGAAACATGTCTGTGTCCCACATCTCACAGCGTGCCTGCACAAGGCAGTGTCTCTAGTGAGAGGAGACATGGCAATACAAGTCTACAAGGGGAACACTCATTCTTAACGACTTAGGATGGCACGGAGCGCTCAACAAGATACCAAGACGGGTTAACTCCTTCTCAACCACATATACTGCTACCTTGGGGCTTGGTTGTCTTAAAGACAGATGTAGGAGTCTCTAGTTGTTTCCCGAGGGATTTTTTACCAGACGGCACACTTAATCGCGCCGGAGGCAGGCCGCACAAAGCTGGTCTAATCTCTAGTTCTTTCCCCCAAAGACATAGTTGGGATTTATTAGGGCGATACTCGTCAATTGTAACGTCTGGTGGAAGGGTAAAGTAGGGCAGACTGTTGGGACTACTTCCTGTGTGCCGTAGTGAATCACTCGTGATTGGGTGTGCGGATGAATTTTTCTTAATTACGTTGATGAAGGTTAGACATCCAGGTAGATCATTACGCATTACAAAATGAATCAAGCAACTGAAGATATATACATTCTCTGACGTTTCAAATAGCATCCGCTATCTTTCATAAGTGACTAAGACTTACGTATCAATTTGGATACTCATTTATTTACCCTTTACACTAGTCTTCAGACTCATTCTCGATCCCTAATGAAAGACAGTCTGTGTTCTACAATCTCTCGCTGTCAGAGGCTGATTGGGCCTCCTCTATCCTGATCAGCGGAAGGGCTTGCAGGGTGTAGTCAGGCCACACAGAATATGTAACCTCAGAAACTGGTGATTGCCTTGAATATTCACCAGTCTTTCCTTTCTTAATTTCTCAAAAAATTACAACGTTAGTAGGAAAAACTGCACAAACTCCCTTTTTTAAGCACACCTTAAAGCATGCGTAAAGGTTCAGTTCCATCCTTAGCGTGGACCTTTACGGATGCTTTAAGATGTACTTAAAGATAGGATTTCGTGCAGTGAAAATAGCTATTGTATGGACCACGCACAATAGAGCACATAACTAGACAAAGGTGAAAATGTAACCTTATCGTAGATACTCTTCTAGAATACCCAATTATGTATACTTCTTCTGGGCCCTTTCATGTCTCCGATGTTATTTCTTTGAGAGTTGGTACCATCAATGAACGGCTTTAGGTACTTATAGAAGCCACATTGTCGTCATGTTGATTAGCTTCTCTAGTAAAGGTGTATTCATGAGGACAACATATCACCATATATGGAGGCATCTTACCCTGATTCTTCCCCTCACTACACATTTGTGGCACCATCAAAGGAACATCTTCATCCAAATTTTTAATGGCGTTGCTCAATGCAAAGCCACTAGTTGGCCACTTCTAGGCACTGAGCTAAGTGGGTAAGGCAATTATGTGACTAAGCCAGAAGATGGCGGTGGTGTTTGTTTTGAAAGCTTGTGGATTGTATTGGAGAGGGAAGCATGTATTTGGGAGGGAGTTCCATAATTTTGTAGTCCGGGGAAAGACATGTGTTGAGAAGACGAGTGATAAAACAGGAGAAATGTAACAAAAACAAGACGTTATAAAACAGGAGAAATGTAACAAAAACAAAAAATACATAATAAGAAGGATATTGCAAACACATGCCCGAAGACTAATTACAAGTACATGTAACATGGAAATAGTGATGACGAATACAATGTTATTAGGAACTAGTTCCACTAGTAAACTAAATAGTACATTCTAAAATATACATTGAGCCACTAGGTTTGTTGGGTTTAACCTCTTTTTTTTGAGGCAGTGGTAGACGAATTGGCCCACTTCTTCTATACTATATGGGTTCTTTGATAGTAGAATTATTTTTTCCTGCTCAGGAATAGTGAGAAAGTAAAAAAATGTATTTTGGAGACGTTGGTAAATAACTGGTTTCTTATATTATCATAAAATGAGATGAGATGAAATGTCTTCCACTGCATTGGAGGTACAATATTTACATATCCTTTACAACACGACCAATTAGTTGACGAAAAGATGTGCCCTGAGTGTGGTGAATTTTTCATATCCAGGCTTCAGCCGTAATTTTACTGCATTCATAACAATAATCCACTCACACAGGCTAATCACTGTTATTACGTACTGGTACGTTCCAACAATTCATTGCAAAAAATTATATTACCTGCGGTAGGTCGTAATACCAGGGTATCCCTCACCAAACAATACTGTCAATATGTAAAAAAAATAACAAACAAATTTACTACCTTTTGATTGCTCCACTGCTGAAAATACCAACGTGCAATTACTGAAGAAAACACAAAAGAAGTTGGCATTTATTATTTAGTAAAGACTGCTTTGCGTGAGGGAATACATTTAGATATTGGAAGAAATATCTTTCTGGTCAGATTAACATTATGGGGATCAACATGAACAGATCTGGATAAAGAGTGGTAATCACTAAGTCATGCACTTACAAGATGCTAATAGTAAATGGAGTACCAACTTTTATAATGACAGGTGTTGCATAAAATTGGCAGACTGCATGTTGTGCAAAATTAACATATAGAGTAACCTTTATATCTTATTAAGAGCTATCATGGTGATATTATTGTTATTGTTTTCCTGAAGTTTATCCGATCGGAGTGTATATACATGTATTACTGCTAGTTCCTCTATTCTTGTAGTTTTCGGTTATTTTAGTGCTATGTTTGTTTTTCAGGATGTGCAAAATTAAGATAGTTATCAACATATAGAGTAACGTTTAGACAATATCAAGAGTTATGAGGGTGGTATTATTGTTATTGATTTCCTGAAGTATATCCTGTAGTGTAGCTTATGTTTATATTCCTGTCAGTTACCGCAGTCTATTCTTGTAGCTTTCTGTTATTTTTTGTGCTATGTTTGTTTTTCAGGATGTGCAAAGTTAAAATACTTATCAACATATAGAGTAACGTTTAGATGTTACTAAAAGTTATCATGGTGGTATTATTATTATTAGGGTGTTATTATTGTTATTGTTTTCCTCAGTGTGTTTTCTGTAGAGTAACTCTTGTTATATATTCCTGTCAGTTGTTCTATTCTTATAGTTGTCGGTTATTTTTAGTGTGATATGTTTTTTTTTTCACAGCTTACAATAGTATAGCCGGTACAATTAGCATGAGGACCATAACGAGATCACACCACAAAACAAAACCACAAAATGGCTACCCTGTAGGACACATTGTCGGTTGACCTCGAAACGTCAGTCACAGCAAAAGACGGTTGCTTGCAAATCTAGTGTCAGAAACCTGCTATTGTGAGGGTATCAAATCAATTAAAACACATAAGTAGGCCGTAACGTTAGATGTATGACTTACGATAAGTATGGATCATTGTCAGCGTATACATAGATCATTGTCTGTGTATGTGGATCGTTGTCGGTGTATATATGGATCGATGTTGGTGTGTATATATAAGCAGGGAGATTAGGAATTATAAATGTTATACAGTACAAGAATCAAGATATCTTGACGCTATAAGCGCTGGTGATTTGGAAGGCAATGACAATGTTACTAAAACACTGCTAGCAATGCAAAAATATTTTCCTAACTTAAGTTCTACGAAAGATAATGGTATAGACCGTGAAGAGGACTGGGTGGTGGTATGTGATGAAGGGGGAGGGGGTGTTAAGTAGACTCTTACAATACATGGAAGAAAAATAAGGTGGGAGGGGGGCACCTACAAATACGGTCATTTTTTTTCTTCATTGATCTAACTTCTGTGATCGCTTGTTATAGATACCTTTATGCGAAATGATCCTGGTAACACATTTATTTACTCCATCTTTTTGGAAGATTTAATTCATTATTTTGCAGTCATCGACTCTATCAACGAGTTGTAGGTTAGCTAAAACTTTACACCAACTATATTTCTGAATGGACTATGGTGTACTAGAAAATAATTCAAGTTTCGAAGCAAGTATCTTCCTAAGTACAAGTTTTTGGTGATCTCAATATGTGCATAGTTTTGACATGATGTATTCCAGCTTGCACCTTTGTCGTCTCAGTTCTAAATTATCGACCTTTGTATCTTATCTTTTCTGCCATCAAGCCAGTAATTCATACTGGCGGCAAAGCTGAAACAAAACATCCGTACACGAAAGGAAAAAAATACACCACAACCCTTCCTAAGTTCCTTGACCTTGCACACGTATTCACGCTCAATATATCTGCACAGGCAAGTCAGGGAAGATTAGGGTACAGCCCTGGAGGGCAGGGAGCACTGTGACAGTTCGGTATTTTGTTCTTTGCGTTCAAATCGTCGGTTGGTATTCAATCCGTCTGAACATCTGAGGTAGCGTGGGTATTTAGCTGGTCATGCGATTTATCACAGTGACCTGTCAAGCTTCACGAATGTGCTGTTGAAACGTGGAATCATGAGAAGAGGGGGTGAAATTCAGAACGGGCTCTCCTTGGTGAATTCATGAACTGTATACACGGTTGCTGGTTCGATTTAAAATTTGTAACTGTACCATTGTACCTACCCCCCCCCCGTTCCATTTCGTCTGTTTTCACTCGACTGTGAGTTAGAATTTGGTAGTAGAATACCCTGTAACCAAACCTAACAGAACCGTACTGTATTTCAGTAGGCTGTGATCATCTTACAATGATTAATAGATTCAACTACCCAGGGGCTTGAAGCTCTAATTGTCGTCCAAACATAATCATTCAAACCATGGTCACTGCCCTGCCACTGACAGACAGATCCAGCAAAAACAACTACTTTTTTCCTCACGAATTTTTTTAACGTCATATAGGAAGAAGGCAAATTCATCTTTGACGAAATGATGCTCGTTTGTACTACACGTTTGTGTTCCACGTTGTTGTGCCCCCCTCCCCCATTTGTAAAGAGTATCACATGGTAGGCAAATGAGAAGGGAATATTATTATTCGTGGGGTTCTGGATCGATCGCTTGGCATTTAGAGAGCATTTGACCGATGGCTCGCTTGTAGGTACTCCAGCGCGAAATTAGCCGACATTTTCGGGCCGAACCGGTTGCTTGCAAAAGTGGCGCGAAGCTGACGGGACCGAAAGCGCGTACTGCACAGGCGCAGAATCAATGTGACCCACATTCAGGACCAGAGGCGGAGGGGTCAGCTTAGGACATGTCGGCCACGTGTTGGCGAGTTGGGGAATGGCCGGTGATAGTTAGGGCACAGCGCTTTGTAACGCCCACAAAGAAGAAAAAAAACAAAACAACATGCATCATGTAAAAAGAAACTATTCCACTGGATTGCGTCAGAAATATGACTCTACAGGGGAGCTGGTTTAACGAAGCTGAAACGTAATTTATTGTGCAAGCTGGCAATAAAGTGGGACACACTGCCACGAGACTTTTTGTAGCCCCACCCTCCGCATGTCTTTAGATCTGCAGTAAATCGCTCCCACCGGCTCTAACGTAGCTAATGACCCAGAAACTCGCCACCGCCGCTCCGAGTAGAGTAGAGTAGAGTGTCTTCAGTTTTCAACAGCCAGAGGGCATATTGCATTATAGGGCAGGACCTCTGTACAACTAGCTGGACGCGCCATGTTTTTTTGGAGAAACAACGTTCCAAAAACATGTCCAAATGATGAAATAGAATCTTATTTTCCAACCAACCCCCACCAATACTGGTAATTCTGATAGATGCATACTAGTAATTGTTTTTCTCTACCTCCGTACCAATTATTTAAATTCCAGACCCCCCGCTGTCGACTATTATATATATAAAACATCCAATACTATGACACTTGCGCATGCTCAGACCATATCTCACCCTACGTAGCTGCATCATGGTAATACGTAGACCTGCGTTGTCCCAACCTTTTCCCATATGATAAACTATATACATATACATGACACACATTTCTACAAAATGTGTGGGAACTTGTCCATAGGGGTCACCTAAATGAAAACATCGCCTGTAACATTTCCTGACCAATCACAATTCAAATAAGGTTGGCGTTCCCTCCTCGCCGCCATGTCCAAGGTTCTGATTGGCTCGAATTGCTTTGGTGACGTCTCGACTACTTGACCCCTTGTAGTTGGCGCATGCGAGTTAATATCGATTTTCAGAGCTCGGTTTAGTCCCCCCAGCGTCCGCGCCCTTCCGCGTTTTGACCGGGGCCTCCAGTAAACACACCGATGACACCACCGGTCTTCTAGGAACCGTCTTACATTGTTACGGCAACTCCTTCAAGTGACTTGTGTGTGACATCCTTTCAAGGACACTTGTCGTGCCCCCCGCCCTCCCTCTCTCGGAACTACTACCTCAACACCTGCGCAACGCAACACCTTTCCAAAAAAGAAAACACACAAGTCCAGTTGAACGAACTCGCGGGCACAGCTTGCCTATATCCGGACTTACCTGATTGTGTGTACGACGTTACCTACCATCTCGTGTTGTGTGTGTTCCCGTGCATACAGTTCCACCGGACTGGGGTGGTGATCGCTCCCTGCCCGCCTCTGCTATGGTCCCGAAGGGAGAGCACCAGGGGATACCTTACCTGACCGGACCAGCCACGGACGCTCGCGGCTCCAACTCAAACCTCAGCGACATGTCGTCCCTCAGTGGAAACAGTAAGTACTACTACGCCTCATGATACACGTACGCAAACACACACACGCAGCCATTGACCAGTAACCTCCAAGCCACACGATTTAAAGCAAGGTTTATATATTTTTGCTTGTAGATGCGGGTCATGTGTACGTTGCTACAATTAGTTTGTGCTGAACTTTGGAAACAAGAGGCGAAGTGACATGATTGAGACCTCCCGCGAGCTGACCGGTTTGTGTACCGATGACCAGTAACCCCCCGATATCGCCCCCAAGTTCACCCGGTACCGAAGTACGCCCACCCCATATATCCGCGCCATCTTGGATCCTCGTATATGTACGCGGTCATAGTCATGCACTTGGGCCGACCTATTCCGACTGGATACGTGTACTGACTAGATAATCCTCGGGTTGTTGGGAGTTCATTTTCCCCGTACCGTGTCCCTAGTTCTGTGTACACGCTACCCTGTTAATGCCACCTTAATTCCCATACAGAAGCGCAGCGCAGGTTGGCCACGAATCGCTCTAGATAACATATCATAAATGATATGTTGAATATTAACGCTAGCTGTCACTACCCTTTCTGAATTCTTCATCCAAGCTTGAACCTTTCTAAGATATTGGATATAGACTAAAGGACAGGTGACGGATTGCCCTTAAACCTAACCTATTTTTAGGGACAGTGTCATTAGGTAGTCCACCCACCCCTCGCGCCATATTGAATCCTCATCAAGTACGGAGAAAGCTGGCAGTGTACGCCGCTATGTTGGCCTAGTGCCCCCCATGTTATTTCATTGTATAGTCGATGAAGACTAACACATTAAAGGTAGAGGTCGTATACTGTAAGAGATGTGTATACGTGCATGTCGAAACGTTCTAATGAATATGGCGTCCAATGCAATGTTATGTGTGATGTTTCACATACAATGTTACAAACACAGTTTTTATCGATGTAATAAAACAGTTATGGTTGTATGTAGCAACTTTGGCTTTCAAACACGGGGATGTCAGAAAATATATAGAACACTAACGCTGCATTTTGAGTGAAACAAACTTGTTAGTATACATCTAGTACTTTTTGAAATATTGTAAATTTATTTCTGTTGCTGCCTCTGCATTTGTTTTGCAATGTTTATGGATGTAGAAATAACTATAAGTTGTACATCAAATGCATACTGGTCTAACTTAGAAGACCCAAAATTCAGCCACAATTAATGCATAACTACAAAAGAAATTTTCGAAAAAAATATACTAGATTTTAGGTTATGTTTACTTCAAGCTGATAGTATTTTTCAAAAGAATCAGTTGTGGAATTGGTAGCAAATGCTATAAAGACATAATAATGAAAACAATATTCTACCTAGAGTGTAAGCTTGCTGTATTTTAAAAGCACAGATTGCAATACTAGGTCCCCAGTTTTCGAGATAAAACATCTTAGTACATCCACTAAATCCACGAACAACGATAGTGGGTCTAGTGCATGTGAGAGCTTATTCTGCAAAACAACTGCTTTCTGAATATTATTTGAAGGTCACTGTTTGCCTCAATGCTTCCACAGTTATGGACACATGATCTCATAGACAACTTTGATCAACTGAACCAATATTGTACACTTCAGCTGTGATCTAGTCAGTACATTGTGTACGTATCACTGGTTTCTGGACCTTTTGTGCCTGAATTGTACAGGGTCGCTATACATTGTCATTCTTCCAAGATATTGAATCGATAAAGATATTCGCTCCAGTTACGAACATACATACATACATACATACACAGTGACTGCAAAACTGTACATTTGTGTTACCAATTTTTACTTGGAATTTTCGTTATTAAAATTATACACCAACGAGAATTATAGAAACAAAACATCATCCATATTACATGGATGAGATATTCTGTTGAGATCATTGACTGAGTATTGTTGGTGAAATATTTGGATGTACAAATGCACTTTTGGGAGATAAAACTACATGTACATTCTAAGAAACAAAGACCTGCCCAATGGAATGTACATTTCTATACTCTCCTGCATTGGTACCCTACAATATACTGTGAACTGAATGAAGTACCAAGGCCTGTGCTCTAGTTACTAAGTTGATAGCATGTACATGTACATGGAAAGGACTTTGACCCGCTCCGCGATCGTATAGAGGTGACAAAAACGCCTGCACTGCGTCATCACTGTTGCAATATAGAGACGGTGGTTGCTTCGGCACTCGTTCTCGCTTACTAACAGCTTCTAAAATATACGACGGAAAGCAAAACTAGCCATATCAGACAGCAGCTGCATATATAGACATACGTATCTGTGTACAGATATCGGCTTCAGCTAGGCAACGATATCCAGATTTATGATCACAGTATGTTGCACGATTTTGGTGAATAATACCGCGTGTATATTTCAGCCATTGCCATCCTAAGTGTAAGGTGTAAAGCTGTTGAAATATTGGATTATTATTATATAGCAGTGACGGTTTCATAAACCAAGTTTAACATGGCATCAAAACTGACTAAATATTTAAAATACAAGTGACAATTGTTGTTTATAAACTACAATCCACACCGATCTCTTGCACAATTTAATGACGCCCAAAAAATATAATTTTCTTCCACTCATGTGCACTTCAAACGTATAGGCTTTGTGTAAAACACACACACTGTAACCTACATATCTAGGTTACTTAGAAGTCTTTGTGTTTGCGGCTGTATTAACGACGCACTAGATGTAGGTCAGTGGTTACTATCAAAGGCATACAAGCTCTCTCGAGAGAGAAAGCGCCGACCGCACAACATACTCATACACAACCTTTTCCTTTGAGCGGGCTGGCAAAAATCTATTCAGCGAAGAGGCCGCTATTCCCTAGGAGGAGCGCCCCGTATATTGAGTTGCTGATCTCAAGCAATAAGTCATTATGTAGGCACCTTCGAGGGTTCGATATGTTGCCCAATTATCTGTATCTTAGATGTTGTTGATTTGACATGACTGAAAGCCCTTGAGCATCAGCTGTCTGTAAGAAGAAAATTTAAATGATTGAAAATACCTTCAGGGATGGACCTAGATCAAAACGAGATATTTTAGCCAGTGTGGCTAGACCGTATATAAACAATCGGTGAACAGTGTTTTAAGCACATTATATTGTATGTCACGAAACCGTATCACCTGTATACGGTATATTTCTTAACCCTCTTCTGTAGCCTTGCTGCTAAAAACGGCCTGCCCGGCTATGTATGGCCCTTGGAACAATGCCAAGTAAATCCCTACAAGTTTGACTAAAAAAGAACACATTGTAGGTGGATGACGACGTTGGTTCAATGACTCTTTATACAACAGTGGTTACGACATCGTGAGAAGGTTATAACATACAGCTAGCTGACGGGTGGCATATCCTTACACTACTGTTCAAATATGTAAACAACTTGACGAACGAACGAACTACACGATTCTTATCCTCATCCTTCATCTCAAGTTTTTTTTTAAAGAAACGATGTTGTCGTTGCCATATTTTGTCAGGTAAGCTGATCCGTTGTTTTGTTTTATGAACGAATTTAAGCACGAACAAGGGACAGGTTTAAATTTGAGGGGACACCCACCACAACCTTGAGATATGCATGTTGTCAACCTTCTAACCATATTCATTGTCTGCACCGCGGGTTGTAGGCGTAAGACGAATATTCTGCTGGATATAATCCTGTACAGATGATCATGTTTTATCACAAGTACACGTACATACAGAGGTAATGGCAGAAAGATCAATATCAGGACACGATTTGGATGCGAGGCGCGTCCTGTATGTGGGTCACATTGAAGGTGCGTGTGCGCTGGGGAAGCGTGGTTGTAATTTTCCGTCTTGCCACGCCCTGTAGTGACCCAGTCGTATCGGAGGATGAGATTATGATGACAAAATATGATCTACAGCATTTGAGGAAGTCCTTATTTGTAATCTAATCGCGTTTGAGGGAATGTTACAAAAAAGAGGAGTGTGTGTGTGTGTGCTTTTGAATCGGCCGCAGTTTAATTTACAGGGGGCAACGTAGCAACCTGTTCAGGACTAGAACGATTGTTTACCTTCAACGAGACGTTTGTAGCTACAGAGAAGGGCAAGTTACAAGACTGTTGCAGTTCTGCTATCATTAGGACAAGCGGAACATGTCTGTTCTGTCCTACAGCCATGTTTTTGGTGGAAAATTACCGCTTGTCCCGTTCTTTAGGTCAAGTCAGTTGTCTTCACACAAGCGATAGTACCTAGTTAGGGCCAGGGGGGCAGCAACATTTACTGTTAGTTGGACGCCACCCTAAAGCATCCATGTTTTTATAATGTGCTGTCAACATCCTTGAACTACTTGCAAATTGTGTGCTGCTTGTTTACTACAGCGCGCTGGTCCTGTATATAGCTTGGAGAGGATACGTTACGTTTACGAAGTGAAGTGACGGAATTTCGTTCAATTTTTGATATGTTTTCGTGTTTTGGAATTCCTGCTGGATGCACGTTTCTTGTTATAAAATATGCCCAATTAATAATGCTGTTTTCAAACATACATTTTTAAAACTAAAAACATCAATTTGTGGAGAATATACAATGTCACAATGTATTTACAATCATACATTTATGTTTAAAATTATTTATTCATAATTTGAGTCTCGAGCTCACTTTACACTGTGAAGATATACAGTCTCGCAATTACAAACCCTGTACACCCTTGAATATGTAAGGTTTTCAACTTACATAAGCCTTTTTCCTGGTATTCCATGATAGGATAATTCTCACAGAACATAACTGCACGATTGTATGTAAATAAATATGAAGCACTGAATATAGTTGTGATAAAAACAACAACAACATATGACCATTCGGGTGAAGGATGGGATATTTATGGATACTGTACCTAAAAGAGAGACGAATATATATGTGGACTCACGTCTTACTAGTATACTGACCTAAGGCAAATATGAAGCCACGGAAAGAACATAAATCAACACCAAACCAGTTCCTGGTAACCTTTGATCAGTTCTGAGAACACGACTTTTGGAAACAAATGATGGTGTAAAATGTGACACCAACTCTGTGTACTTCAACACAAGGACTTGCCTATCCAATATACACACATCAGCAACTAAAACCCGTTTCAGGTTGTCCGCAACACTACGAATAGTATCAAACCTGGCGCCAGGCGAAATGTCGTTGTATAAGATAAATAAAACCTTACACTTTGGGGAAGATGTTTTTTGAAGGCGTTCTCACGAAAATGTCGTTGTGATACCCACATTGAGTTTCAGTAGGCCCGCTACTGCATGCGTCCTCCTATAGAGTAGGGAAACCTTTCGGTAGTGTCATATTTCTGCACATGGTATACGCATGCGAAGCACAGGCGGATAAATATTTCGGAGCGGATCTCTTTGCCTTGTCTAAACATCGTACAAACTTGCGGGAATTTCAATCCCGACAATATGTCAAGTGTTGACACGTAGCAATGTACGGACCTATCGACCCTGGCGTACAACGTATATCATGATATAAACGCGCAAAGCTGTTCAACCTTCTTTCCGCTTGCTCAACAGAATTTGTTACATTTCATGCTATAGATAAATTCAACTACATTCTAGAAGGAGGTAACCCTTATTGTGTACAAATAGGTAAATATATCAAAGAATGTTTAGACCTTCGAACTAGCAGTATATTTGATACGTCAAACTCAACATGTTGATTTATTCTTAGATTTGTACGTAGGTTAATTCATTTGTATCCACTTGTTTGATTGTTTGTATGTTTAGTTAAAGACCTTTCAAAAGTCGCTGTATTTTTGTTGTGTCAATATTTTCGTATGAAGTTTGTAGCCAACATACGAAACTATGGGTAAATATGTCGTACGATCGCAAACCGAGGGATGGATTTTTTGGGATACACCCGCAAAATTAAAATTGGAGCTGTCTTGTTGCTGAAAATGCTGTCTCAGATCATTGTCGGCGGTTGGTTCTGTCATAGTCGGCTTGGAAATCGTACGGCATATCAAAACCGTACGACAACCTACGACAAATGTGACCGCGCCAAATACAACAGAAGAAATAATCTATGACTCCCACAAAGGTTATTCCTATCAGATAGCCTGTGGACGCAATTTTGCATACAAAATTTGGATATCGCCCGAGAGGTCCACCGACCTTTTGCAAGCTAGCGCCAAAACATAAATGCGTATGGAACGGCCATCTGCCCATATGTTTAAAATTATACACATATCCATCGGCGCAATCCGTTATTACGCAAAATGCCGAGCGAACGTGAGATTACAGCTGAAAGGGGTGAGTTTTATGGCTGTTTATGGCTGTTGAAATTTCGTAGCTGCGCACAGCGAATCTCAGTTGTTTGTTACTGTAGTGGACATGCCTCAAGCGTGTCATTGTACGTAAACAATTACGCTGGAATGCTACGTACAATAGGACACCCAAGCTGGTTACATTACACGTAAACTATGAGTTTGATTTCAATATACAAAAAAAGCCATACTAGTATATACATACAGATGGGTGATGTACAATTGCGTAAGACATGGATTTGTAAAATTACGTCAAGTGTTTGTGACCTAACGTAAAGTACGGGTTATTGTGCGGTTGAAGTCAGTGAAAAACACTATAGAGTGCTTGCCTTTAGGCAATGCTTAAATGCCATCTCGATCGTCCACTCGTTAAACTTGTTGGTCAACTTTAGTGTTTTGTAATGCAAGCATATCTAAATGCATGAACGAAGACCGGTCTATGCTGAATGATGTTTGAGACCACAACTACAGTGTTCAGTAGTGGAGCATTGTGACGATATCCTTAGCTATAGCCCTTCTTTGATTGCAAACCCTGTCACACATTCAGAACCTTCTCCCGACCACCAACCAAGGTTGGCTGAGGTTGGGGAACACTTTGACCAGATTTAGGCCACGCCTACCTTTCTATACGAATCTAATCGAATTTAACTTAAATTTGAGTCAACCGTACCCCCGAACACGCCCATGCTTCCTCAGTTGAGGATGACAAAAGAAGAAGAAGAGCCCATCTTAGTATCCTTGTCCTGCTGCTCCCAACATATCTTGAGAAGCATATTCATGTCTCCAGTGTTGTGCCCAACATATGTTGGAAACGTTCGACTTTTTTTCTCATGTATGTAATACTGATGTTTTCAGGAATTCTTAGTAACATCGTAGACTAGTAACTTGAACAAAAGCAGTACCCCCTATTCCAAGAGGGTCTGAAATCCCCTGCACAGGGAACATGTAATGCACAGAATTGCCAAGATCTAGAGGACAAGGTTAGTATTACTATACTGTGCAGAAATTTGGCGGACGCGTACTAGGTTGCATTAGGTTGCAGATACTAGCGATACGATCTGACATATAGGACTACACAAGGACGACAGCTCATCATTACAAACTAGGACCTAAAGCTAAGTGCCCTGTTGTCGAATGAAATACGAGTAGGACACAAGCCAGAGATGGAAGATTCATTGCTACCACATGCATATTCTAGCCCTGCCATGTGAAAGAAAGTATATATTACCATTCGGTTATAGAGTGACTAGATACATGCATTCCTTCGGATGTGAAAAGGAAGATTTATAAAGTTAACCATGATAAAAAGCATTCTAACGGCTTTTATGTGCAGTACAGCAATATGTACAGTACCTATATTTGCGTTAGTGTACGGTTCTCTCTCCAGTGATTTCAATCTTTTAGGACTATTCGTGTGTGCACCTAGCTTTCTCGCTCTGTATTTATCAAACAGACACCCCACACAAAATAAGCACGACATTTGCAACTGGATCCTAGAACTCTTCCTCCCCTGATATTACTGGTAAGACACGGGTAGAGTAGTCTAGATCAGTAGATTCTGTTATTGAGAAACGGTTTCACATTATCACTCGTATTGGAGTCAAATGTGGAAGACATTTCGGTGCCAAGCACCGAAATGGGGCGAAGGTGATGATGATAACTTGTATTCTTCATTCTAAGAAAAGAGGTTTATCCTAGTTAGAAATGAGTTTGTTTCACTGAATACAAAAGAAGAAGTTTTGTCCGTGTACCAAAGCTAGAGATGCGTAAGCCAAATAAGTAATATGGGCGAGGGAAGCTCTATTCTATTAGATGGTACAACAATAGTGTGAAGTGTCATATATCTGCTGCCGCAAGATGACGCTTTTGTAACTACTTTTGGTGACAATTCTTTGTACAGACTTTTGGACGGCGCCGTTTAAATTTGCAGCTGGCTTTATGTGGCTGTGGTGCAAAAACTAGTTCCATGCCGCTTCTTTGTTTATCGAAGCAGCGTAAGAAAAAAAAACAAGGAAGGAAATAGAACAAAGCAACCATAAGATTAAGTAGCAAAGAGTTGGGTTATCAATTTGAAAACGTATGGAACGTCGTAATAGGTTTCACAGGAGCTACATTTGAACGATGATATATTTTAAATCAAATGGAAGGAAATAAGATAAGATCAAGAGGCCTAGCCGATTACGTGCCGGACGACAGCTATAAGGTAATAGCAAATTAACCCTTTCTTGTAATGCAACCTTTTTTGTAGTGCAACCTTTTTTTGCAATGCAACCTTTTTTTGCAATGCAACCCTTTTTGTAATGCAACCTTTTTTTATAAGGCAACTTTTTTCAATGTGAATGTAAGTTTCCATTCTACAAGAATAAATGTAGTTGACTTGATAAACTCACCTCAAATTCTGTTAGTGTTGCCACCTTACCTTTTCTTGTCTTGATAATCTGTAAAGAAATTTAGGGAAAAAAAGAACAAACAAAGAGTAAACCTGAAATATTTATCCTAAATTGGAAAGCCGGCTCCTTAACCTTATAATTTATAAGTTAATGAAACTTGTTACCAGCAGAAGTTCTCCATCTTTTTCCACCTTCCCCTCCCATTCTTAACTAACTTACTGACAGGTTGCTACTTAACTAACTAACTGGTAACTAACTAACTAACTTACTATCAAACTGCGTGGCATTACAGTTGTTTTATTCCTTGATAGTTATGATTCAAATCTTTCGCTTATGTCAGTGCTGTATTGACATTGTATTTTCAACACCATACCACTCTTCTTTAGTTTATCACTATTGAATATCAAACCATTATGGTATCACATAAACGACCATAAAGAAACGCATGCCATGGCGTGACACGTCGCTAGGGGGTGAACTTTAAACAAAAACAAGCGATACTGTCAGTAACATTGCGGTGGCTCCTTTTTTTATAAAAGAGAATACAGTCTCTTCATATTCACACAACTCGATTGATGCGTGCTGGAATCAGTGCGTAGGACGAATTGACGTACATCGTACCACTTCGCCCGCGGTAAGAGCTTTAAAGTAATACGTCCGCACTCTCTAATTGTGTTGGTGGTATGGTCCAAATATTTAGGTCGGGTTATGTCGGGACAAGGGCGGAAGGGGGAAAAATGAGGACAGGGTATACAGGACACAGGACACGTTTTTGGACGTGCCGCTACGCTATTGTTGGCGCCCGGGGGTGTATTTACCTATTTGTGGGGCCAAGGTTCGGGAATTGTTGATCAACAGTTTAAGATTAGAATAGAAACCCCCAAGAAACAGCGCAGGAGTAAATAAACACTCTCTATTTAATCATCTTTTTTTTTTAAAGTAACGTATACAACGCGAGCAGGGACACATTCTTGTTAAAAGCGTGTTCGCGTCTACCCCTCCGCCCCCCTTGTACAGCCTCTCAGGTCAATGCCTCCGTAAAGTCCATGAATGTAGGTCATGCCGTCTTGTCGATAAGCACATTCAAACCGCGCTGCGATCACACATCACACGGTTATGTTATAATCTTATAAATACCACCCGTAAATAATCCATGGGTCGTCCCTACTATGCTAACGATCGGTGTGACTATTTCACCGTTCTCGTACTTGAGGAACATCTTTTATCATGTCCGGTTTTAGCTCTGTATACGTTCTATGAAGACTTTGAGTCACAGTACATAGATCATCTAATGGATGTTCGAAGGAATGGCGAGCCGTGGGCATGTAGACTTATTATAGCGCTCTGGCTCCAAGCTGTACTGAATAGCGGGTCAGTCTGGCGTTCGCAATGAGCTCGACACGTGAGTTCTTTGTGCCGGCGACGTGACGGTTCATAAACCGTGGCTGGGGCCGGTTGTTCTGTGACGTCAGTGCCCGGCTGTAGAACGGGGTTGTGGGCGGGCGATCCCGGAGTCTCCGCACGCACGACCTGTACCGGCGCCTCCACCGCGCAGGCGCAAATCATGGGCGGCCTCACACATGGGACAACCCGGCCGGTTTGTTTATAACTGGACCCGTGCCCTCATTTCATCACACTGGCTCCGAGACTCCGCGCAGTTCACATCGTGGATCCTGTGCTATCAGCAATCGGTATACACACCTCGTGTTCGTTTGTCTCCTGAGAAACAACCCACCTGTGGTTCACACCTGGTGCTCTACCTGTGCGCCGTCTACTGTTCGTACCTGTAGAAGCGTCTCTCCACAAGTGACATTTAAAGCGAGCTCAGTATCGATCGGACTAGTCCTTAGAGAGCCAACCCCGTGACACTGACGCCGCATCACTACTAACTTGTACCCGGCGTTGACCGTCCGTTGGACCGGCACCAACCAGAGATCGACCGACCACCACGTTCCGACGGCGTGCCAACTCTACACATGTGCTGAAATCGCTGTCATGGCACCGAGCATAACCTACAGCCGAGAGTGCGCTTACAGGTTCCAGCCCTACCCCACCAGCCCCATGTCTTACTACGAGTGCGATTCAAGTGAGTTCTTTGTTAAGTTTCCCACCCTGTATTCCTACCTTAAGAAAGGTTGTAGGACTTAATAATTATCGGATTGGAAGGATTTTTTTCTGCCGTGGTTGGATTTTTTTGCTGCGCGCTAGACTTGGCCTGCATCCCAACATACATGTAACTTTACACAAGAATGATTCTCTAGTTTTTGCCCGTCACGAAATTTACAGTTGATCCAAAATTTAAATTTGTTGTTCTGTTGCAATTGGTCCATGCATAAATTGTATCCAGTAGTTACATTTTTGAGTGTGTCAAATGGACACCGTGCAACCATTCCTTTTTAGAACTCGTTGGAAATATGTTTTTGTTGTTTTTCGAGTCACAGCGAAACGTTTCTTAAACAAACGGGAGTGTGCTATGTAATCACCTGGACAAGTCGTATCAATATCCCACACCCACTTTTAACAGTTTATCTTAGTTAATTGCGAAGAAGTCCTTTCTATTCTGTAGAAAATGCATAGCGTAACGTACATTCTCAACAATACACTACACAATAAGACACCAGGGCATTTGCTGTACAGCAAGTTTAGACGGTATAGTAAATAATTGTGTTGTCCACGGTTAAAATTGTAGTCCCGCGCGTTCAAAGGTTTTGTTTTGCTGGTTGCTCATTGCCCAACACAAATACTATGCGCCGTTCTTTTTTACGAGGGGGTGTGTAGCAAAAATGTAGCCCGGGCCCTGCAGGTGTTCTTGTCGTTAGCAAAAAACTGTACAGATGGTTGTTTGACTGAAGCGGAACAACCACTGAATAGAAGTGTCCCAAGAAACTAGGTACAGACGTCTGGATAGTTATGGAGGTGTCGCGACCCCACCCGCCTACCTGTGGCGTGAATCGCTCCATTTTTGCCCCTCTACCGGAGGTATCTTTACACTAGGTTGCTGTCTGGCAAATCATTATCCAAGCAGCTCAACAAATTAGGTCATCTCCGTATATCAGTATATCAGGAGTGTTTAGCTATGTCACAAAAAGTGTTACGTTGTGGTGAACAATAGTACAGACATGTAGGCCATAGGACACGAGCTAGACGTGAGATTACCCAAGTACTAGTGTACTAATGATTGTCGCATTCTCTTAATAGGGTAGTTTGTTGTTTGTAAACATTCTCCCACTACAGCGTTCTCTCTTAGCCACTAGCAGGCTTCAGAGGCGGCTGGAAATAGTAGAAATTGACCAACTAGACAGATAACATGCCAGGGAAGTTGGTCCTCTAAAGGAGTACAGTTTGGGGAGTGGCAAATGTACTCCTTTAGCGGACTGACTCCTCTGGCATGTTATCTGTCTAGTTGGTCAATTTTCAACCGCTTCTGCAGCCTGGTAGAGGCTAGTTTCCTCTCCCACACAACGCGGGCTTGAGTAGAGATATTCTCACAGTGGATTAATGTATACCCAGGCGTTTGTTCAGTCGATAACAACAATCCCTTCGTGGTAAATCAGTCACTACCCCCGCTGAACTCATGCCAGAGTTGTACGTAGGCGATATGCAAATATACGGTTGGCAGGGCGCCAGGTAAGTACCGGGCACATAGAGCTGTTGTTCAACACACACATACGGCTGGGCATCCAATGCAATTTCAGGGCGGCAAAACAGAAATATATTCTGGATAAGGAAATCTGTCTGATACTAACATTTACTGCCATTTCTTAGCACATTTTCGTCATCATTTTATACTTAAGTTTGAAACAGCCTCCAAACAAGCTATGCGTAAGGCGCCTCTTTATTTATTTATTAATTTTTCGATATCGCCAATAAAAAGCTAGAACCAGACTTCAATTCAAAACAAGCAACAGTTTTCCGTCAGCGACATCGCATTGTTTGCCTCACAGATATCAGTATGCTATGGAATAGGATTGATTCAACTTACTGCATTAAAAGAATGACTGGAAAATTGATTCTGAAAATCCAGTTTTGTCGCCCTGAAATTGCATTGGATGCCTTTAAAACAGAACGCAAAATATTAGTATACAGTATCAAATAATGATAGTTCTTTTCAACTTCGTATATAGTAGAAATGTACACAGAAAGGCGCAGGGCAAAATTACATTAACTCAACTCAGCAACAACACACTAATAATCAGGGGGTTAGCAAGTCAGAAAAATAACTGATATTATGCAAAAACGGTGAAGGAAAATTATGATATACTCTTAACTCATGGTGTAATAACAATCTAAATATCACTCTTCAGTTAGTCTTGGTGTGGGTTTATATGTGTAGAATTACAGATAAACAGGGCTGCTGGTAAAGCTGAAAATGTTCAGTGTTTGCCTTTTACATATAGCTTGATAAACCTTATGGAAAGTTTGTACCTACATGACATGGGCATCGTATTTGCCGACCTATCCATGGTCACAGTTTACACCAAAATTAAGAAAGCAAGAAAGAAAGACAGAAACAAAGAAATGATAGTCTATTGGGGTCTTTCACTGTCATTTATAATAACTAGCAATTGAATCTGTAATATTTTGCTTCCGTTGTTTTCTTTCTTCTCTTTCTTGTTGAATTTGGTCTTCTGTGTTCTTGGCCTCTTTTGGCTTCTGTGAGGCAGGAAGTGTGTTGGCGTTATCCATGAGCATTTAAGAGATCAACACCTAAGTCTCGGTGAAGTGCACGCACGCGACTACAAAGCCCCTGCAAACGTGACCGTAAACACTACCCTTTGCCTTTTTGTGACGTCTTACGTTTGACTCCTTACTTTTCAGGCTGAACATATCATCTTAGACTTCGAACCAAAGTCCCGTAGGATCTGTGTTTCTTAACCACATCCTTGATAAACGGAAGGGAAGTCTGGCTCTGTTCATTTGACATCAACTCTTTTACGTTTGTAAGCTGTCTCAGCGATCAGAAGGTTTGCGTTCGCTTCTATCGGGTTAATGTCGGACCGATCGGATGTGAGAGCTAGGCGGGACTTTGACAGGTAGCACTCCGGGTGGTAAACGTTGCCGGCGAAACAGGTGGTTGAACGGAAGACGATTCTTAAACTTGTAGGCGAGGTAGATTGGTCTTAAACTAGCTGGAAATCTAGGATTTAGGCTTCCGGTGACGTGAAAGAGCATGTATGGGGCGATGCGTATTTAAGAAGCAACTGCAACTTTAGCTTGCAGCATTTATCGTCTGGTACCTGGCGCCAGAGCGACGGCCGGCGTGTGCAGTGCACTTTGTGTTCATTACGGGCATTCTTCCACAGGTAATGAACTTCGTTTACCGTGTCAAAATTCTTTTCGTGATGAATCGGTCCAGGAATAGAACTTAATCTTGTTTTCTCGCAACAACAATGTGTAATCATTTAGCGCGTTCAAAAACCGTGTCGTTTTTTTTGGACGGTTGATGCCAAGGGCGAGTTTTGCTTATGACAGCATTTTTCGTTACCACAGACACACACACAGCGCCAAGCTGGCCGTATTTTTGCGAACTGCTGTCTTTTGTTGTGTACGCAAGCATTTAGCCAAACCTGTTGTCGTCTTGAATTTGACCTGTCATTTGTCAGTAGCTGGGACAAAGGGGATACCGACAGCAGTGGTAATAGTTATGTTCCAATTTCCAATTGTACATTACGTATGTCCAGATGTTGAGGCTTGAAAACTTTGTTATGTATGAAAAATAAAATTGTATATGAAACCTGATATTTCGTGTCAACACGCGAAAACGCATTGTTTACTACGACAGTGGTTCGTTGAAACTGTTACACCGTGCCCATTCTTCCAGAGTCACGTTTGCCGAGACGTTTCTTAAAAGAAACGAATGTGAGGCCGCGACCTAGCAACGTGTAGGCGCTCGTATTGTTTCCACATGATCCAGGGAAAGACCTTACATTGGACTTGAGGAAAGCTGGGATGTAGCTGCGATTCACCATTGGTCTCTCTCCTCATCGCACGTCGTACACGTAAAGCGAGAACCATTCGGTATGCGTTGCTCTCTGAGTTATGTCCATCGGGCATAATGATTTATGTGGAAGCGAAATCCAGTAACGCGATGATCTCAGTGACTGACATGGTAATATTTCTTGTTTTCAAAACAACAACATTGCCTGTGTTGAACTAGAGGGAACACTACGACAGTTGTTGGAATATTTATACTGGACCTACCGTGACTGAGGGGTTGTGAACTATGTACAAAATGTTGTTAGGTCGTTTCCTTACTAACAGCGTGTGGATGTATGCAAAGGAATTTTCTTGCTAGTCGTTGCTTTTGTAGTTGTACAAGTACAGGATCGCAGTTTACAATTCCTTCTCCAAGTGCAAGTGGGAATATTTACAAAACCATTGCCTGGCTTGTACCAAAACAAGACAGTCCCCACCGGGCCTACTAGCCGGTTCTTGGCTCCTGGCCAAAGGTCTCCCACCGGCGAGTTAGATTTATGTACCGAGGGGTAGCACAGGGCAGATAGAAACGTAAGTACAACACGTTATTGATAACTGTACGTTTCACTCCTACTTAATTGAATGTACCGCAAGAGACACTGATAGAACATGCACGGGGTCCCTCACAACCTTAAGAATCTTGCAAGCGCGACTCGGAAGTCTCAAATGTCGCAGTTATTTGACCAAGACATTATCTTTTATCTCACACTATTACTTACGATAAATTTAATATATCGGTGACGCCAAGAGCTGGAAAAACACAGCCGGTGTATGTTTCTATAACGTGACTCATATCTGCGAGGGCTGCTATGACATACATTGTTCAAGAGTTTAAAACTCTTGTTATTGAAACAGCGTGCTTCCGTATCCTGTTGACAATCTCTTCTCTATAACCCTCATGCTTCGAATCCGTACAGGTACTTCTCTCAGCTCACCAAGCTGTTATTTGGCGTTAAATACCATTCCTACTACCAGTACTAGTAGGTAAATCTTACACTCTTTGTTTTTGTAGTTTGAATATAGGGCAGTACGTATGTGGAGGTGTTTTTGTCTGCTTGCTAAGTACACACAGGACCGGCCACCTTATCATACACAATCATGAAGTACCGGCGTAGAACACGGGATCACATACGTCATAAGCGAGCCTTGCCTGGCGAAAACAACACGCGCGTATGTCCGCTAATCTCCAAGCAGATCTTTTGGTGGCTGCAAGACAGTATCAAATTGGCAAGACAGTATCATTGGCAGGGCAGTATCATTGGCAGGGAAGTATCCAATACGTGTGGCTGTCGAAAAAAGACACCAGTGCAAAAAAGAAAGCCTGATAAAAACGCTTAAAACACGTCAAGACTAAGGCGGAGCCTAAACCTCTGCTTGAAGAGTATACTTAGTATGTCTGCAGCCGCATTTCATAAGCCATTACTTGTGATATTTTAACATGACAAAGTTTGATAAGAACATGAATTTTCATATGACACTTCCCAGTTACATTGTGTACCTAGATATGTAAATGATCATTATTTAGGAGCAACATATCTAGTTCCTTTACTGCCTTATTCACTAAGAGATTTAAACGGTTGAACTACGAAACAAATACAGAGATGTACTTACCTCAGCGTGAGTGGATAGCACTTCACACCTGCCCATCGCCGGTGTAACCATGGGTATAAAGACTTAGTTGTTGATAGGCAACTGCTGTGGTGACATTTGTAGATAAGACATGAGAAACAACAGTCTCTGTTTAAACTTCTTTGTGACAAAACACAGAGCAGATTAGTGATAAAGAAAGATGGAAGTGTTCAAATTGGTGTGACGAATTTTCATATCTTTCCCCACACTTCAGTTTCAAATCAACTCTTGGAAAGCTCTCTTGAATACATAACACAGCATAGGGCTGCCATGAACAACTGACAAGTTTTGGGAGGATGTTTTGTTAGCCTTATTTGCATGTTGTCTCCCAAGTTGCTAAAGACATACCCATGCATCATCATTAAGCTTGTACCCAACGGTCCAATTTGTACAAGATCACAACAAACCGTCCACAAATCAATACATTATACCCCAACTCAGGCTTATCTGAGATCTTTTCTTTCAATTACATTGTTGCATTTCATGCACATATACATGTAAAAATGAAGGAGGAGTTGTTTGTGATTATGTTGATAAACAAGTGCCATATGGCAGAGAGGTTATTAATAATGATAAAATACAACAGGGGTGTGTGAGAGTATCAAACAACATTCAAACAATAGTTTCAGACACCTATGCTATCCATATGCATTATTCTAAGGACAGGACAGGTAAAAAGCACACAGATTGGACATTGATATGCCTGTTATAAAAGAAGACTTATGTAATTGACCCTACATTGTACAGTCAAACCTGCATAAGAAGACTCTCAGGACCAATAAAATCTGGTCTATGTGGACAGGTGGTCACTACAGACAGGATTCTTAATGCTTGTGTCCATGGGAAAAATTATGTAAGGGACCACCAAAAAGTGGTCACATTGTTTATGTAGAAGTAGTCACTTGTACAGGTTTGACTGTATATCAATGGCCAAGTGGTCCTTATGTAGAGGTGGTCACTTGTACAGGTTTGACTGTATATCAATGGCCAGGTGGTCCTTATGTAAAGGTGGTCACTTGTACAGGTTTGACTGTATATCAATGGCCAGGTGGTCCTTATGTAAAGGTGGTCACTTGTACAGGTGTGACTGTAATGTTAACGTTTTCTGGGAATGATATCATAATTGTAACGTTGTCTTCTGTTTGTGCAGGTGTGAAGATGATGTCAGACTATCAGTTTGAAGAAGAACCGAAGGACCTGGAGGAGGCGTGTCCCGTGTGCGGGGACAAGGTGTCGGGTTACCACTACGGACTCCTCACCTGCGAGAGCTGCAAGGGTTTCTTCAAACGCACGGTCCAGAACAACAAGCAGTACACCTGCATCGAGAACCAGAACTGCGTCATCGACAAGACGCAGAGGAAACGCTGCCCCTACTGCCGCTTCCAGAAGTGTCTGCAAGTCGGGATGAAACTGGAAGGTAAATATTTATAGTTATGATTAACGACAAACAAACACCAGACAGTGTATGTACAAAATGTATGTATGCATGTATGTGGTATAGCATAATAACTCAAGAAGCTATGGATGGATTGTCATAAAACATGGCGGGTGGGTAGGTCTTGATGAGGCCTCGAAATGATTAGATTTTGAGCCACCTGGTGGATTGTTAGCGATTTTATTTTGTATAACATATTAATAACAGTGGTCTTCTTAGGCCATATTTCCTTGGCTTTTTGAATTAAAGTTAACATTAAGTTAATGATTAAGCAAGAGGATTAGTTGAAAACAGAGGGCTGGGAGAAAAACTTGTATCAGACCCTTAAAACTGGGCGTACTGTAGAAAGGTACAGATACCAATTAACATACCCTTGAAACTGTGTCTTCATGTTGATTTTTCAGTTTAGCATTATTTCTTTTCAAACCTGAAAACCAACAAATCAAATTAGTATGGCCTTGTTTTAGCTACTACCTAAGTTATCTGTAAACATTTGAGTCTTCCTGAAATGTCTGAACATTCAGTGGAAACATGTCAGAGATTAAGCACTGCTGTCAAAATGCATCACTTGTCAGGATCATGTTGTTACAACAAGGTACGAAGAACAAAAATGACAGGAGTACATGACTGAACCAAAGATAAGAGTTCATGTGCCCAGTACATCTGACTGGCTTTCCTGAAGCAAAGAGGAAAGAGGCTTATAAAAGCTTGTGTCACTACAAGCCTGTCATGTCCAGTCTTCATGCAAAATTCATGGCGACAGACTGATCAGCTAACAGAAGAAACTCCCGGTAACCTGGTAAAAACCCGTATTCATCACTGTCAGTCCTGTCTTTTTGTAGGAGTAATGTGGCTTTCATCTCTTGTGGTAAAGTTGGATTGCTCGGACTTGGTGTTTTTCGTGTATAACTACAACAGGCATGCTGTGCACAGGAGAGTAAGTACAGTTGACATGCATACAAAGTCTATTATGGATCCTCGTGTCCAGTTTTAACTACTGGCGCCATGTTTTCTGTAGCCATTTGCATCTGGTATTCAACAATCACCTGAACTAAAGAAAATCAATTGCTCTATTAGGACCTCCATTCTAAAGGCTGTGAATAACATGAATGTCAAACCCTGCAGTCACTCCTGTCTTCCGATAATTCAATATTTCGATAAAATACAAGTCATAACCCTGTCACGTCAAGGAAAAATTATTCTTGTCACAACGTCAATGCTTTTCACAAAATAAAGGGCACTATGGAACACAAAAGTTAACGACCGCTACGAATGTGTAGCTGTTTATTGAGAAGCATTCTAAACTTTGTTACTAGTAACCACTACTGACAGCACAGAACACTTGATACTGTTCTGGCACGCTTACGACCATGCAAGAAAATGATGATGATACGTATTTGATGATCCCAGCTGTTTTCATTTGAAGTTTTCTGGCACAAACAGAGGTTCTGGCAGCGCTAAGGGGCTCACTGTTCAAAATCCTTTTACTGCCATCAGTCACAATTGATATCAGTGCCTGTATGAGCTGGTACTTTGTACCTACCAGCTGTTGAAGGACCTGGAAGTGTGCCAAGCTGGGATCTGTTTTGGAACATGCTATGAGGGCAAGTTCAAATGCGAGGAGATTGATCTTTAGTGCCCAAGTATAGCTTGTAAGCATTGATCAAACAGTGTGAAGGTCATGACTGTTCAGTGATCCCATACATGTACCTGCTACAGTGCTGGTTGGACATGGGCAATACACTCCAATCTGTACCTCTGTATAAGGACCACCTGGCCGTTGTGGCCACTTTTATCAGATTATTTTCACATTGATCCAAGCATTAAGGAGCCTATAAATGATGGCCGCTTTTCAAGTCCCTTAAGTGGTCACCATAGACTGGTTTGACTGTACTTGGAAGCAATTTGTTGTGAATTAGGTTAACATGTCATTCCTGTTTCTGTCCCCACCCACATATATGTATTTGATTCAGAAGAGGTTGTTACTAGCCTGGTTACCAAACGTATTTGTAGCTCCCGGGTCCTACATCCCCTCCGCAAAAAGTATTTTTTGCGGAGGGGATGTAGGACCCGGGAGCTACAAATACGTTTGGTAACCAGGCTAGGTTGTTACACAATGGCAATACTTCCAAACAATTTGTTGTAAATTAGGTTAACACGTCATTCCTGTTTCCCTCCACCCAGCCGTGCGCACAGACAGGATGCGGGGAGGCAGGAACAAGTTCGGCCCCATGTACAAACGCGACCGTGCCATCAAGCAGCAGAGAAAAGCCATGATGGCTCGCACAAAGTCCGAGGCCACCCTGTACCAGCCCATGCCCAACTGCCAGTACCAGACCAACGTCAACTCTGCCGTGCAAAACATCCACGCCGCCGCCAAGGGCATCCCCATGTCTCCCATGTCTACACTGTCCCCGTCGTCGCAGCCCAGCACGGTTTCCAGCAGCTACCCTCCCATCATCCCCCCCGTCACTGCTACGAACTTTTACAGCTCCCCAATCACGTCTACGATGGAGAGGCTGCCCATGAACTTCCACCCGGGGAGCTCGTACATCAACCACGGGATGAAGCCGCACTCGTACCCGCAAAACTTCGCCATGAAGCCGGAGAAGGACGTCTTCAACGACCAGCCCTCCTCCTGCCAACAGGAAAGCGCTACCTCAGTCAGATCGTCACCTCCAACCACGCCACCCAACAACCATCTGCACAGCCAGACGGACAAAGAACTCAGGCTGTCCCCCGACCGCATGTCGGCGGCCCCGGTCAGTAATGAGCGCCCCAGAACTGTTCCCAAGCTCATGCAGGAGCTGCTGCAGTGCGAGCCCGACCAGAAGGTCCTGAGGCAGAAGCTGCTGGAGACGGTGGAGGACCAGATGAGGCAAGGGGAGGAGCCCAACAGTTTTGTCATGCTGTGCAAGTTAGCCGACCGAAGCCTGGTCTCCACTGTGGAGTGGGCCAAGAACAATGCCATGTTCAGCCAACTGGAGGTGGGTACTAAAGTAAAGACTGACTGAAATTGTATTGTATTGACATACAATATGTATGGATGAAATATATTCATTTTTTTGTTTTTCCTCATGACATGTTTCTTCTTCTCCTCCTTCTTCTCCTTCCATTTCGTGAAATGGATTCGAGAGTGTACTTTTGCACAGGTGTGACTTTGGAACAGTCCATTTTTATGGGGAGGGAGATGGAGTGAAATATGCTGTATTTGCTTGCAAGCAAACCTTTCCTCCAATTTACAGATCATAAGAACTGACAGCTTTGTCTTTTCCCCACTCCAGGTTGAAGACCAGATGGCTCTACTACAGAACTGCTGGAGCGAGCTGCTAGTTCTCGAGCATCTCTACCGGCGAGCAGTCAGTGGAAAGGATTGTCTGATGACGTCCCAGGGACAGGAGATCAACATGTCGCTCATCCCGTCGCTCGGGTTCGGGCCCATGGACTGCACCGCGGAGGTGGCGGCCAAGCTGCGGGAAGCCAAGGTGGACTACCTGGAGTACATGTGCCTCAAGTTCCTCATCCTCTTCAACACTGGTGAGAAACGTTTTGTTTTTTAACCTTCAGCCTGCTAAGGTCTCCTGTGCAGGCCTCTGAGCGGGTGGGCATTTTGATACAGGGTTTTGTAGAATTGTTAAGTAAACACGTTCTTTTGCCAGCCATCGTACAACGAACCGGCCATCTCGGAGGTTGGTTGTATGATGGCCAGCAAAAGAACGTGTTAACAATTCTACAAAACCCAGTATTAAAACGCCCACCCACTCAGAGGCATGCACAGGAGGCTATGCTAAGGTACATGTAGCCATTTAGCACCAAATTTGTATTGGTTATGCCTTGTAATGTGCAGTGTCCCCTTCCCAGCTTTTCAAAATGATCCGGTATCATTTGATAATGAATATCAAGTAGTGAAGGAATATGCATAGTCAATATCACCAAATACACGGCTCACGAGTGTGTCAACACTGGAAAAGTGTGGGAATAGTATCAGGTAACATTTGTAAACTAATCGTCGGAAAGCACCTCTCAAGCTTTATTTGCCCTGGCAATGACGTAATCCTTCTTAGAATTGGTAAACATGCCTGTTCTGAGAAGGGCTAGACTTAGCTGGCAACCATACAGGATTTGATGTTGTGAAAATAAAAAGCTGGTTAAATTTGGGTGGTTGACATTTAGTTGTTTACATCATATTAAAGATACAATCTGAAATAACGTTATAACAGTATACAGTATACAGTATACATATATATATAGCAAGGCGAAAATCCTAGTCGCAGAACTGGTGTAGAAATGAGCTTCTCATTTTTTATTATTATTATGAATGATGATTATGAATGATTACTTCAAAAGAAACATAACATTGTATCAAACATGGCAGCCTAAACGGCTGAATTTTCTGTGTACATGTATTGTGGAGCTTGTCTAACATTTTCCAACTGAACTGTCATCAACCTAGAGTAACCTTTACAGAGGGCCATTAACTCTGAAGAACGTCATTAGGACACTGCTGTACAATGTATCATCAACTTGGTCGCACGTACCCCACATCCATAGCAACAAATCTACAAGAACACATTATGGGGGTATCAAAGAACTGCAAAGGAAAATGCATTCCTTGCGCGCAAGGAGGTTTTCAAGTCTTGATTTTCCAAATTGTGCACATTTCTGTAAGGTCAATGCCCTTTTACTCTGCGGCAGTATGATTGAATGACTGAGTGACTCACGCCTATTGAAGTGGTCTCCACTCAAGGGGAACAGAGATTGCTTTTTCTATAGAAAAGGTGTTTGCGCACAGGTATACACGTGGGTCGTAGTGTAGGGCAGTGTCCTGAAATGACCTGGCGGAACTTCCTGTGGACTACTGTAGTTGAAATGGAGACAAAAAAACCCTCAACCTATTGTAGATGAAAATTTGACGTTTTTTTTTTCCAAGTATTTTGAAGTTGCATTTGAAATACATTAAAAAAAAGGTGGAAAATCTATAAAGTACTAGTCAGTGTAGTTTGGTATTGCTGTGCACATAAGAGAATATAAAATCTAATGCATGCAATCATTGCCAACCACTCTAAAGGTCTAGCTTGTAGTTGAACAGGTTGTGATGTTGGCATTTGCCAAAAGATGTTTGCGTACAGATAGGTAGCAGCAGAGGGCAAATCGCCTATGGCAATGGATCAGTGTAATGGAGAGAGAGCTAACACGGTTACATGTGTGTGTCAATCCTTCCACAAATGTGGTAAATCTTCATTAAAAAATTCTAAATTTCACATGTTTTTCCAAATACTTTGCGGTTTCAACTGTAAAGAAAAAGGTAGAAAATCAAATTGATATGGCCTTATACTAAGTAATACGTAGAACTGCAGTCTGCATGAAATCTTGAAATGCACGAACTCACTGCCAAACACTCCAAATGTTTACCTTCTTATGACAGAACAGGTAGTGGCATTGGCACGGAGCCAGAGAAGGCTTACGTTACGTTGTAATGATATTGATCTGTTAGCTACATTGTAATAACTGACGGGGAACAATTCACCATTGCAACTGAGGAATGTTCTCTTGGCCTGTGACGTCAGGGTGGTGTTGTGAAAGAGAGTTGTTATGTGTGACGACGTTAGTGCCAGTTCAAGGGGCACGTTTTTGTCCTGTTGGTATTCGCAGGTCAATGTCCCCTAAAGTATGCCAAGACTCTGAGGTAGCTGAGCTAGTTATGTTTCCAGAACCATCCAGTTAAGTCCAGTTTCTAACGCGTTGATAAGTTGTTTGCCAAATTTTTTTCCAATTTACCCATTGTGATGGATTGATACAAAAGGCTTGTAATTTCATAACTGATATTAATTCACTGTGGAATACAATTCGCTCTAAAAATTATAAGAATGTGAACCTAGTGCAACAACATACGTGTACTATGTTTACTGTATGGAACATTTGTGTGTGTGCAAACTTTAGCCACCACTGCAATTTAACAGCTGTCTTTTTACAAGAAATGAAGGAAGGTGGTCAAAATTTTGGTATCATTAAGGTGCCACTGCAATAACTATTATATAACTAAAATTAAAAAAAAATATTTTCTAACTGCAAAACTGCCCAAGAAGACCACTCAGGACCAATAAAATCCGGTTTATGTTGACAGGTGGTCACTATAGACAGGATTCTTTGTGCTTGTGTCAATGGGAATAATATCGAAGGGACCACCAAAAAGTGGTCACATTGGCCAGGTGGTCACTCATACAGGTTTGACTGTATGTTGTACAAGAGGACTGATGAGGACCCTACCCTGTGTGTTGTATACCCTACATTGTGTTTTGTATAAGAAGACTTACCTGGACTTTCCATCATGTTTTGCAGACGTGAAGGGCCTGGTGAACCGCTCCATGCTGGAGAAGTTCCAGGAGCAGATCAACGTGGCACTGCTGGACTACACCCTCTGCAACTACCCCGAGCAGAACGATCGCTTCGGACAGCTGCTGCTGCGCCTCCCCGAGATCCGACTCATCGCCGTGCAGGCCGAGGAGCTCATGTACCTGAAGCACCTCAACGGCATCCTGCCGTCAGCCACCCTGCTCATGGAGATGCTGCACGCCAAGCGGCAGTGATCTGAAGAAGACAGAGAGGGACATTCAAGTCCATATCGGACTGCACAGGCACAATCTTGCAACAACTGTTCTCCGGCAGACGTGCTCGAGAGACAGACGACGACGAAAATTTGCTGGGCATTTGGGCACCCGTCGCGGTGGTATGTCTCATGTAGCGAACACGATTTCTGGGCATACTTGCAGTGAAAGGACTGGAAAGCCGAAGTGCTGTGATTGACATGAAACTTTCAGCAGGACACTGTAACAGTTTTACATAGTCAGGGCGCATACAATAACAGTCATCAACTGCCTGGACAAACATTACGTGCTGAGTTGTTTTATGTTCAGTAATTTTGCAACTGTCCTGCATGATCGAACAAGTTCAATTCCATATACAAATGTGAAGTACATCACCATACATACCAAAAACGTAAGAATGGGTAGCAGCTTTTACAATGTTCAGATGGCATTGAAGCTTTTTAACAAGTCTCTTCAACATTTGCATTGCACTCATGACGATGCAACTGAACGATTGTATTCTGATTTGTCTTCATTAGCTGTAATAAGATGTTATAGTGTTATTTTTCTGAGCGTTAGAAATGGACAGTATGCCAGTCAAAGAATGCTGGTTCTAAACCGGGTATACCAATATCAGGGTACACTTAGAATTTGTACATAAATAGCCACAAGCAACGGTCATGACCTATGTTTAACATACAAAGATACACTCTCCAGTGGACACTCAGTATTTGAGCAATCTGTCTCCCAGACAGGGTTCCCGATTCAGGGTCATTGTAAGATGAGTTGAACTTCACAGTGAACGACAGAAAACAGTCTCACTCACTCACTCATACACACGCATGCTTCCAACCAAGTTTCATGATATCAGTATATGACAGAGGCACAACGTTAATGGCAATGTTAAAATGATTATGTCAATGATTACGTCAATTTCTATTATTTACAGCTGTCAAAAAGCAGTTCTCTATTGTATAACAGTAAGATTTTACTGTGGTGTGCATTATATTTTAATAAAAGGAACAGGGTTGTGTTGTTAAAGACTGACCAATTTTAGAAATTGCTCAGTAGAATTGTATGGATCGACAACATGATCTATCAGGATGTAATATAATATATATAAATATATACATGTAGTGGACTTAAGCACGTACAAAAGTACCATATTTTCATGATGACAGCTCGCACACCCGATGTCCAGTACAATCTTTCACCTCTTGCCACAAGTGACCTTAACGGCCGTTAGTCCAACATCAAATCAATCCAGTATACATGTGATTACCGCTTCATCTGAAAAAAAGTAATTGAAATCTATTATTATATTGTTTTTGGACCAAAAAGAGTTGTTCTGTACTTAGACATTGTTCTTTTTTTTTTTCTGGATTTACCACAACGGTGATTTTTGAATAAGCTATGACCAATGTTTTGCTTATAGGTATTAGTATTATGACATTGATGGGTGGTGTGGTTTTGTGTTTGCATTTAAATTGTACATTTCGAATTATTTGCTGCAACTCTTGATGTTTTTCTCACAAGAAAGATTTCAACGGAACAAAAAGACTTGAATGTACGTCGTAAATGTTCAAATAAATAAGATGTTCTGGTTATAACATGGAAAGTAAAAAAGATTCTAAAAAGTTGATCAGAAGAAGAAACTATCAGGATTTGCAGTCAGTGTCTGGTGGAGAAGGTAGTAGTTGTGAAAAACACAAAAATAAATATCCAGTAACAAAACACATTCATATAATGCCTAAGTATCACAATTATTACATATTGAATGTTAACGAGGTTTGGAACAGTCTCTGTTTTAGTCATGCTTGTAAAGCACCAACGAGACAAGTGATTGCTTAAAAAGTAATTGATGATGTAATGATGTTGGTATGGCATTAGACTCAAAGCTAAAACCACAGAAATTTCAGGCTTCGACTCTATGGCGAATCAATGTTGGAAAAACTCTCGAGTACAAAAAACACACTGTGAAACAGGAATGGAAGTTTTAACTCTGTTCATCCTTGTTCCGTAGCACATATTTCTAGTATTCAAGACAACTTTTACATACCATAGTGTACATATATACATACTATATATATACTGTATGAAGTCAAAATTACGTGCAATGTAAAAAAAAAGATTTAAAGGTTGATGATTTAAGCGGTGGATGCATCTTTTGGTCCAGTGGGTAAGAGAGTTTTCATTAGGGTAGGAAGAAGAAAGTTTTACTTGTAAATTTTTTGTCTTTGAGAAGGGTAAGTTGTGGGTTGAGTGTACAAGCCTTTAAGAATGGTGCCCTTCTGAGGCTTAATCCTGTACTCGAGTCTTTATAGTGCTTTTATAATCATGCAAATCACCATTGGAAGATAATAAATTGATGTATACTTACTTACTTTGTGTGAGTCTTGAATCTCGTTATCTTTCCTGTCAGGTGCAATTTTAGTTAAGATTTAGCCTGGGAAGAGCAAGTCTGGCACTGCTAACAACAATATGAATGAATGGATGAATGGATGAATGAATGAATGAATGAATGGATGAATGAATATATTTTCAATACTTAGAGGACATCCCTAACCATAGCTAGGTACTCATTTTCTCCTGAATAGAGTGAGGAAATAGGACCTGGTGTAAAGTGCTTTAAGGACACAGCACTGGGGCCTGTCAGGGATTCGAACCCAGAACCTTTAGACTGGATCCACTATCAAAGTGGTTGGACAATGAAGTAACTGTTATGATAAAGTTAAAAACAACAGTCACTTCAGTCATCTACATTTTTGTAGTATGCAGGTGTGTGAGACAAAAAAGGTTCAGTCCAAGGGTTTGTAAAAATGAGATCCATACCAGGTCCTCCTTCTATTTGGTACAGGCTTCTAGTCCTAGAGTTTGTTCACCTGTCACCCCATGTCACCCCATGTCAGGGTCTCTGGACTTGAATTTCATTCCTATTCATATAAAAATGAAGATCGCGCTCTATACATGTTGTACGTGACTAAGGAAATTGGACAGACATATATGTCTCTTCAGGGACAGACAATATTATGTATCTTCAGGTTCATTTACGCCTCGAGACAAGTTTCTTCACAGTAGAATTCATCGAACTAGCAAGGTGGGCTACATGTAGTTTAGGTGAACTAGCAAGGTGGTCTTGTGGTTAGGGTTGTTGACTTTACGCTGAAGGGCGGTTATACCGCGATACAGATACAGATATGGTCCAATGTTGCATCCTTGGGAAAGGCACCTATTTCCTCACTTGATTATGAAAATAATTACCTACTTTCGGATAGGGATGTCCTCTCAGATGGACAGACTGGAGGTCCCGTGTTTGGGGAGAGCCACACCTCAAGCATGTTAAAGGTCCCTGTTGAATGCTTCAAATTCAGACAGTAATGGGAGAAAGGCAAATTGTGTGTTCTGGTGGTTTTAAAGAAAAAAAGGCAATTTTTCCCATTCAACATAACATCTGCAGCATACACAATAATGTTATATTTCCAGTTCAGGAAACTGTTGGAAAAACATGAATTTTTCCAAGGCTAGACAAAATCAATTGGCGAAAATCAAATTTCCTGACTAATTTTTTTCTGCTCAAGGTCATAATGGAGAATAAAATTTTCCTGAAGGACATTTTGAAATTACTTTGTAATGCATTTTGTTTTTGCTGGAGGTCGATCAGATACCTAAACATGCCCATTAGGTTTGATTAATTGGCCCCCAGACAAAGACAATTCAATTTGCTAGTTGATAAGTGAACGTTTATGTAAGGTTAGATATACATGTACATGTAGTTGTCTGGGTTGAACAACCTGGGAGATACATGTACAACCAACACCTAGAGAAAAGGTAACTTGAGGTAACTTGCCGTTCCCTAAATGAAATCCGTAGCGTGCCCTGGGCGTTTGGGGAGCCAGCGGGCACACTCTTAGCGCCGTAAAGATCGGGAAGCTGTAACCAGGCTGCTCTAGCGATGTGGCCAAAGGTTGTCTTCAATTTGTACTACAAAAAAGGACAAGTTTTCTTAGTCAAATCTATAGCTGCTTGCAAGAAGCCAAATAACCACAATCCTCAGCTCAATTTCACGTACTTTGAAGTTATTCTTATCATAACGTTACATGACTATACAGCAATTACACTTGTTCATTTAAAAAAAAAAATTATCATATTATGTAAAAACTTTTCATTCTTGGATTTTAAAAACATAAGGCTAATTTAAACTTAAATCTTAAAATAGACTCTTGAAAATAGAGTCTGAGGGCTGTACACACAAGATGCAAGTTCTCCTCCCAGCCTACTTGACCACTTGCCTAAAACTTTTATTTCAAAATATCTGATAACCAAGTAAATAAATTGGTGTTGCCTTATACATGTCTATGTAATATGTATTGGTATTAGTAATATTAGCATTAACAGTTACATGTCAAAATGGGAAGAGTGGAATTCCAAAATTGAACTGGAGGGTGGTAAAATCGGCTTAAAGTTACATGTAGCAAACCCTACGTGACACTACACACATACTGCGCAATGCCTAGTTCTGGTGCCTCAGGGTGCATAGCTTCAAAAGGGTAAACTGCAACCTGAAGAATATAATCATATTTAATTATGACGCATAAATCCTTCAGTAAACAAAAGACTGGGTGTCTGGGTGCGTAATCTGTCACTAAGGATAAATTACCCATGAAACAACAAGTAATGTTACCTACCTACCTACCTGCGAGAGGTCAGAGGTCAATCGGGGCTGGCGGTAGCTTTTAGTCCCTTATAGTTTTTTTTCTACATCACTAACTCTCATTTTACATCTCTTCACCTCAACAAATACTCATACCTTACTGTTAGGAAGTTTTAGACCGTACCATTCGGCTGCCTGGCACAGTTGTGAAGGCTCCCACCGTTGAGTCGTTCAGTGCCCGGCTAGAGGCCTGCCCACCCTAGCCTGGGACTTCAACTATCCCCCCCCCCCCCATCAACACTTTGCCCTGATGGACTACAATGATGATGACCTAACTAGTCCATCAACCTGTAATGGTCATTTGGGGGGGGGGGGGTCAGACATGGAGAGGGAGATTTGCCTCCAAACAAATAGTTTTAAGTGCTATAAATTTGCTCTTCAATTTCAGTTTCTCTTAACTTGTCAAGTTTATGGTTGGAGGACACTTTTTGTGTAGGGAAGATTAACATCGCTCAAATTTGCTGATGAAGTCGACGAAAAAGCGACAAAAAAAAGGTGGTTGTATATACTTACTGTATGCATGCTATCTTTCTAATGACATTTGCTGTATGGTATGGACTCATTACTCAATTGTATATACTTTTGTTACTTAAAAAGTATATTGTATGGGTAAAAAACATATTCTTTTATGCTAGTGAACTATTGGTAACAAAAAACATATTCTTAGTCATTTGTTATCTTTGTTGACGACTTGGACATGACAAACAGAAGGTTATCTCCCATTATTTCACACACCTTTCAGGCAGGACACCTGACCTTTGCCCTCAGCACCAGGTGTTGCCGTTCTCCAGATGTGACTCCCTCGGGGATGGTTCTGAAGGTTCATGAATCGTTTCAAAATAAAATGTAATTATTTTAGAAGTCATTTTCATTTTAAGGGTTGGACTGACATGGAGCAAAGGTTTGCATGTACAAAATGTACGTCCAATATGAGAGACGTCCCTAGCAGAAGCTAGCTAACGTTACTCATTTTCACAACCCAAAACCCTGTGGTCCAGGAGTGGCATTGCCAACCACTAGAGCATGGCATTGGCCTCCGATCCCCTTCTTAGTACTGAACAGGAAATTAAACATGGGTGTCAGGAGATTAACAGACTGAGCAGCATTAACAAACAGCAATTTACGTTTAAGTTTTTCAGGCTTGGTGGGTAACTTGGCAACATTTCTTGTATCCTGGCAGCCAAATGCAAAATTACATGAAGGCCTTCATTACTAATTATCCTGACATTAGGTTTACTTTCTACCAGTACTGAACACACCTAGTGGTAACGTGCAATCATTCCATGCTAGCTGTTATCCGACAAAGTCTTACTTAAAGTCAAACTCTTAGGCATAGACCATGTAGACTCTGAGATGAAATATTGCAAATGGCTTGCACATACATGTATAATTATATGATTGTATGATACAGAAAAAGAATACTAGTATTTGAGCCCACATTATGACTGAATAAGGAAGATCAGTCAGATTATTTTCTAAAGAACAAAACTTTCCATTTTCCTGCCCTACATTGGCCATGCCCTGCCCTGATCAAAACTTTCATTAAAGAAGAGGTACAAATTTGAGATTTTCCCCCACCAGACTTACTGCACATGTAGCCACACTGTGTCTGACTATGTCCTGTCATTGGTCTCTTTATCAGTCCACATTCAAATTGGATCTCACTCTAGCCTGAAGCCATGTCAACCCTGCTGTGTTTGTTGTCATTTGTTCATGAACGTTAAGCTATGAAGGGCATTCAATGGTGAAGACAAAATGTACATGTAGAACAAACATCACTTTTTAGATCTGTATCTGTATAGCCGGTATAACCACCCTTCGGTGTAACACACCAGCTTTGCAGGCACGCAGAGGCATGTAAATACATGGTAAACCATATCCTATTTAAAAAAACAAGAGAAATTGAAAATACCCAATGTCCTGGCTTATGAAAATTTGTAGGAAAGTTTCCATGTCACTGAATCTTCTACAATTGATTCAACCACCCTTTGATTCAAACTGACCTGACAATATACATGTGTACATTTCACAGTTCCTTACATACTGTAAAATAATGCATTGTACTTTGTGGTAGTTTTATGAGGGAAAAGTAGGATTTTGCTGTGTTTGAAGTTCATGGTTGAAACAATTCTGTATTACAAAAGAAATGCAAAAATACATATTCCCGGCATGATTTTGCATTAAGATGACACTGCAAAAACTGTGAAAATAAAACCATCCCAATAGTAAAGGCATTTACAGTAGTTTAAATATATCATTTAACAGACTTCCTGTGTTCTTTTGACGTAGCCAGTTTAATCATACAGTTTTGTGGGAAAGTTTGTATATCTGTATGTAAATGTTTGCTGCCATGCCACTTTACAAACACACACTTAGACAAGAGTTTCCGCCATTCCGGCCCTGACATTCCGGCAAAAAATGATGATTGATACTAAAATTAGTGACAGGAAAGGAGCACCTGATAATAACACTCATAGATCAACAAAACTCTCTGTGATAAGAGTCTTCAACTGAACAACTTTAGATAAAAGGGATTATTTTGAGCATGATGGCAAATATGAGTATCTAAATTGAGAAGACGCCAGACGGGAAAGGAGTGGCATATCCCAGCTGGCGGTAATTAAACAAAGTCAGCATTTTTTGTGATAAATGCTATTAGAATAGCCACACCCATACCACTACAGGCAGAGTATGTGTGAGGAAAATCTTGATTGATATCAAATATCATATTTCTGTATCTGTATCTGTATAACCGCCCTTCGGCGTAACACACCAGCTACTATTTCGTACAGAAAATAATATTCATATCCATCATGCTGCTAACGTTACATGTACTTCAGGATAACAATTATTTCAACATCAGGCTACACTAATATACTTCCTTGGTTCTGGGACAATTCTATATATTGACCATACAAAAGTCCCTGTACTTTTTGTCGATCGAGTCAATAAAGAATTGAATTGTATAAAATCTTAACAGGAGGACATCCCACAAAACAGAGGGCTGGGAGTAAAACTGGTATCTGACTCGTTGAAGAAGATTAGACATCCAGGTAATGAGATACACATGAAGAAAACTGTTACTCAAGCAACTGGATAGATTTTGAAAACTGTCAGATGTTTCATGTAGCATCCACTACTTTTCGTCTCTCTATGGATTGTCTAAAATTTGTCATGTACATATCAATTCATAGTTTTTGGATGAATACCTGTTCAACTACAGATTCCGATTATTCCACATTGAAAAGTAGCGGATGCTACTTGAAATGTCTGACCATTTTCAAAATCTATCCAGTTGCTTGAGTAACAGTTTTCTTGGTATCTGACTCTGTTCACTCCCTGAAACTGTGAGTACCAAGGTACAGACTTTCCCTCAGACTCTGTTTTCTTGTTGATATTCTAGTTTATCATGATGATGATTATAATTCTTAAAATTTGAGAACTAAGACATCCACAAATGGCCTCATCATTTTCTTTTCATCAGAAATACATTGTGTGTTTTTTTGTCCTACAATGTATATAACCAAGAGAATCTAAGGGCTTAGATACATGTATCTGATCTGATGTGGTTGTTGGTTAGTCTACATTTGTTGGTGCACAAAACAGTGTTTCTGAAGTTCGTAAATTACTTAAAATCTGACTTTTTCTGCAGTAACTGAAATTAGTGTTTCTATACCAGTTATTAGTCGACAATGTAGAAATGATGTCTGGTCTTTTAATTCACTAGCAATCAGGGTGACTGTAATACTGCATGCCAGCATATTGTGGTAATGTCTTAGTCATAATTAATAATCATGGAGGCAGCATAATAGAAGGTACCACATGAAAAATTAGTTGAGCAAAAAATCTTGGGTGCAAGATAGCACAAATCAACCGTGTTGACTCATGATGTCAAATGATGTTGTCAGAAAACAAAGGAAACATGCGCAAAATGCAGGCCGCGGAAAACCACTGATTTTAAATTAAAGGTTAAATTCTATTGTCATTAGATGTTTCCGAATGAATCAACTTGAACAAAGGGGAATGCAGAGAGGCATTGTACTCTGAGGATGGGGCAGCTGATAAAGTGAAACTTCCAGTGCCAAAACGTTTTTTATTTCTCACAAGGGCTTTTGATTTATTAAGAACTTGGTCAATTAGTTCTATTTTAATGTGTAGAATATTGAACTTGAAGTGGCCAACAGTGCTTATGCCACCAATGGCAATGAATATTCAACCATAGAATTCTCCAGTGTCACTGACGAAAGGTACAATGTAGTGGATGCTACCTGAAACGTCTGACCGTTTCCAAAATCATATCCAGTTGCTTGAGTAACTGTTTTTTGGTGCATAGTAAGTATTCAATGACCAAAGACGTTTCTACAACATATCGACCCTTCTAATGTTGGGAAACCTCAAACGGTCAAACCTTACAAATCATACTTCCAGTTTTTGATTCCTGCTTCCAAGTAATCCAATTAAATTCTGCCAATGACGTCACACTGAACACGGCAGCCAGTTCAAAACCTGGCTCCCGATAAACGTTCTTTTGAGAAGCAAATTATAACTTGCAGTTGTATGTAATCATAATAATTATACACTGTTTGCTTCAACAATTGTATCAAACAACAATTGGGATACCAGAGTTACATGTAATAGTACCCTTTCACCCGGGACTGTTATTTTCCTGAGCATTCAAATAATCGTTAATGACATCTTTACGGCCTCATCATCCAACAATAGCAATTATGTACTTACGACAGGGCCATTAAAATGATGCACATGTAGTATTGTAAAGCATGTGTGCAATTATACAGAGAAAGAAATATCTTCAAACAGATGGATTTTATGGTGCCCTGATGCAGGAAGGAACTTTAACTTTTAACTAAGGATCATGTTCAAATATAAAGAGACAAGCAACCAGTAGGTTGCCATTGAATGAATGAATGAAAGACCTTTATTGTACATTTATGCACTTACAATCTAAGTACAGGTAATTGTGATAATGCAGTTCTAGGTACAAATACAGTGATATAAGAGTGTGGTATCTTACTACATCTACAAGGGCTAATTGTATACTAGTATGCACTGGTTCAACTTTTTACTTGTGAAGACCCACTGCTGTTAGATATGTATATACAGAAATGGACTTACCTTCAAAGATATGTCTGTTGTATCCAGCCAGTCGTAGAGAAGGGTTCGCTTCCGAACTAAAAACTGCACAGATCTTATAAGAGCGAGGAAGAAAATAAAGACAATAAAACATTAGCAAAAGTTTGAAGAAGTTGTTGAGAAATTGTGTTGAAGAACTAGAGCAGAGAGGCTTGCCTGCGGCTTCAGAGCTAATACGAAATGACACACTCCGCGTGGATGTCACCTGTTATTACTGGGGCACAATGCTCATAACGTTCAATGCAGGCCACAAAAAACCACAAGAATTCTTAATGAATAAAAGGCAGCAGGGTGTGTAAATTATACAAATGATAGTGTCACATCAAGGCCAATAACTGTAGTGATTTCCTGCGATAATAAAAGGAGATGAGGGCTCCGTGAGGTCCTTTGGGAATTCTAGCACGTTGGTGACTGCTTTTACTCAGTTTCTGGTCTTTGTTGTCAAACTTTTTTCCTGCCAAACTTTCCTGTGCAGAGACCTGTACACCTGCTGGAGCACTTCTGTGGAAAATTTGGTGCATTGTTCACTAGAGAAAGCAAAGACTTACCATAGACTGGTATGTAATCATCGCACTTTCTTTTCAGCACCCAGGACAGAGCACGTTTGTGCCTGGACAAAGACTCCCTGGGTTGAATGTGGTCATTTTCAAACATTTGGAGAAAAAATAGGTCACAGTTGGCTGCAAAGAACAATGCCATATGATAGTTATTAGGTCTAATTTGTTCTTATTTTGGTTGAAGATCTAATGATCTGAAAATGCTTTGAAAAATTACAAGCAGAGCCTCAAGATTTTTCCTGTTCAGATTTTCTACAAGAGGTGATAAAACAATTACGGACAAAATATATCCTCCATGACATTTTTCCTTCAAAGAACTAATATCATGAAAAATCCTTTAAAAAATAAAGAAAGCAAAGCCTGGAAAATTTTTTTCTGGTTGAGATTTTCTGCTATCTGTAATCAAAATTTCCCCCATGGCATTTTCCATCACAATGAGCAGAATCCATTCAAAGAGGAGTAAGTGAAATTCGATCTGCACACCACCTTCAGTAGGAAGTCGCCTCATTTATCAAACCGTGGAAACTGTCCATCAAAAACCACAGAAACAATGTGCAGTACCCCTCTCATACACGCCTTTCCCTCCCTTTTTTTTCTAGGATTTTTTTTCTTGCTTGAGATGACGAGCTAGTGTGGACTTTTTTTTCCTCAGGGTAGACACTGCAGCTGACTTTAACAGCCATGCCTGGCTTGAATCAAGGGACCACAAGAGACAATTGGAAAAAAGTTCGACATAGAGGCACAAACTTGCCGCGTTTGTCACAAGGGCGCCCAGACTGCGCGTCCATTGTTTTCGGGGACAGACAGCACCACCATGTGACTGACCACAGTTTATGGATGAAGTGGAGCGTTACTTGCTTCCATAAAACGAGAGACAGCGTACAAGGACACTTCCTCTATGCCAATTGTTCTAAAAAAATGAGATAATGTCGTGCCAGCCTTCAAGAGAACCACAAAATGCAACTGGGAAATATCCGACATGGGGGTGAAAACTATGCACATAACTTTTACCCTCAGTTGAAGGCCACTTGAAGGCATTGCCTTTGTTCCCACCGACGAAATATCGTGCCGCACTTTCGATCGATTCACCGCAAAATGCGATACGGGTCCGTCTGAGAGAAAAGAATGACATCATGCTATTCTTCGATATGTTTGCTTTTTCGTGTATTTCATCAACCAGTTTGATTTTTCATTATGCTATTGTTCTCGATGTTTGTATTTCAAACATTTGATGTATCGTATGAGACACTGCCGTGTGAGCGTTACACGCTAAAAATCGTACATGTCTCTTCCACTTATTGTAAAATAGTTTAACAATGCATCAGCGAGGTGAAAAAAGGTGTACCAAAATGCATTAACACCTGGCAAATCTTCAAACTCTTCAAGTCCTGAAACCATATGAATACAGACTCTGAGGTCTTTCACGCTATCAAAGTGTGAGGTCTTTAAACCTCTTCTACTTTTTTAAAAATCTTGTAGCACCTGCAAATATGAAAATGGGTACAGTTTAGTTGTGATGATATGGCCTTTCTGAAAGATAATTCACTGATGAAATCCTAGTGAATGAGTGAATAAATGCTTGAATCTATATTTCCATTGCAGGACTTAGTGACCATACTGCCATGTGATAGCATGGCTTATACATGTAGTCCAGCTTTAACATCAGCATTAAATACATTGTATGTCTGTATCTCTATTATTCTCTATATCTGTGTCTGTATGGTAAACCATTTTAATCTCTCCTAAACACACCAGCTTTGCAGACATGGAACAGTGACACATCCCATCTGACTGCTGCTTGTCACAGGTTACCAGACCTCTTTTAGCTCCCGAGTCTCTACCCTCTCTGCAAATATATTTGTGGAGAGGATACATATACAGGCTACTGCTACTGCTTGTCTGATAATTGGAAAATGTTGAATTTTTGTAATAAAAAGACCATTTCTATATACGGATTGGATGACAGTGAGTTCCAAACTGTACACTGAAAGAAATAAGCTACAATTTTTTTTTTCTTTACTTTAAATTTAAACCTCAAATCCATTTTACTTTCAAATTGGATTCCATAAATATTGGACAGATTGGGACATGTTGTGCCGCATAGTTCTTGCAAAGATGGTAGTATTATTTTCTAAGACAAAATAAAAGAGGCTATGCTTCCATTCCCTACTCCATTTCTTTGTTAAAAAACACAATAATATCATGATCATATCTTTAATTGCAATGCCAAAACTAATCTACAAGCAATGGGGGCAGACACAGCGACAAATTGAAAGTTTTCTATCATTTAGAAAAGCCCCGTCTAGTAGGATTACTTTTCATTCAGCCCAAGCTTAAAGAAGCTGTCAGATTATAAAAAAGGTGTGATGATTGATGTATTGACAAGGACGTAGTATACACATCTACATGTATGGCTGAAACCTGATCAAGCCATGTAGGTCCAAATGTATACAGATTGCTGACAGCTGAAAATGAACCTTTACTCTGAACGTCTATCATGTAGACAGAGTTTATGTGGGTTCAGTGAATTGTAACAATAAATAATGAGGCCCTATTTTCTTTATTAGTTTTTTTCTTTGTGGAGGATGTAGTAATAGAGCCCACAGGGAGATGGAGCCATCTTTACCTCATTAGCAAGTTCTACTGTAAATGCAGAAACTTTCGCAGTAGTTTTATTTTTGCGGCAACCTCTCTGCCGAAAATTCACGACTCTGTGAATTGTGTTACTAGTGTACAACGGAATTGTTTCAACTGCAAATTTAACACACCGTATAAACCCCCCTTTCCCCCTTCCTACGAAATATGACCACCACAAAATTAAATGCATTTACAGTATATTAACCTTATTTGGAATAATTTGAAAGGCTGTATAAAAGTTCTATAAAGGAGCTTCAAACTATTTGGTTCTATTAGTGCATGTGTGTTAGGATAAAAAGGATAATGTTATAGCTAACACGTCAGGGCTCCAAAGTAATTTTTGGAATACATGTAAGTGTACTAGTGCGCCTAGCCTAAAAAATTAGGTGCACAGAACAAAAATTGTGTGTACAACATAAAACAAAGTATGCTAGTCAGCAAAACCTACTTACAAACCTTACTGGTTCTTTTCAAACCTACTTGAATCTGAAATTCTTTTGCTGACTTCAAAGTTTTAAACAAGTAGTACAACAAAGGTTTTATCATCTTTTCTGACATTTCTATGTCAAGAATATACTGTGTTCTAGTGTGCAACAGTGCCGAGTCAAAAATTGGGTGCACATGCACTTTCAATTTTGGGTGCACACAAAAGTGCATGTACATCCAGTATTCCCAGCCCTGTAAGTTGTAACAAAACCATGTCAAAGGTTTGGATAGTTGTGGTAGGTCCGTTTCAATTAGAAGACAGGTGTAGGTAGCAATTCAGAGGATTATAGATGTTTTGTTAGGCTCCTGTCGGTTTAGTTTCAAAGATAGGGGTTAGGATTAAACAATTCCACACCTAGTTGAGCAAGCTAAATAGGCAGGGAGACAGGACAGTCATTTTTACATGAAGGATCTTTAGACTCTGAAATCACCCCAATGTTGGTCATTTTGATGCTCAATGACAATTTGATGTACTACATGTACCATAAGGCCAAAACAATTTGATTGGTTGGTTCTCAAATTTTCGCAGGAAATCAATGATGTGGGTGGGCAAACAAAAAAACAACAACAACAACAACAACAACAACAAAAAAGCAGGCCTTGATATACATGTATATACTTGTCTAGTCATCCCATGATAGCCCCAAATTCTATCATAGGAGCAACAAAGTTGACCAGTTGGAAAGAATCCAGAGGAGGGCGTGCCGAATCATCATGGGCCGCGACTACCCTGGATATATTGCTGCACTCGCCCACCTGGGCCTCACCACTCTGGCTGAAAGGCGTGAGAGGCTGTGCCTGAAGTTTGCCAGATCTCTTCTCGACTCTGAATTTGAACACTGGTTGCCGAGTCGTAGATCTACCATCTCAGGAAGAAACACGCGAAATGGACACAAACTGAACATTCCAAAGGCAAACACTCAGAGATACAGACAGTCTGCAATACCGTACCTCACACGACTGTTAAACGAGTATGATTTCTAGTAGTATTCTGTGACGTAGATGGTGATTTTGATAACAGATATGTTTTCGTGCAATATTTTTGTCCATGTTTCTCACAGCTCTACGGTCTTTAATGATGGTACAGTAACTTGCCTCTCTTTGTAATGTCTGTGAATTACTTGTCCATATTTGTAACAGCTTTTAATGGATTCCCTTTTTTTAATTGTAAATTGGTTCTAATTCAGTGGCAACACTGCGATTTCCAATAAAGAGATCTTGTATTGTACCTTGTATCTAACAAAGTCAACATAGCAGGCTGGTTTATAATTCAAACAATGAATTTTGAACTTTTAATAAAGTCACTGCATTGAAAAAACTGTACAGTAACAACTACATGTAGGAAGACAAGGACTTTCTTCAACTGTTGGTGCCAAATTATAAGCATTTTGGTGTTGATTCAGAACGTGAATGAATATACATGTAATGCTTGTATTCTTTTTTGCAAATCAAATAAAAATGAAGTGGGCAAATCCAAGAGCCAAGAAATTACATTGGTGTGGCCTTACGGTAAAAGAAAAGTCCCAACGAGGAAGCGTCATAGTGACTTGACAATATGTGACTTTTCTGGCTCACAATGGGCAGAAATTGTGACTTAGGGAAGTCCAGGATCAACTGGATTTGTGTAAATCCCGTTTCACGGTTATTGTAGGATTAAGTTACCTGGGAGGTTTTCTAAGCACCTGCCTGGATATAAGCTCTTAATATCAGGTCATATATATTACACTCGTCTGTATCTCAGTCACTACACTCATGCATGCACATCTATGTCTACCTGTACATACCAGTTATTGTGGACACCATAACTCAAGACCACGATAAAAACTTGTACCACACATACAAGAAGCCGCCACATAGACAATGGATTGATACAGTCATGAAGTGGTTAGTGGACATACACTTGAATTTGATCTCTTGAATTTGAATTTGAATGAGGCTACTTATATGAGTAGGCCACACAAAAAATCACAAATTTCCTTGATCATACATGTATGATTATTGTTTTTTTTAATGATTAGCATTATGTGTGATATCATTAAAAAGCTTGTATAGCGTGTATTGTGCAAACTTAAGGCTACATGTAGGTGTAATTTGGGGGTTAACCCAATTCTGCAGAATTCTGGGAACTGGAGCCAGAATTCTGCAGAATTCTGGGGACTGGAGCCAGAATTTTGGGAACTGGAGGCTTAGGTTAATCCCCAAGGGGTCCTCAATGGCTGCCACGTATTTCTTACATCATTTTTACCTATAGTTTACGATACTAGCCCATCTAGATGTAAGGTTGCTGAGATATGGGAATTAGTCTGGAATTCAGTATGTAATCAAACGCCCATCCAGCTCTCTTCTACATGTAAACCAAAGTGGACAGTTTCTAGAGACAATCCTGCCAGGTGACCACCAGTCGTATTGTTCCTTAGAGCTGAAATTACTCGGCCTAATTTGTTGTTCCAGTTTCCGACAGTCAATATTAGCATGCTTAAGTTGTGCAGTATAGGTATCTGTATCTGTATCTACATAGCCTGTATACCTGCCATACACTGTGCATGCAGCGCAGCAGCTGGTTATATTACACTGAACAACCTGTTACACCTAACCTTTGCACAATCTAACTATAAGCACTGTTATAATTAAAAGCTATCTAGTAAGGATGTCTCTACTGTACTTGGTGGATCCACTCTACAATATATAGCTCTAGAAAAAAATTTTTTTTGAACTCCTCATTCCTTGGTTGATAACTCTGGTACTTGAAGGCATGATTATTTCTTGTTCTTTTATAAGCTGGTTTTAGATACTTAGTAGTTGCTATGTCTACCAGTTTATTAGTCATTTTGTACATCATGCATAGTCTGGACATTTTTTGTCTGTCTTCGAGTGACACCTACTGTAGGTTAGTTTTCATTTTGGTGACACTTTCGTAGTTGTTATAATAGAAACACTGAATAAAATTTGACCTGGAGAAAAGGACATTATTAACTTGATATATCAATCAACAATCATTTCTTGGTGATTTGACAACTATCTAACAGAACAAGAGCTTGAAAGAAGTACAGTGAAGAACATTTTGACTTAACATTATCTAAAATTGACCAATAGAAAAAATATTTCATCTTGCAAGACTTTGCAAACAGCTTTATTTTTTAAATGGACTGGTCAAAGGAAATGACATGCAAACTAATATGTAGTATGTCGGTATAATATCATATTTATCCACAACATGGCAAATTTGGAGAGCCTCCACGGGATGTGTGCAGAGAACAATGCATGACTGACAGAAGGACAGAAAAGTCCCTACCATGTCATGAGCAGCACCTAGCACTTGTAGTCAGAACTGCAGGCATGAATCAATAATACAGTATAGGCATATCAACAGATATTTAATGTAGTACGGATATGGGTTTCTATCACAGATACTTGTATGGGTAATTAGTTCCGCTGATATGTACAAATGTATGGCATACCTTGAGTATCATGATGTATAAGCCAAGAACACCAGTACCAAACCCATAGAATAAGGTGGACAACAACTGAGGTAGAGAAGGTACAGTATACAAGAAGTCGACTCTAGTGTTACTAAGTTTAGGACATGATGCTAGATGATTCTACGGGACAAGATTGTTTAGAAACTGTATTATTACATATACAGGGGTCGAAATACCCCTCTGTGTGCAACTTGGTGCAAGTAAATTTGGTGTCGTGCAACTAATTTTTTGCCGGTATGCACCGCGGTGCAAGTTTGCTTTATCCGCTGCTAATAGTACCTGTAGAAATACCCAATAAACAAAACCAGAATCCATGAAGTTTTTATTTAAGTTACTACATGTACTTTTGGTTGTGTTCGTTTTATTTTTGGGGGGTGCAACTATTTTTCTTCTGGTGCAAGTATTTTTTTTCATCTGCACCAGTGCAAGTTGGCTCCAAAATCTATTTCGACCCCTGATATATCTTATACAACATCTTCTTCTAACTCTAACAGACACAATACTTACAATGCAAGCTTTTCTATGCTATAATGTTATATTAAGACTCAACCACTTACTACCAACTATATTTTGTACCTACTTGTACCTCTCAACCACTTTTTAGAACAGGGAACATTTGTTCTACTACTTCACATATCGAACACTTATTCATTGCACAAAATATCTTTTATATTGATATTGATATCATTGGTATATGGTAGATACACAAAATATCTTTGTATTATTAAAACATCCTTGGTTTATTTATGGAAGAGGTGGAACATCATTTTGGATATATGTCTTTGTAACACTATGGTAGAAAATTCCACATTGGGTCTTTGCTGTTTATGTACTACAGTACTATATCTACGTACACCCAATAACTTTAGTACATTGTACACTAGTACAGTATTTCATACTGATTTCACTGTTATACTTATAGTCTCATAGTATACAAACTAGTCACTGTCATTATCATTATGATTCATCACTGTATCAAACCATGGAATATTACACATTACCTTTGGAGTTTAATCTGCTCAGTTTCTTCAGTATGTTGCATTACATTTACATGTACATTACTTCAATACCTGTACGTTACAAAGTGTGTAAAATAGTTTTAGAAATGTTGGGAAGTGGATTAAGTCACTAGAAGCAAAAACCTTCCTTTTTCTTTTTCTTTCTTTCTGTACAAATTAAATGACACCTTTAATTGAGACATTTAAAACTTGAAAAACGTCAAACCTCGACTTAATCTATGTCAACTCCATAACACAGTCAGTCTATATTTGGTCCAGTCTGAATCCCTACATCTACGTTTCAATATGCATTTCTGTGGAACACAGATTACTTTTCGCAGAATTGGCTCATTGCTTACTGGGAGGTCAGGTAATCTTCCTGGAAAAATGGGCAGTTCTGGGAAAAAATTATAATATTCATCTCCTGGATGGCAAAATACACCTGGTGCAAATGAGGACGTGCTGGTTTTACCACCACAATTGTTTGTTTTTTTTTGTACCAGAATTTCTACAATTGATGCAATTTCATCAGACACTTGATTTTTTAAAAGATCACTACCAAATTTTTGGCATCAAATTTTGATCAGATTTGGGGTCATCCTTTATCAGAATTAATCAGATGAACTCTAAAATACATTAAAATTTTTCAGCTTAAAGATTTTGAAAATTTGTACAATGTAATAATTATTGACCATGATCATCCTGATACAATTTTCATGCAAAAGTACAATGTAAGCATAATCCTTGAAAACCACTAAAAATATAAGAAACATACCCAGTGCAATCAATATTATAGTACAAAAGGCATGTAGTTCTTTGCCTAAAAGCCTCCAATGTCCAATTAAAGTACATGTACTCTTCAATGTATTGCCTGTCATACTCACATTTCCAAAATATATAACACGTGTATTCCTAAAAGTGCAAAGAAAAACAACGAAACTCAAAAAACATCAAGAGTTCAAGTTTTCAATTTATTGTACACATTCATCAAAATACTGTCACCCATATCTACATGTATGTGTGGAAAAATAAGGAAGCTGGGTCAAGTACAGTTCTCACTTCCTACTAGTAGATCCTGTCCAAGTATTGTTTATTCCTCATCTGTTAGCCTCCTGTGCAGACTTCTAGCAGAGCAGCGTTTAAATTTGTTTCTACAAGTGGCCGGTTTCTTTTCTGGGGGAGGGCCTTGTTCGGGGGGACAGCTATATCCACAGAGAGAGCTGCATTGTAACTCCCTCTGCCTCACTCGAGAACCTTAGCCCGTGTAAAAATTGCGTATCAGCACCCTCTCCCCCAGACCCCAAAAAAAAGAAATGTCGCTCCAAGAAGTCTGCAAGGAGGCTAATATTTGTACTATGTTGTTTATGATCAAACCCCAGAAACTGTAGACTCTTTTGGTTCAGTCTTGACCTAACATACCTGTACATTTAAAAAAATGTACAGGTATGTTAGGTCAAGACTGAACCAAATTAAAGTAATTTTGGAACTGAGCTGTTTTGGTGTAGGCTTTGGTAACAGAAAAGTAGATGCTGATGATCTTAAGTACAAGATGTAGTACATTCTCTTTTTTCAAAGGATAGGCATTGAAAGAACATCTTTAACCACATACAAGCATAGGCCTAAGACTTGGAAATATAATCAGGGGTCTTAAACATGTTTAAAGCTGCCATTCATAGAGACTTTGTCTTTTAACAATATACATGTATGCACTACTAACATTGGCAGTTGGGCATTCTTGAAGTTGAAGTATTCGAATTCAGCACTTTTTTCACTTCCGGGTACAGGTGTATTGTTTTGGGTGGCTGATCTGTGGGTTTGTGTGTCTGTTTGTGCAGGCAGAGTAGGTTGATAGCACATGGGTGGGAGGAAGATTGACAGGAAGAATAATGACAGAAAGTCAATAGGACGGAAACAGGGAATGGGATGAACTTGGGAGTAGGTTGACAGCATGTGGGTGGGGAACGATTGATCTAGAATGGCAGGTCAAAAGGTCTGACACAGGAAATGAGGTAAACTTGAAGGTCACGAAAACCCAAAATACTTCCCAGAAGTCCCTGTTGTCCAAAGATTATGTTTTAATCCGGTCTTTTCCTCATATTTTATTCTGGGGTATTACTGTTAAAGAAAGACAGAAGTAAGGAAAAGAAAGATGTTTAAAATTGGTTAAGGCTAAAACGAAAATGAAACAACATACTTTTAAAAACATATGAACTACAAAGCCCTCTGCCAAAGCAAACTGCTTTGGTAAAAAAAGTTATATCACGAGCATAATTTTGCTCTAATATATTCATTGTTTTAATAATTACACAGCTGGAAATGTGAAGCATCTATTCATATACAGACAATATACACACACAAAATTACTATCATATAGTATCATGGGGGAAATTATTATAATGTACATTTGATAGAAATATTTCTACAAAGGGGATGATGACAAAGAATATGAAATTATACAGAAGATTCTATTGTAGGGATCATTGGATAAACAGTTTGAGGACAAACCTGGTGATTTGTTCAATTTACTTGTGAGGTTATGGCAGCCACAAAACTACCTGTTCAGATACTGGCCAAAATGTCATTTAAATGAGCACTAAAGTGGGGAGGAGGGTGTTAGTTTCCCATAGATTATCTGTCAATGAAAACATAATCAGATGACATTTGGCAGAATTGAACTTGTCTGATGTGTGTTTTGTAAAATGATAATCTGGTTACCAAACCTATTTTAGTTGCAGAGTCTCTTTTGTCCTCTCCACCATTTGCAGAGAAGACAAAAGAGACTGGGTAGCTAAAATGGGTTTGGTAACCAGGCTAAGTGAAGAGCTACCCATGCGTATTTCATATCACTTCAGCGTGAATATTTTTGGCATAAATGCAGGGAGATGAGCAAGCCAGGGCGGACAATTGTTGAAAAGATATCAAAGGACCCACTTTAGTGCTCCTTTAAATAGGAGCTATAACACACTATATTTAGGATTTTAGTTCTTTAGTTCAGTCAACACATTTCCCTTGTATCTCTTTTCAATAGATCAAGATGCACTTTGCCATTCAGAAAAAAAAACAAATTTACCAAAATAAAACACTCAATAATTTCTCAGAAATCACAGAACTTTCTACGGCCTGGAAATTAACATCCCTGGACAGTCATACCACCCTAAAAATCCAATTTTCATACATATATACATAAATAGATATGATATATATATATAATATATATATATATCGTGTAATCCACTACTGCAATACAAAGTGTACATCTACCTCACTGTACAATCAAGTTACACAGCATTTCACCTCCAAAGGCAGGAAAGATGCCTGAAAAAACCACAACCACATCTAGGTCCATAAAGTCCTTACGTACCAACACAAGACACTGTCTACAACTACTATGATACACGCCTGACTCGGAGAATAACCTACATCTTTGGACAGTCGCAAAGTGTATATTTCGATGGCTCCAAACCAAGTACCTGACAAAACCTGTACAGTCTTATTGCTGGTCATACCTGGCTGATGTTTTCTTTTATCATCTCCTTGAACAATTATTATAAATAGCACAATTTACACAATACAGAACGGGTTTTTAATAATTTCTTCCATTTCCTTACACGGGCAATACTGATTATGATAAACCCTCAACAAAACATCGAGTTGATATGAAGTACCTTTCAATTACACGATCATAGCCAGCAAGATCATTGACACACATACAGTATGTAGACAAGAAAAATCCTTAACTGCTTAAGTTAAGTTAACGTCATCTTGGATGCCTTACGTTACACTTTAGAGACTTGAGAATCCTGAGACAAACGTTAAGACAGATGATGGCTATCGTTATCCAACTGCTTATAACAAAGACACGTTTCTTCTGTCGAGAGAGTCTTGAGTGGAAAGAGCTACATCTTGAAGATACACGTAGATGTATGCTGTCTAAGACCCGATTTACACACACGGGCAATGCGAAAACTGTGTACACAACAGATAGAGCATACGAAAACTGCGTATGTTGGTTTTTTCCTGTGTGTAAATCGACCTACTTTGACGTACGTCATGAACGTACGTTCAGATTGTTACCTTGAGGGCTGACATATGCACATATGTTCTTGACGTACGTCAAAACAGGTCCATTTACACGCAGGAAAAATTTGACGTACGCAGTTTTCGTACGCACACATGCGTGTGCAGTTTCCGCACACTAGGTTTTTGCCCGCGTGTAAATCAGATAGAAGCCATGGGATGGCAAACTAGTTCTGTCATTCCTTCGAACCGGCTGCGGACAGCTCAGTGGACAGGGATGAGCTCAGACTCCTGTCCGAACTCGTAGTCTCCATTCCCAGAAGTTCTGTCAACAGTTGACATGACGGCAGTTGTCCCGTGATGTACCTTAACACAAGATACACAACAGCGGACCACGTCAGTACACTCTTAAGCAGCTCCAAGGTACAAAGTAACTTTTTCAGGGGTAAAAAAAAAGCTTGAGGGGAAAACTTTAAACCCGCAAACTTGAGCCAGGAGAAAGCAGAGGAAAGCACACCAGTTTGTGTGGGAACTACAAGAAAAATGTGCCTGCAGAGCACACGCACACACAGAAGACCAAAGTTCAGAAATCAGCTAATCATGCAAGTGCACACTCACATGACACTAAAGCAACTTAATGCAGAAAGCGGCAGGCCATTGTGATGAAGAATGCGTAAGAAGCAAAGAAGACTGCTGAAAAGCACTATCTTATCTAGGTTATTTCTTCTATTACATTCCTAACTTTAAACTTTCTGAGACTTCCTTACCTGAAGACAAGGTGGTCCTTCCCGATGAAGCAGGCTCTCTCGATCTCCGTGAGCCTCAGCAGGAGTTCTCCTGTCTTGTTGGGCTGTTCCGGGTAGTGTGACTCTGTGTACGTCTGCAGGGCCACCTGGACCTGGTCCTGGTAGTCCAACAGGACGTTCCTGTTCTTGATCCCCTTCACATCTGCACGGATGGGAAAACGGTAAAGCCATCATCCTCAGCCAGTGTTCTAACCAGGCTGAAATTCATTCCTATCATCTCAATTTTGCTTGACGTACCATCATATCAAGTGCCGAAAGCGTGACAATTCTAGGTGGTCCGGGGGCATGCTTCTTGACCCTCTGAAATGCCATTTCCTGCATTTTGAGGGGCAGATTTTGCTGGTAGACTTATGAAGCTTAGTTTAATGACATCTCTTTCCATATCTTTACACACCGATTTTTGTCCGTCACAGAAAAACAGATTGGGCAAAATTTTTGTCCGTCATGAGCAGCGAAATTCCATCAACAGGCCACGGAATTTCTTTCCAGTGTTGAACAACAACAAGCCTAGGTTATGTCTAAATCCAGCTGTAGTCGAGAGATTGCACACGGCAGAAAAACGAAGAGGACAGGTCACTAAACTTTATCCTCCAGGCTACGTAGCAATTATCTATTGTGATGTTCAGGACAAGCCATGTGTGAAAACCATTGGATACAAAAGGGTGTCCCTGAATCTGGGACAAGGCGATCTATTTCTGGTGAGCTGAAGGGGGGGGGGGAGTGATTTTGGGGGACAGAGTTGACCAGAACAAAGGCTAACTGAAATTGTGTTTTACTCAGGTCATCTGTCAAAAAAATTTTAGCTTCATGACCTGAAATTTTTGTAAGCTGAAAAATAACAGATTTGACAATGAAAGTTTTCCTCAATGAGAATTTGCTTTGGAAAGATTGTGAAACAGCATTTCAGAGGGTTGGAATTTCAGAGAAATTCCTGGGGGGGGGATGCCTCAGGGCCCCCTTGTTTTGCCAGCACCCCTCTACCTTACCCAGACAAAAATTTAAAGCTAGAGACAGCCCCGGTTTCGGTTACATTTGTCAACAACACGTGTGCCCAAGTGTGCAGCAAATTTACGACGTCTGTTTACTAAGCGTGTGCTTACCTGGGTTTAGTAGGATGAGAGCCTTCAATGCGACATACTCGTTATGGTCGACCTTTAACCTTCGCAAGTGGTCCACCTGGAAGGAACATAGGAAATAACACTATTATAGAGCGAGATTTACATGTGCAGTAGTAGTGCAGAAGTGCCACCTATCAACCTTAAGTGAAACTGCAAGTTCTTTCCATGCAGAAAAACATAGTGAACTCATTCTGATTGGCTATTCATGCTAATCAACAGTACATGTATCTGTATTGTTTAGATGTTATAACTGCCCTTTAGCTTAACATACCAACTTTCCAGGCACATGGCAATTGCTGTTATTTTTGGCTGTTATGGCACTGAAACCAAAACTGATGGTAATTATGATTGAAACGTGTAACTTTGGCTAACTAATGAGGCATTCAGGTTTTCTATCCAAGGACAATAAGAATCTGATTGCAGAAATAAATAAATACATTCATGGCCACAAATTATGCTCAGTTCTTTAGGTGAAGGTCTTATTTTGAAAATGTCTTGCAATTTTGTCTGCTGGTTATACTAAACTGAACTGCTAGTGTTGTTTAAAGCTATCTGCGTGTATTTTGTGGCAGTGAGTTCCATGTACTCTACAATAGTTCTAGGAAAAAACAAATTTCTGAACACCTCAATCCTTGGTTGATAACTCTGGTACTTAAAGTTGAAAGCATGACTATTTCGTGTTCTTTTCTGAGCTGGCATCACTTAGTAATTGGTCCAACAGTTTATTAGTCATTTTCTACCTCATACATACATGTAGTCTGGAGATATTTCCTCTGCCTTCAAGTTCAAGTGACAACCAATGTAGGTTTGTTTTCATTTCGGTGACACAAGCACCCAATCATAGGACTTCATACATGTACATCGTATTTTGATGTAGGTATTTTGTAATGATGGAAACTCTGAATAAAATTTGACAGGGAGTCAAGAATATTATGAACGTGATATATCAATTAACAATCATGTCATGGTGATTTGACAACTACCTTACAGTACAAGAGTTTGAAATGAATCCGTATCGTAGATACCTGGTCGATCATCCTTGTGATGAAGGCGTCCAGCCCTAAGGACTCTGCTTTCTTCTTGCCCTCCTCGGTTCCATACAGCGCGCTGGTGTGAGGCAGGGAGTGGAAGCAGGCAGACAGCAGCAACAGGTTTCCCCATGCACTTTGCAACAACAGGACTTGGTCCTCACTCTGTAACGTACACAAGATTCTTCTTAGATCTGAGTATAAAATTCTTATAGTTGCAGTGTGCGAAATACTAGGTTGCCCAGTTGCATTGAGCAACAATATTTTGCATGGTGCAACCTATTTTTACACCTAGGTAGCCCAGTGCACTACCTAAATTTTGTGGTAAGGATGCCCCTTTCTTCCATTGGGAACTGTTTATTGAGAAGTTCCCATGGAAGAGCTCATCACTTCAGGTAAGGGGAAACAACTCTGTGTCAGAAATGTGTAAATTCACATTGCATTCTAACAAAGTTAATCATAATGTAGAAGAGTTTAGATTTGGGGCAACCTGGAATTTTGATGGGCAACCTAGCTTTCATCCTAGGTTGCCACTGGGCAACCTGGCTAAAAAAGTATTTCGTACACTGAGTTGTGCCAGCAGTTGCAAACGATTTTCTTTTCAGCACCAAGGACAGATGCTGACAACAATGTAGAAAACAAATAAGATCTGATAAAAAAATTCAGTGTTTATTAAAGTCTCAAAGTGGATCTTTTAATTTTTCAATACATGCAAATGTGACCTAACTAATTCAACCAAGTGACTCAATCAGCACGTTGGCAGAACGTACTGCGCCTGCGCAAATTTTTGCTGGATTTTTGGTCAACGTTGCATCAGAATTTTGCCTGTTGCAGACCATATCTTTTTCTACACGACATTTGAAAACTACAGACGGGATGTCACCCTTATATACGCAAATTCGACCTTATATGAGACGTTCTGCCAAAGTGCTATGCACAATACATTACAGGTTTCGCGCAGGCGCAGTACGTTCTGCCGACGTGCTGACTCAACCATGGTTCATCTACATGTAGCAGCTTCTTTTGAACCAAACATGCTGATTTGTGTCTCAAGGGAACAGGATCTGACACTTCATGAGCCCACCCACCTCGACTTGTGAGAAAAGGGGCATGCGGCAAGCCCATTTCACCATCTTTCTCAGCTGGATCTCAGTCATCTGACACAGCCGGGTGAAGTCCAGCTCAAACAATTGCATCTGCTGCATCTCATCCACCAGGGACTCCAGGGTCAGGAACTCCTGGGGGGGAACATGGGAGATTTTTACAACACAAAGTCACACCTTCACTGTGGTTTGTTAATTAGTTAATAAGTAAACAGAATAACTTACGATATTACGGCTGGACTTCATCATCTTTTTCTCGGGTGTGAAAAAATGTTATAAAACTTTTTTTTCATTACTGTGACACCTACACCTAGCTGCAGTGCGAATTACATGTATAACCAGTTGGTATTGCCCTGACAGACAGTCACCAAAATCTCAGCTAAATATTATCTCTCAATCTATTTCATCTTAACTACTTTCTACATGACTTTCTACATGTACTTTGCACCTGAAATGTTTTCAATTATAATTGTTTGACTGTCTTGTACATAAGTTGAGCACATCTCCACTTTGTCCTGTTCATTTATTTACTTTGCTTTATGATGATTGTATTATGAATGTTGTGTACAAAGAACTTTGCAATTGTTATCCCAACGTTTTTACCACAGAAAAATAAAACCAATTTCTATTTCTGGTGCATTGGAAACGTTTGTGCTTTAGACTATCTATGGTTGTCCAAAACATTTTTAAAAATGCATGACATTCATGGTGGTTTTTTTTAAAGTAGACCCAATTGGCCTAATGGCAGAGTACTCGACTCGGAACCAAGAGGTCCCGGGATCGAGTCCTGACATGCCACCGACCTTGTGCCCTTTAGAAAGGCACTTTACACGACTTTCCTCACTTGACTCAGGTGTAAATGAGTGTCATGTGTGCACGCTATCAGCATACTTTTTGCCTAGTGCACACTTTGTATTGTCATATTACAATTTCTGAATAAATAAATAAAAAAAGTACATTGCTCTTCCACTAGCCGAGTTCCTTACCTGCAGAAGTGGTGGGATGATTTTTTCCTGAGGGAAGTCTGAAAGAGGCTCTTGCTTGACTTTCACCAGAGGCTGGTTCCTGCCAAAACCGTTGGCAGAACTCGGCGTCAGGGGGGTGAACGGAGCGAAGTTGATCGGTCCGGCCATGGAGTGGCGCCTCCGCTTGGACTCCCCGTAACCGTTGTTCTTCAGTTTGGCGGTGTGCAGCGCCCCTTCGTACGTGGAACGGCCACCTCTGGTACGATCCTCACGTATGGCTGAAACAATTCAAATACCGTTATTTTTTACCTTCTCCCTGCTGCCTAACCTTGTGACCAATAGAGAATTAGTAGCCAAATGGCTACTTTGGTGTGCTAAAGGTTAACTATCTGTATCTGTATAGCTGGTATAACCGCTCTTCAGCGTAACACACCAGCATCGTAGGAACGTGATACGCAGCAGCTGGTTATATTACATTGAACAGCCTGTCACACCTAACCTTTGCACATCTAACTGTTTATGTTGCTTAAAGCTATCTAGTGATACTAACTACAGGTAGTAACTACAGGCATGCCATGGTAAGCACATCGACTTTGCTGAAAAAGTATTCACTGCAACTCATTACAATGAATATATTGTTCTCCAATGCCATTGATTCATTTAGCATTTAAAGTAACAGAAATGTGGTTAGTACAACATGCAATACAAAAAAAAGCTCTGATTGTGAGTACGGCATCTCGTAGGTACAATTCAAGCTGCAGGTTTACTGTAAGTAGGACTGTCTTTGAATGGAAATGATCCAAGCTGAATGTTATGCTAAATTTTCTGCACCAAAGCTTCAACAACTTTAACCCTCCTCCTGCTGCCTATAACCCCATGGCAAATAATGTACGCTTGGCAAGGAGAAGGTAAGGAAAAATCTATGACATGACACTCACCTTCGAGTTTCATCCCTTTAGACAAGCACTTGGAGAACCTGCACGCGGGGCACCGTTTTCTTGTCTTCAGAGACACGTCACACTTTGCCGCTGCCAGACACTTGTAGTTCTTCTTGTTCTGAATTGTCCTCTTGAAGAAACCCTTACAGCTCTCGCAGGAGAAGATCCCGTAATGGAATCCGGAGATCTTGTCCCCGCAGACCGGGCAGGGCTTGCCCACGGGGTTGTCGCCGTCCGCGGTCGTGGTGGAGGACGGCTGGGAGCTGCTGTCCTCTCCGACGGAGTCGCTGCTGGTGCTGTCCGGCTGGCTTGTGTCCTGAAGCGACGCCTCGTGTTTCACCACGGGCGGACGGGGAGACTGCGAGGGGCCCGCGACCGCAACGGGAGACGGTTCCTCAGGCAACGATATAGGAGAGCAGGGGCTGGGGAGGAAGATGGGGGAGGACGGGGACAGGAACATGCTGGGATGCGACGTGGCGGGCATCATTCCCCCGTACATTGACCCCGTCGCCATGGGGACCATTGTAGGGTAGGGATAATTGGGAATCTTCTGGTTGGCCGGAGACCTGACCGGTGACTTCTGTCTGATTCTCTGTGGAGGAGGCATGTTCATTCCCATGGCCGTCATGGAGTGGTGGCCGGGATGTAGGAGCCGGGGAGAACCTTTCATCATCAGGTCCTTGTCCTGTAGAGACGATCTGCTGGCTGGGGAGGGGGGCTGATGGTTTGGGGCCGGCTCCATCAGGAAGGGAAGGCCGTCTCGGCTCTTGCCTTTGGACGCGTGCTGTCTCACCCCCAAGGATTTCACCTCCCCGTTCGCGCTCGCCTTGATGTCCTTCCACGAGAGATCAAGGGCGTCTTCCGGCGGCGACTTCGTTCTTCTCTGTCCGCCCTGCTTGGGGAGGGGACTGAAGGGGCCGAAGTTGGAGTTGGGACTGAGAGGTACGGACCAGTCACTGTTGGACAGGGGAGTTCTGGGGGAACAGATGGGGGAGTCCAAATTAAAGTCCAGGTACGACAGGGGGGAGCAGTAAGGTGTGGCGGGGGACTGTGGGGTGGAGAGGCTACAGTTAGACGTCGCAGGAGAAGAATCCTTCCACCTCCTGTCTTTCTTTGGAGGGGGGGTGGGGGGAAGGTAGTCTTTATCTCTCTGCGACGACGTCGATGGCCCGTTCCCGTCGTCTTTCCTCTTTTCGCCACGTCTCTCCGGCTCGTGGTCTTTCCCGTTCACCGCTATCCCGGGGTGGGACCTCGCATCTGTGGAGGCGTTGAGCCACGGTACCTCGGTACCGGAGTATTCGGCAGACTTGGAGAACATCTTCCAGTGCACACGCAGGGGCAGCTTCGGAGTCTTGAAGGTGGGCTTGGGTGGGCATAGAAGAGACCTCCCCAGGAAGATATGCTCCCCAAGAATTGGGTTGATTCCTTTGGATACTAGACTTTCAACAGTACTAACTTTGTCATAGGGTTGGTTGTTTTGAGCGCTGTCCATAGGAGCTTTATGTTCAGTCATTGTGCTCGAGTGACCTACGTCTTCACCGGCTGAGCTACACGCAAACCCCTAAGTGGTCCGCAACATCGGTGCATCCCGGGATGGTGGAAACGGTTGGGAGGCGCGCTCGGATGGACTTGAAGAGCTGGGAAAGACTTTTGATCCACTATATACAGAGATGAGACGGTTCAGCACCTCTCAGTACCTGTACAGAAAACATAACAGAAGAAGAAATCAGCTTGTGGAGACCTAGACAATTTTCTGTGACAGATAAAATACTTCTGTTCTGCCACCTATAGCTACCATTCATATACATCATATGATCGTCGTACGATTGTAAACTGAGGGCATGTGTCCTGCAATGTGCATGTGTCCTGCAAAATTCAGCTGTCTTGTTACGGAAAAGACTGTCTTAGATCCTTGTCACCAGTTGGTTCTGTCACAGCCTGCCTGAAAATTCTACGACATCAAAATCGTACAAAGACCTACGACGAATGTGACTAGGCCATTACTGAAAGCTAGAGGGGGCCCATCCTAAAAGAGAGGGTTTAGCAGCAGCAGCATACTGTAGGATACTGGCATGTTTAGACTAGAGAGAAAAAAATAATGCACTGTTAGCTAGGCCTCTAGGGTGTAGAATTTACTACACTTTTAAATATACATGTACCATATGATATAGAAGTGCACAGACACGATCCATTCTTTGTTATTAATAAATAATACCTGAGCAGCACGTACTACCTGACTAGACATTCAAATGGGAGTAATGAAAAAAATGATTTATACACAAAACACCAAGACACATTCAATGGCTTCCTGCTTGATATGCTGACAGGTCAAAATTAAATTATGGCTATGGTTACATAAGCTATCCTAATAGACTAGTAATACAAGACACATTTGACACGCAGGCCGCCAGTCTTTGTGGACGTGCTCCAAATTTATAGATCACTTTAAATCAAATGCAAAAAACCTTCCTGACAGTCATGATATGAAGCATCAATTCTTACATCAATTTGGTTACCTCTCAAGTCATTTCATCTATCCCTTAGGCTAATTATTTGACCGCTGGGGCACCACAGATGATCTGACAACCGGTTTTCGCCACCCTTCTCCGTTTTCTGTTCACTTAGTGTCATGCCTGTCCTTTCTCTGACAGCGATTTTCTTAGCTGCTATTTTCAGACGCCACTGCATCACAATCAAGCAATCAGTGCCGACTACAACCAATGACAGTCTTGACGGAAGACGAATTCCCTGCCAATTACGAACTGTCTCCCGTCTACTTTACGGCAAATCCTTTCCACTAACCCACCAGCCCTTACACTTACCTCGCTCGTGACGCAAATGGGAGGCCTTACAGATGCCGGCACCTCTTTATATCTACATGCCAAGCTGCGGCCCTGTCTGGGCTTTTATCTGGCAGTGCTGATTTTTACATGGGCCTGCACAATTTGATTGACTTGTCTCCACAAAGAGAAAGAAGGCGGCACACTTTCTGACAAGTTCCTGGGAAACTTACGACAGAATGTGGTCGTTTGTCTGTCCTGACCACCCGTTGGGCGAACCCTTTGGGTCGTCCCCCTTTTTTCCAGAGTCCGATTTTTCCCGCCCTGAAAAGTCCAGACCCTGTGTCAGGCGAGCTCTCAGGATGCATTTAAAGGTCAGTATGTATAACAGACAGATACTCCTGGGAATAGGTTACCTGTGGTATTTTCCGGTGACCTTACGTAACCCCATGTCATCTAACAGGGCAAAGTTGGACTGGACAGTCCATACAAGCCAAGACCTGCATGTCAGGAATTGTCTCTACTGTTTTCAAAAGAATTAAAAGGCCTGTGTGACACTCAGTGATAGCACAATGATAAAAGAAGATGGACAACTGAATACTAAAGACCACGACATCTCTTAGACATGCTCTCATTTTCAATACCCTTTTGTAGAACTGGACGCTCTTCTGTTTTTTTCCCAGCCGTCAAAAGAAAGCACATTTACTGTAGAAACATGGGCCGATTTCTATGGTACCTTTATGTCAAGGACTGTCTGTGGGAATTCTAAAAGGGGGTCACGGGGGAAAAGAAAGGGAGGATCCATGGGAAATTCCGCGCTGAATGCTCGTGTGACCCCCGGTCAGATTTGCGCGTTAAGCTAGCAGTCACTGGGTCAGACAGGTGAACACATTCCTATGGTAATGAAAGTACGTAGATATCCCGAACTTATGTGTACATTGTCTGATGTCTGAGTGCATGTGCTTGAGGAATACAGATAAAATTCTTATATTCTTTGATCATCAATCCAGCAGACATAGTGACGTCTACTGAATGCAAAATCATACAAAAAAGGTATCATGCACACAGATCTTTTTTGAAAGGCAGCCAAGTAAGCAGTACTAAAGAACTTTAATCTTCATGGAGTATTACTGAGCTATTGCAGACAGTAGATGGAATTTATGCACCACCACAGACTTTAAAGGTAACCTACCACCAAGTCCTAAAAAACTGTCTGAAATCTGGCTGAGAGTTGTCCTAGCTGGTAGGACAAGTAATCATTCTATCAAAAGCAAGCAAACACAACACTGTGCCTTTCAATTGCACACAAGGCGCTGCCATCCCTGTCTGACCTCTATTCAACCCCAAATAGCCCTGCGACCCTCCGCCGCTGTGCCTGAATTGGCCAATGAATGGGGTCGAAATGAATGGGGCTGAGGGGTCAGCAAACCTTATGGTTGGGTTCCCAGAGGAAAATGGCCGTCCCGGTGTGAGCGTTAGACCCCGAGTTGATCTCTACTGCACCTACTTTTCTGGTGTATTTCTAAAGCCTGTTGATGTTCAATTCTTGGTGAGGAAAGGAGGAGATATTCAGGGTGGTGGGAAAAGGTTACGTTTGGTCAGGAGTCTGCCTTAACCTTGACCTTTTCTTGGCAACGAAGGTCAGCATTCAATTCAATACCAGCCTTTATTGAAGCATAGGACCTGAAATCAAGGTCTGCTATGGGAAAATGTACAATGTAGATGGCATTTTTTAGGGTGTCAGTCTGTTTGAATCTTTATAACTCAGATCAATATGGTATAATATAAAGTTGTATCTCTCCTTTCCGTTATGTCCTAAAAACTACATGAAAAAAATTACGTTCTCAGTGGCTATAATGTGCAGATCTTGGCACATTGGCAACACCGAATCCATGTGTGTCCTCATCAGTGTTTGGACACACCATCAATGATTAGCTGAAAGGCCGTGTGGGCATCACTGCACAACATTGGACATGTCAGGGATTCGAACCCAGGACCTCTTGGTTCTGAGCCAACCACTCTGACCATTATGCCATGCGATGCCACCTAAACTACACGACATTGCAAATAACTTTGAGAACAATGACAATTTTAATTCGCAAGCTCGAAAATAAATAACAGCAGATAAAGCTTAAAATGAGCACCATTCTTTAAAAGCTTTCAAATGAGGTACCTGTCAACACGACAAAACTAAAATTTCCTATCCATCCAAATAACTGATTATCTCATCAGTAGCTAATGTTTGCATGGAAGTTAAAGGAGGCCTGTGAGTTATAGCTACAATCATTTAGTAGTCCAGTACACCCAGTCTCAACAGAAAATATTCCCATCTTGGACTGCATCATTATAATTCACTGTTCCACTATAAAGGCAGTCTAATCAGCAAGGAAGGCCCCAAAGATACATCACAAGCCCCCTAGAGGTTCAAGCAAAAGGCAAATCTATTTCTGGGACTACCAACTTCCAGATAACAAACCTAAGATATATAATATTAAATAATAATAATAGCAATGGTTTATTCAGTCTTCAAAGGTAGGTTCCCTATATTGGACCATGAATTGTTCTGACAATCACAATAACGAACTTGATTGAGAAATTTAAAATCTGTTTGCCATTGCTACATAAAAAAGTATGAAGATTGCTGTCTAACTTGTGTTGATTAAAAACTATATAGGAAGCTTCTGGAGGGTAATACGTTAAAATTAACTACCATTCTACAGTCATAAAAACGTCGGATGGTGTACTTAATTGTGATGTATTATTGATTTGATAATCTGACAATTTGTGGCAAAGTGCAGCTGTTTGTGAAACATCTAGTCCTAGCCATGATTGACTTCCATAGTACCTCTGTCCTTGGTGCTGGAATGCCATCCTTACTTCTGGGAATTCCTAATGTTACATAAGGCCACACTGATTTAATTTTATGGATGACATCCTCTGGGGACCACAAAACTAATGCGAGAGGGCGCCAAAAAAATCCAGCAAAAAAAAAAATGCTGCTCACCCACAGGAATACAAAACCGGTATTGCGAATTGAAGCACAGGACACAGTGACTGCATCAAACAAACAAGTTTTTATTTGCAGGAGGTAGATGTAGATAGTCTTGTTCAGGTCTCATCCTCCTTCACAGCTTCCTCCTTCGTTTTACGATAAGCCGCCCTTTTGCGGCATTTATGAGTCGGCAGTCTGTACTGAGTTCCAGCCGAGTTCCAGAGTTCCGTGAAGCCTCGAAAGACATGATTTTTTTTTTTTGAGAACAGGCGAAAATCAATGCGCGCGCGGATGTCATCCATAAAATTAAGTCGGTGTGGCCTAACTGTCATAATGTTACCTCTGCGGTAACATTGAACCTGTTTGGGTGAAGGTCTTTATCACTATAGCCTTGGAAAATAAAAACTTTGAATTTCATAGTACCTCTGTCCTTGGTGCTGAAGTACCATCCTTACCTCTGGGAATTCCTAATGTTACATAATCGTTTTAATGGTACCTTTGCAGTAGCATTGAACCTGGTTGGGTCTTTATCACTATAGCCTTGGAAAATAAAAACTTTGAATCTTTTTTTTAAAAAAACTGTACAAGCGGTGGATTGCTCAATCCTTGACAAAGACTACTGCTATTCAGTCGAAAATTTTAGCCATTTCCCTTATGTTATGTGTGTAAACCATTTCTTAATACTGTTACATATTCTAAAAAAAGGCGTTGTTCTTTCATAGATATTCCATACACATACATGTACAGTGTACCTTCAAGTTCTCTGTTGCCTCAATTACGTTTACTTTTCTTTCTCTACATGAGCCCATTATTTCAGAGACCCATCTGCTACCAAATTAGGAGTGAATTAATGACATGTACGAGTAGTTGATCTCTGTGGTGGAGTATTGTAGTCAGTTAAGTAAAGTTGAGTATTATTAGATATAAATCATGCAAATTGGCCTCATTTACATAATTTATGAGTAAATGCTACAATAGCCTTCTTTGCTAAGATGAGACTTTCATACTTTGAACATGTTTTTGTCTGGGTCTGTGTCTTTGCACCTACCCATGTATAAATCAAGATCCTTCTGATGGATTTGTGTGAAATTTGGCATGTCGGCACATGTAGTTAAAGACAGTTTCAAACACCTTACCCACAACATAAACACCACAATTACTTCACGGAGGATTGTGTCCTACAGACTCTTGTTTATTCATGGCCTTAGTTTTGGAGATACAGTGTAAAATCGTGAAATATGTGTGTCTTGGGTGTCATTTATGAACACCTTTCCCTCTTACCGCGAAATGAACTCCTGCGAACGATTTCAGTAGGCTGTAAGAGATCAGCAGAATGATCCATGCCCGAAGCTACATACGAGAATACAAATGTCTGGATTTATATCTATGGAAATATGATCATATCATATTTCCAGTATATAGCACTGCAGATTAAGGTACATCCTGTAGAACTGTCTTCGGGATTTCCCGCTGAGACATGATGTATGGTTGTCTACAGCGTTCTGAGCAGTCGCAGTCTATCATAATCTTTCTTGTGTACCAATAACGCTTAATCTTAGTTATGAGAATGAAACTCTTGCACACGGCTGAATCTAGCTGCCCTCCCAACTTCAATAGTACATGCTGAAGTAAATCTTTATTCAATTTTGTTGGACAGTCTTATGAAGTATTTCTTCCTTCCATACTTGGAAACTTGAGAGCCTCTTACTTCTAGGACCCTGTGGTCTATACTGGCGGGGGATTTCAAAGATGCAAAGAGCCGAAGGATACATTAGTACGGAAAAAAAAGAGCAATCAAATGCAGAATATTTTCAACATACTGTAGAATTTTCTTACTTCAAAGTAGACATGAATTTTGAGCCCACTGTTGAGTTATAACCACCCCCACAGCAATAATATATCAATCTGGTTTTGCAACATCGGCACAAGTGTACTTTCTGTGCTGGTTCAACTTCAACTTAAAGGCACCCAAAGCGATTTCAAGGCAGTAAAACTGGATTTTCAACGTCATTTTTTATGAGTAGTAAGTTGAATCAATACTATCCCATAGCATACTGATATCTGTGAGGCAAAAATGCAATGTTGCTGACGAAATAAGGTTGCTTGTAGGCTGGTTTTAGCTATTTATTGGTGGTACCAAAATAAAGGGACTCCTCGCATAGCTTGTTATGGGCCAATTTCAGATGCTTTAAGTATAAAATGATGACAAAATGTGATTAGAAATGGCAGTAAATGTCAATATCAGACAGATTTCCTTATCCAGAATAGTATTTTTTGTTTTGCAGCCCTGAAATTGCATTGGATACCTTTAAGTACACTAACCACATGGGACACCAAGTTTGCACAAGACAAATAGAAACCTGAGTGTGCACGGAGACTTAGTTCAAGGAATAATTGCGTCTCTTGCTGGTTGAATGCTTTCATTCCACCGCACGACATGCAATTTGTTGGCAGCGTAATAAGTACTTCGTGTACTATTGTACAACCCATCTGTTCATGTAAACATGTATATTCAAGTCAACACAGAAGATAGAAGCTGAATGCTTTCCGTGATATATAATGTTCCACAGAAAGGTGCCATTCATTTGGTGCCATTCATTTATAAACCACCAGGTGGTGAATGGTCCGTGGGGACTGACTTGTCCTTGTTATTTCATCCATGATGAATGTAACAAGACAGCTACAAATGGCAAAGGAACATTTACATGAAGTTGGGAACAGATTGAACAAGGATGCATCTTTAAATTCATAATCATACCAATATATTCTTTTTTTTCAGGAACTGTTTATAACTTTTTTAGCCAACCCTGACACCTGGAAAGTTAAGATGAACCAATACAACAATTGCATAATTCTTGCTCTCTCTCTTTCTCTCTTTACTCCCTCTGTCTCTCTCATTCAAATATAAATATGCTGTCCTAAATTGTGTATCTAACATCAACCTATGCCTTTTTTATATGTATCAGGCTTGTATAATCAAGCAATAATCACTAAGTTTTCATTTCAGTCTACACTGAAAAACACGTGACATTTATCCAAAATCTTACCTGTTCTCTCTGCAAACAGTTTCCAGTTGAGTACGGAGCGAAAGGCTGAACTGCACTGTCAACGACTCGTCAACACTGGTGCTCCTTTGCATACGCACGTCACAGAAACCTGTAGCAAGGAAACATTACAAAAGTTCAGCTAAGGTGAACATGAAAATTACCATGTGAAAAGGACTGAAATTCTTTGAAGCAACTCCACACATCCGCAGCCCTCCTGAAAGATAAAGCTGCCCTCAAGATTGGTGCAGTCATTATCGTCATTATCACAAAGTTCTGATGACAATCAGTTAAAAGGCAGAGCGTTAATAGCAGCACACGTTGCCTTAAAGCCTGAAATACACGTACATGTGTGTAAGGCTCTAGCCAGCATTTTTAAAGGCTTAAAAATCAAAAATACCCTCATAAAAAAAACCCTAGATTGTGAGCACTCCCCTTCAGGTCCTATAATGAAATTTCCAGCTAGCTAGAGCCCTGCATGTGTGGCAGAAGCATGCACACCATACATATTAAGTCACGGGCTCACATGAACCCAGGGACATCTAAGACTCAGACAGTGGGTTACTCCCGTTCGTCTGGCGTACACCTACACCTACACGTACGTCACTGCCAACCAAATTGAACAGTGATGGGTTCTGTTCCGCTCCGCCAATAAGCACCTATAATTTGGCAGACAGTATAGCCGTTCATTACCCCATATCTCAGCCATCAGCTGGCACCGACCCGCCGAGATCACGCTGAAAAATTGCAATTTTCGCTTCAAAGTGCCGGGCGGATATTAGCCAGACCGTATTAACCACACCAAGGGTACAATAAATGGATGGAGAGGGTATTATGAGCCAGTTGAGGATGCCAATGAGGGGAAAGATGGGTAACAATGCTGTTAGCTTGGTCTTTGCTCATTTTTTGCCCACTTAGTTCTTTTACAGATTATAGAAATGGGAGCAATTTTTCTTCTTCTTCAAATTAGCGCTTGTCTTTGTTAGAATATGAAATATTTGTCATCGACATGTGCATCATTCCAGATTACCCTGTTTGTCATGTAGACATTGACTAATGAAAGATAGCGGATACTATCTGAAATGTCTGACAGTTGCTTAATTTCTTACATGTAAGTACTACATCATGGATGTCTAACCTTCATCGACGTACCCAATTATCATAATCACATCAGATTGGGGACCTTCCGTTCGCAAATTTGCCCGCACCGCAGGAAATGTCAATGATCAGATCTCTAAGACTTCAACATTTATCGCCAATTCCCGTCCACTACTGTAAGTCACTTTATATTTGCAGTACTTTTATCGTGGTCACTTCTGTACCGTGAATTTATCATTAACACAAATAAATAATTTGCCGACTTTCTTTCTTCTGCACCTTCCACCACCGCGAACATATAGTTCTGCGAAAATGTCCATTTTTCTCAGACCGCGAAGTTTTGCTGCCACAAATATAAAGTGATCTACAGTAATACATGCACTACCTCAGAAGTTGCCAGTCTATTGCCCTGGCTGTCACCGTTATTGCTTGCAGCGGCAATAATCGTCTCTAATACTACAATGTATATAATAATAACACCAAGCTGCACACTTCAGAGGTTTGGCACGATGTAATCATGTCAGCACAGTCGGAAATGTACGTGTACATGTACCACCGTTGAAAAACGGCAGTTGAACAAAACCTATGATTGCTTTCCTGGAAGCATACATGTTCATGTATATTACGGACAGGGCTCAAAATACCACCTGCATTAGCCTGGATACCAAATTTGCGGAGAGGACGAAAGAGACTAGGCAGGTAACATAGGTTTGGTAACCAGACTACCTGCATATGCAGGTTAGTGCAGGTAAAACTGGAGCTGTGCAAGTATTTCTCATGTCTACATTTTGTACCTGCACCTTACCTGAACTGGTCCAAGTTCTACATGTAGGTTTATAATTACATCAATATAGGTGCTGCATTGACTGTTACCACCTATGAAGTACCTGTATAAAAGGAATAATGGCAATGATTTCTGAACAGTTCTAAGTATGATCCATACTTCCTAAATTCTGAGTGGTGCAGGTAAAACTTGTCTGGTGCAGGTAATTCTCGATGTTACCTGCAGCAGTGCAGGTATACAGAAAAAAGGATTTCAAGCCCTGACAAAATATCCTCCAAGCTACCTAAGATTGCATACACTCGATATGAAGCAGACAAGCATTGAAGGATGAGCAGTTTTCCGGTCCTTTAACTGCTCCGAATGATAATAATCAGTTGTGACAAACCTTATTGCAATACATGTAGCTACTGATTGATGACAGAGACTTTTCTTAAGCAGCAAACTCAATAGAGGGATAAATCTAGCTTACTGGAAACATGTTCTAAAGCAGAATGCAGATAGTTCATACAAGTAGACATGTCGCTGTGATAAAATGGTTCTATTGGCCAGATTTGTATAGCGCATAATAATAGTGAAAAGGTTTCCAGATTTCTGGAATGATTAAAATCATATTTACATAATTCAAAAGGATGCATACAATATGTTCTGATACTTGGCACATGGGTGTAGATGATAAGAAAAATCATTGCACTGTTGGAATGGTGCACTGCAACTTTTTCATTCCAACCAACCTCATGCAGTTGCTTTATGTGTACATATTATCCTTTTATGTACACACTATGAACTAAGTATATAGCCTGGAGTCCAGACTTTTAATTAGTTCGCTCCCAAATATCCTTCCAGCGGACTAAACCTAACAAGGCTGGACTCCAGGCTACTAAGCATAATGATATCTAAGATTGCCATCAAGAAATAGTTCATTACTAACTCTACCAGCCACGAGAGAATCCATTTTAATTTCCGAACTAAGCATCTTCACTGTCTTAAACCAATCTTCTAACACTGTATGAAAGGCGAGCCCCAACACATAAAAATACTGTTTGATCTAGCATGAAAGTAGTTAAAATGTATTACTTGAAGACTTCACAGTAGTGTGTTATCTGGGTGATTAAATCTCCTTTCTAACCTCCATTTGATAGGGTGCTTTTATCACAAGCAACCATGTTGAGCCTGTCATGTTAGTAGGACGGACGGATAAATGCGCTTGCCGCCAAAAAAGGCCACCAACCATTTCTAGTAATAAATATAAAGCCCCAAGTTATACACAATTGCACTTCATCATGAATGTAAACTATATGTGATGGACAAGTCCTAATAGGGCAACAGACATAAGGTAGTTGTTTTTTTGGGGGGATATACATTTTCACAAACATTTCGTTTGCTGACTGAGTCTGAGAATCATAATTCATATTATCGTCAACACCAACTGGTAATAACTGGCAATAATCATGAACAAGCATCACTTTACACAAGAAAAATTTTGAAAATCTATCCAGTTGCTTGCGTAACTGTTTTGTTGTGTATCTCATTACCTGGATGTCTAACCTTTATTGACGTAAGCATCACCTTGATTACGGAAAAACAGCCTACTATAAATTCCGGGCTGGATTCCGTAACTCCATTAAATGCTTTACCCGATCAACTTTATGGTTCTTTAAGAAGCTTTAAGGTTGACAGGGGCATTTCCTATGATGAGTCTTAGCAGCAATCTTGTCAGTAGTCCCTTGGGAACATGACGGCAGAAAATCTTCCTGCTGACCTTTAAATTTCTACCTGTAACCCTTTTAGGCAAAAGTGCAGTAAGCAGTACTAGTACCAAAACGAAATTGCATCTCATATTTCAACCTCCTCACGTTCTCAGATGACATATTCAGTGCTGGAAATACCACCTCCATATGCAGGTTAGTGCAGGTAAAAATTGGGGCTGTGCAGGTATTTCTGATGTCTACCTGCACCTAACCTGCACTGGGGTATGTCAAAACCAGCCCCAGACACTAGGGGGACATATGAGCAGCAGTAGTCAAAAGCTGCCTTGCATTCTTCAAAGTAGCATCATTGAACTTTCGAGTAGCACCATTTTTCATTTTACTAAATTCTCTACTGTCTTCAATTTGAAGACGGTAGAGAACATAGTAAAATGAAAAATGGTGCTACGCGAAACATGTTTTTTTTCAAATCAATTTTTTATGAACTGAAATGCAACAGTGCAGCTTCCCAAGATTGGAATTGGAGAGCGCATCGCTGTGTTTTATGACGAACACGTCACTTCGTTTGAAGACTGGCATTCACACTTTTACAGCAGGATACTTGTCATTCTATCCACCGCCTGCATGACGGCATCTCGCTCACTCACACACTATCCGGTGCGCTCCGTAAAAACCTTAGACTGGACGGAGCCTCAGTTATGAACATTGATCGTCCATGCGTGCAGACCTTTTGACGTGATCTTCGCTATAAGCTGTACCGCTGAGTCATGGATTTTCTTTCGCATGATACATCCAGCGAGACGCCAGAGCCCTGTGACAATTTAGCCTCTACACGTTATCTCCAAGTCACATGGTGGACTCCATATATTACAGACTTCAATATATAATCCCGGGAAAAATTGATTTTCATATTACAGATAAATGAATAAAAAAATGTAACCAACCATTCTAAAACCAGGCCTTCTATACAGCTGCGAATCCTGGATGTTAACTAAGAAAGACATTGGTAGCTGCGGAAATGAAAGTGGTCCGCACCATGCTAGGGAAGATGAGAGTGGACAGATTGAGAAATACCTACATGTACCTATAAGGAATTTTTGGTACAACGTCGATACACTGAAGACATAAAAAGGGCAGCCCTTAGATGACTACGGCAGGTTGAAAGAATGGAAGATGAAAGAAACTTAAACAAATACTGGGTAGACTAGACAGACTTGAGGAGGAGGGGGTCTTTCAAGACCGAGAGGAATGGAGAAGGCAATGTTCTTAAGTTAACTGACAGGCCTGGGGAAGATATAAGATGTAATAAATAAGATAAGGAAACTGCAAAGATGTCTGAACTGTGAAGCATATACTGTACATAATCATATACTGTACATAATCATAGTACAGTACATAATCATAATAGTAGTATGTCCATGATACTGTTAAGTGTTAACAGTTGAAAACTTTTTGCAACAGTCTTTATAATCCTAAATGATACTTGTGGTGAAAAAGTACTGTAAATTCATTTATATTTGCTGTGGTTTTAGTTTGTGGCTGGAGGGAAATGGAGATTTTTCCCGTTTTTAAAAATTTGCAGACGAAACAATTCTGTGATACAGTGTTGATACATTGGAAACATGGTGTCATGAATTCACTGTACAGAGGTGACCGCTTTGCATGATGAACACAGGCATACCATATATGGACGTGTTCCAAATAAAAGTGGTTCTGATGGGTTGAAAGGTCATGACTAATGTCCATGAAGCAGAAATCCTGGCTCTAAGTGAAAAAAGCTCACTGCCTGATGTGCCTCTAGGCATGGAAGGATCTAAGTAAATAAGCCATGTCCATTATTCAATGTCATCAACTGTTCTGAATATCAAGTTTAATTTGACCTTGTACAAGGCCAGGGCTGAGACCATTAACTTGTTTAAGACTTTATATGGTTAAGACTTTATACATGTACACTTTGGTCATGTTCCAAGACAATTAACGCCACACCAATTTAATCAATAATTATTGGTTCTCGGATTTGCCTGCTTCATTTTTTTCTGAAAAAATATTCAGGTTCGGAATTAAGTCCAAAATGCTCATATTTTTGCCCCAACAGTTGAAGAAAGTCCTTGTCTTCCTAGTTGTTACAGTTTTTCCATCTATCAATGCAGTGATTTGATTAAAAGTTAAAAATTCATTGTTTCAATTACAAACCAGCCTGGTACGTTGTCGTAATGCCTCCTATCGTAATATTTGGGGCTATCATAGGATTCCTTGAGGTCTGTTTTTTTGTTTTTTTGCCCTGTCCCTTCTGAAAAAAATCTGAAAACCAACAAATTAAATTGGAGTGGCCTACAGTAAGCAAAAGTTATATATTTTACAAAAAGATACACAATATACTGCAAAATTCAAGGGTTGTTCAACTAAACAAAACCAGTGTGAAGAAAGCTCAGAGCCAAATATAATGTTAAGGAACAGTAGGACTTACAAAATGTAAAGTTAACTCTAGTTTTCAACTGCTGCTTCTATTTGCACATATACCCTGTCCTTAGTACTGAAACGCTGGTACTAATGGTAGAGCCTTCATTCAATGTAACTGACTATGCAAAACAAACAAACAAAAACCAAAAAAAGTGACCTGGCGGAACTATGTTAGCAGACGTTACATTTACTCTCATTTGATACTGTTCCAACTAGAACCATGTGCAAACATTACCCACTGAATATTTTAGGACATGCCAATATTGACCCGCTACATATTCTGGTTTCTCAACAGCATGTTAAGTGGGGGAGAGTATGAACAGTCAAGTTCAGATACAAATGTCAAGTTCACCGATGCACACTTGAACTTTAACACAGAAAACTGTGAAATGAAAACAACACCAATCATCAAAAGTTTTCCTGAAAAAAAGTTACACTGGAATTCTCAAGATGATTACAAACTGGGAACATTCTTGAGATAGTTTTGCATATGTCGTGCAAAATTCTAGCTGTCTTGTTACTGAAAAGGCTGTCTTAGACCCTAGATTGGTTCTGTCACAGCCTGCTTGAAAATCCTACGACATCAAGATCCTAAAATGAATGTGACTGCGCAATAACTGGCAACTTACAATATGGCTTCCCTGCTAAGCTGTATTGTATGCAGTAACAAATGGATAAACATACAGAGCCATCATTGCATAAGACATGTTTGATAAATTGGTGCTATATCCTAGTCTGTATAACACAACTTCTCACTCTAAAGATTTGAATGACCAGGGGGAGGGCTTCTAGAAGTGTGATTTAGTCAGGCTAGACTATTCTAAGCTATATTGGAGCTATCTCAGTCTGTTCAATACATGTTTTACTCTCCAAGGCTGAATGGTCAGTAGGGGGGATGCTAGAAACATGATTTTACAATGTAGTAAAGCTTAAGGAGCTACCCTAACCAGCATTGTAACTTAAATTGGATCTATCCTAGTCTGTGTACTACAAACTCTCACTCTCCAGGGCCTAATTATTGGTGGGAGGGCTGCTTAAGCAAGGACATTATACAGAAATGTCCTTGTTGCTAGAAACATGATTTACAATGTAGTAAGGCTTAAGGACCTATCCTAACCAGAAGTTAAATTGGAGCTATCCTAGCCTGTGTAACACGAACTCTCACTCTCTAGGGCTGAATGATTGGTAGGAGGGCTGCTAGAAACATGATTTACGATATTGTAGTAAGGCTTAAGGAGCAATCCTTACCAGTCTTACCTTAGACCTTAGCTGCTCCTGTAACTAACCAGTACTGAAAGTTAAATTGGATCTATCCTAGTCTGTGCAACACAAACTCTCACTCTCCAGGGCTCGGTAAGAGGGCTGCTAGAAGCATGATTTAGTCAAGCTTGAGCTCCAGCGTTCTAGCTAGCATAGTTTGAGCATAGGGACCACCTACGCTGTGATTTGGACCCCCTATATGCCATGTCTCAACCAGTGTTTCTTTCTGGGGAGAACCCTGTGGCCCTTCATAAATCTTTAAAAAATTAACATTTGGCTTTAGAATAAGATTGTAACAGAGGGAAAACAACTCCCAAAACTTGTCCCTCAAAAAGTAAGAAATAGTGTCCCAGTGGGTTATGAATTTTAAAAATTTTTGGGGAGGATGCCAGACCCCCCTACTGTGTTCACGTCTTTCACACTTGCACCACGCAAAGTTGGCCTTCCGTACCTGACCCGTACGCTGTGAAAAGCCTTGAGGTTGTCTCACAAATTGCTTTACATGATTGCATCTTCTCCTTCTCTTCAGCCCCCAGCTGCGTGTTCCGCATTAACGATCGTCTCGTGTGAGACCCGAGGAAAACCTTTCCATCTACAGGTATTACTCAAGACATCGATTTTACCACAGGCTGCTCTCCAGTAATATAGTCCAGTTATTCTAACAGAGTACAAGGATGGTTGAACATCAAACTTAGAGCACAAAGGGTAAAGCTTTTTACCTGGTGTATAGAGGTTTGGATTTCAGTACTGTTTCTAGTTGTGGATTTGCTTGTGTCAGTGTCAGTACTATTGATGAACACAGTTCTACATTATGAACTACAATAATTGATATTGAAAAACTATTCAGAAAAACAGCGGTAACATCAAGCTATTATCATTATGAGCAATTACAATCACTGCCCACTGCAGCAAATTGGGCTATCTCAATCATTACAAGGCAATCGATATCAAAGTTACCATTATGCGTATGAGAGCAATAAAAGGAATTATATATTATACATACATTCAAAGCAAACTGTGCTCGTTCCTCAGAAATATACATGTATACATTTACTGCAACTGTACTTGCATTGCTCTTACAGTTACATCTTACCTGTACTAATGGTAAGAAGTGTCTAAATTACTGTAATAAAACTTACAACCATACACTATCCAAACCTAGCACGCCTATTTTGCAGCTTCAATATGGGAAAGATCTTCATATTACAGTCAAACCAGCCCAAGTGGCCACCTCTTCAAGCCAACCACCTGGTCAGAACAACCACTTTTTCCCAGTCCGCATTTTTTTCCCTAGACACAAGCATTAAGCAATCTGCCCAAGAAGGCAGCCCGTCTGAAGACCACTTTAAATTGTTCCCCTGGGTGGCCTTCTTGGGCAGGTCTGACTGTATTACTGTCACACTCACAGTAATACCAACAAGCAAATGTATATATCTACATGTACCTGCAACGTCCCAGCAAGAGCAAGACATTCTGTGAAGAAATCCACCTAATATAATCCATGAAGATGCAGTTTCGACTGGACTGATCTGTATTTAGTATTCAGATCAGGAGGCTGAACTGCTGGGATGATCCGGTTCTATCACTGTCTGCCACTTAGAAGTGCAATGTATGAAAGAAACATGATCCGGGCACCCGCCCAATCATATTCTGATGACTGCAGGACTCAGATATATATTTCAAATGTCAGAGGCACAAGTATATTTGTCACAAGTGGGCATGTTTGTATATGTATAAGGACATGTCAATCGAATTTCTTGCAACCGGTTCTCGGATATTTGCAGAGAAATGATCTAGCTGGCGGGCAAGATAAAAATTACAATAAAAAAGAAACGGGTATCATTGACCAAACGCTTCCACAGGTGCAACAATGAATTTTCAACTTATACAGCATCAATAGACGGAAAAACTGTAATAACTTGGAGGACAAGAGCTTTCTTCAACTGTTTTTGACAAAATATGAGAATTTTGGGGTTGATTCTTGCACTGAATGATACATCTTTTCATTCTTTTTTTTTCAAAACAGGAAAAAAAACGAAGGAGCAAATCCAGGAACCAAGAAACTACAACTTGTTAACAGATCTCACTACACACGTTACATGGTATCACATAAAAAGTGACAACACTTTGATGATGAGATTGATAAAGAAGAAATTCTGAAATCAATTATGAATATATTGCTGGTGAAATACATGTATTTGCAAGCTTCAGGAGATCGATTACTACTCAGGTATTGTTTTCCAGATAGAAATCAGATACCGGTACATCAATCTCTTTCTACAATCAGATGAGAAATCAGAGATTTCAGACTTCCGGGAAATATTTGGGGTTTTCGTGAATTTCTTTCAACAACCAAGGAGATTGTACCACATAAATATGTGCTTTAATCAGAACTAGGACAGAAACTGTACAGGGTTGGAGGGTTGCTTGTGCAATCCTTGGCTTCCTGAATTCCCCCATGTTGACCTCTAATTTCTGCTCCCCAGCCAGATTTTATGACCTTCAAGTTCACCACAGTTCTAACCTTTTAAACTTGTCATTCTGCCTGTCAATCTTCCCCCCACCCACATGCTGTCAACCTACTTTGTTTGACATTATTACCAAGTAAATGCTAGCAAGCCACCATTAGTAAAATGTAAATGTAATCATGGTCCTAAGTTTAGTGTCCAAAGTGGTTGCAAATCGTAGCGTGATGGCCCGATACGCTAAATTGCACTAGAACAGAGGAATCATGCGTTTACCTCAAACGACGTACATGTACTAGTACATTACTGTACAATTTATGTGGGTGCTTATACTAAGTTACAGATCAAATGAGTTTTCCTTTTCGTCCCAGGAAACACTTAGAGAAATGCTCTTCCCACATTTGACCTCTAGGCAGCGGTGACCTTAACTTGAGCTGAGGACACACATCATTTAATTCAAATCAAAACTTGTTCAGTGGATAACCAAATTCCAGTAATTCTAATCCAGTACCTCCATTTTTCATGAGTCACTGTTACTATATCATGTGATAGCCTGGTTAGGCCACACCAATTTAATTTGTTGCTCCTCGGATTCGCCTCTTCATTTTTTTCTGATTTGCAAAAAAGAAAAAAAAAATTCTGGTTCTGAATCAACTCAAAAATGCACATATTATGGCTCCAACAGTTGAAGAAAGTCCTTTTCTTCCTAGTTGTTATAGTTGTTACATCTACCAATGCAGTGGTTTGATTAAAAGTTCAAAATTTATTGTTTAAATTTTAACCCAGTCTTTTGTGTTGACTTCATGGCACCTATTCTAGTATTTAGGGCTATAATAGGATGCCCAGGCCTGTTTTTATTTTAATTTTTTTTGCCCTGTCGCTTCATATTTTTTTCTGAAAAAATCCGAGAAGCAACAAATAAAATAGGTGTGGCCTTACCAAACCTATTATACTTATAGCTCCCGAGTCCTACATACATCCTCTTCGCAAATAGAGATGTAGGACTCGAGAGCTAAAATAGGTTTGGTAACCAGGCTAATCATGTGAGACCTAGGTGAAGAAATGTTGTGTTTCCGGATTCCAGACCTAGCAAAAAACCCACCAACCCTAACCTTTTCTTGGTTGACCACTGGCAAGGCCATAAAATTTTTTATCTAAATTTCAAACCCTCTGAAAAGTTATTTCACATATTTTCAGAAGCAAATATTCATTGAGTAAATCGGGTAAAATACGAAATACATGTACATGTATTTGTCCCTTCCCCACATTAGCAATCAGAGGGACGGGTCCTGGAGACAGCCCTGGTCCTGATGCATTTCAGTTTAATTTACATTCAATTTGTTGGATCACTTCAGCAGGAATCAGTAGTGATGATGATGATGATCATATCAAGCGAAACCAGTTTACATCCTTGGTATATCAGACATTTTTAGGTGAAAATATAGCAAGCAGACATCATAAAAACAGAGGACAGCGATGAAAACTTGAATATTTCTAATATTTACTCCATAAAACTGAGTGCAACAAAGCATAAACCTATTCTTCAGCCTTCATGTTGTTACATTGGTGTGGCCTTATCGATGATTGTTTCTGTGCATCCGGTGGGCTCACATGAAGGATTGGGAGTGTAATGTGCAAGTGGCTTACACACAGCTCAATGACTCTACTCCTGTGACAGTCATGGCTATTGGCACCCAACAAAAACCCCTCATGACATAAACATTAACTGTGAAACCATATCCTGGCCATTATTGTGGAGTAATAACCATTAATAACATACTGATAAATGTCTTTGGAGATGTTTAAGCCTTCAGTCTTACATGAATTGTATGGGGAGTCTCAGGCCTCAAATATCTAAGTTAGGCCAAACCAATTTCATTTGTTGTTCTCAGATTTTTCAGAAAAAATATGACAGGCTGAAAAAAATTTAAAATTTTTTATGGTAGACAACTATCCTCATCCTAGCACTGCCATTTACAATACATGTAGATGCGCTGGTTGGTTGAAATGATTGAAAACCAGTAAAACCAGACTTTGCCATATGATATGAATTTGAATTGATACGTTTAAACTGATGAAAAATTGTACTGCAATGATAAAATGCATACAAATGTTAGAGGCATGTAAAGGCAACTAGTCTTTTCCAGACTGAGTCACCCAATGAAAATTGGTAAAATGGTTCAAATTGGGAGCTGTGGTCTTTTTTTTTTCATTTCGGAAAAATAGAAGACAGCGATTCTGAGAACCAAAATTGGTGTGGCCTTAACAGATTATGATATCAAAGTTGGGGTGACATCGTGTGCTTTCCTAAAAAAAAGTGAACACAACCGCATCGCACTCTAAGTGGTATCGGAAAAATCATTACGTTCTATAAAACCACATTACAACAAATGTAGGGACTGGTCTGATTCCTTTATCCCATACAGTAGCAGGTACAACATGAACACTTTACTGAACAACCCACATGTACCTCCTAGCACATTCAAGTTTGATGAATTATTTCCCATCTGTCCCAAGGTCCCAGGCACAAAACCAATCTTCCAGCTTCTAAATATACATACAGTGGAATTCCTTCACGCCTCAAGGTTATATTTGGGTCAAGGTCACGAGACCACACATCTAAGATGACACAGTAAAACCACCCAGCTTCCAAATATGGCAACTGCAGACGGCGTCAGGTTTCCCCTATGTTGTTGGGGACTTTTAATAAGTCTAGATTCAAACCACAGGGTTATATCCATTAACTGGTAGCAATGTAAATCATAGGCCACACCAATTTAAATCATTGGTTCTCGGATTTTTGAAAAAAAAATGCTTGACTGGGAATACATAATGAAAACAAAGCCTGAGGACCAGGTTTATGCCTTGGCGCACTCAGTTTTATGGAGTGATACAGTCATATTCAAAATTCCCTCCCTACCCTCTGCTTTTATGATGTCTGCTTGCTATATTTTCACCTTAGAATGTTCGAGAACTAAGAATATAAATTGGTAAGACCGTAAGTTGCAAAATAAGAAGAAAGCCTAAAAACGCATCCAACAAGTTTTCTGTAAAAGAAAGTTTTCTGTAAAAGAAAGATAGAGATCATCTATTTTTATGCAGACATCAAAATTAAGAAAATCTATCAGTCTACAGTTACACATGTATTGTGGACTCTGGCTATATGCACTATAAATGTACAGATCACAGTCACATACATGTAGCAAGCTAAGGGTTTAGATAAACAGGCTCTATTTCAACAACAACAACGTTTTGTTTACCCACTTCTTTTGCCTTCAATAATATTATTGTTTATTTACCTTTCACCATAGTCCTGTTGGATTTCAAAGTGAGAAACAATTACTGCACCCAAAGTCACTACTTCTCTGTTTTAATGTGTTTGTGCAAATAAAATAAACAAACAAACAAAAGCACTTGGTCATTGGTTTTGGAATGACAGTAGAAAACGAATAAGTCTCTATATCACTTACAGTTATGTGTATAGTTGTATTGTATTAACTCTTCCTTGTCACACAGAAAAGTCTAAAAACTTTCACGTTTCCATATTCATATTAATCATAACATTATCCTCTGGAAATTTCATTTTATTGAAATTGCAACAGGAAATACACTGCCCACCCAGGCAGCACTGTTGATGTCGGGCGCCATCTCACATACAGTTGAACATTCACGTATAAAATAACGTCACATCTCAACACATTTATACTTCCAGAAATAACAACTCAGGTATAATAAATATAACTTATTACTGCAACATTTGAACAATGTATAATAAGGTTATTTTCTGTTCAACTCCTTGCTGATATGTCACGATCAATGGATCATACTTTGGTTTAATCACCATTCCCAGCTGTCAGCAACTTGTGTCCTTATCTTTATCTCTTTCTTAATGGTGCAATTTTCGATTACACGGCATATTTTTACATTTTATACAGTCTCTGCTCTGAATGCGTATCTAAATCTTGTATGCTTCTTGATTTTCATCTGAAAGGTATATAATAGCATGACAAATTGTCCATTTCTGGGCTTCCTGTGCCAGTAGCATTATTGGTAGTCAGTAAGCAAAGAAAACGAAGTACATGTACCTTATCTTAACTACAAAATGTATCTTCATAGTCAAAACTGGTCTAATACATGTACAGTAGTTTCAAGCAATACAACATTTACTCTCAGCTATTAAAGACAGCTAGTATTACAGTACCAAAGGCAGTACAGATACATGTATATTATGTCAGGGTAGAAACTCTGATCTTGTAGAATCGGCGATTCTACCTGAACAGAGATCCCGATCGGAGTCTTTGCTAGAGACTCCGATCAGGATGCTATTAATGTGTTAGGGTGGTTTCCCATTTACAAATCCTAAATTTTAATTCAATCCATTGATCTTAAGTGACATGAATCAAAGTTGAAAAGTTCTGACATTTCTACTGGTAGAATCACTGATTCTACAAGATCGGAGTCTAACCTATCATAATATATTACATTAATTCCAAATCCTATATCCACAGTGACTTAATAGTCAAAGGGAAAATAGTTAAAAGGTAACTGTTATTTGATCTTTGCAAAGTTAGGCAAAGGTACAAATTTTGTATGCATATAGGATAGAATTACATCCCTGACGTAATATACTAGTAATGTGTTACTACATGTATACCAGTAAGTGCATTTTGAATCAGTGATGTATAAAATACAGAAGGGAATTTTAAGTGGTCCCAAGCAAGTGTTAGTCATACACCCACATAACGGTCCAAAGTACAAGTACAAGAGAAAGCAAGGCTCAAAATACTTTTTTTCTGCATTATGCACTGGTGCAGGTAACATTGAAAATTACCTGCACCAGACAAATTTTACCTGCACCAATTTATGAAGTATGGATCATACTAAAAACTGTTCAGAAACCATTGCTGTTCTTTCTTTTACACTTCATAGGTGGTAACATTTAATGCAGCAAATTTGTATATATAAACCCAGTACATGGACCAGTGCAGGTTAGGTGCAGGTAGACACCAGAAATACCTGCACAGCTCCAATTTTACCTAACTACCCTGCATATACAGGTGGCATAAGCTAGATGGTACTCTGGACTGATATGACGAATATGACATCAACAAAACCGCCACGAACGTTTCACCACATTTTAGATTGTACTTATTCCATTAAGTATCCAATTGAAACAATATACATGCCCTCACCTGTCTAATGAAAACCTAGAAGGCCGCAAAACACATCAAGCTCACTGAGCAACACATTTTTCACCACACATCCATGCACGCATTACTTGCACAGCCAGGGCCAACAAACCCATAAATTATGTACTCACATATCGCTTGGTAACAGGCCAGACCCCTTGGCAACTACTGTATAACACTCAAGTGTGTCTGGTCCTACTTTTTGAGGGCATTTATATGCCATGCTGGTATTTCTTTCCAGCTGGATGTTGGAGAAACTGGACCCAGAAAAATGTATGATGTATGTTGTAGATTTCTGAGAAAACCAAGGCATTTTAGGGTGTAACATTTATCTGCCAGGTTACATATATCAAGTCTAAGTCTAAGTGTACATACTGTATATCAGCCATATTGAAAAACAGTATGTGAACATTTAAGCGATCTCTAGTGCGCCATTCCCATGAGTATGTGCCGTTTAGATATGTACATGTCACAGGAGTGCATTATACCTGGACTTTGCATTGGAGATCTCTTTAGACACATTTTTTTCAAGGTGGCAGTTATATGTGACCAGGTAGAATTATGTTAGCACATGTAAGTGTTAACATACATACATTGTATATGTACATGCAGCAACTTTGAACCTGTTCTATTCGTGTTTGTTAAATTGACTTTGGGGTGGGTTTGTTACATGCAAGTTGGATTGGATTTTGGCGAAATCCAAGCCAAATCTGTTAGATTTCTGAGTGTGAACCGAAAAAAATCCGGTTCGGGAAGGGTTTCTTTAATCAAACTGTCTACGTACATTGTAGTTTGAGAAAAAAAATGGCCTCCCAAATCCGGTTCATCCTGTGCTTTGCAATCCAAATCCAATTTAGCAAACCCAGAATTTCCCCAATCCAATTCAACACTAAGTTAGCCCCAATTAATGTGAATGGGGGGTTTGAGGAATAAAATCAACGTACCATTGCTTTACAGTACCAGTACAGTATTCAATCAGACAGAAGACGTGCATTTATCACGTCGTAAACGTATATAAGAGCTATTTGCGAGAACGCAGAAGGTGTAAGTTGCTAGAAGGCACACATAACCCTGTCATGTGATACACCTATTATTATTCACCACTGGTTTTATGTCCATCCCATTTCTTGATCTATTAGTCATTTAGCAAGAGGTATTGTATACTACTTAATACCTCCATGAAAATTGGAGGTATTCTTTTTGGTGTGTGTCTGTGTCTGTGTCTGTGTCTGTGTAGGCAACACATGATGTGTGTTTGCAAATACAACGCCTGTTAGAAACCATGTACATGTATATCTTGAATGATACTACTAAGTTTTTTTCTTTAGGCCATATCAATTTAATTTGTTAGCTCATGGATTTTAAGAACAAAGCCTGAGGACCAGGTTTAGGCCTTGCTTTTGGTCCACTCAGTTTATATAGAGTGAATACAGACAAACAATGTACATGTATTCAAGTTTTTCTCCCTGCCCTCTGCTTTTATGATGTCCCCTGGCTATAATTTTAATCTATTATAACTCTATTCTGTAATTCTATCTTAAAATGTCCAATGAGAACCAAGGAAATAAAGTGGTGCAGCCTAATAGCTGCAAACTTCAAAGGGCTAGGAGCGTTGTTGTTCCAATTGCTGTCCATTTAAATCATGTGCACTTTGCTCTAGTTGCCACACTTGGGTATGGCCCTATTCATAGTATGCGGAGACTGCCACTCGGCCATCTGTGGTACGCGTCTTTTTGACCTTGCCCTTCACCGTAAATGTACTTCAAAACCTCCCCTCTGGCACACGACTTTACCAAGCTATGCCTTTGACATTTCTGAATCCCCGAATCCACTCTAACGCAAGCAACTCATCATCTCAAAAGGCTCAAGCTGGGGCTGTGGTGACATTTGGTAGTAGGGGCTTATATTCTCCATTTCAGGCAATGGTTTAATGGAGATAAGGCCACACGATCTTAATTTTTTGGTTCTCGGTTTTGCTCGCTTCATTTTTTTTCTGATTTGCAAAAAAAAAGACAATACCATCATGTACAAGGCAGGTTCTAAATCAACCTCAACATACTCAAATTTCGGCACCAGACAGTTGAAGAAAGCCTTGTCTTCCTACATGTACTTGTTACAAGTTTTCTATTTAGTGTAGTGATTTCATTAAAAGTTTTAAATTTGACTGTTTGAATTATAAACCAGCCTAGCATGTTGACTTTGTGGCTCCTATGGGGCTCTCACGGGATGCCCAGCCCTGTTGTTTTTTTTGCCTGCCCACTTCAATGATTTCCTGCAAAAATCCAAGAACCAACGAATCAAATTGGTATGGTCTAAGCCATTAAATGTGGTACAACACAAGCCAGATGGTGGCTTTCTCACACACATACACACACCAAGTTGAACAAGTGTAGACTGGAGGTCACAAGGCCAAGGTGATCTAACCAGATGTCAAACCCAAGAAACTTGTCATCTTTGATGACTTGAAGTGGGTGTGAGAAAGAAGGAGGTTCTTTAAGGTCTCTTGCTGCAGTTTCCTTCCGAGGAAACACTAAAGGAAGTGTTCTTGCTGTACGTGAAATGCATACATGCACATCTCACCTGAAGGAGGACATTGCCCTATCTTCCTTCTGGATCAATGAAAAAGAATGGTGGTGACTAGATGTATATAGTCCACATCTGACTAACTACACCAACTGAAAAATAGCCAAATTTAGCCAAATAGGTAGAATAATTCGCCACAGGGTAACATTTGCCCAAGCACTAGTAACATTACCCTTACTGTGAAGTTACTTTCCTGGCCAATTATCCACCAAATTTTTGCTGAAGTGTACTTTAGGAAACCCTTAGGAGGCCTGGTGGATGCTAAGTAAGACAAATCTGCAGCCTTGAGGCTATTCTAGCCTAAGGGAAAAAATGGCAGACAAAATGCCAGTTTGACATTTAGTGTCCAACCTGTATCCCAACATGTCTGTGATGTTTGAAACAGCCAGACATCTCCATCCATGTATCAAATTTTGTTTGCTATTTCACTGCCTTTCCTATTTCTTTGCTTACCTGCTTATGATGGGTACGGTTGTAGACTTCTTCCCTCATGCTGAACCATCATGAAAGCTGTCCCCAAACTTTTATATTTATAGTACTTTGTATTCCTGTGTCTGTCGATGAAGATTTGGCATCCAGGTAGAACATTATGCAATACACAATGAATCAGGGAACTGGATCGATTTTCTGAAGGGTAAGACTGTGTTCACCATCTGGTGAAAGATAGTCCATGCGATGTGATATGTCTAATCTGACTCTCCAGTTGCTTGATTTTTATACTATGTAATATTCCTGTGTCTCTGACTTCTAAGTATTTCACCCCTTATTTTTTACGGACCAACCTCAAAAAAGGAGACTGAGTTACTTGTATGTACATGTAATATTCCTGTGTCTCTTCTAGGAATTTTCCCCCCTAATTCTTACTGACCAACTTGAAAAAAAGGAGACTGAGTCACTTGTATGTAATATTCCTGTATCAATTCTAAGTATTTCACCCCTTATTTTTACTGACCAACCTCAAAAAAGAAGACTGAGTCACTTTGAAGGTTTGAACTCTGGTTCACACATTCAGAAATGTTGACCTTTAGTTAAGTCTGCAACTCATGAATGATCAAGTACCTAATGGCTTATCCACAATTTTCTTGTCAAGAGATATAAATCTCATGTATCATGCTCCAACTGTGTGTACAGTTCACAAAGTACACATTTATCTTCATTTAGGGGCCCAACCACTACACGACGATCGCTTGGCAACCGATATTTGGTTTGCCTTGTGACCCTTGATTTTATAATTGGAACATGATGCACGATATATGAAATATGATTTAAAAGACAACAAAACACACAAAATTTTAACAAAATTTGTTCTACGAAATTTGTTGAGCAATCTGTCGAATTTTAGTTTGCTCAACGTCGCAGTCTCTAGTAGAAAGGGCGGGTGTTACTGAAAAAGGAGAAAGCTTTGCAGGCAGACAATTTCTAATGAGTTGCCTTGGAACATCTCTCAAAATAACACCTTCATATGCAGGTGGTCTTACAAGATGAAAGCTTGTTTACAGCAGGTAATCCAGGGTAGACATACCCGCAATTTAATCACACTCCAGTATTTGAAACACTTAAGTCTGGGTCCAGAAAAAAAAAGAAAGTGTGCTATATATGATGACTTAGTACTGGTGTATGTACATGTAGGGTTTGTGTGGCCTACCCTCGAACAAGTCTGTCCGGTTTGGCATCCAGCATAACAGACAAGTACGATAGAACAGGTTCAAACCAGAGCTTGTAGAATCATACTGGGCTGTTTGTACACTGACTACAGTTCTGCCCTCCAGACATGTGCCCTTGTATGAAAAACAGAAAGACCACTGCTTTAAGTTTGCCAAATCCCTGCTTAAGTCTAGGACACTACATTGGCTACCCCCACACAGGGGGGAGTCACATGGGAGGGAGCTTAGGAACTCGCCCATCTTTAGTCAGTTCAAATGTCGTACATCTCGCTTCATGAATACCACCCTGCCATACTGTGTTAAGCTCCTGAGTGCTTGGTGTGAATGTCTGTCAGCGACCTTTAAATGTAAATATCGAGTTAAGTACGTAGTTATTGAGTTAAGTTTTTGGCAGTGCAGTGGATTCATTCCTCAGCTAACCGATATCTCGCACACGCAGTCGTCCCTCAGTAAGACATCTGGCATGTCTGGAGCCACATAGTTCCTGTTTAGAACTTTTATTCAGCCTGTCACACAAGAAAAATGTGACCTTCCAAGTTTCTCTGATATATATACAGTATTACCAATAGTCTGTTGATAATGATAAGTAAAGTTTTTACAAAAATGTCAAATCTCGATGGAAAAATACAATATCATATATCACAATGAGTTTCATAAACATATACATTGTACTTATAGAAGAGATAGATGGGGCCGCTATAAAAAGCTACCTGTATACGAGAGATTATTATATTGCCCAATGAATGCGTGTATTCACAACGAGGCCGACAGAAACAGATTATTTTCAAACATTTGCCAAACAGTTTCCCCAAGCTTTCACCATTTAGAAGATTGCCAAAAGACTACGTTTCTACTAACACAGGCTCTGGCGGTAAAATGACGTCATAGCCGAGCGGACGTTGTGATTGGCTAAATACTGGCGCCTTGGACATAGGCAAATCTGCCTACATTCCGAGCTGACTAAGATCATGCACAAAACCCACTCATTATGCAGAAAGTGGGACTATTCATTATCCACTGACTTCAAGTTCAAAGAAGAAGTCAAACCTCGTAAATGTAAACGTAGCACTTTATCAGACAGTAGTTGTACGTTCTCTAGTACTTAACTTTTAACATGCAATTAGCCTTCGGGCATAATTTTGCAAATGAAAGAATCAATTATACATTGTGATGCCAGTCACCCTGCATATGTGACAATGCAGTACACGTTGAATAGTTTTGCGTTTGTGAATGGATATTAATGAGTTCTGCTGGAAATAATCCAATGCTTGTTTGCTGACAATACATGAATGTTTTTTAAATTAATATCTTACTGGTGGCAGAGAGAAGGCTGATTGGTCTCCTATTTGTTTTCTTTATTTGTTTGTTTTGCATACATTGTACATGTAACCGGTAAACCGCATTTACCGGTAGGTGTAGCACACCAGTGTACAGTATTAAAGTACAAGCTGTGTAAGACAGGACTGTAAGGTTTGAACCACTCACATCGGGAAGGACCCCTACTCTTTTCGATAAATGCGGTGGGATCTTTAACAATGCTTGACGTGAATGTGGCTCTCCTCAAACACGGGACCTCCAGCTATACCTCTCATCCGAGAGGATGTCCCTAACTGAAGCTCGGTACTCATTTTCACCTGAGTCAAATGAGGAAATAGGTGTAAAGTGCCTTTCCCAAGGGCACAACAGAGAGGCCTGCCAGGGATTCGAAGCCAGAACCTTCAGATTCTGAGTCAACAACCCTAACCACAAGACCACTTTGCCACCTACTTGAACTAGAAAGTAGAAGGGTGCCATTGCCAACTTAGCACCCCTTTCCACTAGACAGCGATTGCAGATAGCGACCGAACAGAAACCAAAATTGGATTTGTGTGACCCTTGATTTCATGCTTGGAATATGACGTGAAAAATATAAAAGTACTACTTAAAAGACAACAAAACGTTTTAAAAATCGTCTTTAGCTACTAGATTCGTTGAGTGATCTGTCAAATGTCTGGTCACTCAACAGTCCCTCGGAGGTGCCTCTAGCCTCTAGAGGAAAGGAGTTGGTACTACATGTACCTTCAAGTTGGCTTTCTTCCATAAACTGAGGACACAAGAGACAAACTTAATGACAAACTGCTAACATAACACTTGCCCAAGTCTGATATACTGTATATCAAAACCCTGAGGAAGAGTTAAATTCTATGCATGGTATTTTGGCTGTAAATGTACCAGCACCAGCAAGGATTTATCATCAGGAGAAGTTGCAAGAAGTATTCAGTGTTAATACATACTGGGGCTTTGCCTGGCTTAAGTTTTCTTGGAAAATTGGATGAAGATTTGTATCAGGAGAGGCTGGATAAGTCAAGGTGTTCACTGCAAAGCCGACTGTATCGCTTTATTTATTAACGGGAACTGCAATTATTGATTCTGAGTTGAGGCAAGATGCTTTTTCAATTCAGAAGCTAACAGTGCAATGGGAGTTTCAATTCTTAAGTTGAATAAAGACATTTATTTAGCTTGAGTAATATGACCAATCGAAATCATGTTCAATTTCTCAACGGGATTCAAAAAACAAGGGCATGATTGAAAAAAATGTTTAAACTGCTGTAAAAATTAACAGTTGTAGATCTGTTGTTCTTTTTTGTGAATTGTATTTCTGCAGCTAAATTGCACTTCTTGTCTGTACTGTCACTTTTAACTTTCAGTTTGTGACTGCAAATGATAGGTTGCAGATGAGGTTACATGAATAGCAGATGTTGCAAATTGTAGGTTTCTGACGAAGTTGCATGTACAGTATATTATGTGTTGTAAATTGTAGGTTGCAGATGAGGTTGTATGAATAGAAGGTGTTGCAAATTGAAGGTTGCAGATGAGGTTACATGAATAGAAGATGTTGCAAATTGTAGGTTTCTGACAAAGTTGCATGTATGTGTTGTAAATTGTAGGTTGCAGATGAGGTTACATGAATAGAAGATGTTGCAAATTGTAGGTTGCAGATGAGGTTACATGAATAGAAGATGTTGCAAATTGTAGGTTGCAGATGAGAGTGCATGTATAGGTGTTATAAACTGTACATTGTAGGTTGCAGATGAGATTGCATGTATAAGTGTTGTAAATTGTACATGTAGGTTGCAGATGAAGTTGCACGAATATAAGGTGTTCCAAATTGAAGGTGCAGTTGAGATTGCATGAATAGAAGGTGTTGCAAATTGTAGGTTGCAGATGAGGTTTAGGGGAATTATAGAAGGTACATTTACAATGTGTTTTGCAGTGGGCACACAGAACTCGGTGGTGGATAGGTCACCACAAAAACTGCGAACATAGAACCACCACAAACGTTTCAAGATTTGAAGTATATAATCCGTGCCCGACCTTGGCTCAAATCCTGAAAACCAATCTATTTTCAGGTATGTGTAGAGGCACTTCACAGAAGGGCCTGTTCTTTCCTCACAAAACCGACCGTTGAGTGTCGTCATGTCAACTCTAAAGCTGCTGTGAACAGGCTCTTAACGTCCACAGCTTGGCACATGTTACATTGTGACACAATCTGTGATACAACAGCCAGAAAAACCGTACGAGTTTTCATAACGCACTTGTGGTGACTGCTTTGTGTGCTTTGCGGCAAAGCCCGAGTCTCTAAAGCTAATGTCCAACTCGGGGGAATGAACTAAAAATCCAGTCAGTGGTCACAACATCGTTACCGCTTAACCTAAACAATACACTTCAACTTCTGTTAAGGAAGCATAGCACAGTCCTTCGTGGATTTGGCAAAACATCTGGTTTAAGGGCTTTAGAAAACAAACATGATTTTGAGTTGACTGCTTTGACAGTTGTAGCTTAGTACGAGATGTTAAATATACAATCATGCAGATACAAATAGAGATACTGGGTAATTATGTTTGATCATTGAACGTCTTTATATCTCTGTATATTTCTAAAACTTACTCAGGCTAGGCCCCCCATATGCTAGAAAGAGTACCAAATTAGTATACATTTATATAGGTATAATGGGCCATTTGGTGGGTAGAAAAAATGAGCTGGAAAAAATCTTAACTTTTGAATCCTTTAGAAAAATCTAAACTGAACTTTCGAATCCTAAAACTGTGGGATTTTTCAGGGTATGTTATTGATGATCTAAATCTAACAATTTGTTCATACTTATGACCAAACACCACATCAAGCTCCTTACAACAAGTAGATTATCACCTCAACAACTTGGCTAAGACCAGATTTCAGACAAAAATCTGATTTACTGTAGTTACCAGTGACTTTACATCTCAAAAACTGAGCCCCTAAGACTAAGTTACTAAGAGGTCTCTTGAAAGATCATGCCTCAAGGGTCCTCCATTAGCCATGCAAACGAGGTTACTGGAACTTGGTACACTAGGAGTGGCAGTGCCTAAGGGCTCATATGCATACGCAGGTTTAATTCAGGTAAAATTGGAGCTGTACAATGTGTGACGTCTACTAAAAGGTCACATAACCTGCCACTCTGAAAAAATTGTGTCTAAACAGATCTCCAATGCAACATCACCCAGTATGATGCACTCCTGTATATCTAAACTGTGCATATACAGCTGTAGAGCTGTACAATGTACATGTGCATAATATCTGACGTTTAGGTGACCATCTGTCACCTTCTTCAGGGAAAAGGCAGATGTGAAAACCCACTGGTTGTTGAATAAAGAACCTTCTTACACAGTCTCTAGCCAACCTGATAAAATTTTTCACAGATTTGAAGTATTCTGTTACACGTCAAGGAATATTATTTATAGCATTCTTATTGTGGTCGACTTCAGTCCCAAGCACCAAGTGACGCAAGCGACACATGTCACTACACTTTCCACAAACATTTGTAGTGATAACAGTAATGCTACATGTATCTAGGGGTTAAATATTAACAAGGGGTCTTGGTAGCTATAATAGGTTTGGATAACAGGCAAGCAAAGGACAACCTATTTTGGACATGTCTTGTATATGTCCTTGGGACAAATAAATATTGATTCCCACTTGGACATTTTTGCGTTGGCAAGCTAAACTGTCCCTGACATGTATCACATCCAACTCACATGTACCGTCAGGGATTGAAATCCTTTTTTCTGTACTACTGCACTGGTTCAGGCAACATTGAAAATTGAAGTTTTACCTGCAGCACTCAGAATTTAGGAAGTATGGATCATACTAAAAACTGTTCAGAAATCATTGACATTATTTCTTTTACACTTTATAGGTACAAAAACATGTAACAGTCAATACATCTAAATCCACATACACCTACATGTATATAAACCCAGTACATGGACCGATACAGGTTAAGTGCAGACTGTAGACATCAGAAATACCAGCACAGCTCCAATTTTACCTGCACCAGCCTACGTACACGTGTATGCAGGTTGTATTTCCAGCCCTGCATGTGCCATACATATGTACACTGTGATTCAATATGTATGACACCTACGAAACAGGAATATACTGTACACAATGTAGGAGACTGAAGGAAAAACAGAACAGTATCAGTGACTGTTGCGTCTTTGATAGTACCTGAAAAGCGTCAGTTATAATCATGTCGCAAATACTTTCATCATTGGCTGACGTGCAGCCAAAGTCGTTCATGTAGCCATTACCACTTACAGATGTAACATCCTATCCTAATGACATCCCTAACTGACGCTAGGGACTCATTTTTACCTGAGTCAAGTGTGGAAATTGATGTGAAGTGCCTTTCGCAAGGACACAAAACAGCAGTACATGTACATGGAGATCATTAAGAACAAATTGTTACTTTGCTACCTACTGTTCCTCTGCCACCCATGAATGAAGAATATAACAAATTGATCCCCTGTTGGAACCTTAGACATCTTCTTTGGCACCTTATTAGGGAAAATTGAGAAGAAGAATGATTATCATATGATCATATTATTAATTTGCTAAAGTTTTTTTCCGAGATTAGGTACATGTACAACAACAGCATATGATTATAATTCTACGATGTCTGTAATACTAGAAGTTGTATGTGATGAATCTTCAGGTAAAGCACATCTAGAGGCACATATATATGTGACCATTAACAGCAAGGTAATGCTAATTAGTATGATTTAATGGGAAGAAAACACCCACAGGTGTTTTTTGTTAGATATCACCATTATAATTCAAAGTGACAGTCGCTACATGTTTAACAGAGGGGCCCCAACCGCAAACAAGAATTGATAGTATTACTAATATCATTCTGATTGATACATGTGCATAATCACATATTCTAAAGCATTTTAGACAAAGAAAGACAGGAGAATTACTCTTCATGGAATATACATGCCACACAATCACCACCACCCCACACTTAACCATGTTTAGTACAGTGGTAATCATAGGTTGTTATCATGTCACAAATCTACACACAATACACCCCCCTCCCCGCTGGCTGGCTGGTTTACATGTTGGTAATTAATCACTCCCGTAAGCAGACATCTGTCCGTTAACGACCTGCCATGTCCGACATACAGGTACTCCGTCAGGCAGCATAACCAACGGAGGTACTTTAACAGCAGTAAAATCTACTTTGATGGACTGATGTATCCAAACTCTGCCAAACCTACACACACATGGCAGGCAGTAGTTTGTTACGTCGGGGCTACATGACCAGAAATACCTTCGTCTCTAACGTGTCTATTGCAATGTCGTCTTTCTACGTTTCGCAGCCAACTGTAGTGTAAACAACCTACCTTCCGATCAAAGGTTGACGAACCAAACCCTCCAAGTGGTTCCTTAGTTGTCTATGTGTTTAGAGAGGTGGAAAAGATCTGCTAGTAGGTCCTGTATAGATTGATTCACCTGGGAAGGGCATTGTCATGATCAGAGCTGCTAATCTATCCTTCTGACCAAACTACCCTGTTCTGTTGGGTTGCACACGGCCTGGTTCAGCCCACCATCTCAAGGACTCGGGGGGTTGATGGTACCTTGGCCCTTTCTTAATCCAATGTCTTAAATCGCTTCATTGCTAAGTACTCAGAAATAAAGAAGTTTACTACAAAGCTTCAAGATTTAATATAAGTCTGCAAAATACTGAATCACAGACAAACCCTGGACTTGTTTTGAACCCCCGGTGATTATCCCAGTTGGTATGACCCACTGGGGGGGGGGGCTCAAGGTCGCAGGTCGGGCATGTTGGCAGTCAGCCAAGGTAACTATCGGACCGCACAGACCAAGCAATGCACGCAGGCCTCCGGGGCCACACATATTTAATTACCCAAAGCTACAACAATGCAGGCAACGTGTAAACGTATGGCGACTGACTTTTATAGTTATTAGGCTTAACTGAGTTTCGTAAGACTGAATCGGGTCAAAGAGGTTAACATTCTTTCATGCACTTCAGTGTTTCTTCTTTAACAGTCAATGACCTTCTCATATTTCAACCTCCATTGTAGTGGGAGTGAAAGTAGCAACAACTGTGGAGGATAGTGTGTCTGGTCTGCCACACACTAAGAATGGGTACTATACTGCTAATGTTTCATGGCTAGTGGTAGATGTCAGCGTCTTGAGTACTTGAAACAACATGCTAACAAATTGCTGATAGTGGCAGTATACATGTAAGTACATGTAGTAACTTAATGATTCTAATTTTTCTCATTAACTTAGACAAATGACTTTGTTAACTTTCTATCAACTTGTTTTGAAATTCCATGGTCTCATAAGACGAGAGGATCATGCCAAGCAACCAAAGTGAAACTTTTAGAACTACATATAACTTCGTGGTGTTTTTTGAAGGAGAGAAAAGGAGTTTTTTGTTTGTTTTTGATGTTCACGGTTGAAACAATTTTGTACAGTTAAACTATAAAACACATATTTGTAGTGATTACTGATTTCGCAGTAAGACTGGTCACCGTGAAAAACGCAAAATTAAACCACAGCGAAACTTTCTGCGTTTACCGTAAAATGTTCTGAACACTTGAAACTTAGTTGATGTTCTGCATAAAAAAGACTGCATATATCCCAAACTCTAGACGTTCTGCTATACCTGAACAAAGTCAAATCAACTGGATCAAACTTTGTGTCTCACTTGATTTTAATTCAATCTCACGAACTGAATAGATCTATGGAGTGCATCTTTCACCTTCATAGCCCTATTTGTTCTAAGGTACATCAAGGAGCTTACCAACCTCCTTGGCTACATGTACATGTCTACAAAATTAACTGCCACGGGAATTTAAGGTGGCCGTCTATTCAAGTCACTACGAGCTTTGTGGTACCAGTTAAAAATAGTCTATGCGTATATCAGTCCAACAGATGTCTTGGCAAAGGGTAGAAACTTTCAAATTTGAAGATTGGCAGTTGCAGTGCAGGGTTCGAAATACTTTTTTCCTACCACGGTAAAATTTTCCTGTACCAGACAAGTTTTACATGCACCAATCATTTTATTTCCTTTTTAATCCAGATAAAAACAATGTCATAAGATATTTCTAGGTTTCAAAGCTTGTATAATCTTCCACTATCGACCATAAACTTAAGGCATTTTTCTTGGGCCCCTACTGGCTGTAGAGTGCACTAGTGTCACAGGCTGGTTTAATCAAGGACCAGTGCAGGTTACATGTAGGTGCGGCTAGACATCAGAAATACCTGCACATCTCCAATTTTACCTGCCGTAGCCTGCATATGGGTAGTATTTCCAGCCCTGTAGCGTGTACTTTCAAGATGGAGAAAATCAAGGTTGATTAAAATAACAGGGCTGGACGAAATGCAAGTCAGCTAACCTTTGGTCTCTTAATTCTCTTTCCAGAGTATCAAGACAAAAATAAACAACTGATTGTTGCACAAGGTGTCCAGAAATACATGTAGTGTGTATTCTGTTGCTAACATTTACAGTATACTGTCTGTTTTATATGTATAGAATCAACTGCATGTGTATATCTGCTTACTCTAACACATTCCATATGCTGGCTTTGCAAACGTTAGGACCAGTGTGTTTCTTCCCATGTTTTCAAGATGAAGCAACTGAATATTAACATAACATATTGTACTAATGGAGTAGTCCAAGTATACTGTACAATAAAAATGTAAATGTAATTGTAAATGCAAAATGTCATACCTACCATGGACATACAGTTCAAACAGTCCAAAATGATCTTGGAGAACACAACAGTATTTTATGGAATTGTGTTGTGATAAATAAAACATTGCCACGACTACAACAAAATCATAATACAACAAAATCATAAAACATTATAATTGTATACATACCGTGAAAGACAATAAACCATCAAGCAATACATACAACTATCATAGATACAAACAATCATAGATATATCCAAACACCTTAAAAACAGTCTGTTCAACAGTGTTATCAATGTAGAGTGTAGCAGTATATATGCCCATCATTTTTAAATGTCCAACCAAAATATACATAAACATGAGCAAGGCCATACCTGTTGTTCAAAACACGTGAACCGCCGTCTCACGTGAATCCCTACGAATCTGAGTTGCCTCAAGGCCAGATCTCAAGCTGATAGCAACAGTCGCCTTCCAACTGTAGGAAAACATCGCAAAACAGTCTTTGCTTGAACAGTGTTGTAACAGTAAAGTTCTACACAGGTGGTCCCCAAAGCCACCTGTACATGTGCTGCGCAGTTTGTCTAATTGAAACCATGCTGAAGTAGTAATCTTGAAGCATAATGTAGAATACTGTAATTCACTTTGTGTCTTCACGGTAGGAAAATTTCACCAGGCGGGCGAGGAAAACAGGCATGTTTACCAAGCTTAATCTTCATGGTGGTGGCAAGTGCAGGAGGGGAAAACAAATGACTTGATAACGGTAATGATAAGTTCCCAGTACAGAAGTGACAACTGAAAACAGTGGACATAAAAGTACCATGAAAAAATCAGAAATTACAGTAGTCGCTGAATTTCTGGGGAGACCCCTGGTTTACACAGGTCATTGACTTGGCGTGGGCAGTGACAATATAATCGCCAAGGGGCAGTAAAAAAAAAAATCATCATGCTTGTGACGTCTTTTATGTCCTTGAGCAATAGAATCACTGTAATTACTCTCGGGTAATTAAACTGTACGTAGTGCACTACGCAGGTGAAAGAATCATTTATCAAGAAAAGTAGGGGTGTTAGTAGCAAAACCTCGTTGCATAACTACCTGTGAAGAAAGCATTATCTCGAGCATTACACTTTGAGTTCAACCTGTTTTATTTCCGTTACTGTACCATTTGAAAACTCAATTTTCTACTTTATCTAGATTGATTTACAATGATATCGTATGTTAATTAAAAGTAAATCGCTTATTTTCCAGCTTGAGATCTAGCTGTGAATACTACACTGTGAGCGGAGGTAAAAAGGATCTGGTACAGCGTTCACGGCTGGATTTCAGGCACCTTTACTTCAGTTTTATGCAGTGAAATTAGCATTATTACCTTTGCCTAGACGGTTATGTTTTTGTTAGAATTTGTGTGTAATGTGGTTGAGCACGATAACTCAAGAAGCTATGGATGGATTATTTCTCCTGCAGTCCTTTAGTGTCACTGACGAAAGGTAGTGGATGCTACCTGAAACGTCTGACCGTTTCCAAAATCATATCCAGTTGCTTGAGTATTTTTGGCGTATCTTATCACCTGGATGTCTAACCTTCACCGACGTATGGATGGACTGTCATGAAACTTGTTATGTGTTTAGGTCTTGACATATCGAAGAAATGATTAGATTATGGACCCCCTGGCAGCTTTCCTTGGTATTTCATGTAGCTTTGATCATAAAGGGACACACGAGTGCAATGTCCTCCTTGACACCAAGGACATGGGACCAGATCTAGGGCGCTAAAGGTTAACAAGACTCTTTGGAGCCAGGTGAGCTGGCATCAAAAATAAATTAATCATGTACTCAAGGCTAAATTTGTTCTTGAATGTACAAAGCGTAGCTACTTGTTAGATCACGCACCACCTACGGTGTCACACACAGTATACATTCAAGATGCATGTTGGCAAAACGTACTGCGCCTACACGAAATCTGTAATGCATTGTGCATGGCACTTTGGCAGAACATCTCATTTAAGGATGACATCCCGTCTATAGTTTTCAAATGTTGTGTTGGAAAAGATATTGTCTGCAACAGGCAAAATTCTGATGCAAAATTCTGATCAAACATCCATTGAAAACCATGAAAAATCCGAGTTTCGCACAGGTGCAGTACCGGTACATTCTGCTGACATGCTCATTCGAGACATATCTCTTTTCTTGACCAATTGATTTGCATGTATGTTACAGTGAACCAGTTTCTTATATTACTATCAGCGTTTTTTTTGCATACCTGCACTGGTTTATATAACCTGCGTTTGACAAATTTTACCAGCACTGCTCTGCGTAGAAAAAAATTTGATGATGTATGCATCAAACTGCAGAAACACTTTCGAAATCATTTGAATTCTTTATATAGCATTTCACAGGTGGTAACCACTCAAAATCATCAGTGGAGCAAAGACAAATCCACAAACACATACTCAGGACATGGACAAGTGCAGGTTAGGTGCAGGTAGACATAAAAAAAATGCCTGTACAACTCCAATTTTACCTGTGCTATGCAGGTGGTATTTTGAGCCCTTCTTATGCAGTTAGGGATTGAGGTTTAGACGTTGTAAAGGTTGGAGGTTGTGGAAAAACATCTTATCAAGCCCCTAGGATGAAGTGGCTGAGAACAGAAGGTTAACACATGTAAGAGTCACCTTAGGGCATAGACCTGTGTTAGCTGGCAGAATGTCCTTGAATGTACATTAGGGGGTTCAAGTTCATAACTGATAGATTTCAATAATTTATCATAAACCGGTGAAGGGTTGTACACTATCAGCCAAAGTGTCAAAGATTTCTGATCAGGAATGGTCCCCTGGGAATACATTTGGTGACAGGTGTTTTGGCCCTTTTCCTGGCCTAGGGAACTGGTCTGAGGCTATTGGTGGGGTCCATATTACTAAGAAAAAAGTAAGAAAAACAGACAAAAAAGGGAAAATTTGCTGGTCCTGGCATTAGGGGAGTACCTTTCCTCTACTAAGGCACCTCAAGTTCCATCTTAAAGCTGTTAGATTTACCTATTAAACTGTTTAATGACAGTACATACTGCACTGTCAATAAAGGATACAAAATCTAACAAAAATGGTTAAAAACACTGAAATCAAAGAATTTCCTAACAAATCTGAGCCTGGCGAGTCAGCTGGAGCCTGCTTCCTACCCAAATAACTGATTTCAGGCAAATATAAGCTCTCACTGTTAATTTGCCCCCCCCCCCCCCAAAGTCAATGTCAGGGCACAGCCCACTATTTCCAGGTCCCATTGAAAAGCATAGTAAACATCTAAGAAATGAGCTGTCAAAAATCACCTTTTTGAGTGTTCAACTATTGAAAACTCACATTGACAGGATAGCTTGGCCTCCAAATTGTCCATTTAGTAAAAAAATCCAAAATTTTATTCAGCGAAATAACGTCTGATTGACGTCTGATGACCTTTGACCCCCTCCACAGCACCAAAACACAACAACATTGCATGACTTTTAGAGCTCTACCAGGCAGGCAAAACAAGCCTAAAAGCCAGTTTTTTCAACAAAACAGAAACAGCAATAACTCTCCAGCTGGAAAATGCCAGCATTTATCCACACATACCAAGAAAAAGGCTGTTTTCGGTTGGTTTGGATGCTGTCACCAAAGGGTACTCAAAAGGCCATCTATGCGCCTGCGTGAATAGTAACCTTTGCCCAACAGGGAAAACCTCCTTGGTTGGAGGTTCTGGAAAAACATCTTATCAAGTTTCTACATAAAGACTTAAGCATACAGGGGCTTATAATAGTATATAAGTCAGTACATGTAAGAATCACCTAAGGACATTGGCCTGTGTTAGCTGGCAGAATATCCTCAAATGTACCTACAAGAGGGAAAACATCGTTGGTTGGAGGTTGTGTCCAGTCAAGGACACCAACTGACAATACAAAAGACTCATAACTAAGGCACCTTTGCTAGGATACAGAGCTGTCAGCTGGCAGCATGACCTTGTATGTAATTAGCTGTTTGTCTGGTGTTTTTAGATCACACACCATTTACATTGTAGACTGTCACACAGTACACATTCAAAACAAACCATCTCTTTTCATCAGTATTGATTTGTATATATCACAGTCAGGCATTAAGGTTTAGATACAAAGAGGTGCGGCGGGTGACACGCCAGTCAAAATCCCATCACGAAAACACTCTGGTGGTCCCTGTCTCCCATACCAACAGTCATATGAGAACTTTTGTACCAACAACTGTTAGGCTCTGGAACAGTCTTCCAAGGGAGATCGCTAAGATCAGGGACAGACAAAGATTCAAATGTGAAGTTAATTCTTTCCTCAGCGCACAACTTTGACAGCGTTCTGTCTAGGCAGTCCGGCTGCTAATGCTGAGTGAGAGCTGACATAGATTAAAAAAAAAAAAAAAAAAAGATACAATGTTTGTAAAGGTTGGATGTTGTAGAAAAACACACCTGATACAACTAATCAAGATCTTGCATAACATCAAGAACACCAACTGAGACTACAAAAGGTCCATAAGGCACCTCAAATTAGCTTGGATACAGACCTGTGAGCTGGCAGAATGTCCTTGAATGTACAAAATTAGCTGTTTGTTCCTCATAATTGTCTGGACAGGTGTTTTTTAGATCACACACCATCCACAGTGTCACACACAGTACACATTCAAAACAGATCATCTCTTTTCCTCAGTACTAATTTGCATATGTCACAGTGTTGTTATGCAGTAAGGCACTGAGGTTTAGATGTTGTAAAGATTGGAGGTTGTGGAAAAACACACCTTTTGTAACACCAAGGACACAGGAACAGGGTACAAAGGTCAATAAGGCATTTGAGGACACACTCAGACCTACATGTATGACTTGGCAGAAAGACGTGAATCACCCATGTTACAGTTAATCTGCAAAACAGATCTTTTGGTGGCTGCAAGACAGTACCAAATTGGCTAAACGTTTCATTGCCAGGGCAGTATACAATATGTCACCGGAATATCTGCTGGCAAAAAAAATGATACAAAAAAAGAAAGCCCAATAAAAACGCCTAAAAACACATCAAAAATAAGCCGAAGCCTAAACCTCTGCTTGGAGAGTATGTTAGAATATCAGCATAATTAGAGTATCTTCACTGTTATTTATAAAAGTAGATGAGTCTCTTAGAATTGATAGATATTAGCAATAGTTCAACTTCCATATGTATGTAACGTCAACTAACAATAGTAACATACCACTGCCAGGTCACTTATATCCGCCACTATTGTCCCTCCAATGCAATGTCCCCAAGTAAAATGCACTCCTGTGTATCTAAACTATGCATACCTGGAGGGTGCTGCACTACAGATCTCTCAAACACACTGTTTGTCAAAGTGGAGGACCCAGCGAATAAATGTTAATGGAGGTTCCAAGTTGCCATGCACTGTACCTGCTGCAAATGTCATGCAATTAAAGTTCTTCCTCTTGTAACCTTCCACTGACTGTAACAGCTGCTGCTAGTCAGATAATTTTCAGACAATTTTCTTATATAAGACATTTTTTTACTAAGTTACATCATGTTTTCATGTTATGCTGTAAGTTGCAGTTCAATGACCTGATGCATACATGTATCTAATTTGAATATTAGCTACAATCTCCAATGGCCAGGAAAATATGCTTTTGAGTTTTATTATATGTACATTGTCATATAGTCATCACCTCACTTTTATATCATGAGGGCTAGTCAAGGTACTGTATTATCAAAATGTAATGACTGATAGTTTTTTGACATTTTTATGTGCATATGTGCAAGTACAAATGTAGTACCTACATCATATCAATCATGTACAGTTTAACGATGCTATTAATTACTAGTACGCGTATACAATCTTCTTTTCTAAATATTTTGTTTTTGTGAAAGTGTGCATATTCATTGACTTCATGATTTTAGGAAAAAATAGCAAATAGCAATGGGAAGGAAAATTGACAGCAATTTAATTTGTTGGTCCTCAGATTTAAAAAAAAAATGCTTAATTGGAAAAACATAATGATAACAACAAAGCCTGAGTTTGTTGTCCTCGGATGTAAAAAAAATATGCTTGATTGGAAAAACATAATGATACCAAAGCCTGAGTTTGTAGTCCCCATGGGGCCAATCAATAACCGAAACTAATGATGTGTGATCCAAACACCTGGTAAAAATTAGTGAAGCAGGTAAATATTGTACAATTTACAAATTGATCCAGGGGGATCCAGTGGGAACAGAAAAACTGGAAGCACATTTTGGACTGTTTTGGGAACAGACAACCTGCCCGAGGACAACGTTTGATTGTTAGACAAACACAGCTCTGAGGTTTTAACAATTATGGTTTATTGAAATTTGTTTTTGGATAAAATGGACATAATGGAGTATTATTCTGTCAATAACTTATTACCATATCAGTGTACCAATCATCCGACCAACCAATTCTTTCGTCTAGAGCAACCTGTCTTCCTCACCAACCATTTTTCCTCAGTCCCTTGAGTAGTTATCTAGACCAGGTTTGACTGTAGTTGGAAGAAAACTGCAAGTCTTTTACTTTCCGGTGATGTTTCATGTCTTGAATTTGCTCCGGAATCGCTCCCGTGTCTTGTGTATTCCACGTTTCATCCATATTCCAAGAGGAAACGGGCCAAAGAGCCGCCTGCAATAACTTCCATTTCCCTGCTCCAATCAAGTTCACCCAACCACCTTACATTGGTCAGAGCAAGTGTCAACCTGGTCAACTGAACGAGACGGAGCCTCATCAACTACATTTGAACTGGCACATTTACAGAGAGATTTTGTGCGGAGATACACTGACCTTCAGAAAGAAGCCAAGGAGAAAGGCTTTGAAATTGTTAAGAAATCGTTACTCAACACTGAGTAAAGGATGGAATGATTTTGGACTTGGGAGCCGGAAGGAACTACTATTATCCTGTAATGTTTATTTAGCAATCAACCTTTCAATGCCACAGCACAAGACTGGTCTCTCAGTTGCATGACCCTATATCATAAGATTATTATCTACAAACCACAAACTCAAATACCACAGGGTGCTTTGGTGAGACCAATGCAATTCCATTTTATTCATGTTTCTTGAAAAATTGCAAGCTTCACAACTATAGGATTTGAAAAGATAACTGGCTGCCGATAAAACCCCATTTCCATTTTGACTGCCTCATGCATCGCGACACGGAAGCTTTCAAGTAGCATGCTGGAAGAACGTACTGCGCCTGCATGAAATCCGGAGCGAAACGTGCATAGCACCTTATTGTTTAAGGTTGTGTTCGCGTATTCAAAATATATATATTTTGTCTGTGGTTTTCAAATGTTGTGTCAGGAGAGATATCGTGTACAATGGACAAAATTCTGATGCAACGTTGACCAAACATCCAACAGAAACCGCAGTTTCATGCAGGTGCGGTACGTTCTGCCGACATGTTATTAAGTACAATGTACAAGTGGTGTGCTAGCCTGGATGCCAGACCCCAGCACAAGGCAATACTGATCCCACAATGGCGGCTTACAGGCTACACACATTGCGACCCTTTCCAGCAGCATACATATTGGGTGATCGACAACAGCTGGGATTCGAACTCCCAGCCTCTTGGTCCAGGGGCAGGGTCGCTAACCACTGGACTACGCACGCTATGTGTTAACTTAAATGAGAGAAAATTAGAGGTAGGATGCCAACTACAGGAACGCGTCATGTTTTTTCCTGAGCCAAAGAGATCAGTATCGTTTCGCTGTGGGTCTGGCATCCAGGCTAGAAGTGTACGTGTACTTGTAGTGTACTGGATTCTGGACCAGGAGGTTGAAAGTTTAAATCCCAGCTGTTGTCCCTTGTCTGACTCGCAGGCTACACTAGAAAGGCTAAATGTGTGGTTCTATTAGCACAAGTCTCTGTCTCTACATAGGAGATTACTGTCTGTCTACTGAACTACAATGATTTTAGGCTTTCCAATATGGCAAACTTTCAAAGAACAATCTACCGGTCTTAGCTTGAGCCTCCGAAATCTTAAAGTGAGACAAAAGTTAACGAGAACGAATGCAGACCGTGTAGACATAATACGACACAGTTATCTGCCAAATAGGCCTGTGGATCGGCCTGGAGCTCAGCCAAATATAACAATTTAAATGTCACAGGAAGGTCGTGGATTCTGGAAAAAGTTTCCTGCTAAAAGTCTGACATTAACAAACTGAGATACATAACCATACATGTACATTACGTAAATCAGGGCTCGAAATACTATACCCTCCTCCAATCTGCAGACAAATTTTTTGAAAGCACAGAAAAAATGCGTTCAAACAACTTGCAACAAGAAATCAGGGATTTCAGACTTCCAGGACAAATTTAGGAGTTTTCTGACCTTCAAGTTCACTCCATTTCCCATGCCTGACCTTCTGACATTATGCCTGCCTGTCAATCTTCCCCCTACATACATGTACTGTCAACCTACTGATTTCACCCCATTTCCTGTGTCTGACCTTTTGCCCTCCTTGTCATTCTGCCTGTCAATCTTCCCCCACTCACATGCTGGCAACCTACTCTCCAGACAAACAGACACACAACTCAGTCCGGACAAACAAGCCTATGATAGCTCAGCCACCCAAAACAATACTTCGGAATCCATACCCAGAAGTAATACAAGCTGTATAGACTATTGCGAATCATATATTGCAGAAAGCAATGAAAGCTGAAGGTTATATAGGCTTGCGGTGATACATATATGTGAGTCTCACGACCTGCATTTCCACACACATTCCTCCCAGACTGCTGTGTAATAGGGTGCATTTATCATGAAGCCGAGACAAAATCCCATTACAGTACTAGTACAAGCACAAAGTACAATTCCAAGGGTCTACCCTGGAAAATGTCAGACTTTATAACCCTATGAAACACTATTTCCTGTATTTTGAGAGGCAAATTTCTGCGCAAATACACACCGTAGACATTTTTTTTACAAGTTGGGTACGTTGTTTTTTGGAAGTTTTGACAATATTGTATTGGACACACGTAGACACAGATGAAGGCTTCACCGAAAACGCCTGTCTGGCGGGGACGCTGATATCCACAGTAATCACAGAGCTAAGCTCTGTCACCTCACATTAAGATAAAAATTATACAGAACACAATCAGGCAACAGTCTGTTGGGGAAGATTTGGAGCAGTAGTGTCTCAAATCTTAGCCCGTCAAAACCTTCTTCAGGAGCAGTCTGGACAAACTTAGACCATGCCTACCTTTCTATATAAATCAAATCAAATTTCAATTTGGTTTGACCACCAAATACATCCCGAACACTGCTGACCTACTCCTGAACACCAGTTAACCATCAGCAAACAATGGCCGACCCTCCTGCCGAACACCAGCCAACCATTGCTCCCGACCTACTCCTAACCATGGTTGGGGGAGTTCGGCAGTGTTCGGGAGGCCATATTTGGCTTTACCTGAGCTCTGAACATCCATTTCAAGGAAGCACACATAAGGCCATGATTTGCGCTGCTTCATATGCAGAGTCGTCTTCCTTTTCATGTATAAAGAAGGTAATGTATCTCAAACCTCTCAAGCACTGTAGTACAAAACCTTGCTGTCTCCTCTAGAAGCCACAAACACAATTTCCTAGGTTCAAGGGATCAGACATCAGAAACTGCCCTGAATGTATAAATACTATTCCTGCATCTGCCTCGCTGAGGCAGCTCTTTCATCTACAAATTGTATGTATAACTATAAGTCAGACTTATTACTGATGTACATTTTGTACCCTTCAGCGCAATTCAGGAAACCAATGGTTAACTTGCCTGCGAGGCTGTTATTTGAATCAGAGATACAGAATGAAAGCACTAGGATACCTACATGTATGTGCATTTGGGAAAATTACAGGATACCACTTTAATGCTTCTCAACAGCAGTTTCAGGAAAAAAACAAACTCAAACACAGGTCAATGACTTGTAATCCAATTCAGAATAACACCAATTTCCTACGTACACCTACGCTATTCATACTTTTCCTGCAGCAGCCTCACTAAGGAAGCCCTTTCATCTACAAATTGAATGGTTACAATGTAGCTGTTAGGTGAATGAACTATCATGCACGTCTAAGCCAGAGGATACTTACGTGTTTGTGCGTCACGGAAAATTACTGGATCATCATCAAATTACTGGATGATGCCACTTTTTAAATCCTTCCAGGGCTGGAGATACATTGTACCACCAGCATACGCAGGTTAGTGCAAGTAGAACTGTGCAGGTGTTTCTGATGTCTACCTGCACCGGCCCATGTACATTTTGTACTGGCCACATACATGTCGGTATACAAAGTCATGTACATGTATATGTGCAAAACTACCGCGAAAGTTTCACGATTTACAGTACTTTATGCGGAAAAGGGACTCACGGGCGTTAAGTTTGCTCTGTTCATTATACATATATAAAATAAGCAGTTAGAAGCTAGAAAAACATTTAAAACACTATTGCAACTAATAAAAATCATTCACCTAAGAAATGCAGGAACCGAATGAAATATAATATATGCACATTTCCTGTATAATACCTGCGCTGTTCAAAAGTATCACGCAGCGTTCATTTTTGCTTGCTGTCTTGTCCCCGGTTTTACTTTTCTCCTACTAGCCTGAAAGTTCTCACACACTTGCATACACATACATTTTTGCAACAGACAATTTGTCTAACACAGCTTTCATGGATGTACGTTTAATCTTCTTCAATATCTCTCCTCTCCCTGAAGACCCCTGAAGGAGACTGTGTGTAGACATGAAGGGAGATCAAACTGCTGACTTAAGAACCTTAAGTACATGTGGGTAAAGATTTATGCCTGGGGATGCTTGAAGTTTAAGCAGTCATCATCCATATGCATCAAGGTCCTGTCTGTTCTGACTTGCCCTGTAGTAGCAGCATCCCATACATATTCTAACAAGAAATCAGGGATTTCAGACTTCCGGGAAGTGTTTGGGGTTTTTGTGAATGTAAATTGGAACTGTGTTGTATGATCATGTGGAAATACCTGATTGAATTACATAATAGAATGGATCATTACTTATGCATAACTTATTCGGATATTACACCATGGTTTATGTTTCATACCATGATTACACTGTACACATTCCTGGCGACTTCATACCACATCCTTCCACCCAGGGCATACCAGGTCACACCAACATGTTTTATCTCAGTTATAATGCTTCTAAGAAGTTTTCCATACCCAAAATGATTAATGATGTAAGAGCTGAATGTAAAAGTGGGGACGGGTGCAGGTCTATTCTGAAGGGATGCGATCAGAGGAGGGAACCGGAGCTAGACGGATGGACAGATACCGGGCTAAATCTTCCCTACACCTCCCCCAACAATTGTGATGGATGACACATAGGAGGCTCCCTGTCAGATCAAGTGTAAAAATCACTTTGCAACAAATTGGCATTGAACAATCTTTCAGTTGATAAATCAAACAAAGAAACAATCACACTGTATGGACAAGGTCAACCATAAGGGGTTACAGCAATGAATCAAAGGGCCTTTTAAGAGCCCATGAAATATTAATACGCAATACACAACTGGGTTATCTACATGTACCACAGTGACTATTGTGATAGCCTGAGTGCATGCGTGTGTATGTCACAGTAAGATCCTCCTTTCCACTATACAGCATCAATAAGCTGCCATAGAGCGACCAAAATTGGATTTGTGTGATACTAATGGTTTCATAAATGCAATTTATGATGCACGATCTAAAAGCAGGACTCGAAATTCGTTTCTGGAATAATTGGACTGGTCAGTGTTCTGGCCAGCCTGAAATTTTTTTCTGTGATCTCAATATTGTTTGACGTAATGATATTACGTCAAACGCCAAAGGCACAACAATCCTGGAGCATGCTCCCATGGAAAATTTAGAAATCTTGACCCTCTGAAACGCTGTTTCCTGCATTTTGAGAGGCAAAATTTGTTGAGAGATCTGTCGATTTTTGGTCACTCATTTGTCGCAGCCTCTGCTGGAGGCAGGTGTCGTTATATGGTAACAGAATTCACAATTTCAACTTTAATCTAAAACACTATGAGTCATACAGTTAGGTTACTAAAATTGGACCTTACAGTTACAGTCATAGCATCATTCAGGGTGCAACATTCTTCCAGGTTGCCTGAAAAAAAAAGTCAGTAGGGTAATCCAGAAAAGTTATCTATAATTGGAAAAATTACCTGTGAGGAGCTCATCGAAAAGCTATACTCTTAATGGTCACAGCGATAATAGTGTGGGCAATCATGGATCAGCATCAGCAGTGGTGCAAAAATAGCCAATACTGCAACAAAGACATGCCGAAATGAAAACTGTGGTAGCAGCGTTTCTTCCAAACGAATTTTCAATTAATTTCACGAAAATAATTTAGCTGGACTAAATATAATTATACTGAATCCAGCCGTGAATATTTTTGGCCATCAGAATAACAACTCCTATACATGTACCTTCTTCACCTACAGCTACAGTTTAAATCCAAGGAGATATTTAGGCCGTGGTCACATGTCATACGATCGTCATACGACACCAAACTGAAGTCATTATTGGATTGTCGCACATATACAGTTCCAAATTCGGCTGTCTTGTTACGGAAAAGGCTGTCTTAGATCCTGGTCGGTAGTTGGCTCTGTCACAACCTGCTTGAAAATCCTACGACATCAAAATCGTACGACAATCTATGAGGAATGTGACCTTGCCTTTAGTTACCTCAAAGCAAGGCTGTCTCCAGGAACTGTCCCTGTGTCCTAGGACAGAAATTTTCTTGTTGGGATGGACAAAAATTTCAACCCATCCATCCCCCAAAATCTTAACTTTGTGACACGAAAATGCATTTTTGTCAGCTTAAAATGACACATTTACGAAAATTTACTTCTAAAAAGCGTGAAATAACGTTTCAAAGAGTTCGGAGTTCCGAGATTTTGTTCGCTTTGGGCCTTAGAAAATGAGTGGGATGGACAAAAACTTAAAGCTCGAGACAGACCTGCCTCTAAGTCTGCACTACAAGAGATGAATACAAATTGTAAAGCATACCGAACAACAACACTGATTAAGCTCCTTGTCATGTGTTACAATGATCCAGGCATTTGAGCGCTATGAAATTGTACATGCTCCGTATATGTGCAATTAACGTGACACCCACCAGAGTTGGCAGCAGCCAGTTGAATGTCTGTCCGCTGATCACGATGTCCTCAAACGACGCCAACAAATTCAAACTACACGGACAGGAATTGCCCTCCAACTGCCAATTCTTGGTTCTGAACAGCAATTTCCAGAAATCACTGTAACAACACAATGTAAAACCAGCGTTAACAACAGCTGCTGAAAATGTTACTACCAACAAATTGACAGAAATTGTACTTTACAGTCTGTGTTTTATTGCAGCTGTAATAAATGTACCTACCCGGAGGACTTTCCGTCTAGATCTGTAAAACTTTTTTTGTATCTTTTGTGAGAAAGAAGTGCAGGAAGCCAGTTGAAGTCCGACAACTATCAATTCAAAGACGAACATAACAACGCCTTGTGTTAATTATATAGCCCTATTCTGTGTTGCATTTTAGTGCATGTACAGTCAAACCTGCCCAGGCGGCCACTTCTTCAACCCGACCACTTGGCCATCGTGGCCAAAAATCTAAGACAATTACATTTACTATGTATCTACATATAGAATACCTTTACATCCATAGTCATGTATAGAAATTGACCATCAAGCTAACAAGGTACCTTGATAATGGGCAATTTCTATACACAACTAACAATTGACGAAATTCAAAGATTATTTTCCAATAATGAAAAACTGCCTCGAAAAATATTGTGGCAGCTAAAATCTTTTAGTGTTTTATCTTAACTACCTCTTTCACACAAAGTGCATATAAAAGTTACTCTGTCATATTCTCATAAAGAGGAATGTGAATCCATTTTTTTTACAGTTACAAGCAGGACATATAAACCGTGGTTTCGAATTTGGAGGCATTAAATGGCCAAGTGGTTAGGCTAGATAGCAGACACAGACCGAGAGGTCACGGGTTCAATCCCTGGCGTTCCTGGCTAGACGTTGTGTCCTTGGGAAAGGCACTTTACACCACTTTCCTCACTCCACCCAGGTGTAAAATGGGTACCTGACTTTGGCTGGGGAGGTAAAAGGCAGTGGAAGAAGAGGGATGGGCTCCGCCTTTCAATACCTTGCCCTGGACACAGTGGATTAACAACCCACTGCCCCTACGGCCTCAAAAAGGCTATGAGACTAAATTTACCTTAAAGTTTACCTATCTATATAAACGGTACATACTGCAGAAGCAAAATGCTGTTTTGCAGAGGCTGTGAACAGGGGTTCGTGCTGAGATCTTGCAGAGGAGGTTTTGCAGAGGCTACAAAGAGTGTCCTTGTGGGCCTTCGTACATGTAGACTCGATTCAGAGCCCCATTGGTATGCTCCATAAAACGCACACCCAGAAGCACACCGACTGACTTTTCAAACCGGTTTTACGAGCTCCTGACCTAAATTTGCCAAAGTCAAAGGGTCAGTGATAAGGTCCGCTACAGACAGGGAGGGGAACACAACACAAACATCGGAAAACAGAAGCTTCCTTCTGGAATACTCTTATCGTGTAACACCTGTATGTGCAGCTGACAAATTCTCTCACATTCTCTCCCTTCAAATATTGAGACAACCTTGACTAAATCGGTCTGACAACATCTACAAACATATCCACGGAGTTTACATCAATCTAAAATAGCACACTCCAGATCTAATCACTTTTGACATACATGTATGTACTAGTTCAAACAATAGAATGGAATTCAACTCTGAGTACATACATATTTTCATTCAGCCATCATCTAGTCTGGAGTATAAGAAATTATTCATAAGCATCACAAACGCTGTCGGGAAATAATTCATGGAACAGGACAACAAGCAGGTGGTGATTTTAAAATGAAACAAATCCTTCCTTAAGTTATTCTGATGCTCATAAGATTCCTAGCCAAGTCGCATGCCTTTGCAGTACCTCAAGGTCAAACAATGCGGGAATTGAGGTCAAAATCTGACCAGGGCGTTTTAGAGCCAAATGACATTCAGGATGCAAAATCAGATCTGTTATAGCTCTCTATAAAACCTAATTAGTAAGACTCCCAGCTATTTCACAGCTTAACTGATCTGATAACGGGAATTTCGGAACATTTCCGACAAAGAAATTTCCCCTCACCTACTGGATTCCCTCTCACAGCAGCCGGAGCTTCATGAAGGTCGCTGAAACAGCAAGGCCACGTCCTTCAGACAAGGTCATGAATATGTATCTGGGACACCACAGTCGTTAAGCTGCATATATGGCACAGCGGGCTTGCTGCTTTGTGTATCTTTTTCTTTCTCCACTGTTAAAACTTAAAGTTAAAACAGTATAATTTTGAAACAAGGAAATTTTAAACAGGGGAATGTGTGTAGACGGGTGGATGATTTCATGTAAGGCAGACGTAGTCGGAAATTTTGTCAGTTGGATTTCAAAAATGTAGTGTAGCTGAGAGCACCCCAAGGTCACATATGTGCCGTCCTTCATGCATATGTATCTGGGGCAATGTGCTATAATGTCAAGGCATCATCAACAAAACCTGACCAAATATGGTGCTGGCCCCCTTTGCTGAGTAATAAGTGATCGATGAATATGGATCACGGCTGGGTTGCTTGTAGCCTGGGTGCCAGACTGTTTCCAGGGCCTACACAGGCCAGTTCCTCGGCTCGGGGGCAAACATGCCCCCAAGGAAATTATACCACAGCCCCTGGGCCTAACTCGCCTAACTGGAGCCTAGCATGTTATGGGTCTATTTACCAGTATTAATTAAGATTTACCACATTTGTGGAAGGATTGACATAACAGGTGACTATCACCTTTTCAAGAGACCAGACGTTACCGTTAGGTTTCAACCACTCACACCAGGAAGGACCCTTACTAATCTCTTCTGATAACTTAGATAAGTGTGGTGAGATCTTTCACGTGATCGAGATACATGCATATGTATGACTCTCCTCAAACACTGGCTTTACATCCCATCTGAGAGGACGTCCTAACCGAAGCTAGGTACTTATTTCCTCACCTGAGTGAAGTGAGGAAATAGGTGTAAAGTGCCTTTCCCAAGGACACATCACAGGGGCCTGCCAGGGATTCAAACCCAGAACCTTCAGATTTGGATTCTGCGTTTGAATCCCTAACCACAAGACCACCTTGCCACCATTGTCTGGCATCCAGGCTAGGTTGTTCATACCAAATCTGAAGAAATCAAGCTGTTTCAAATACGTCATATCTGCATGAAAAATAGAATGCAATTTTAGACCATCATTTTACAAAAGATCCCATCAATTCAAGAAAGAAGACGTACGACCACTCAATTAATGAATGTACAGAGTATACTGCAGGCTTTGCTTCTGGTTAATCAAGTCCCACTGCGTGATTGCATTCTACACCTCCTTCGAACAGGATATTACCCATTAAAATGGTTAAGCCTTTGATAAAACCTTTCAACTCCCTGTGACTCGTGCAGAGTGTAATAAACATCAGCATCACCATGACGTCACAAGGATCGATGTCCCTCTGACAGGTTACTCTCCAAGCAGAGGTTTAGGCTTTGGCTTGTTTTTGGCATGTTTTTAGGCGTTTTTATCCGGCTTTCTTTTTTGTACTGGTAACTTTTTTCATGCCACCTTGCAACTGTCAGCAGATCTTCAGGTGGCCAATGGTAACTGCCTGGCCAATTTGATACTGTCTTGCAGCCAGCCGAAAGATCTGCTTGGAGATTACTAAGTTAGCATGTTGATCTACAGCTTACGATCGCGATACGTGACATGTTTTAGCCGCCTATTAAGCAGGATCTACGACTGGGGTTCTTTTTTTGGCTTTTATGATGCAATTTTTTTGGCTTTTATCATGTAATTTTTTTTAATGGCATATCCTCGGGTGTTCCAGCCCAGCGTAGAGCCTGCTATATTTTGTCTACTCAAAGGGAATTAAAAAACGCTTAATATGGACGATCGGCATGGCAAGTTCCTGTATCCCGTGGATCGCTAATAAACTGCAAGTACCTCCTTACACCCCTGAAAGACATTTTAATCCCCTCTTGCCTTGAGAGCCCGGAAATGTAGAAGGCTCTAGATCTGCGCTGGGCTGGTACAACCCAAGTACGAATAGAAGAAACTAGTGATATGCCGTAAGAAAAAAAAGAGGAGACCGACCTGCGGGAGGGCTGGGACCGAGGGTGATATAGAATACACCGTGTTGTATTTTATTCATGTCAATTTTGTCATAGCCATGAGAAAACACACATTTCAATGCGAAATGTGCCAAAAGTTGAGAAAATTTGGTGTCCCCAAACAATGTAACAACATCAATTCCAACACCCGAATCTGGTATTCGAATTTTCAATTTGCACATAATTACTAAAGAACCCAACACACTTATCGAGAAGAGTTGGAGTGACCCTGTGTGTGTACAATTCTTTTCCATGGCCCTATCCCTGGATCAAAAAAATTTCCTCATAACTAGAATCATTGCCCTAACCATTTCCCAGTTTTCTATACCAGTTACCCTCCACCCCCACCACTAATTGTGGCATGGTCTTTCAGTATGGGTGACCAGGAACCACAAGTAAACAGCAAGAATGTTATCATTTATATCAAGTGTAACTGACTCTTGACACTCTACCTGCCCCAAGGACCAAGCTGTCTATATACCTTCTCAGTAGGACTTGTATGAGGGTCTGCATGCCTTTTTTTTCGTGAGACGTAGCCAGCCATTCTAATTCACCGTCACTCGTAACTGGTTGTTTTAATTCAACTTTAAGAGTTGTCAGGAAATTCTTTGTGAAGCGTAATTGGTCACTTTAATTCCGGATAGAACATTATCCTGAATTCATCGTCACACATCATCAACATTTGTCGTATCGCGTTCTCCAATGGCAGATTGTCGAAAAATCATAACGTGTCCAAGGTCCACAGACTAGTTTTGGCAGATACCCCCATGCCTTGCACAAGAACAACTTAATTTACGGTTAAGTGTTGATGGCCTGCCTAAATTTACCGTTAAGCGTAGTCGGCCCTCCTAAATTTACCAATAAGCATTTATAGGATCCCCCCATGCAGAACCTCTTATATATCCAGCCAGTCCGCTGACAAAACTCAAACCAGATTGACAGATTGACATAATGATGTAGGTTAAAGTTTGGACTCGTAAAAAGAGTTACTCTACAAGTTACTAGTATGCGTACTGTAAGTGCATTTACTTTAGCAGTGGTTTTATTTTGCGGTATGAGAGAAAGGGAGGTTTTTGTCACATTTAAAGTTCATGGTTGAAACAAATGTGTAGTACAGCAATACAAAACACATATTCGCAGTATTAAGATTTCATGGTAAAATGTCACTGCGAAAATTTAATGATTTACAGTATAGTGAAGCAACTGACACACGCCAAAACTGGCAGCCAGGGCGGTCACTTAAGGACACATCAAACCAGTTTTTCGAGTCTCACACTCAGTCCAATGCAATATTATGTCTGTCTGCACACTTAGAATATTAAGCTAACAAGTGTGACAACTGGATCACCTTTCCTTGACGTCACGGCCACGCTATCAATCAAAACAAAATGCTAACTCAACTCCTCTCTAATGATCGTCACACAGTAAGTGCTGCGTCACAGGGTTAAAGGTTGCCATGAGGAATCCAATTAAACTTTCTTTGGCCTCGCAAAAAATCGCTTCTTTTTCGTTTCTAGCGAGGCAAAATACCTTTTTTCTGCATACCTGCCCATGCCCAGGTGCAGGTAACATTGAAAATTACCTGTACCAGACAAATTTTACCTGTGCCAATCGGAATTTGAGAAGTATGGATCACATTAAAAACTGTTCAGAAACCATTGCCATTAATTTCATCAAACTTCATAGGTAGTGACAGTCAATACTTCGAATGAAAATATATTTACATTCGTTCATGGAGACAGTGATGCATGTTAGGAACGGGTAGACATCAGAAATACCTGCACAGCTCCAGTTTTACATGTAAATGCACTAACCTGCATGTGCAGGTCGTATTTCAAGCCCTGCATGCGAAAACCTGCGCTGCCTTAGATGATCTAAGGCTGACATTAGTAGCCAGGGTTCTGAATACTGGATTTGACACTAATGCAAGTAATTAATATAATGGAACATGTTAAGCCGGAGGTGCCATCTTTGAGGAGAGACGTACCTTGAACATGTTAAACAGTCTGCTACACTTGTCAAAAAGAGTAAGGTAGAGTATAGGGTCAAATCAGTCAGTCTGGATACCCAGCTTCTAGTTCCCAACTTTAAGGGAGTGTACGATATTTAGCGGGGGGGGAGGGCCGGTCGTCAGAGGGGGGAGGGCCTAGGTAAAAAATTTTGGGCCGGGGGGAGGGCCTAGGAAAAAATATTTTACCTGGGGGGAGGGCCTAGGAAAAAAAAAATTTCCAAGATCCATGAATCTTTCCGACGTTTTGATAATTTAAAAAACGTGATCTCACATGTACCGTAGTGATTTGCCGGCCTGTGGAATCGGCAGAATGTTACGTTAAAATAGTACGCATCCCTATAATTTTAGTGGATTCGCCCAAATCTCCCACAACTCCCTGCCTTGAAAAGCTCAGGTAGTCGAGCCGGGCGCGAAGCCGAAATTCGACGATACAACCAAAGTAACTCGCGTTTCGTAGCGGCTTTCGTAACGATATCGATAAAAATGCAGCCAAGCCTCTTCTGAAGAGAACATTTAATTAATTTTCGCGGCATAACGCACCCTTCCCAGCCGCACAACGGTAGTTTTTTCTTGTTTATTCGTAAATGCGTCGTCGATAAAGATCCCGCCCCACGTTCCGCTCGAACTTCTCGGCGTGGATGTGGACGCATTAAACAAGGTATTTTGATTGAACCAAGGACTGTCACAACATTTATTTGCCTCTCTGAATGTCCTTCCAAAGTAAATTGAAAGCAACCTGACAATATTGTTTTCCCGGTTGTGTAAATAGCACGTGGAAGAAGATCGTGGACGAAATATAGCCCGAAAAAGAGGAATAAATTTAGCTCAGTGTACCAGCAAAATTTACCCCTTAAAATGCAGGAAATAGCGTTTTAGAGGGTTGAGATTTGAAAATTTTCCGGGGGGGGGCATGCCCCCCCAACCCCCTAGCTTCGTGCCTGGTTCGTGCGGCGCGACGGCTCGCGCCTTCGGCGCTCCTGCCTGGTCCGTGCGGCGCGAGCGCTCGCGCCTTCGGCGCTCGAAAATCTGCCCCCTCCCCGTACGAAATTTCCTTTAGATAATTCACGCCGGGGGGAGGGCCTAGGAAAAAAATTTGAGCCGGGGGGGAGGGCCTAGGAAAAATTTTTTGACCTGGGGGGGAGGGCCTAGCAAAATTTTTTTAACCCTACCCCTGGACGACCGGCCCTCCCCCCCCGCTAAATATCGTACAGTCCCTAACTTAAGTACAGGGCGACGACTTAATACATAATGATATGCACAATGATAATGATACAAACAAGCAAGCCTTGCAATATCAAGAACACGGAGTCTAGTATAAGTAAACAGTAATGCCAATCATAGGTAGGCCTTAGATTGGAATTAATGAAATGACCACAGCATTGTACATTTTGCGGAATTTGAACAACCTACTCAAAATAAAATGTTAATTATGCAAATTAGCTCACAATTAGCATTTCATTATGTTAATCATCACTTAAGCTATCTACACACCAAATATCACAACAATTCGCCAACCCCTTATGGAGTTATAATCTTCTAAAGTTTCAAATGAACGTGGTCCCTGCAGTTTCAAAAAAGCTGCTAGGGGGCCCAAAGATATACATGTATGTACCACTGCTTCAAGCAGCCAAGAGCTATCTGCCACCCAAAAATGATGAGCTTACCATGTCATAATCTTCTAGAGGAAGGCAAAAAGGTTTGACAGTGACACATCTAGACTTATTGAAGTGAAGTGAAAAGAAACCCCCTATCTAAACCTCCTGATGCTAACAGGTATATGCAGACTCATAAAATCACACACTGTCTGACAAGGTGTCTAAGGCCTACATAAAACAAATAAAGTACATGTAGACATATTACCCTGGGTGCCAGCCGCACAAAAGGGTCTCTCATATCAACCGCCCACACAACATCTACATGTACAAGCTTAGCAGCCCCCAACCATGATCACGTACGCCACCTCAACATTAATATTGTTTCAGCATTATCTGGATGTACTTGGATGTAAAAGCAGTGCTCGAAATACCACCTGCATATGAAGGTTAGTTTTTTTGTTTGTTTGTTTGTTTGTTTGTTTGTTTGTTTGTTAGCGTAGGTAAAATTGGAGTTGTGCAGGTATTTCTGATATCTACCAGCACCTAACCTGCACCAGTCAATGTACTGGGTTTATATTATTATATGCATGTAGGTATATGTGGATTTTTATTTGCTGCACTGAATATTACCACCTATGAAGTGTAAAAGAAACAAAGGCAATGGTGTGTGAACAGTTTGTTGTGTGATCTTAATTCTGAGTGGTGCAGGTAAAATTGTCTGGTACAGGTAATTTTCAATGTTACCTGCACCAGTGCATACATGTAGCAAGCTTCCTTGCTAATGTATTACTAGTACTACACATGGTTTGTTGTGACAAATCGATTTACATTTGAAATCTTACTCAGTAAATATTTCTGGTCAGAAAGTATTCTTTCTATGAAATGTTTATCTGAATTGATTTAGACAACTACTACAAAGGAGCTATTTTTGGAGCAAACTCTTGGGAAGCAATTATTCAGCATAACAATAGAGACATATGTTACAGCAAGTTATTGACCTACTTTTTTATTGAACTAAATTACTAGTACCTGTTTTGATCAATGTTCTAATATTCTGTAGGTTGGTCACTGTGCTAGTGTACCTATCGATTCAATTTGATTTCAGAGATAGAGAATGAAATTTCCTCACTCAGAAATTTGCGATTAATCTGAGTGATGCTACTCTCCCAAGCAGAAGCCCAACGGAAACAAAATTTCAGTGAAAAAAGAAAGCCCGATAAAAAAAGCCTAAAAACACGTCAAAAATAAGCCCAAAACCCAAACCTCTACTTGGACCCCGTTTACATTCATTCTTCCTATCCGAATAAATGGGCTATCCGAATAGAAAATAGTCTATCCGAATCGACAACGAATCCACAGAGCGTTCGCACTGCTTTTCGCCGATCCGAATTGCGTCCGCACGCGAGGGGATTGAAGCGATTCGCTTGGCGTTTCAGGGAATATCGCTACGCGGCGCTCGTCAAAGGTCAGAGCTAGAGGTCAGAGGTTGAGGTCAACCACAAGATGGCGGGAATAAGTATGCCCCAGCTTTTGGTGCTGCTATTTCTGTGGAAACTGATCTGTAATCGAGGAAGGGAGCGCGGCCGTCGGGCTTTGGCTGAGAGGAGGCAACGCTCGGCCATGCCGCGTGCAATGTCATCGTAGATATCCTTATTCTTGTGAGCTTTCCCCAGCTTGTTTTGCGTTTCCTCCCGGCCCCACAAGGAAAGCAGTAGCTTCGTCTCGTCATGGGTCCATGTGGAGGCGGACCCCTTCTTTTTTCCGGACATTTGACGATTCGCGGTGGTTAAAATCAAAGCAAAAATCTAGCGTGGGATGAAGTAACAATCTAGCGTGGGATGAAGTGTTTTTCGCGCGACGCGACCCCAAGTACCCGGATGTATGACGTCACGCCAGCAAATCCTATTCACTTCGCGTTCACATTCGCGGTTTCGTCCGATTCGAATCCGCCGCAAGTGTCTCAAACCACCTCGCGAGGTGGATTATTTTGGAATCGATTCGGGCAAAATCTAAGTGATTTGGAGCGTTCACACTCCAAAAATTATTCGAATAGACTATTTTCTATTCGGATAGCTCATTTATTCGGATAGGAAAAATGAATGTAAACGGGGTCTAAGTGATGCCAGATGCTTACAAGTAGAAGCATCATGTGACCAACCCTGAGGCAATCAGGAGCCACTGCAAAATATATACCTGGTAATACTGGTACATGTACATGTACTAATAAGTGAAACAACAGGTGTGTTTTCTGTCACAAGTCCTGTAGGATAGACATGACAATTCAGGGCTCGAAATCCTTTTTTCTGCATTAGACATGTAGCTGCCCTACAAATGTATGTGCCATGTGAGGTACATTTTCAAAACCTCTTCCTTCCTTTCCTTTAGTGAATGACTGAATAGAAGACCTTTACAGTACATTTATGCTCTTCCAAGCTACATTGTTTGTACTATGTAAGTACAGGTCATTGTGACAAGGACCTCCTTGTTGTGATAAAGCAGTTCCAGGTAAACATGCACAATTAAAGTGCTATGAGAGTGTGGTATCTTTAATACTACATCAGCAATGGCTAAGCATGTACAGGTTCAACTTCTTCTCGCTTTTTAAGACAGCGGTAAAATGTAAGAACATATGGAGCTTATGACACAAAGGAGTACATAATCCCAAGAAGACGTACTAACCCGCGGGACTCTCGAAGCTCTGACATCAAACGGCATTTACAATCATGATGGCATGGCAACCAAAACAAAGCTTAGCTTCTCCCAGGACAGAGTTGTCGTGTACGTTGATCAACTTGATGAGCAGTGACACATGCTTTATTGTTAGGCAATGGCTATTGATAGGCACATTCTAGTTTTGATAATACTCTTATTGACAAAGTGCAGCAATTACTTTGAATCAGTAGTCGTCCATTCTGTTAATGTTAGTGTTAGTGTTAGAAGTCAATTGAGTGGTCGCCTTGCCAATGGCTTGATCTCATGTCGCATTATTCTTATATTTCACTCCATACCACAGGTCCGAGTGAAACATATGTTTTTCATGACGCTTTTTTTCCTCTCTTTTTTTTCTCCTGCCATTTGGTCAAATGGATTCCATTCCGTCATTTTTTTCAGCCTCAAATGACCTGAAAACCTGTACAGACAATTTAACATTTTGTGTGGCCAAATTGACATTTGACTCCAGCTACGTAACCTCCATGACCTAATTCATTGGGATAATGTCAAATGTTGAAAATATATGATGTGGTAGGAAAACATGTTTGTCCGGTCGAAGAAAAATGTCCAGTCTATGCATGATGTACAAAATGACTAAATAAACTGGTGGATGTACCAACCAACTAATACACGTAAGTACTGTACCTAATAGCAGCTCAGAAAAGCACAAGAACTAGTCATGCCTTCTAGTACCTGAGTTTAAGTTATGAGGGTCTGCATGGGGGGATCTTGGCAATGCATAGGGGCGATAACAATTAACGGTAAATTCAGGCAGGCCGGCAATGCTTAGTGGTAAATTAAGTTGTCTTGTAATGTATAAAGCTTTGGAAGTGACTTCTTTCATGGAATGTTCTTTTGTATTCATGGTATAGTGTCTAGCAAAACTACTTTGGATGCTCTGTTATGATTTTTGGGAAATCTGGCATTTGCCTACGCGATACGAAGAATTTTTTAATAATGTTTAACGATGAATTAACGATAAGAAATAACGTACGATGTGAAACAAAAGCCAACAATTACGCTTCGCAAAGAATTTCCAGACAACGCTTAATGTTGAATTAAAGCGGCCGGCTACGATTAACGGGAATTCAAATGGCTTGCTACACCTCAGAAAAAGGCTTGCAGACCCTCAGTTGTCAACACAGGACTGAGGAGTTCAGAAATCCGTTTTTTCCTAGAACTACATGTATTTATCTCCATGAAAAATGGAGATATTGTTTTGGGTCTGTCTGTCTGTCTGTGTGTCTGTGTGTCTGTGTGTGTGTGTGTGTGTGTTTCCGCCAATTACTGGTGAGCATAACTTAAGAACGCCTTTATGGATGGTGATGATATTTGGTATGTCGGTAGGTCTTAGGAAGACAAAGGTCAAGGTCAAATCTGGGCCTCCTGGTGGCTGACCTTGGTACTGCAGCAGAACTTCCGGTTTTTGTATCTTTTGTCCTGAACATGCTATGGTCTTGATTTTTTGGTAGCAGATAGCTTTTCCTGTCAGGAATAAGTGGTGTGGGTTTGGTCCCCCTGGCAGCTTGTTCTGGAACTGCAGGGGGGTGGGGTGGCGAAATCTTTAAGAGCAGATAAGTCCAGCAAGGAGCAACATATTATCATGATTTTTGGTATGTAGGTAGCTTACACAGAGATGTACACAATTAGATGCAAATTATGCAAATTAGGACTTAATTTGCATAATTAATGAGGAAATTCTGTAATTGCAGTGTTTTACACAATAGGACTTTCATACCTGTAATGTGTAGAATCTATCGCATGTAGAATATCAACAGATACCAATTATGCAAATATGGACCTCATTTGCATGATTAATCTAAAATTCTGATTCCTTAGTGTAACGATGGGGAATTTCATAGTTGTGATATGTGTAAGTTAGTTAAAGGTTAACATCACTATGCAAATATTATGTTAATGTAGAGGTCATTTGCATAATTAATTATGACATGTTGACATAAAACATTGCCAAAGGATAGGACTTTCACATATCAAATATACTGGTATATGTAATTTTTGTTTCATGGAGATACGAGGTCGTGGAACTCTTGTTGTAGATTTGAACTGGTTGCCACCATGTACGTACATACAGTAGGAGCATCCTCACAAGATAGTTTGAAGTTAGATGTGCAAAGGTTAGTTTTAACAGGTCCTTCAGTGTAATATAGCCAGCTGCTGCCACGCTACGTGCCTGTGAAGCTGGTGAGTTACGCCGAGGGGCGGTTATACGGGCTATACACAGATACAGATCTATCAATCAAGCAACATCGTGTTTGATATATATGGTAACATACAGGACATCCGGCAGGAGCTTTCTCCAAAAACAAAGCTAGACAATTCCAGTACATTAGCTCACCTTGTTAAATTATATTTTGTCCAATTATGAGCAGCAGTATGAGATATCAACGTGACGAAAAGGCAGTTTTTGGGAGGTAAAAAATTATGGCCCACAAAACAACCTCTTCAGGCAGTCCGAATCTTACGATCTCGGTTCGCCACTAAACACTCCTCACGTTCCACCAGGATGCCATAAGAAAACACCTGACGGTCAGGCTGTCAAGATTTGATCCTTACCTGTGACATGCGAGCCGGTCTGGTCGCAAACGATACGGCAAGTCGGCTTCTAACGCAGATGTACCGACAGACGTCCTTGAGAAGGCAGCCACACCACCGCTGCTTCCCCGGTGAATAAATAATAAATAGCAGTGCGCATCGCATCTAAACGCAAAGAAATAAAATGCGAAATTCACAGCAAAGTTATAAGAGAGTGATGAAGTGGATAATACCGTATTCACATCGGGTTTAAATAACATTATGTTGTACAGTAGTATGTTGATATGATTGATTGATTGATTTTTTGGGGTTCAAGTACTCTACTTGGTTCAATGAGTTGTGATGTTTAGATGCTATCAATTGGGGAATCGTGCGGGAGGTCAGTTGTCACGTGACTTAGCCGACCCATTTCTTTCAACAACACCAAGGACAGACAACAAAAATCTGTTCACTTCTTGCTTATATTTTTGGCAACATTTCTTGATTTCTACCTATGCTTTTGTAATCTTTGAATCTTTAGTCCATCTCCTTTCTTTTTGTATTCGTATCTGGTGGGTTGCTGGGGCAAAATTGAGATTTCAAAGGAGGTTTGTCCTTGACTTGCTTGAGCAATGCGCAAACCATTGGAGATTTGGAGGTTGCGTAAACCTAGTCTCCACCAGGCCTTCCTACGGGGGTACGGATCGTAGAATTCGGTAAAAAAAGGGGGGGGGGGAATAGTTGGCCAGGAGAGTCAGTTCGCGAGATGGTTAATTTCCGCGCGGACAAATGAACTCTACGGTGGCAAAACTCCCCTTGTCAATTATTCTCCCTATTGGCTAAATTTTCCTTTTTTTGAACCCGCGTTGTTAGTCTGGTGGAGACTAGCGCAAACCAATGATAGCAGTTCAGTGTTTGAAACATTTTTGCGTTGCGGATATGACTATTTTATGATAACATAGTCACGGGACTAGCCAGAGGGCATTGGCCTCTTTAGCACGACGTCACGTGTCATACAAAATGAATATCACCGACTTACACTGACACAAGAAATATTACTGTAACTCATTCCTACGGACAAATAGACCAACTGCTTTGCCATGAAAGCTATAAATGGAGTTGACAAAGTATCCAAAGAAATAGACCAAATGTTTTTGACTGGCAAAAAGTTTCTACAAACCATAGACCACACAAACAAAATATTTCGAAGTCCCTTTAATGGACTTTAATTTTTCCATTATAAACATGCAAAGTTGACAGGTCTCCTACCCGGAGCCCTCTAGCAATTGGCCTTATGTCATAATAGTGAAAGCAGTAATCTCCAAGCAGATCGTGGGGTTGGGAGATGGATACTCTCTGGCTAATGGATACAGCTTGGCCAATTTGATACTGTATTTTTGCCTATTCTTTTTTGCTACCCAACCCCAAGATCTGCTTGGAGATTATGAAAGCAGTACATCAAAGCAAGCAGAGCGCATTAAATGAAAGCAGGGAGAATTTGGGTCATTGACCTCATTTACCTACATCTCTTCTTCTTTTGTCATCCTTGACTAATCGAGGTGAAACATGATGGTATCACATTGTTTGTTTCAATATGATAACTTAGTTAACATCGTTGACGTGGCATTTGATTCCATCATTGAAGGTTTTTGAAATGCATGGTATAAACGTTATAAAAACGGAGAGCATAAAATGAAAGCTGATAATAAGAGAGAAATCCGAAAGGTCATTGACCCATTTACCATACCTGCCATACATACCTACGATGCAAAATTTCAATTCAATTCCATTCTATTCGGCAGCTTATGAAATATAATTGAAGACGGGAACTCTTGGAAAGGGTGGAAGTCGACAGCTGATTATTTATGACGCCAGTACATGTAAGATGCATATGTTAGATATATGACCGGAAATTGGAATTTGACAAGCTACCGTATACCTTAATTCTTTTTCATTTAATTTTCAACCCCCTAAAGGCTCTTATCAATTATGGGGATGCTAACACGATCTTGTAATTAGCAGAGAACGTGTCTGAAATGTTAGAAAAAAATTATCAAAATCACTCCTGATGTCATGTTCGGAGACAACACGTACACGTGTTGGAGGTCAGTGACCTAAAAACATAGAGGACAACCTTTGATATAAGAGATTCTGTATGTATATGAAGTCTAAAATTTACGCTAGAAAACCGTCATATATTATTGAAAGTAAATTATACATAATGATGAAATAAAACAGTGCGCATGAAATCCTTTTTTATTTCATTTTCAACCACCTGAAGGCGCTTATCAATTATGGGAATGTTACTCGTACAATTAGCAGCGAACGGGTCTGAAATGCTAGCAAAAATTCACTCCTGATGTCATATTTGGAGACAACAATACGTAAACGGCTCTGTCCTTGGTGCTGAATATCAGTCACATCGAACAACAAAATCCATGCTATATATAGCTATTTCCAACACGTGTTGGATCGAGGTCAGTGACCTGAAAACAACACTTCAAGACTTGCCCATATATGGAAACGTGCCATAGAAGACAGGCATCACTGAAAGAAAACGGCCCTGTTTTATTAAATTTTCGAACACCTAAAATCTCCTTATCAATTATGGACAGGTTAACACGAACATGCAGAGAATGTGCCTAAAATGTCTGAAATTATCAAAATCACAGGTTTGTTTATTCATTTATTCATTTCTACTTTTCTTTAGCCAGGGTGGTTACTTAGTGACTTAGTGACATATTAGCAGTGCTTTACAGTGGGGTTCTGAACAACATACTAGTGCATTACACACGACATTACATATAACACTTATATGCATAGACAAAACTTGGCCACAATCCATATTCATAGTTGGTGATGTTCCGAAACAACAAAACGTGTTGGAGGTCGGTGACCTGATAACATCACTTCAAAATTTATGAAACACGAATGAAATATTTTCAGCAAACTTTGAAATCAATTTTAAAAAGACTACTGAAAAACAAATCTGATCTTTAGGAAGGATTTTCACAGTTGTAAATGTACCGTATTATGTCGTGTTTCTTTACGTATGGTTTACAGTTATTCACAAATGCCGTATAGACAAATATGTTACTTATAACTTACATATCCAAGAAAGTTTTTTAATCATCATAATCATAAGAACTTGATTAGCATTTGGCAGACTTAGGACCTGAAGTATCGCTAATTCACAATTACAAAGTGTAAGGAATTTCTCAAAGGATTAAAGACTTATTTAACTTATATGTGCACATTGAAACTTTAATACCCTAGACAACAGGACAGACATATGCTTAGCTACAGTAACCATATCATCGGAAGCTCCCGGGTTTCTCTACGGTTTTGGGACTAGCTCACGCGGGGAAGGAATTTTTTACGGTGTTAGTTTCAATCCGTCTCTCCCGAATGCAGAACTAATCATGAGAAAGGCCGTCTGGAAAGATAGGCTGCCAGAAGAAAGACAAGAGCCGGTAAGACAACCCTAAGCCGGCCCGTGAGGTTACCGGGCTAGCGAACGCTTTAAATTCTAAAGCCTACACTCTATCTATCTAAATACACAGTAGAGACATGTTTCCCCGCCTCACCTTCTGGGACATTTGAAGTCGGCAGTCGACATCCGTTGACGTCATAGCCCGCTCAGGCTCATCCCCATAGAAACGTGACGTGCATGCATATATATGCACTATATGATGATAAACGCACTAAGCTGTTCAACCTTCTTTCCGCTTGCTCAACAGAATTTGTTACATTTCATGCTATAGATAAATTTTATTTCATTCTAGAAGGTAATAACCCTTACTGTGTACAAATAGGTAAATATCAAAGAATATTTAGACCTTAGGACAAGTAGTATAAGTTGATTCATCTATTGTATTGTACGTAGGTCAATTCTGTTACCCACGTATCGCTGTACTTTTTGTTGTGTCAATAATTAAGTTCTGTATATTGGAGTTTATTGAGCGCTCTAACTCTCCTTTTGCTATCTACAGGTTACAAGCCTTGTTTGTTTGTTTGTTTGTTTGTTTGTTTGTTTGTTTGTTTGTTTTTAAGAATGTCGATGTGGAATCAAAATACACGAACTTCTGAATATACCTGAAATGCAAAGTTATCAGCAGTGCTACGTATACATTTACTCCATCGTACCGTCAGTCTTTGTGGACTTCTCTCGCCTATATACTAAATGGTAATGACACAAGAGCGATTCTCGCTAGTAGGCTAAGTAGCGGCCGTTTTAAGAAAGACAGACGGACCTGGGACTTGGGGAAAAACGAGAAGTCAGTTATGCGCCAGGCTTTAACGTCTTTAAAGGCACCCAATGCAATTTCAGGCCGGCAAAACAAAAATCTACTAGTATTCTGGATGAGAAAATCTGTCTGATATTGACATTTACTGCCATTCTTAGCACATTTTTTGTCATCATTTAATACTTCAAGCGTTTGAAATAGCCCCGAAACAAGCTACGTGAGTAGTCCCTTTATTTTTTGTACCAAAAATAAATAGCTAGAACCAGCCTACGATACGAAATAACAAGCAACCGTTTTCCGTGAGCGACATCGCATTTTTGCCTCACAGATATCAGTATGCTACGGGATAGGGTTGATTCAATTTACTACATTAAAAAGAAATAACCAGAAAATTGACTTTGAAAATCGAGTTTTGCCGCCCTGAGATTGCATTCGATGCCTTTAAACAGTTAACAGTAGCAAGTATAGCTTCCATAGTGGGTAGGTTTATTGATTAATTGAGTCTAGTGGGAACGTCCTTGATCTAATTTTCGGTAGGGTTTTCCTCTAGCAACCTTTACTCCCTGGCTGCATCGAAGCAAAAAATAGGTTAAGGGCACAATTAGTGTGTATGTGTCCTTTTCGAGAGTTTTGTCAAGGACGTAAGTGGACAAAGTACTAGAGATCCAGAGCTCATTGTATCTGAGCTTTTACTATGTAAGTACCTTCCGGAAGAGGGGATTCCATTGCAGGGGTGTTTAAATGATCTGTACATATACATGTACTATAAATTCACAACTGGCAGAAAATATCAGTCATTCCAATCAATAATCCGTTGACATTAAGAAAAGAAAGAATTAACAGTTAACATTTCAATACCCTGTCATTGTTTTAGGTACATAATTCATTTTATGAATGGATGACTTTAGCACCCCGATTCGAAAATTGGCTTGCCCAAGACGAAGTGGAAGAGCCCCATGAGGAGGTTGCGAAGGCACGTGTGACGATACCATTTGGGTAAAAGTAGGGGTGCGGGAGAAATAGGTATACGCGGCTTCAAACTAATATCAGCTTTGTGTTGTAATATATTACTAATAGTACTCGTAGATACAACGTAATTGTAACATTCTAGATGCTATGTATCTTTCACGAAAGCTGTTGTTGTAGATGCTATTATATCTCCCTCCCCCTTTTGCAACAGTTGGAACAATCCTTACGATATACTTGAAGCTGAGCCTGTGGTAGCTGAAAGATACTGTAGTTTCGGTCAGTATACAGGCCTTATATGCCTTATAATTGTCGTATTTCGGTGATTATCATCCTCAAGAGAGCTGGTCTCGTCTATCACGTAAGTAAACTGACTTCGGAAACAAATCAAGTGCTCAAATATTCGACTGAACTTGGTTTATAAAGTTTCAGTTGCCGCGGGATTCCATAATTTTCAACTTTTGTCGGGAGTTTTTCATATTGACTATGACATTCACAAAGCTGCAAGTGTTACGGACAGAGCCACTTATATGCGCTTACTGTGGTGTAGTGGTCTATAGTGGTTTAAAGTCATCGGAATACGTCGAAATATCAAGGGAAAATGTGTGTTTATATAATTTGTCTTTTCCACATTTTGAAGTTTGACCACAACAAACGCAAACAATTTCGTATATTTTGAAGTCTGCCTAATAACTGCATCATTAATGAAATCATCATCTGTTGTACGGTATTTTTATTGGTAAGCCTAGAATTTTACTAACATATATGAAGGAGGTTAAACTTGTTGCATAAGTCCACTTTAAAATTCAGATTCGCGTTTGTACTTTACATTGTGATGCGCTTGTGACCTTTGACCGGACATGTTGCGGAAACTTGCGAAATCCTGACGAAATTATAAGCAATCTTCGGCTGTCTGTAACGTTAGAGAAATAACTTTATAGCTCAAGATGATCGCGTTTGTTCATATATGTTATATCATCCTACGGGACACGCTGAGAAACATTACAGACTCGTGGTTTTTGAAGAGGACCACTAGAGGTAACATGTTTTGTGTACGCCCCCCTCCCCACACCATATGAATTATAATATATGGTGTAACTTCTTGTTCTATTTCTTTACATCGTGTCAAATTATATACAATCACTTCCCATGTTTCGATAAATTTCAAATGTTTATTCATGGGAACATGTAAATATTTGAATGAAGCTATAGCTACAAGTATATAATTTCATCAACTTCATGATCAACATTTTCATATTTTTAGAATTTTGAAATTTTTGGGAATATTTTTGAATTTTCATATTTTTGAATTTCAGTTACTTCATAATGGCAGTCAAAACAATGTGGCACGCTCTTTATTGTAAGGCATGATCAGGTCTTTTTCTTTTTTCTTAATTCGTAGGCAGCAGCTCAGATTCAGTGTAGCTCGTAATCACAACATTCGCAGTAATGTATAATTCAATTGGCTGCTTTTATTTTATGTAAAGCGTAGGCAGTCAATTTTATGCAATGTAAAATCAAGACATACAGTGGACGTGGAAAATTTGGAGGTATTATGTGTTTTTTTACCTTTTCAAATTGTCACTGATTGAGGAATATTCTACTAACTGAAAATCTGTTAAAAAATTACTCGTAATGTAATTCGTAATCAGGCTGACATCGCTAAGAATATAACGTAATTCCTTATTGGCGCCAGGAACTTTCCATAATTCGTAATCACTACCCCCCGCCCATGCAGGGCCCCACAATGACTTTCAATTTGTCCCAACTAACAAGAACTTTCAACTTGTGCCAACTAATAAGTACTTTCAATTTGTGCCCACTAAAGCACTGTGTACTGAAAGAGACGGCTCAATAAATGGAGACACCATAGATGGGACAGACCCAAAAAGGACCAAAGAAGGTGAAAACGTTGAATTTCAAGACACAAATCTAGGAACAAAAGGCAGTCAGACTTGGAGACTCCCAGTAGAGGTACCAGACAAGGATTGGCTACAAGATTCTGCAGTGGAAAAGCTTAAGGGGAGTACTGAAGAAAATAGAACTGCTGACGAGAAAGTTGATGTAAAAATTCCAAAAGAGTGTTCTGAATCTAAATCCATCCCCGAGGTGTCTCCGACCTTCTTAGCAAACCTGAAAAGAACTAAAGAGAAAAGTAAAGAAGAAACGGAAGAGGAAAGGATGGCGGAGAGAAAGGACGAAGTGGCGCGGGAGCTGGTCGCACGTGGGGAAGCCATTTTGAAGATGAAAGTGAACAGGCGGAACTACACGTGGAGGGAGTGGTATGAGGATATAGACGTGCTGTGGTCTAACAATTGGTTCAACAGGTCTGCTGAACTTCTGCAGGTAAGAATTTGCAAGTGTGTACTGTGTACTGTGTAATCATGGTATGAAACATAAACCATGGTGTAATATTATACTGGAGTAAGAGTAAATTATGTCATACAATCATATGAGTATTAATCCATTCTATGATGTAATTTGATTGGGTCTTTCCCCATGATCATACAATACAGGACTGGAAACTGGCTGCTGTTTCACAAAGTGCAAAAAAAAGCTAAGAAGAAGCGCAAACAAAAAACAAAACAAAATTCTGCTTAGCTCCCGTCTGTCTATTTTTAACATCATAAAATTACAAAGAGGTCCTTCCTTCCTTGGTTGTTATCGTATGACAAAGAGACTACAAATCAGATTAATCTCAAATCCTATCCTATCCCTTTTAATCCTTTTCCAGGAAGGGTTTGTGATGGTGTCCAACCCGTACTGTTTTACCCTGTACCTGATGGAGGAGAGCCGTGGACTCCGCGCTGCCAAGTCCTACTCACTGGCCAATCACGTCATCACGGAGTTTGAGAACTGGCTGAGGAGGCAGAGCACCATGGGAAGGGTGAGCACTCTGGCACTTTTTTACTTTTTACTTTCGGGTACGGAAGTATTGCTTTGGGTAGCTGAGATATGGGGTTCTGTCAGTATGTTGACAGCACATGTCAATGACCCAGACCAGATGGCTGTCACCATAGTAACTAGTGCTGTAGCAGACACTTTGCAGTATTGGATATGTATGTAGCAAGTAGCAGGACAAAGTTAGAGGGGCTGGTCACAATATGTATGAGTGTGTTTAAGTGAATGAACAGAGCTGTAGATTGTTTGGCTAGGCCATATTAAGGTAAACATTATGTATTTGCTTTGCATTAATTTTACCTTTCTAGTATTGTAATGATCTGTCTGATCTTGTCCCAGAGTCCACGTTATGAGATAACATCCCACATGAAGCTCCAGGCAGTGAAGATTGGGATGGTGGGACATGCCAACCTGTTTGACCCACTCTGTAGAGTCTTCCATCTCATTGGACCCGGGAACGAGTTTCTAGCAGAACATGTGGAGATTCTGTTACACAAGCAGCAATATAAAGAGGTACTTTACTTCCTGGACAGAAGTACATGTATTGTTTTGGGCGGCACTGGTTAAGGGGCAGGTTGTATGTATTCTAATCTTAAGCAGCAAGGATTGGAAGCAAGTAGGCAGAGATTGGGTTTGAATGTGTACTGTGTAATCGTGGTATGAAACATATTCAACCATGGAGTCTCAAAGCAATGCTCTGAAAACGTAAAAAGGAGGCAAAGACATTAAATGGTTGGACCTGTCATGTTATGAGAAATTTTTTAGTTCTTCTCTTCATGTTCTTTGTACTTACAGGCCATTCATTGTGCAACCAAGCTACAGCTTCAAAAGTTCTTCGTCTTTGAGGAGGTATGTTGTTACTAGTATTACTAGTATCCTTTATAGCCTGGTGTTAAATTCTTTCTGTATTATATTGTCTCATGAAGAGTGCAGGTGGCAGGATTTCGAAGATTGATTTGACTAAGTTCACAAGAAATGGGCCCCCTGACTTCTAGTGTTGATATCTCATGTTCTGGACATACATGTACTATGGTCAAGATTTTTGAATCGAAGATAGCTGTTATGCTCTGGAAGAAGTGACATAAGTTTGGTCTCCCTAGCAGTTTGTTCTGTAACTGCATTTTGAGAGAGCATGAGACTACTAGTACCGGGTAATAACATTTTTATCAATTATTAATTTTGCAATCTTCCTCCTGGAATATTGTTTCGTTACAGATCGCTGTGCCCTTGATTTTCCAAGACAAGGTCAACATGGTAGAGAGCTACATTCAAGGTCACCATGACCTTCAGGTACTGATGGTGCAGTTGATTGACAGCTGGTGTGCACAAGACTTTCGTATGGACGACTATCTGAGGTAAGCACTAGCACTGGAAACTGACTGCTGTTTCACAAACTCCAAAAAAGCTAAGAGATAGGTATTAGAAGTATTGTTTTGGGTGGCGTTGGTTTATGGGGAGTTTGTATGTATCTTGTCCTGAGCAGCGAGGATTGGAAGTGAGTGGGTTTCAGTTGATTGACTGGGTTGTGACCCTCTATGCTCTGGGTGGTAGGATGTGGTATGGGGTCGCCAGGAATGTGTACTGTGTAATCATGGTATGAAACATAAACCATGGTGTAATACGCTAGCAAGTTACATCATACAATTGTATGAGTAATTTCCCCACAATCATACAGTACAGTTCCAAGACATTCACAGAAACCCAAAACACTTCCCGGAAGTCTGAAATCTCCAATTTCAAATTTATTGTTACCATAATTTTACAGAATCAGTTTTAATAAGATAAAATCAATGACTTTTGCTTTTCTTGTATGGAAACTAGTGAGAGCACAGTTCCCTACATCAAGAGAGAGAAGCTGAAAAGACGTCACCTGACCAAGCTAGCAGCTCGACTCATCAAGCAATACAGTCTCCCCCCAGGTAAGGGCTCCTGTTCTTACCACTGTCATAGGTGTTTCTCATCTTTCTTCATGTAAACTCGAATGTTGAAGACAAATAGGCAGTAGCTTGTTTTGCTAACATTACAGTACAATGTATAAATAAATCTTCTTTTGTGAATTTGATATGTCCAGACTGAAACAATATATCTAATGTACTTTGGCAGCATGGTTTTTCCTTTTTGATGGTTACTTGCAATTACTGAAGTCATTTTTCCTAAGGCCTAGGAAAAAACATGTTGTGTTTCTGGTTTCCTGACCGACCTTAGCAAAAACTTATTTTTGCTAGGGTTGGTCATAAGCTCATAAAATTTTTTATCTGAATTTCAAACCCTCCGAAACCTTATTTCATGCGTTTTCAGAAGCAAATATTTATTGAGTAAATTGGATGAAATATTTGTCCCTTCCCCACAAGCAAACGAAAGAACGGGTCCTGGAGACAGCCCTGGTCCTGATGCATTTCAGTTTTACATTGTTCAATTGTATTTGTTGGACCAGTTCAGCCAAAATCTTAAAAAAAAATACTATATCCACAATGTACCTACCAACCCTAGTTTTTTCAGGACTGTAACTGGAAACACAACGTTCTTTTTCCTAGGCCTCATCACAAGTTTGCTGGTGTCCTTTCTGAACATTTTCCTAAATCTGTTTTTCAGAGCTGTGTCCTAATGTAAACATACACAGGAATCTTGGTGGTTTGAAGTTCATTCTGTACAAGAATTACATACAGGTATGTTCCAAAAATTGACAGAATATGATCTCTTACTCTGTAAACTATTTCTCAGTTGTTCTGTGAATCTTGATTTTTCTGGTGCTCATATTTTATCACAAGAACAAGTGAATCAGGTAAAGGTAAAGGTAGTCCCATAGCCTTTTTGAGGCCGTAGGGACAGTGGGTTGTTAATCCACTGTGTCGTGGGCACAGTGTTGGAAGGCAGAGCCCATTCCTCTCCTTCCATTGCCCTTTACCTCTAATTTTACACCTGGGTGGAGTGAGGAATGTCATGTAAAGTCCTTTTCCCAAGGACACAATGTTTAGCCAGAAATGCCAGGGATTGAACCCATGACCTCGCGATCTCGTGTCCCCTAGCCTAGCCACTCGACCATTTGTCGCCACAAGCGAATTACCAATTCTTTGACTGTATACATGATTTGTTTTGTTTTGTTCAGAAATTGTAACATGACAATACAAAGTGTGCACTAGGCAGCAAGTATGCTGGTAGCATGCACACCTAACACATAATACTCATTTACACCTGAGTCAAGTGAGGAAAGTCGTGTAAATGATTAATGTCAATGTGTGACGAAGCAACATCTGGAAAAAAATAAGTAACCTTGTGATGATCAGAAAAATGTTAACAACTGTTGTTTTCTTTCCCTTGTAGGGTGGACTGGGATCAGACAATTTAGATGAACTGATACAGGTTTGTATATAATTATGTCCCATTGCTATCTTGAGTTTCTATCTTTGACAGCTTCTATGTGTTGCAAAAACATGTTCGGAAATTACTACAATTTGCCGGGTCATCATACTCAAGATACAAATTATTCTGAGAATGCACAGAGTCTGAATAGAAGTCCAATACTTACTCATAGCTGTAGCTCAAGTGATGATAGCACTTATAGAGTTTCATTGCAAGCCGAACAAAACGTATCCTTCCCAGTTGAGTTGACAGTACAAAGAAGTGATGTTATCATATAGAAATATCAATCTGTCTTTTCACATCCTGGAGTTTTTGTCTATATTTCGGCAAATATTGTCTGTGTTTATGACTGAAACTCATTTTTTACATAAATATAGACAAAAAAACTAAAGGATGTAAAAATAAAGATGGACATTTCAATAATAAACACAGTTCTTTACTTGCACATCCTTTTTGCTTATCAAACAAAACCGTTATCTGTGCCAGTGGAAATTACCTGGTTGTCCCACAGTTTGGTAGATGAGATAGTGATGTCAGTATTCATTGTCAGCTTCTGATTGGAAAAAGATAATGCTTCTGAAGTCCATTTGACTGTGATAACGTATTTATGAATTTTATGTGTGTATGAATGTATGAATGTATGTGTGTGTGTGTGTGTGTGTGTGTGTGTGTGTGTGTGTGTACATGTGCATGTGTGTGTATATATACATATATATGTAAATATGTGTGTGTGTGTGTGTATGTACTGTGTTACAGCAATCTGTACTGTGTTACAGCAATCTGTAGGGGACAGCCCCTTCCTACATGACAGCTAGTGCACCTGTTAAAGAGATATTCTGTACTGTGCTCCACAGCAATCTGTAGGGGACAGCCCCTTCCTACACGACAGCTAGTGGACCTGTTACAGAGATATTCTGTACTGTGTTCTACAGCAATCTGTAGGGGACAGCCCCTTCCTACAGGAGCAGCTAGTGGACCTGTTAAAGAGATATTCTGTACTGTACTCCACAGCAATCTGTAGGGGACAGCCCCTTCCTACAGGAACAGCTAGTGGACCTGCTAGTGGGGTATAATGACATGGAGGCTGCAGCACAGTGGGCTAGGAGGTGCAACCTTCCCAGCGAGCGACTTCCACCAGGAGTTGCTCAAGCCATGGAAAGACTGGCAGAGGAGCCTGGGTAAGTTTGGTAAAAAGGTAAAGGTAGCCCCATAGCATTTTTGAGGCCATAGGGGCATTGGGTTGTTAGTCCACTGTCTAAGGCACAGTATTGGAAGGTGGAGCCCATCTCTCTCCTTCCATCACCTTTTACCTCCCTAACAAAAGTCAGGTACCCATTTTACACCCGGGTGGAGTGAGGAAAGTTGTGTAAATGTCAGCGCTGCTTTGAGTCTTAAACTCGTAAATTTGACCAAAAAAAAACTAAATGGATTTAAAGTAAGCATAACAATTTATTCTCTATAATACTCGCTTCTGGACCGGAGTGCTCCTTTTTAATTAATGATTTGTATCCGCTACTGTCCTCAGATCATCAGGCGAAGTTGGTGGGGAAAACTGGGAAGATGAAGTGGAGGATGTGGAGACCAGGTAAGGGACAGTTCAGTAGAGATTGTAGGTGAAGATGTGGAGAACAAGTAAGGGACAGTTCAGTACACATGCTGGGGGAGGGTAGTATAACAATATACAGTTCAACCTCAACAAGTGCTGACCAATGTGACCACTTTTTGGTGCCATTGACACAAGCATTAAGAATCCTGTCTATAGTGACCACCTGTCTACATAGACCAGATTTTATCAACGAGTAGTAGTTACCTTTTGTGCATGTTACTACTGAAAGCATGCCTCTTGTGTTTTCTTTCTGCTAACGTACAGCTACATGTATAACATTGCTTGTAGAATGACATCCTATCTATTCACATGTGCACAGGTACTATCAGATGCCTCTACACATGGAGTTCATCGAACTTGTTGGCACAGAAAAGGGTCTCAACAGCTGTGCACAAAGACTCCTTCAAGTAGGTGCAAGACTATACTGAGAAGTATTTTCCACAAAGACTTGTCTTTTGTGCTACGTTGGAACAAAAGCTACATTTTCCTGAATGTATTGGGTACCCAGGGTTTTAGCTTCAGTGGGAATCAGTTAGATATACAGTTCCTGAGCCAATGTATATCAATTGTAAGTTCTCTGCTAGACTTTACGACATCTATGCCTTGACGTGTTGAAAATGAAACCACTGATACTGTATCATTCATATCAAGAACAGATAAACAATGTTTACCCTGTTTATTACTTCTGGGATGGAAGTATTGTTTTGGGCGGCACTGGTTTAGGGAGAGGTTGTATGTATCTTGTCCTCGGCAGCAAGGGCTGGAAGTGAGTGGGCAGAGATTGGGTTTCAATTCATTGATATAGTTGTGACATTGGTGGTAGGATGTGGTATGAGGTCACTAGGAATGTGTACTGTGTAATCATGGTATGAAACGTAAACCATGGTGTAATACCAGAGGAAGTTTTGTCATACAATCATATGAGTAATAATCTAATCGGGTATTTCATACAATACAGTTCCAATGCAATACATTCACAAAAACCCCAAAGACTTCCCAGAAATCTCTGATTTCTTGTTTAACCATTTTCCAGCCGGGGACCGTCATAGGTTTAGACGCCGAGTGGAGACCTTCATTTGGGAACACATTAATCACTCAGAGGTGAGAACATCAAAGTTTTGTATTAATTCATTGATTTTTCTCAGTAATAACATCAAATCCCAGTCTATATAATGCTGCTTCCACAAATGTGGTAAAACTCAATATATATAGCCTTGTTATGCGGAATAACCGGAGCTTTCTGCTACTCCAGGGTTTCCATAGTGCAGCTAGCCATCAAAGACAAGGTGTACATTCTGGACATGATTGCATTGGTACAGAACACAGAAATGGGAAGGTTGCAGCACTTCTTTTCCAGCCTCCTAGTCAGTCAAGACGTCATCATTCTAGGTAAGCAAAAGAACATGTGTTAGTTTTACTTCTGGGACAGAAGTATTGTTTTGGGTGGCACTGGGTTTAGAAGGAGTTTGTATGTATCTCGTTGTCAGAAGCAAGGAAAGTGAGTGGGCAGAAATTGGGTTTTAGTTGATTGACAGGGTTGTGATCCAGTATGCCCTGGGTGGTAGGATGTGGTATGAGGTCGCCAGGAATGTGTACTGTGTAATCATGGTATGAATCCTTAATCAAAGTGTAATACAGGAGTAAGCATACAATTGTCTGAATAATGACCCATTCTATGATGTAATTCAATCAGGTATTTCCCCATGATCATACAATACAGTTCCAATACATTCACAAAAACCCCTAAACGCTTCCTGAAAATCTGAAATCTCTGATTTCTTGTGAATGGATGTTTTACCAGAATGAGCTACTTCTTCTGGACTGTACCACTCAGAACAGTAGGTAAGGATGGTATGGCTCAAAAGTGTTCAGGACTTTTCTCAGTGACATTGTGCTGGATATTCCCTGGCCTTTCAATGCCTCATTTGAATAGAACACAAATAAAAAAAATGTAGTTTTTGGCAACTTTATTCTGCAAGACAGTAAGACCTCTTTTGTCAACATGTACTATTTTGCTAGGTTATGGAATAGACGGAGACTTCCAGATGTTGGGCAGGTCCTATCCTTTTCTCAGGGAGGCCTTGTCTAAACGGAAGAGGGTCATCGACCTCTCACATGTAGCCATGAGGGTGAGTTTTAGTTTTAACGAACATATGCATGTTTTGTACTGTATTTGTGTGGAGTCCAGTACTTTCATGTTAGCCTGGAGTCCAGCCGTGTTAGCTTTGGTCTGCGGGGTAGCAGATCTTGGGGAGTGGACCAAAGCTAACAAGGCTGGACACCAGGCTACTTTCATGTAAGCTTGATGAAGTCTTGTCAATCTTTCTTCAAAGGTCGTCTTGATTTGTTTTGACCTTGAGTTAAAAAATTTTTTCATCCCAGATCCACAGAGCTGATCCTGCTCTGCTGACGTTTGATGCCGGAGACACGACTGACACCGATCTCCCAGGTGGAGCCACGGTGAAATCCGACGCCAGCGGGCTGTCTCAGCTGGTTCAGCAGTGCTTGGGTCTTCCTCTCGCCAAAACCGAACAACTGTCCGACTGGGAGAGACGTCCCCTTCGGAAGGCTCAGCTCCTATATGCCTGTGAGTAATGGTCATTTGCATAAAAGTACAGTCAAACCTGTACAAGTGACCATCTCTACACAAGGACCACCTGGCCAATGTGACCACTTTTTGATAATTTTTTCCATTGACACAATATGGAAGTGAGTGGGTGGAGATTGGGTTTCAGTTGATTGACAGTGTTGTGACCAGGTATGCCCTGTGTGGTAGGTTGTGTTCACCAGGAATGTGTACTGTGTAATCATGGTATGAAACATAAACCATGGTGTAATACTGGAGTAAGTTACTAGTATGTCATACAATCATGATTGTGAATATTTCCCCAGTGATCATACAATACAGTTCCAATACATTCACGGGTACCCAAAACACTTCCCGGAAGTCTGAAATCTCGGATTTCTCGTTTTTTTCTAGCACTGGATGCGTACTGCCTTTTAAAGGTTTATGATGTCCTGACCAAGAGAGTGAAGGATGCTGGGATAGCCATAGACTTTGAAGCCCCTGCAACCGGCAAGAAAAGCACAAGTAGTGGTGACAAGTCCAAGAAGGATAAGAAGAAGAAGAAGGGAGACGGCAAGGGGCCTAGGAAGCCTCCCTCTGCACCTTGGAGTAACACAGGTTTGTAGTAGCGTGTAGTTCAGTGGTTAGCAACCCTGCCTCTGGATCGAGAGGTTGGGAGTGTGAATTTTGACTGTAACTGCTCATCCAACGTGCACGCTAAGGGTCACAGTCCTTAGGATGGGATGTTAAGATGTGGCCCACTGTTCATTGTGCTTGTCGAAAAGAGCTAGGGGAATTTCTCTGGTATAACAAAGTAAGTACTGTACATAGCATCTGTCTTCTCTGTCATAACCGGTGGAAGGATAGCTCTTCAGTGAGCTAAAACTGGATTGAGATCACTTTCCTTTTCTTCACAGGTGGTGTGAGAAGTGGTGCAGCCCCGGAAAAACCGTCGAGCCCCCCCATACGTCCGGGTGAGTTGGCCGTAGTGTGTGACACCATGCTCCAGGGGATGGGACGGCAGCTCAGGTGCTGCGGAGTCGACGTCAGGATACTGGAGAACTCGGACGATCATGATCGGGCAGCTGAGGTAGGCTACTCGTGAAAACTTCTAGAAAACTTCTAAAAATTCCAGAAAACTTACTTACCCAAGAACCATCTCAAGAGACACTGGATTCGATATAGAAGATCTTAAATCAACTATGGCTGACAGATCGTTGTGGAGTGCAGTCATGCAACATCTAACCCCGCCCGACAGAGACGACGGATGATGATGATGAGGCTACTCGTATTTACTGTAAATTATTTATTTTAGCTGTGGTTTTATTTCGCGGTAGGAGGAAAAATGATTTTTTTGTGGTTGGAACAATTCTGTTGGGCAGCAGCAGTACATTGAAAACTCATGAATTCGCTGTGGAGAGGTAACTGCAAAAATAGAATCGTTGCAAAAGTTTTAAGATTCACAGTAAATAATTTGTAGAATAGTCATGTATAAATAGTGTTTTGTATGTAGAGCAAAGAATTATAGAAGATTGATTTGAACTTATTGATTCAGATTGCCAGAGCAGAGAAGAGAATCATCCTGACTTGTGGCATGCCTTACCAAACGGTGAGTTTGTACGTTTTTTTTGTCTTGTCTAGAGCACTTTAGTTATGATGCACAGTAGAAAGCTATATTTTCCCCAGTCTGTTAAAGGAAAAAATTTCTTTTAATAGAAAATTTTGCTGGCAACCACTGTACAAAGTTTAACTGATCTCTCTCCCTTTTTTATGAGAAAAATCCCAGAACAAGGAGATTGTATTCATAGGGCCAATACCTGTATCTGTTTTCACCTGTGCAGCTGAGGTCTCAGGTGGGCGAAGGCAGGTGCCTGTGTTTAGACTCAGGTGTAGGACCCAGGGAACAGGTGCTGCAGGTGCTCCAACACTTCAATGTCAAGGTCACGCAGAGAGACATTTTCAGCAGGTGTCAGGTGGGTCATAAATCATGTTACACTTGCACTTCTGGGTTTCTAATTGTTGCCATGCTGCAGTTCATATGCATCATGCAAGGTGGCAGTTATGTACTGTATTTTGTGGGTGCCCTATACATGTGTATGCTTTCAAAGTGAAATGGATAGAGCTTGATGTATTACAAGTTGTGCAGAGGGAAAGGTTTGGGAATCTGAACATTTTGTGGTAAATCACAAATGAAGAATAGAAAGGAGTGTGCAAACTGTTAATTCAAACTTTGTTTGAAAACTCGTGCTGAAGGCTTAATTGCAATGGAACACACATAAACGACAACGAAAAAAAGTTTAAAATGTCTAGTCTGTAGATCTATCTATCTGATCTAAGCACATTACTGAGAGGCTGACTTCCTCTATTGCTTATGAATAGTTGCACATTTTTAATGATAAGTGGCTTTTTTTATCTTAGTAGAAATGTAGTTCTTTGGAAATCTTCTAGATACTGAAAGCTTGGGGAGGTTGTGGTAACTGTTTCAGAAAGCCTGTTTCTTTCAGTCTCATAATGAGGGCATTTACAAATAAAACGTGATTATCTGAACACACTTCACATCAAGGTGTGAACGATCAGACTCTAACGAGGTGCTAATTAATTTGTTGATCTTAGGTCTTAGTCCAAACTTCTTGAATTACTAGTAATCTAAGTCTTGTTTTGAAGGCTTAGTAGATTTTGGAAGAGATAGAGAATTTCCTAAATATGCTGACATTGTGGGAAAGCAATCTTTGCAGATGTTGTTGTTATTTGTGGACCCTGCAGAACCTTGCGTTTCAAAACAAACAAACAAACAAAAAACATGAGTTACCACCCATGAAATAAAACTTACATTTGTGTGCCATATTTCATCAACTGCATTGAGATAACTCTGACATCTATAGTGGTGACATTGCAGTCTACTTGTGGGGCGACTGTTGTGACTGATAACACACGGGCACACTTGATCTACAGTCCTGATCTACAAGGTGTTTTGACACTTGTCATGGATTAAACCCCGTGGTTATTTTGGTAGGGAGTCCGTGTATGAGAAGGGTGGGAAAAGAGGAAGACCAACAGTGGTGTGTGTGTGGTAAACACGGTTAGAGGCCTTCCTGCTGTGAACAAGTGTGAACACCATTCACGCTTCATTACCAAAGTCAACGGCACGGACTTCCACGCATATTTTGATGACATGGTGGTCCTGTACTGTAGTTAGATTGCAACAGTGTCTATGGGAATATTCCAAGACCATTTTATGCAGGCATGGTGGCAACCTTTCTTGGCATAATAGTGCCACCATACTAATTTATAATCTCCAAGCAGATCTTTTGGTGGCTGCAAGACAGTATCAAATTGGCAAGACACTGTAGACAGTATCAAATTGGCAGGGCAGTATCCATTTGCCACCTGGTGAAAAAAAAAGACACCAATACAAAAAAGAAAGCCTGATAAAAAAAACGCCTAAGCCAAATCCTATACCTCTGCTTGGAGAGTAATGAAGGTAAAGCAAGAAGGTTTAAACCTCCTTGGTGATGGGGTGTTCATAGCCTCCTTCCCAGACTTGTGCGGTGGTGGTGTTAATTTTTTTGGGAAGCACTGATACATGATTTTTACGCGGGCTACGAAGAGAGAGTTTTGTTGCTGAGGGTGTATACTCTGCAGCATAACTCCCTCCGCTGCAAAACTCCCTCTGTCGTAGAACTGCAAGGACACAACATCGGGCATGTCAGGGGATCGAACCCTGGACCTCTTGGTTCTGAACCATTACACCACGCAATGCCATTTCTTCCATATTGAAAATGTAAAACTTTTATATGTACATGTACATGTGTTACACTTGAAGCAAAGCCATGGTTCTGCAATCATTCTGATTTCTGCTGTTGATTCTGCAATACAGCCCTAAGATATGTAAGATTTTGCCACTGTTGTTTATACTGCTGAAGCATGAAAAATTCTTCCAGCAATACTGTAGCCATTTCCTCTTATCTTAACCAAACAGAGCTGGAAATAAGCTTAACCAGATTTGGCCAAGATTTGGTATGGGAACTGAGCAATGCACACAAACAGATTGGGCCAATTAGGAATTAGTAACTAAGCCGATTGTGTGCACAGCCTGGCTATGGTTTGTACAGCACATCTGGAGGTGGGAAAATATGTTACTAAAACTGGCTTGGTTTACACTGGCGCACAGGTGTACTCTACTAAGTCTTTGGGTAGGACTTAAAAGAAGAGCTAACGCAAATATGGTTTTATCATTTGACACCAATGGTAGTCTGATAGTATATGTATTTTGAAACTGTAGAAATCTTCACCATCTTCCACTATCCTTAGGAAACAACCCGATTTGTCTGGACTGAAACTGTATAGCTTGGATTGAAGTGAAGAAGTATTCAGATAGGAAAGGAAAGTGATTTTGATCCAGTTTTAGCTCGCTGAAGAGCTACTCTTCCACTGGTCGTGACAGAGAAGACAGACATTATGTACAGTATTTATTGGTTCATTGCACTGGGAAAATTCCCCTAGCTCTTTCAATAAGTACAATATACAGTGGACCACGGCTTAACGTCCCGTCGTAAGGACTGCGACCCTTTCCTGTAGCATGCATGCTGGCTGAGCGAGAAAAGCCGGGATTCAAACTCCTAACCTCTTAATCTTTGGCAGGGTTGCTAGCCACTACTCTCCAAGCAGAGGTAGGGTTTTGGGCTTATTTTTGGCGTGTTTTTAGGCTTTTTTATCAGGCTTTCTTTTTTCACTGAATTTTTTTTTCCACTCACGAGTGGAAAAAAAAATTCAGTGAAAAAAGAAAGCCCGATAAAAAAGCCTAAAAACACGCCAAAAATAAGCCCAAAACCCTACCTCTGCTTGGAGAGTAGCTAGCCACTAGACTACACACACTTACGTACTACTAGATATTTCATGATTCCGAAGTCATATCGGACACAACCCTTCAAGAATCTTAATGCCAGTGAAGACAAGCCAAGATACATTGTAATCTCTCAAGAGCGCCATGTTTCCTATGTATTCACAAACTGCGCAGTCATGATTTCAAAATAGACACCATCCTTCATACAACTCTGTGTCAGTGAAGGCAAGCCAAGATACATCAGTCCCTTGGCCACCCATGGAATTGTAACAACAAGGGGGATTGGTGGATGTTTGAACGTGCAGTTGGCACCCACATCTGTCAATGTCAAGTTCAACAGGTGGCTCAGACATCATTCTACATGTTTGTGTATCTTGAGTACATATATATCCATTTCTTCAGAAGTTGTGTGGTACAATGTTTCTTCAAACTACACATACATCCTGTAGAGATATACACAAAGGGTTTGGCAATGTTGAGATTTGTCTAGATTTGTCAGTTCAATATATGTTTAGTTCTACCATAGCTGTTGATTTTGATGAGATTTACTAGCAACAAGGTAAAAATGCAAGCAATGTGTACTGTAGAAAAAAGTCATACTTCATACCCTTTCCTGAGGTGATAAGGAAAATAAACAATAAGTACACTGTGTAGATTTTGTACTATATCATAGTCTCCTGCGAGACGTATGATTGCCTATAATGTACTAAGGAAGCATTAGAAGAAGAAGTGTCTAAAATGGTCATTTAAAGGCATTTTCTGGGCATCAAAACTGGATTTTCAAAGTCAAGATTCTAGTCAATAGTTACATGTACATGGTATGATTAACCAAAACTATCCTAATCTATATCAACCTTGGTTGAGAAAAAATGCGATGTCGTCAAGTGGTGAGAACTCTGCATGCTCTCGGTGTGGCTGGTGGTGCAGCCATTTTTTCAAATCTGACCGCACGCAAATCTGACCGATGGGTCCCGAACGCTTCTGGAGATTTAGTCACGTGATCTTCCGTAACCTTTCTGACCCAGCGTGCGAATGGTTGGATGCCGTGTTGTTTCAACGTAATACACGCAGACCTGTCCACTTCTCTCCAAAATTCACTTTGTCACAGGGCTGTCTCCAGGACCCGTCCCTCTGTACCAGGATGGAAAGTTGCTTGTTAGGACTGACAAAAATTTCACCCCGTCCGTCCCCAAAAATTGTCATGACACAAAAATACAGTTTCGCAAGCAATTTTTCCTTCCAAATTGGTGAAACAGTGCTTCAGAAGGTTGGAAATTAAAAAGTTTTGTTCTCTTCAGGTCTTCAAAAATGAGTGGGGAGGACAGAAATTTAAATCTGAAGACAGCTCTGTTTTGTCCTCTGTTTGGTTGACAGGTTTTTGGGAAGTAACTTTTCCCAGGATGGCACGGTCCCTGCACAGGTATGCTTTATCCCCAGGTGGGCTGGCCTGTCATGGAAAAGTTGGCCCTACCTTGCCCGCGCCCGTGTTCCCTACACCGGGAACATGGGCGCGGGAAATTAAAGAAAGGACATGGTACACTGGCCGACAAAGGACAGTTTGTGTATGTAACCTCCCAGCCATGTTATGGGGACAGGAGGATACCTATGTATCAGGTGAAGATATGCCAGGTGAACAATCGCTGGGCAGGCCGCCAGCAAGGAGGTGCAGTTTGAAGCACTGCTTGTCAAATGTATAACCATGCTTCCGGGTTACAGTCAACGGAGAAGACTTTGAAGGCAGAAGTTCCATTTTTGACATTTGTGACAGTTTTATTTTTGCGACGACTTCTTCACCTTGAAATCGTGACACCATGAATATGCATTTCCAATGTATTACTACTGTATCACAGAATTATTTCGACCACGAATTTTAAAGCTTGGGAAAGTTTGTTCTCTCTAAGTGCTACTTCTTGCTAAGAAAGATGTACAAGATTTTTGTAAGATGTACATATGTAACAGTTAATTGGAAAGAGAGGTAGATAGAGACAGCTAGAGCAAATGTTTCAAGGCTACAGTAAATTGTATCATCTTAACTATTCCAAACTTCTCATAGATCAGTGACTACTTCCCAAAATTTCCCACCCTTCGCACCACTTGCGCTGCACCTGCATTCCTAACGGGAAAGTCCGTGCGACGTTTCCTGTGCCGTGCCGCCCTCTACACGTGTCCCGCCACGCTGGTCCTGGTACGCGGCATGCCACGCTTTCTGCCGTGTCAAGAGACGAGAGTAAAGGCCCTAGTAAAGGCCATATCAAGCCTTTACTTGGGACCCAGGCAGAAAAATTAGACTACAGGGCTATAGAGTTTATAGACTTTCAAAAGTTTAGAAAGTCTTTCAAAAGTTTAGAAAGTCTTTCGAATCTATTTCCACACCTTTCTAGTATATAGGGCGGTGCCTATCACTGTATCTTTAACCTTTGGGCCACACAGTTTTAACACTTTCAAGTACAGGTATCAAGATAGTAAAAGCCTTACTTCTATTGAGGTGAAGCTTCTTGTTTGTAGACTAGGCCTGATACTCCAGTGACATAATAAAAACAAACCATCACAGAAAAGGATTTTTTTAGAATTATGTTATTTCTATGATGTTAAGACACTGATAAGATGTTTTCTCATAAGTTTAAGATACAGTTAAATAGCCTTGAACTGCCCAGTTCTTGTCCCTTTAAAGGCATGTAGAGGTGCTCATAGGTGTGGAATGCCTTGGATGTCCAGGTTTTGTTACATCTCCACACTTTTAAGTTCCTCCAGGCATACCAGGGGTCTCCCTCGGAAGACTTGCTGCAACTTGAGGGTGTTCTGACGTGAAGTAAACTTTTCTCTTCCATTTCAAAGGAAAGTGCCGCTTCTATGTGACTGTGACATGCCATCGTGATTCAGCAATTCAACAATCTAGCAGTACCAATGGTAATGCATACTGATGTTCTACTGGGGGGGGGGCAGTTAGTTTGGCTTGTAGTAAACCCCATATAGTTCTTCAGTAGTACTCTCCAAGCAGAAGCTAGGGGAGGTTTTCAGAGTTTTTTCTTTTAGCTTTTGAAGGTATTTTTTTTTGGGGGGGGGGGCTTTCTATTTTGTTGGTTTTCCTTTCCCTTTCCTAGCACAAAAAAATTTTATCTTTTAAAATAGTCCAGAAACAGGCCTAACCTGGTGAAAATACAAAGGTACAAATAAATCTATGGGCACTATTATATACCTCAAATTTTGGTGTGGGAGGTAAATTTCTAAAGGGTTGAATAAAATATGAGGAATACAAAAGAAAGTGGACCACACTTGTAGAAAGCTCATTGCGAATAGTTTATATAACACACCTATTAAAGCCTGTTTCCATCTCACCAGTAGCTGGTAACCAACAATGTGTGGTTAGATAGGTGATATCCGAGCTGTCAAATGCTATTACAGCTGACGGACAGAGAGTCGTGGGAAAAACCTGACACACATTCCTTCCTCAATTATTGATTCTGTTCAATAAATTATCAATAGAAGTGCTTCAAACGTTATAGTCTATTGACCAATTTGTTGTAGTTTTTCTTACTTTTTGGACGGGAATTCTCCAGTGAAACAATACATGTTTAAGGTGACCTGTGGTTGTTGAAAGCGTTTGGAACCTGTCCCTGACACCACTTGGTGTAGCGTTTCTTGTATGTTTGTATAGCTGAGAGGCAGTGTTGGTTTGTTTATATAGCTGATCAGCACCACTTGACAGCCCTGATATTTTTTTCCTTCCAACTGGAGCAGGAAAATTGATGAAGGTGTTTGACTTTGGTGAGAGATCAACAGCAAGTTTCCTTCACGATGATCGGTTGTTTGTTGAGACTGAACTGTAGCTTTCTCAAGAATTGATGCCGTGCTGGATTGAAGCCACGCGAAATAGTGGTGTTCATTTGGCAAGCACAAGTGGGGAGTAAAGGCCTTGCAGAACAGTATACTAGCTAGTGTCTGAATTGCACCGTTTTAACAAAAGTTTGCATGAAAGCTACATACAGTTTGCATAAAAGTGTACGTACAGTTCTATTATGTTGGCTTTTCTTTCAGTACTCTAGCCACCTACATATACCTCAATGTTGTGCAATTGGGAACTCTCACAGGTAAAAATGAGTACCTAGCTCTGGTTAGGGACGTCCCTCAGATAAGACATTAAATGGAGGTCCCGTGTTTGAGGAGAGCCACACCCTTCCTATGTACGAAACCCACCACACCTTTCTTTCATCAGTGACTGAGAATTGTTTTGCTAGATGTCTAACCTTCATTGATAGCCTGGTTACCAGTACTCTGAGCATCCTAGAGATACCAGCGACCCTTCGATGGTCTGGCTACCAGGCTACATCATTGACATACTTATGATAATAAGAACTTTCCTTGGTACAACTCTGAGAGGGAAGAAAACTTATAATGTGTACTGCCATATGGAAAATCTTCTTGAACCCTTTCGATAATCAAACTCCTCAAGCATGTCGGATTGGCTGCTGTCTACACTCCTTGGTCTGATTCTGTCAGCGAACCACAGCTCATACTTTACCATGTGATTATTGTGATACGTCCGCAGCGTTGACACGTCACAAACAACCTGGTTCTGACTGGCACATAGGCATCTCTGGTGTGTCAGGGTTTTGGAACAGAAAATATAGGTACTACTAACTGTAAATCGTGAAATGGTCGCGGTGGTTTTAATTTTGTGGTGACCTTTGGTAATAAAACCACCGTGCAAGTAGATATATTTACTGTAACACATCTATTGTACAATGTATGTATAGTCTGAGTCACTTATCCTGACAGGGGGATTCCCATGTAAAACATCTATCAGTTAGACTCCAGTACTAGTAGAAAAAAGTTTTTATAGGGAAAATGCAATGCTTTTGTGTAACGTCCTTCTTATGTAACAATATGTCCAAGACTAGGAAAGATATTGTTACCAGGTGATACTGTAAATTGTGAAACTTTTGTAGTGGCTTTATTTTCGCAGTGGTCACCTCTCGACCACAAGTTCATGACATCACAAATATGCCTCCCTTGTATGACTACTGTACTACAGAATTGTTCCAACTACCAATTTGAAAACCTGGAAAAGAGTTGCATCGTCCTTTTAGATGGGGACAGAAAGCTGGCAACCCGTATATGAGGGAGCTTATTGTATCAAACCTCTGCACGTAAAAGAACCCAACACACTTATCGAGAAGAGTAGGGGTGACCCAGTGTGCTTGGCTAAAAACGTGAGCCGTAGCGAAGCTGCACTGCACTAGTAACTTCTTGAAAAATCATGCTTCACCTCAGTTGAGGATGACAAAAGAAGAAGAAGAAGAAGAAGGACCAGGCCTGGCTGGTCAATGCTAACCAGACCTGTGTTGTGACATGTTGTAATCCCTCCTGATCCCTGCTATCAGTCACTAGGGACATGTCTGACTCTTCTGAAGTACCTGCACTGGTCTGTTGATCACTGATCCCACCAGTGGATCACTGGATCTTAAAATCTGGATCCCAGCCTGTGAGATAATCGTGGATAAAAAAAAGAAACGCAGGTCAAATTTGTTGACATGCCTACCCTGTGCTTCCAGGGACAGCAGTAATCAGAAAGGTCGTCTGGAAAGATTTACTGTCAGAAAAAAGGTATATGCTTAATAGGGCTGGGCCGGTAAAACAACCCTAAGCCAGCCCAAGGTGAATGGTTACCAGGCTAGTGCATTGGGCACCTGTTGAGGGCTACACGGTAAGAGAAGTAGCTCGTAGTCAAACTTAAAGAAACCCCCCTCATTTATGATCATGACAAAGTTTGTGTATTTTCTTAGGATCATCCCAGACTTTACACAGCTCGTAGAGTGAACCCCTCCCTTTCCAAATCCCAGACGTGACACAAAAATCCACATTTTAAGCATGTAGAACAATAACCTACAATCTTGTTTAACAGAGTTTGGAGTTTGCTCCAGTGTACATTGGCCAAGTCTCGTCCAGTGAGAATGTCCAGTTGGCCAAGTGAGACATTTTGTCCTTGTTTTTCACTGGTAGAATTGGCAGAATGTATTCAAACAAGTATACGTATGCCAGCAGAACAAAGTGATATTTGAGGAATTTGACTGGCACAAGTAAAAGGCATCAAACAGTAGAATGAGTCGGGCTCTTTTAGCATGTTTTTGAACCGACACTCAAGATAATCCATTCTACCGCCAAAGGTATGCGCTCGCGATTAGACATAACCAACGTCCGGCTGGCGTTGGCTCGGACCTGTACAGAAGTGAAACTGTTTCTCACGATCCTAAGATAGCAAGTGTCCATTCTGGAAGTGAAATAGTCCAGAACAGAAGGGACTTTTCCTTCTAGAATGTTGTGTGCCTTCACAACAAATAAAACAGTTTCTCTTATTTGTTTAGACCATAGAAAGAGACGGTAGACTTTGCTCCAAACAGAAGACAGAAAGGAGAGCTTTTTTTCTCTCATAAGTACTTCACCTCACTTCAGTTGCAGTACTTACGGGTCTTTAGCGTCTAACCGAGCGTGAAAAGTCTTCCCTTTGCCAGGCTAGTGGTGTAACAATGTTTTGACATGGGAGATGGTAGCTGATAGGCATTCCTGACTGTAAGTGTAGGGAAAGGACACATTCCCATGAACTGACTTTGTGAGTGGTGTTCCAGAGAGGGAAAGGGGTACGCTCACAAGTTCTGTATCACTGCTAATGATATTTTTTCTAGATGATGAAGCAAATTTCTGTAAAAACCGACTGCCCTCCAGTGTTTTTTTCTCATCAAGGTGTTCAGAGATTGTATCATTGCTAACGGGAACATTTGATATGGACAATGTTTCCTCAGAAATTCCTGTTTATTTTTAGTATCATACCATTTATAATATATACATTTTAGTTCAGTCAGGGTGAGAAGGTGAGAAGAGTTCCTGTTCCTGAAATAGAATAACATAAGCTTTAGATTTGTTTGGAATAGTCTACTAACTTGCCATAGATTGTATCCATTACAATCAATGTGCAATAAAGTTTGATTGATGGATTGATTGATTGATTGATTGATTGATTGATTTTTGCAGTTTCTTCATTGCACCAAATTCCCATTCTTTTGGTGTCAGCATTAAAATAAATACTCTCCACCGTCTCTTTCCTTCCAAGGAAAATGTTTTTGCTTTAGAAACATCAAGAATTTTCTGGACACTCCCCTTGGTCCAGTCCTGTTTGTGCTATGGGACAGTGGGTAGCAGGTCAGGTTGTTTGTACATGGAAGATAGGATCTGCTACATAAACTCTGTGTCCACTCCTGTAGCACTGGTGTCTGATAAACCGGCTGCATGGGAACTAGGAGAGGGTCTGCATGCCTTTTTCCGTGAGGCGTAGCGAGCCATTTTAATTCGATCACTGTCAATCGTAGCCGGCCGCTTTGAAAAAAAAAGAAGTTAACTTTAAGCGTTGTCGGGAAATCATCATCTGTGAAGTGTAATTGGTTGCTTTAATTCCACGTAGCACGTTATTTGTTATCCTGAATTCATTGTTAAGCATTATTGAGAAATTCTTCGTATGACATAGTCGAACACCAGATTGCCCAAAAATCACAACGGAGTGTCTGGCATCGGCAGACTAGTTTTGCCAAACACCTCATAAATACAAAGAACAATCCAATGAAGTAGTTCCCAAAGCCTTATCACTAGAACAACTTCAGTCTGGTTTTCCTGTGGACAAAGAGGAACAATGTTGGAGGGCCAAACTTATGTCTCTTCCAAGCACAAGAGCTATCTACTATCAAAAATTGTGACCACAGCATGTCCAGAACATGAGATATCAACACAGGAATTTCTGCTGCAGTACCTTAGAAAGCCACCAGGGAGCCCAAAAGCTAATCAACATCTACCAACATATCAAATATCATTAAAGATCCATCCATGTTCACACACACACACACACACACACACACACACACACACACACACACACACACACACACACACACACACACACACACACACACAGACACACACACACACACACACACAGACACACACACACACACACACAGACAGACAGACACACACACACACACACACACACACAGACAGACACACACACACACACACACACACACACACACACGAAAACATAACCTTCTTGGTGAAGGTAATGACTGTGCCACCATGAGAGAGGGATCTTCTCTCCACTTCTAAAACTGAACACAGTTTGCAACACCTACTGCCTCCTGTATTAACCTAACCTTCTGACACCTCTTCTGTCATCTACTGTTCGAGAAGTTCACTTAATTTTGAACTGGCAGGAGAAAAAATAGCCCTCAGCTGTGAAAACCATCCAAGTGTCAGGGTCAGAGAACTGACCAGCAGTAGGGACTGCATCAAAACCACGACCCGACCTTGATCCATGACCTCTAACCTCCCAGGGGTCAGTAAATGGAGTTACCATGTTCTATTCCCTATCTGAGAACGTTGTGAAAAATGGTTATAGAATTTCTTTAATCTTTCCCAGAAGATCCGCAGTTCTTTGATGTTCCCTTATGAACTGGAATGTGCATTAGCTTTCATTACACTGGGGTTAAAGACCTTACAATGCCTGGGGCGAAATCCTTGTACCCGTCCAATGAACAGCACCTTATCCACTTATACCACTTAGCTCTGAAGGCTAACCTTTAAGACCTGGATCTTTGAGGATCTTATGGACTCTCCCACATGTTTTAAGATCCTAATAGTAGTTAAGACAAGTTCACAGGTTGGTTGCAAATTGGAACTGTTATAAATAGATGTTCCAGGACTGGAAAAGTATTGTTTGTTAAGGAGATATCACAACCGGAAGTTCAGCTGCAGTGCCATAGAAAGCTGCTAGAGGGACAATGATCAAACTTGTCCTTCATTTTGCTGACACCTACCCATATACCAAATTTCCTGACAGAGGATCTTGAGTTACGCTGTTAACACACAAACAAACACAAACACATACACACACACACACACACATACACACTCACACACACACACACACACATACGCACACACACACATACACACACACACACACACACACACACACACACACAAACACTCGCACTCACACACACACACACACACACACACACACACACACACACACAGAAACACACAAACACAAACAAATAGACCCCAAACCAAAGCTTTCTAGGTGTAAAGACGTAAGGTAATAAATTATGCAGATGCTGATGTGCACCTGTTTTGATGTTCACCAGGTGTCCTGGAGAACATTGCTACAGCTGGCCAGGTGCACCCACAGGTGCCTCCCCCATTCCATGATAAAGCTGGCCACTGCAGGTGTTGTACTTATAAAAGGTATGTAAGAGGTGTGTTTCTGGTTCAATAGCTTCAGTCAGTGAAAAAAGTACATGAAAGAGGTTTTGACAAGTTTCATCGGCCTTAGATGCAGTCATCCTGGGTGCAGTACCGTGTAATGGGATAGGTGGTGCTTTTGTAGTCAGCTGCTGTCTCTTGTATCAATCATTCAATGTCCCTTTGGACCTTCGTCCTTATCCTAACTTTCAGCCACAAAAACTCTCAAATAAACACTTTTTTCTTGACATTTAAAACTTGTAGTTGCAGTTGAAAGAGTAATGTTGATATTTTTTCGAAAATCATAAAGATAGAGATGTGTGTGTATAGCTTTGCAATACAAGATAGCTTAGTAGTAAAAAAAAAAGGGCATTGCAAATTGAAAACCCCTTCTGACAAATTCTGATCTTAACATTTCATCTGGATGTTCCACATGAGAACAATTAACATGTGTAGTGATACGTTTCTCGGTTCACTGGACCGAGTCCTTTTTCTGTTGTTTTTGTGTGGAACGTGAGAAACAAAATACACGAGGGCAAAAACCCAACGTACAAGAATGGCGTACACACACACACACACACACACACACACACACACACACACCGACAGGACTCCCGCTGCGCCCCACACTGGCGTAACAAAGTCGACGTACACAGTTTTCGTACGCTCGCATGCGTATGCCATTTTCATACGTCAGGTTTTTTGCCCTCGCATAAACCGGGTCCAAGACCTACTGGACTGCATTCCATCCCTGTATGATCATGACAGGACAGTTGTTTTTATCCAGACCCCATACTTACTGCACACTTACATCCCAATCTACACTCGTTATGCTGACAACTTGCTCTAATAACATACTACAGTGTCAAGGACTCCCACCCCCCATAAATAGTAAGTTACTGACACAATTTATCAGGTTTTACCGGGCGGTAGTTCATTTCTGGCTAGTTGGTAGCAAATGAGGAGGTTCAAAAGTTTTGGTAGCAAATGAGGAAGTTTTTGGCTGTAGTGTTAACATATCTTGCCATAAAGCTAGCAGACACACTAGCCTGACTACATCACCTGGCACCTAGCAGCCCTTCCACTGGTCTGAGGCCATTAGAAGGGGGAGGAGGCCCAATCAGCCCCTGACAGTGAGATATTGTGTAGCACAGGCTACTAGCAGTCCAGTAGATTTGTAGAAAGACTGTAAAATTGTTAACTTTCATGGTGGTTTTATTTTTCGGTAGGAGGGAATAGGAGATTTGCACAGTGTTGTAAAGTCCTGGATGAAAGAATTCTGTAAATAGTACATTGGAAATGCCAGAATTCATGGTGTTGAGGTCACTGTGAACTCTGCGAAAATAAATCCCCCGTGAAAGTTACAAGAGTTACAGTAGCTCATCCTTCTGGACAATTTGATGTGTAACCTACCCTAAAGGGGTGATCTTGTAATGACATGTTGAACCTCTGCAGGATTTGTAAAATAGCACAAAACGTAGCGCCATTCATCCACCGGAATGGAATGATTACACTTCCTTTCTTCTTCTGTCGAACTCGAAGTCTAGTTCTTGAGACAAAGCGTATAAACTTTGAAGACATTTATTCGAAAGACAATCTCACTAAGATATATGCAAAGTTTGAAGACGGTATGTTTTTTATATACATATATCTAGTCATGGGAGATGCCCTATGCCGTAGGGGTAAATCCTATTAGACATAGTTCATGATTGGGACAATAGACATGTGCACATGCATGTGCCATCTTCTGCCCCATCGGTGAAGCTCATTGTTCCCATCAATCAAATCACCCTGACCTTTGCAGACTTGGACTCCATTAATATAAGGCTTCACATAACCAGTCAAATCCTTTAGCGGGTAAACCGGCTAAAGCCTCTTGTGTTCATACCAGGCTTAACGTAACCAGCTCAGCGGAATCCTGTACAAAATCATATCCGGAACGCTGTCCAATACTGCCCGCGGCTGCAAGGTCGGGTGGTCGCCCAAAGTTGCGTCTAAGTCATAGAAAGGGCATGTCACCCTCGGTTCCTGCCACTCGTCCGATTGTGGTCCTTGGCTTTTTTGTAAGCCGTCTTTAGGTTCTTACTTATTGCGGCCTCATCGAGGCAAGTGTAACCAAGGAGGTTGGTGTAACAGCCTCGTGATCGGCCAGTTGGGTTATGTGGGCCTGGCGGATAGTACTAGTGGGGAGGGGGGTGAGTTGGGGACGTGGTATCACTCTCCTGCATGCGTGTACGCTCTCCGCACGCAGCCTCACGAGTTTGGCTGCCAGGGTACCTCAGTCGACAAGGTTGTGTATGCTGATTCCGTAGCAAGCCGAAGAAAAATAGTGCAAACAAACCACAAAACAATGAACGTTTAACGTCTGTTATTCCCCATCAATGGGGGTTAGACATGCTTGCACCTTGATGCTGAGGCTTGCTGGCAGCCCGCCATTTGCCTCTATCCTGTGGGTTCACGCTGTGTAAGTTGAGGTGGTGGAAAACTTGGTGAAAATATGCCGACGGAAATATTCTGCATTTTACCACCATGCAAATGTCATGACTTCAATTTTCTCCCCAATAGAACTGAGTCATTCAGGAACAAACATTAATGTGTGTTGTCATAGCTGACCTTCTACAGTAAAAAAGCACCCGAGTTTAAGGTTCACCCTTCATTCCGAGCAAATTTACTGGAAGAGAATGTCCGTAGGTAGTCCATCTTCAGCGGAAAGGTATGTTGCTACAACAACAACAAGTTTCACAGACTATATCACAATCGGATGTGCAATTAAATGACCTGGAATGGGCTTAGGTTATACGTAATTCTCCCAGATCACACAATAGCGTCCATTATATGCTTCTCACCAAACGACCTTGCCTAAAGCTAGACAACAATAGTTCACCATTTTCTGTATGGAGATAGCGATCAGCACTTAAAATTAATATAGTACATGTTGTACAGATCGACTGTAAAGATTACAAAGATTTATGCAACTCATTACATAGGAAAGCCGTCTCAATGGCAAATGCTTTTTGTTCTGTGTATGGACATGATGTAGTAAAATCAATCAATCAATCAATCCATTGTTGTATTACAATGATTGTTGTAGTGAACTTAACGATTTACAATGTTTCAATCAAGTGCAGACAACTGAGATGGCATATTCGTACAGCATGCCATTGACCCCATTATTAATATTTTCTTAAAATTCGCATAACCACCTCTTCATTAAGAAGACATAGGCATACTTTTAAGTTACGTGTGAAATTTTGTCTGTACGAAGAACCAGGAATTCTTTTGTCTGTTAGTTAATACATGTAGTACTACATAAAAGAGTAGGGGTGACCCGGTGTGCTTGGCTATAAATGCTGTAGCGAACATAGTACTACTATATAACAAAAAAGTGCCATGATTTGTCCTCAGTCTGAAGTAGCCTGCTTCATTTTTTTTTTAAATGTACATGACATTGTACAAGATTTGTGGAGATGGAATCTGGGTAACCTGTGTTTACACAATCTCACGCTGGCTGGGGCTAATCGAGAGTGCGGCAACTGTCGGATGGGCTGGCAGCTAGGAGCGCGATTTTGTAAGTCTAGAATCTGCGAAGAAATCTACATCCAAAAATTCTTGATTCGCACAACTGGAGCGCGGCTATGGCATTCAAATTCTTGGCTAATCCCAGACATGCTACTTACTTTCAGGCCAGTTATTCTTTATGATCACAGCAGAATAGACTGAAGGCAGCGGCCATATATTTGGGTCGGAATTAGCATAGAAGGACAAACTGCGCACAAAAAAGTTAATCCTAAGTCTAAATATTTTCATCCCTCTTCAGTTTGCCTTTGTAGTCAATGAATATCTTCTTATGGGGTTGACTTAAACTAACAATGATGTTATTTTGGTTGTTTGCTTTGTTCAGAGACATTACAGACTTGTAATATCCACCTGTTCAAGTATAAAAAGTTACCAGTAGGAGAGAATACAGTTACTAAGCATGTACACCTGAACATGTACACCACAGTTTTTCTGAAAGCCAAATCCACATATTTTTTTAAAAATAATACACATTGATTCCTACTTCCAGTGTACATCTAATGCTAGTTTACGTATATTTGATGCATTGTAATTTTCGGTAAGAGTTAATTGACACCAATGTGGCAAAAGAATGAACCATTCTTTCTTTCTGTTACATGCCAATATTGTTAGTTACCTTTGTCACTAATGCAATACATGTTATATTTCTTCTCTAGTCCTGTTGATACACAAATGTTGCAATTTTAAAGAACCGCCCGTGGTGTTGAAACCACAGCATTTTTGTGGTGCCATAACTGTTTTCCGCCAGGAGAGTACAGTCTTTACTTGAAAATTTTGAAATGGTTTTGTTTTTGCTTTTTTCACTGTGACTTTGACGCAGCAAATGCATGACGCTGCAAATATGTGTTTTACTGTACTTCAAAATCATTTTTACTGCGAACTTCAAATGCTGCAAAAACTTCCTTTTCCTCATACCGTGAAATATAACCACCATGAACTTCAAAGGTAAATACATGCAGTAAGAATTACAACGATGTAGTCTGTTATCACAAGGCATGGCTGAGCATTGAGCATCTGTATCTTACACCAGTCACCTGGGATAGACTGGCCTCAGCACCTATCTCCTATAATCACACTCGGGACAAAGAGAAGTCCTTGAAGATTGTCTTCACATTAAGAGGCGGCTGATCCAAGGGTTCATGGGATATGACCCAGAGTGACCCTTGTCACCAGAAAGCCCGCTGACAAAAGCTGTCCTTCAGACAAATGTCAGAGGCCTGCAAATGGGGAGTCCGAACACGCACGTTATACAGAGGCATTCAACAGTAAAGACATTGACCATATCAAGTAAACTATGTATAATTATGCATATGTATGGGTCAAGCTAGATCTGGCAGATTTGGAGATCAAAATTTCTGTCGCCAGAGATCAGGATCTCTGTACTATCAGTGATTCTACCAAGAGATCCCAATCGGAATCCTTTGTCGACAGAGATCACAATTAAGATCTCTGCCAGTACAATTGGTGATTCTACCACTACAATCAGCCATTCTACGGTAGAGATCCTGATCGGAAGCCTCTGTCAACAGAAACTCTGATTGCAATCTCTCTACTGATACTATCGCTGATTCTGACAGATCGCAGTCTCGAACATATATATTGTTGTATACAGTCTAGCATTTTAAGTCCCTCTCAAAACTTTACAGCCATTTTTGGTGACAATATTTTACAGCTTGTCCAGACTCATGAATTAAGTGTCCTATTGTGTTTGGGAATGACTAGTGACATTTGAAGGTGGCAACTGTCTACATGTTTATAGAACATCTTGGTTTATTCTGTGTCATACTTGTCTTACTTCGAATTCTAAACTGCCAAATTTTATGGCAAGTTATCATTTTTATACATGCTGATATATGTATTAACCTCTCTGCATGAAGTAGGTGAACTTGTATAGTTACACAGTATGGGATGTCTCGAATTAAGTTTCAGTTTATAAGTAAAAGTCACTAAAATCAGATGATTTACATTAGGCGCAGTCTCATCTAAACATGAGATGTTGACAACAAAAGCCAGCATGTCTCAAGTGCCAATTTAAAAACATACTTCAGACTCAAGAGCTTTGAAAACACATAAGAACAGACAGTTTCTAGGAGCTGCTGGAGTGGCTGAATGGGAAAACAATGAGAGAATAATTGGTCCTCTAGTCCTTCGGTCTTTATAGACTTCCTTTGGTAACCCTTGAGTTACTGTAAATGCTCTTTCTTTCACGGTGGTTTTATTTAGTGCAAGGAGGTCCTTGTTTAGTGGTAGGAGAGAAAATGAGGTTTTTTACAGTGTTTGAAGTTTGAAGGTAGTCCCATAGCCATTTTCAGGCCATAGGGGCAGTGGGTTGTTAAATTTCCGCTGTGTCTAGGGCACGGTATTGGAAGGTGTAGCCCAACCCACTACTTCCACCACCTTTTACCTCACCAACTGAAGACAGGTACCCATTTTACACCTGGGTGGAGTGAGGAAAGCCGTGTAAAGTGCCTTTCCCAAGGACACAATGTCTTGCCAGGAATCAAACCCGCAACCTCTCGGTCTCGCGTCCGCTACAAAGCCTGGGTGCCACTCAGCCATTCGACGCCACCATTCTGTATGATATCAGACATACATGTATATCCAAAACTCTCCCTGTGCTACCCTGAATGCTCCTTTTTCCATACTACTTTGCGACCCTTCCAGTCTCACAGACAAAAGTAAACAACACTGAAGATGTATGGCAGTGTTGCATTGTGAATTTGTGTATATCAAAAGTTGAAACTACATTGTAGTTAAACAGATAGAACTGATTTTTGTGGGATAATATCTAGGCAATGGTCAAGTGCCAAAACAATGGCGGTTATCACTTTGTTCAATAAAGATTTTCCTTTAGATAAATTCTGCACACTTAGGACGTTATTCTTTTGTGTATCATATTTACCATCAACAGACTTGAAAGAGTTGAAGATGATGATAACTGGAGCAGGATTCTGAAGTGTCAGTTGAGTAGAGAGCCAAGTTTGTATAAAAGATATAAAAGATAGTTTCCAGGATGTGCCAAAGTACCCCAATTATGAAACAATAGGCTAATTTTAAAGCAGCACTAAAGTCAGGAGGGCAGTTTTATTTTCAGTGAATTTCAGTAATTTATCAGTGAATACATGATCAGCTGACTTTTGGGAGAATTCCACTTGTGCAACGCGTGTTTTGTAAAATGATATCAGTATCTGTGTCTATCACTACTACTTATTTAACTTCACTTTGGCATGAATGTTTTCAGCCTCAATACTTGGAGATGAGAACGCTGAGGCAGCCAATTGCTGAAATGATATCAAAGAACAAAAAGCAAGACAAACTTTTTTCCCCATCTCCCAGGAAATTTTTGCAAGGTAACTTTGTCAGGTACATTGTATTCAGCCATCAGTGCTTTGCATTCTGAGACAAGTAGATTTTTCAGAGTAATGATGCTTTTTTTTTTGCACGTGACCAGTGGTAATATCGTTCACTAGTACATGTATATCGAAAATAACACCCTCCTCCTTTAAACAATAGAGCAATTTTAACATGGGATCCAACTCCGGATGGATAGGTGTGGTAAATCTTCAATTAACTCATTATAGACTCATTAACGTAGTTCTGGCTTTGTCAGTAACCTGTAGTGGTAGCTGTTATCTAAACGGTATTTTCCATTGGGAGTGTTAACTATGTGTGAGACCAGAGATAGGATTCATACATGGGGATTCCCTTATCTTAGTTATGTGTAAATGGGTATGGATTGTAGTTTGATGATTGCTGATGGTGTTAAATGTAGCTCGAGGCAAAAGTAAACCTGAGAAAATTGCTGGTATATCCTGTGTTAGCAAAAGATGACCAGAGCTGGAACTGGAGTGATTAGTTGACATTTATGTGCCCTGACGTTTGAAATTAAAATGACGAAAACAGAAGCGAGACCTGTTTCGAATTTTATTAGTTTCTATGACATATGACTGACACTTGTCTTTGAGAACTCATGTTTCCTTAAATCAAAGAAATGAACAAGTGAGTCAATGAGATGTGGCTTTTGTACCCTTCCTTTTCAGTAGGAAAAGTCTTGGTCCCTTCCTTACCTACCATCTCAGCTATTGCGATACAGTCAAAACTACCCAAGAAGACCACTTGGATCCTATAGTATCTGGTCTGTGTGGACAGTTGGTCACTATCTTGTGTCAATGGGAAAAATTATCTAAGGAACCAGCAAAAAGTGGTCATATTGGCCAGGTGGTCCTTATATGTAGAGGTGGTGACTAGAATATGTTTGACTGTACATTGTATATCAATACAATGGCCAGGTGGTTCTTATGTAGAGGTGGTGACTTGTACAGGTTTTACCATACACTCAACGTGAAAAGAGTTCTTCCTTGTTATCTTTCGCTCCCATCAATACAGTCAATCAATGACTCATTAGTACCTGTAGTGTCAACAGCAGTTTGTGATAACATTGTGTTTTATCACTGCTCTTCTGCACACCTCAAACAGGTACTGTAAGGTAGGCCAGATAGAGGGGGAGATAATGCTCCTTATCACGTAAATCCCATTAGAACTGCATAATCAAGATAAAATATGGTGATGTATGGTGTTCTGTCTGAAAGTAAAAACATTTACACCACAGGAATCACTTTATTATTTAAAAGTCTTTTTTGGAACAAAAGTTAAAGGGAAAAATATCAGAAGTCTGCTATAAGAAATTTATTTACTGTACTATAGTCATAGCTTCTGTAGTCTGCATCTTGCTTCAGTAATTGCCTATGTAATAAAAGTAGTGTATGTTGTGTTTCATTCTTTGAGAAATTAATAAGTGACGAAGTAAATAAGGTGTTCCGCCACAGTTTTGGTAGCCTCCACCAGGCCTTCCTACCGGGGTACGAATTGGTGCAGGAGAGTCAGTCCATAGGAGGGTTAATTTCCCCCTCCGAAGGCAGACAAACTCTACGGTGGCCAAACTTCCCTGGCCAATTATTCTGCCTATTTGGCAAAATTTGGCATTGTTAGTCTGGTGGAGACTACAGTTTTGGTGGGATTTGGTGGATTTGCATAAAAATGGTACTAATTGGAATGGGAAAAAGACAAAAATCTCTCAGTTACATCAAAGAGCTCGCCTGTAGGCAGTTTTGATATAATGGAGATCTGATATGTGCTAAATACACCGTGTGAACAAAAACTCAAAGGTTTCTTTTGCTCTTGTCATTAAAATTCAGAGATCACACCATGACTCTAATTTAGTGAGTATCATTGTGCAGCTTTTATTGAAGATGGGCAGTTTTTCACAGTACCTTTATTAGTTTAATTAGGATCTAGTGTAATTATCACACTATTGACACCTGAACAGATAATCCTTTCCTCTTGTTTTGTGTTTTACAACTTTAGCCAGTGAAAATGGCTTCTTATGCAGTGCAGTATGTTTGAATAAGAATGAGTCAATTTTACATAGACCTGGAAGGGGGGTACCTGGCTATGAATGTGTCAAAATTTACAAAACAGTTTTGTTTGTCACACCACAATCCTTACATTCCTTCACATATACAGTTAAAGGTCCTGGTGGGATATTGTTAATGCTTTGTAGAACGAAGAAAAAAGTTTGCTAATTAAATTTTATGACTTTTTTTAAAGGAAGCTGGACTAAAAAGCTCACTGAGAAATGCAAGCCATCATCATGGGAAACTTTGTCTGTGATTAATGCTGCAGTTCTGGGCACCTTCCGGCATCTAAAAGGAGAAAGACAGCCAAAAAGTGTTTATTCCGTAACAAAATTTTGTCTTTTCATGATGGACCTCCAAGAAGACTAAGATATAGCACTGTTGGGAACTGTCTACAAAATAAAGGGATTCCGTAAAAACTTCCCAAAGAAAAGAGCTGACAAAATATCCATGTCCTGAAAATGACAATTTTCTGCCAGTCCTTTCCATAGAGTCTCCACGTAAATCGCTGGCCTGTCATACTGTTGTCTGTCCTTTTGTAGTCACCAAGCGGTACGTGAATGGACACAAGAAAAACTGATAAAGAAAAGACAAAATTCCCACAATATGCACCGTGAGAAAGATCTCTTCTCCCCCACAAAGAGACTCCCTGTAAGTGGCCATCGCCTCTCTTGCCAAACCTCAAAGACATTCAAGCTAGATAATAGAAAATGTTGGGAATCTCGGAGAAGAAAGGGACTGAATGACAGTCTTCTGACAAAAATCACTCCTCTCACAAAGAGTCTCCACATAAATAACTGTCTGTGATAATGACTGTGTGAACCTCCCTCTATTATAATGAAAGAAACATTTAGTCCTTTAGAAAGTTTTCCAGAACTCCTCAGTGGAAGGGATAGAGAGCGTAGAGTGATAATAAAGGGTGCCAGTATTGCTTCTTTTGTCCCCAGCGATTGTTGTTGTGATGGTCCCATGGTTTTTCCCTCCCTTCACAGTGCAATCAAAGATGGCGTGCAGAGCTATTATTGGTGTCTTTGTCTACGATGATATCGCTGTGCTTTGTATGGTGTGAACTCTAGATGAGACATCAACTTAACTACCATAAATGCAGATAATTTCACGGTGGTTATGTTTCTGGGTAGGAGGGAAAGGAAGGTTTTTGCAGTGTTTTAAATTCACGGTTGACACGATTCTGAGAAGTAATACAACTTGCAGTGTCTGCATTTCTGCATTTACAGTAGTCTGTGTGTCAGCAAAGTTTCGCTGTGAAGGGCTTTAAATTATGGTCCCTCTCAGTCTGTGGACTAGTCCCTGAAGCACAGGGAAACCGGTTTGAAGAAAAAAAAACACCACCAATGAGATGCAAGTATGAAAGTCTCTATGGAAACAGAAATACAGAACAGTTTTGCTCAGAACCGTGGCATAACATCCCACAGCAACTTAGCTTGAGCTCTGATTGTCCATATTTTAATAGGAAGGCCTGATTCCCCCATCTTACAGGTAGTTGCCCCAGGATTTAAGTGTTCAAAGATTCATTTTTTTTCCTATAATTATCATAGAGTGGAACTTGCTATAACCAAGTACATTAGAAGCATCCTCACTAGATACATGTAGCTTTAAACATTTTGCTTACAGTTAGATGTGCAAAGATTAGGTGTGACCATGGAGGTAAAATAACCTTCCTTTTGAACCTCCTTGGTGTGACAGTGTAATATAACCAGCTGCCGCCATGCCTGAAAAGCTGACTTGTTACACCTAAGGGCAATTACACTGGATATATAGGTACAGATGGGAATGAATCAACCTTCTACATGTACCTCCCATCAGTGTGGGAAGCCAGAGGGGCGTTGGTTGGGAGTTGAAAAGTTCAACTACGTGCCTGAAATTGCGGACATTCCATCACAAGTTGTATTTGCCAAATCCAATTACTGTATTTGACCAATGATACAGACAAACCTACATGTATGTATTATTTGCAAACTGTACATCCTTGAGTTTTGCTTATTCTAATGGACTTTTTAAAGTAAAAGCAAAATACAGTACTTATTTTGCCAGAGAGCAATTTGTGTTCATAGTTTTGTTCCACTCTATTTCTCCAAAAGATTGAACTCATAGTACGTGTCTTGATGTTGATAGTGAGGCAGAAAATTGGTACATTTATTCAGTCTAAAAGGTGTTTTGTCTTCATTGTTTAGTAGCTTCTAGACATGCCTGTTTCTGTCCCCCTTAATTTCCCCTAATTGTGGTTGAACTCTGACTTTTCCTGTACGTGATGATGTACCAGTCTTACAACAACAAGTCAGTCAAGTGTTCATACATGTATAATAACCATGTTTACGCAGTGAATCATTCTTAAACTCATTATCAAACCTTACAACGGATACACTGGCTGTGTCAAGGTGCATGTAAATTATCCTCCCCCAACGTCTGTTGTCGGCATTGCGCAGGGGGGAGCCCTTTTGTTCTGTACGATAATTGGCCTAACTTGCGTCATGATGACACACATTCCAACGCATCTGAAATGCATCGGGGCTCCACGAGGACAAGTAGAAAGTAGACGTGCCAATGATCCTTACGTTCACACCTTTCTCAATTTAAATTTTTTCTAGCTCCAACCAAGGAGGTTCAAATAACCTCCTTGCTCCAACTTCTCTCAGAAGCTGCTATAGACTCTGTTGCATCTTCTTTGTCACCAAGGCATTGTCCAGACAACTTTCTCTTCTTCTGTAGATGACTTCTGGGTGATAAATCAGTGACTGTCATAGATTGTCCTCAAATCACCTTTAATTCTGGGATCAGGTCAAGATGACAATTCTTTCAAGACTTGTGGAACCTAGCCTCCTACGCAGACTTCTAGTGGGGCACTGCCTACTACTGGTTAGAGCAAGTTTTTTTTCGGGTGGAGGGCCTTGTTCAGGGAAGATCTGTATCCATGGAGAAAGCACAGACAATACAGCTCTCTCCATGGCAAACTGCCACTTAAGCCGCTCGTAGAACAAACACTGCCCCACTAAAAGTCTGCGCAGGAGGCTGTGCGGCATCATACTTCAAACCTATTAATTCTCTTGAACCTCGCCTTTTTCTTTCCTTTTGTCTTTTCAAATGTGCCTGGATGATAGTCATGGACGAGTCAAGGAAAACTCAGAACTACATCAGAACTATTCTTTCCTTTCCTCCTCACCACAAGAAGCTTGTCAGCTCTGTCTTAGGTCAACCTCACATGAATGAAGAGGTTTTCCTTGGTTGCTGTGGAAACTAAGACCAGGCTGCTGCTTTTTGCATACTTGAAGATGTGAGCTTGGTGAACCATGGAGTATGGAGTATGGCATGTTGTGACCTTATGAAACATGTCAGCTGAAAAAAAGACCAATTTTTGGTCATAAATGCACCCATTTCACGAAAAAGTCCACAACCTTGTGTGTACAAGTACTTTTCAACCTCCTTGGTGTAGCCATTGAATAGCTGTTCATTATGGCCCATGCTAGTGTGTACTGTATATGTTGTGAATAAAAGAAGGAAGTTAGACATGAGTTCGTAGGAAACTACTTTATTTTCCGTTTTCTTCTTTCACCTTCTCCCTGCGGCTAACCCCAATAACAAAGGCAAATTTGGCACCAAAAGGCTACTCAGCAGGGAGAAGGTTAAGATAGGGCAGCTTTATCTTTTAGGGAAATACTGCACACAGTTATTGTAACAGTCACAGAATGCTGGTTGCAACTTTTGTCAAGTTTCTATATCTTAGAAAAAAAAGACTTGATTGATGTTTGTGAATCGTCTTTACATGAAGGAATGACACAAAAGGATTTCGGCCCATTGTGAGTGGAGTGTTGAGCTATGCAGGCTGACACAGGGTCAGAGTAGGGTACACAGTGTAGCATCCGTCCTTTGTCTGCATGTATCAATAGGCACTTCTACTGTAGCAGCTAAGGTGGCTGTCTCAATAGGTATTTTTGTCATGGCGGCTAGGGTGCCATCTTTGCGCTGACCTATGGTGGGAGGCCAGACAAATTGTGACCCAGGGGTTGTCTGGGTTTCTGTGGTTGGATGATTCATTAATCAGTACTTTCTACCCCTGTGAATCACTTCTGTATCAACCTGTTTGAGAAGTGTGTGTGTCTCATGCCCAGTGAACTGTGCATAACAACAGCCAAGCACAGCCCTCAAGGTGTGGGGATTTTTGCATTAAAGAATTCCTGAAGATTTAACGTGGTGAGATGTTATGAAGATTTTTTCATACCCCAGTACATCTAAGGTATTCCCGTAGGGCAGCTTCCCACTGTTGTGGTGTTTGAAATGTTCTATAGGACATTATCAGTTTGATAATGTCATACAATAAGAAATGTCGATGAAGGGTAGACATCCAGGTAGATACATAAGAATTGTTACTCAAGCAACTGGATAGAATTTGAATGTGACTGACAAAAAGTAGTGGATGCTACTTGAAACGTCTGACAGTTTTCAAGTTCAGTTGTATACCGGTATGTCATACATTGTAGGAAATGCTTTTGGAGTGCAATTTGAGCCAAGTAATTTATATGATGATTGCCACCACTGGGCATTGAGGAGGTCCCCTCACCCACTGGCATTCTCCTTCACAAAAAAAACATATGTTTTACCTGATAAAAGGACAATTAAATCTTTTTGCAACAGATATGAATATACATGTATATTTAAAAGCAGTAGCAGTGAGAAAATTCCTGCCCAGTTCTGGGTGGCTTATGACGTCTGCATCACTGCATGGGGGGAGTGATTACAAATTGCGCAAAATTTTCACTACCGATTGCAAATTACGTTAAATTCTCAGAGTTGATTATGAATTATGTTAAATCCTGGGGCTTTAATTACATTGATATCAGGTGGCTGCCTACAAGCCTACTGATGCCTTACGAGAAAGGGCATGCAGGGCTCCATCGAGGAGGTCCTCTCCCACTGATATTCTCCATCACAAAAAAAACATATGTTTTACCCGATAAAAGGACAATTATGTTGGTTCCATGGGAGGTCCTGTACTTCACATTCCAGCACTGCATCTTCTTCTCTAACAAAGGAATGTGATTGAAGAAATCGATGTATTTTGTTCCTGTAGCCCTGTGGTGTCGTGACCAGTAATGCCGACATGACACGTCATCAGTTATTTGGGATGAGAAGTTCCCCAGGCCCTGGTCACATCTTACACCTTTGATGTTCAGGGTTAATCCTACATGTACTAACCCAGGAGCAGGGTTATCAGGGTACCTGCCCTACATAACCCCCATATAACCTCTCACCTCTCCCTGGTCAAACCTACAGCCTATTGATGGTCTTCACCTCGACCCTATAAGTTCCCATCATTGGAACAGGGACTTCACTGTTAGATAAATATAATATACTACACAGCGTATTCTGTATCATCCAAGGTTCGGGCCTGACCGTGAGTCAAATTCAAATCTTCGAAAGTGGCGCACACAGCACCTACGAAACACGTTCAAATTATTCTGGAACTTTGCGAATAATAGTTTTACAGAAGTTGCTAGGAATATGATATTCAACTCACATCAGCAACAGGCATTAGTTTTAATTGGAGATTTTTATAAGGGAGATTCAAGTTCTTTTGGGCATTTTTCAATATCGAGTGACATATGCTGGTGGTTCTTGTATCTGTTGAAGAAACTTGTATTTGTTTTGAGAGTGGTACAGTATAGATGACACACATTTTCTTTTGAGTTACTTATCCTGTAAAGCACAAACATTCTAACCAGGGGTGTCCACCCGACATTTACTCGATTGTAAAACAGTTTATCTTTTGCCAAAACAGCAAATCTGCTTGATCACTTGCAGGTCAATTCTCTGTAAAAGCAAGGAGGTCATTTAAAGCTCCTTGGTAAAAGCAATGAGGTTAAATAGAGTCAAAAGAAGGTCATTTAGCTAATAGAGCCACTAATGGTTCAATAATAGACGTCAGTGTCGTAAAAGAAGACCATATTTTTGTTGAAAGTCCTTCAAACTTGTATCCTCCTTTTTCCCTCCCATAAAACCGAGAGATAAAACAGTTGGCTGATTTTTATGTGAAGTTGTTAGGAAGTGGGGGAGAGGCTGGGTGGGCCAATTATGTCTAGGGGGTGTGATAATAGCAGCCATTAACACTATCCCCTCTATTCAGGTTCAAATATGGGATTTAACCAGGGGAGGGGCATGACTAATGTGTTGATCTTGCTTAATCCTTTGATTATCTTTGCATAACATAATTTACCGGCTTTCTAGTGCAAAGGATTGGAGTCCAAACTTCAGGAATTTCATCTTAATAAGTGTCTCACCTGTATGCTCTCGTAAGTAGCAACACCTGCGCATTTGCAAGGTCGTAAAACCATCAGGAATAACGAGTTCTGTGTGTCTGTCGTGTGTGTAAAAGGTCCCTATTGTCAGAACTCAGTGACTGTTTTTAATTGCATCAGACGTTTCTGTATAAACCGTTTTAACATTACTGCCCTTTGGGTAATGTTGTCAGATTCCTGCTGCAGCGGTGTGAATTACTGCTCATGCAATGAGATTAAAGAACATAAGACCATGTTCTAACTCTTTATGGGCTGGTGTATGTTATTGCCAGATGGGCTGATCTCGAGGTATATGATTAGGAGACTTGCGAAAGATGTTGTGGTTGGCTGAAGAAAATTCTAGTAATACTATTAGGCAGCATTTGTCTAGCAAAAGAGGAATCATATAATCTGACGTGTGTCACACACTTTGTTGTTTGTCCTTTTCACTCTGTAGGTAAAAACGCTTTGAAAAAGTTGTGTCAGATTTGAACCATTCCTCGTCATAAACAAACTTGAAGGTCTGTCCTAATCTCCAAGCAGACGTTGGGCGGAAGATTGTAACATTTTCTGACTGTTGGGCTTCTCTGACAATCCCTTACCCAAGAGAACCCAGGCAGTCAGTAAATATTACAATCCATCCTAACATCTACTTGGAGATTAGCTCTGTCCTGCAAGTCACTGGTATCCACACCATGTCATCAACTGTCTTCTTCCTGCTATCTGTGGTAGGAAATACCTTTCTGGTCAGTGACCGTATAGACCCTCCGAAAGTGTGTTTCCAAATGCTGATGACAAGTCTCGGTATGCTCTGTATAGAGGATAGAAAGCCTCACAAAGAGGAAATTTTCTGGCATTGCCGTAGCGTGGAGATAATCAGGTCTCTGCATCTGAGGACACACTTGTTAACAAGTTACGGGAATAGCATTCATTCCCGGGATTGTTGCGATTAATCCTAACCTGCCATTAATTGCGGGAACGCTGATTGTGGGGTATTGTCTCTGCTTATTCGGAAAAATGGCTTGGTTTTTTTGTTAGTACAAAAGTGACATGATTATAGGGTATTCATGTTGAAATGTGGATCTCATGGGGGGACATCCTCCCACCCTAGAGAGTGGCACCCCCTACAGAGCCTTTGTAAGGCTGCTGTGTTGGTATGTCGCCCTGACAGGTATGCATGCCAAAGGCACGTGGAACACGTAGCCTCTACCAGGCTTCAGAAGCGGCTGGAAAGAGTATAAATTGATCAAACAACAGACAACATACCAGGGGAGTTCGTCTTCAAAAGGAGTACAGTTTGCCGCTACTTTAGCAGACCAACTCCCCTGGTATGTTCATAATGTTGTCTATTTGGCCAATTTCTACTTTTCCCAGCGGCTTCTGAAGCCTGATAGAGGCTAGGAACACAGACAATCCCTGTCAGCTTTCATACCATCACTACAGCAGGGGACATAAAAATGTGCTGTGAATTACAAACAGGAGCCTGTGTGTTTTTTTACACGCGCAGTTGGTGCCTAGGGCAGAACAATTATTCCAAGAGACTAAGCCTTCTCTTTTTATCAAATATTCTGCTACCTGTTGGATTGATGTCAGATAACGATATAATAATATGATAATGTTTATTCCATATTCATGCCCAAAGGGCCAAATGCACACAAGGAGGTTTTTTGAACCTCCTTGATGCACAGATGACCACACATGGTCTAATGGATTTAAATCCTGAAACACTAAAATACAATGTACTAAAACCATTATATACTAGTGTGAATCTATTTGCCTAATAGCTTTTTCTCTTCTTTGGAGACACATGGAGATATAGATAGTACTTTGCACATTATAATACTAGTACATGTATGTTCATTCGTGCATGACATCAGGTATCTGAAGGCATCCTGTTTTGACATTAATATCTCTTTCTACAAATTACTTACAACTATAATACAAAACTCATATTTCTTAAATACCAATGATTCAGGATTTTTTTTTGCCATCTCTATGTGGTGATAGCAACCACAGTCTATTTTACTTAGATTTACATATTGATACACTGAGTGGAAGAAACTATGCTGACTTTTCGTATCTGTTCTGTACCACTAGGTATGCAACGGGAACAGGTACCTCCGCATTCCAGCACGAGAAATGCAGCGTGCGTCGGACCGCAAACAGGCGCTCCTGCGGGAGGCAGCCTCCTCCGAGGGAGGGCGGTCGGAATGCGGTCCCGGCCCTTCAGATGCAAATTCCCCGGCCTCGCATCTGAATGACAGGAATGATGGGAACATTCTCGGGCAGAGCGACATTCCTGGAGAGGGCGGGGTTAATCCCGACACTGCAAACGTGATGCCCCCAGTGAGCAGGAACAAGGGAGGACAAGATAACGGCTCATCCCTCCCGCCCTCCGCAACACATGGGGTCGGCTATCAGGGTCTACCGGGCACCAAAGAAGCGGACCTTGTCTCTAAGAGGATCGTCGGCCAGATACGAGGATCGTTAAACTTGGCTGGAGCAGAGGAAAAAGAATTTTCCACCTCGCTAGATACGGAATCAGACGGGGTTGAGGAAAGCGCTTCGTCGTACAACCCTACCTGCTTTTACTCCGACGGGAAGATCGACATGGAATCCGTGACCATAGGGAAGGGCGTTCCGCTTCAGATCGACGTGATTCCGCCGGGAATTCTGACAAAGGTGTCGGAATTCTTCTGCTGCGAGACCTGCGGGAAGGTGTTCTGGGAAGGACGACACTTTGAGCGGGTGATTTCACAGTTCGCCGATGTTTTGAGTGACATCGAGGAAGGAAAGGCAGTTGGTACTGTGTACAGCACTACAGAATAGGGGCTGTACCAGAGAGTAGTCTCTACCAGACTGTTAACAACGGGAGTTCAAAAATAGTAAAATGTAGCCAAATAGGGTGAATAACTGGCCAGGGGAGTATAGCCACCATAGAGTTCATTTGCCCGTGCAGTTAAATGTTTAAACCCTAACCGTGGCTCACTGCTGTGGTCATGCAAGTACTGAGCCTATTTTTTGCTGAAGTCTACCATCCGTCCATAACCCCTTAGGAAGGCCTGGTGGAGACTAAGCAGAGAGGGCCTGGGCAATATACAAGTACCAAAAACTGGTCAATATAGCAACATAGTCTGTTGTCTTCAGCAACAGTAGCAACCGTAGAATGAAATATAGAACTAGAAGAGATAGGAAATTAGCCAAGAAACGGAGTTCATTTACCTGAAAAATCAACAAAAAACAAATCACGTCATGTCTGACACAACTTTATTTTGTCAATCACATAAAACTTTGCAATCACACATTGCTGACACAAATGTAAGACAATCATAACAACATTAGGTGGATAGTAGGAGGCGATTCCATCCATAACTACACAATATTTCTCTATTTTTTCAATGATTTCTCTGCAAACATGCAAAAGCAATGAAACCTCCCTGCTGACAGGATGGCAAGGTTGGATCTTCCTCGCTTTACCTTCGTACGTTACATGATGTCCTCAGACAATGGTACAATTTTGTTTCAGTCAAGTTTTAGAATAAAACACATCAATGGATTAACAGGGAAAATGTGGTGTTGATGTCATCCAACTGAAATTGTCAAACATGAAATGCGAAATGTTTTATATGTTAAAGAAGACAGTTGCAATTTTATTTTTGATTTGGTATTAAAGTTCAACTTATGCCATACAATTGTCTGTACCTTATGATTTTCTCTAACATAGCAATTAGTGTTGCCAATACGTTTAACATCTCAAAGACTTGAAGTGTGTCAGAAGCACTCTCCAGAAAGAAGAGAACTCACTGCAGTAGGAAATTTCATTCATACAGAAAATTGAAAACGGTTGGGAGGAATGTGACTTTCCTCACGTTTCTATTGTTCTATTGAAGTGCACATTATTGTTAAACAATGGAGTGACTCTGCTAACAGTGCAGGACAGATGGTACCAGTCTTTTATACACTTCTTGTGGACAGATGGACAACAAAGGACTAGTCACACGTCATAACGGTCTACAGACCAGACCAAGGCAACTGTGTGGTTCTTGTTCTTTTTAAACCTCCTTGGTTGGAGCAAGGTTAGATGTTAGCTTGGATGCCAGGCTGTTTCAAGGGCCTACACAGGCCAGCTCCTCGGCTGTAGGGCCAACATGTCCCCAAGGAAATTTTACCTCAGACCCCCCGAGTTAGTCCCTGAGAAAGTTAACTTTTAAGTTTCTCCAAACTATATACGTCTTCCATTAAAAATATGTGATGTCTAACGAAACATAAGCTTACGAAAGAGTCAGAAAATGCCGACTGCCCAACCAATGGTAGCATAGCAATTAGCGGTTCCACCAATGAGAGAGTGGCTGCATACCAGTCAAATATTTGCATTTTTACGGTTTATTTTACATTTCTACGTTTTCAAATTGACCAGGGGGAGGGGACAAGAAGGGGGTATAGGATCGGTCTATTCCACGGACGAGACCATATGGACTGGCAGACAGAGGGCCTTATTGGGGTTTACCCAAATATGTTGTGTCCCAAATACGCGCGGTTGGCGTCGGCCGCCGTCGGTCCGTGTTCGGAGCAGGTCGCGCCAGTCGGGGGCGTGAGAACCACAGGTGCGGTCTGGACAGGCACAGACGGTTTAACAACCAGGACAACAAAAATACACCCCATCAACACATAACCAAGGGGTCTGGTCTGTACTAGAACAGTCTGCGTCCGTTATGTCACCCGAAATGTCAGGGTTGATAGATTCACCAAAGCTTTAACTTCGGCTAGACAACCGACAATGGTTGAACACCTATCGTTGTGGTATCGGATCAGCTATCTAACTTGAGTTATCGGGGTATGCTTGGAAAAAGGAACAGAAGCGGCCAGAAAATAAAGGAATGGATGAGGACATCTAATTATCAATATGAAAGTAATTCAACTACTCGCATTTTATATATAGTAGAAATAAAAGAGCGAAAATGCTTTGCAATGGCAAGTTTGTCTAGCCGCGTTAGAAATTTTGTCTACAGTACTTGAGTGGATAACTGAGTTGTTTGTACAAGTCTATATAGAGTAGTAGAGTATTTCTTCAGTATATAAACTAGATGCTGTGACAAAATGTTATCCGTCCTCCATTCTATTCAAGTTACAATATTTGCATAATCGTTGTTTTATGAATGCGTAAAAAATATATGGTCGCCCGATGTGGGGCTCGAACCCACGACCCTGGGATTAAGAGTCCCATGCTCTACCGACTGAGCTAACCGGGCTTTATAACGGTAACAAAGGTGAGACAGGTGAGAGATGTGATTCTAAAATTTAGTCAAACACACGCGCACATGCATACGAAACCATAATGGACAATTAACATTATCATTACAGTACTTTATAAAGTTCTAATGTTGTGTTTTATAAAGGTATAGATCGAATGCGTTAAGTTACAATATTCTATTGAAAATGGATTTAACGCGTTACACACTTTCGTATTTCACAATTCAGACTTTAGACTTTTGGTGAAACGACGATCTCTCTCTAGTAGTACGCGCTTTCTTTGAGCTACTCTTCCGCTATGAGCCGGTGTTCTAAAATTTTGGGTTAAAAAAAGGGGGCACTTCTAGATAGACATGCTGAATGTTGCAAAAACTCACGTAAAATACCGAAACTGAGCCGGATCGATCCTTACATCTGCTTGGAGATAAGTACAATGTAAGCTAACTAACAGGTGGACCGTACGTTAAAACGGCTAATGTTTTAAAGTCTGACCTCTGGTCAAAGATCAGGGCGTGGACCGTTGGACCATTCTGACCTCCGTGACCCCATCTTCGCTCGCGTCCAATTTGAAAAGATGATCGCTTGTGTCGGTTAAAATATTTACAATTTAATGTCTCCTAAACCAAGGAGCTTTCTGTATCTTGAAGCTTCTTGTTAAAACAATGAAACAAGTGGCAATATTGATTGGAAAATACTATGATGTCACCTTGCTTGCATGGATACCGCCCTCGTACATAGTTCGCTCCCACTGACTCGCTAGTGGGATATTCTGTATATTTTCGTCTAAATTTGAAAACAACTCAAATCTGTCCATTTTTATTCATCTGTATCTTTTTTTTCTTTTTCAACCGATAATGGCAGAGGTTTAGGCTTCGGCTTATGTTTGACGTGTTTTTAGGCGTTTTTATCGGGCTTTCTTTTTTGTTCTGGTAACTTTTTTTTAATGCCAGCACTGTCTAGCAAATGGATACTGCCTGGCCAATTTGATACTGTCTTGCAGCCACCGAAAGATCTGCTTCAGGGAGATAACCTCTGCTTGGAGAGTACTGTGACGCTTCCTCCGTGTTTCTCAGACAGATGGGACGACCAGGTTACCCTACCCTTCTGAGAGACCAGACAGGCTCTACATCATCAGTACATGTCCATCAATCGTCCATATAAAACCCAAACGTCCCCTTTTTACCAACAACCCCAAGCTTGACCCGCCAGCCGACCCCCTGACCCCTTATTTCCGACATATCGTCCGTTTCTGTGGTTCTGTTTTACAGAAATGGGAGCCGAGAATAGCGACCACCTGCCGCTAGCCTGACCTATGACCTCGGCAGGTCAGAAGACACATGCCGCTATTGAAGTCCGCAGGTGGCAGTAGTACTGAATCTTCCAGACGTCAATCTAGGGTCATCTTCAGGCTAACGTGTCTTCTGGATCGTTCAACCATCACTCAAATGCTCCCTCCAGCTTACCTCCATGTTGCAAAAGCATTCGAATCTTCACACTGTTCCATACGTAATACTATGTTACCAACATGATGCTACATTTACAGTGATATTCTGAACCGCCACCAAATACGTAGGTGTAACTGTAAAGAAATGGAGCATCAGTGAATCGTTAGTGCGAAAGAAGGGTTGCAATAATCTCCAAGCAGATCTTACGGTGGCCAAAGACAGTATCCAATTGGCCAGACAGTTACCATTTCGGTGGCTAATGGTAACTGTCTGGCCAATTGGATACTGTCTCTGGCCACCGTAAGATCTGCTTGGAGATTAGGGTTGCAAAGCCTTTCTCAATGTTCTTCAAGTTATACATAGAATGTGGTAGAATAAAATATCCATTTTATCAAGGTGCTTGCATAGAACTAGAAATGCTGATAGAATATGCCATTAGAAATTCTCCCAAATCAAGGCAAGCAACTCGGCCAAATTTTATGGCGAAGAAGCGCACGGAATGCTTGCGGCGTGCAATACGGGAATGGACTAGATACGTACACAGTGATGGAGAAGTCAAGTAGGTAAATCTATTAAACAGTCGACCGTGCATAAATTGTAAGAAAACTGAGCAACTGACGATCTCTGTAGGAAAGGGAGATGCTGTATCTTTTTACTCGTATCCATCCATATATTCGAATAGATACCATCCGAATGCTGTACCATATTTTGTACAATAGGCCTAGAGGTGGCCCTACGGTATGGCAACTACTGACATATACAGTGTAGTCTGAACTCTGGAAAGGCTGTATCTATATGGGTATTACTCGTAAGAGACCGTGGGAACGTGAGAGGTTGGGGTCATTGACCTCTGTAAAGCGGGAGATGTCCCAAAAGGACAAGATATCTGTGGTGACTACTGTATTCATTCAATGGTTAGATTAGACATAACAAGGAAGTGGAGACCCACTTCAACCTCCTTGGACATAGATATTGCTGTTTTTTATGATTATGATGAAGAAATAAAACAATTCCGCAAGGACATTTGATAAGACACGTCACGAAGAAGTTATCTTGATCCTTGTCGTAAGCATTATATACTGACTAACTGAGTCCTTTGTGTGTACCTCTGTTGCATTTCTTTCTGTTTCATTATGTTAGGAAAATGAAGGACTGAGAAAAATTCATTCCACATTGCGACAGACGTTTGTCACCACCCTACTCTCGCTACGGCACGTGGACTACATTTTTGGCGGGAAAGTAAGCTATGTGGCATTCTTGTCAAAGCGTCACTATACGCCATCAGATGCTATACGTTTGTTACGAGTTTGATAGAAACATGCGCCCTGGAATAAGGGGGCCGTGTCGTTCTGGAATCGTCCTACTGTTGTGCTGTTCTTACAAAATGGGACAATAGTAGCACGCTGGATCTTTAAAGTTTAAATGGCCTTAGAATGACTAGCCTGGATGCCAGACTAATGTTAGAGCCAATACACAGACCAGCCCCAAAGTAGACCCTGAACTCAGATAATGGCGTGAGCTTAGATACTGGCCCTGGCAACCGTCTGGCACCGAGGCTATAAAATGACTTCCACGTGAGATTCACCACTACCCGGCGAAGACTCTGAATTTGCTGCTCGGTAAATTTTCTCACCAGCGGGGAAGATAAAAGTAGCGCGAGGTCCTTACGGACGTCCCCAGCCCACCAGGACGCATTAGTGAGCATGTAATTATCGTCATCTTCCAGACATCTAGTGACAGCGAGAGGCCTTGGGTTGAGATGTGGAGGCGACATCGAGCTCGAAACGATGCTACCACATCGCTAAAACAACGCAGACCTGGAGAGGTATCCTTTACAAGACATGCATCGAGTTTATTCAATACTCCGTGGCTCGTCTCAAGTATTTTCGGCACAGAAATACCGTTTTCTTGAAATTCTTCTACTCGGGGAAATGTGAAAGAATTCCCCTGCTTAGCGCTAGCTCGGCAAGCCGTGAAACACGATTTAAACGAGGCCCGGAGGTCCATTTTGCCCCCTTTTCGGCTATTAACCCCGAAAAACGGATTATCTCTTTCGGTCTGGGAAAGTCCATTAAAGGCCAAGGAAGGATTTTCCGAGAATTTGTCTGACCAATTAGGAGGAATATTTTGTCCTTTCTCCCGTTCGTGTGACAAGTTTGGACTGACACTAGCAACGATCGTCTCTCTGTAGTACGTGCCTTGGGGTGAGCCTTACGGATTTGTCTCAATATTTTTCGCCTGGATGGAAACAATATAACACGTTTCTGTCAGAACTAAACAAGGCAGACACGGTATATGGACAGCTCTGATAGATGATGAGCGTGCTCTATTGTTGCTTCTAACATGACCCGAGAAACGGAAAGATGCGACCCTTTCTGGTCTCTCTCTAACCTCCTTGGTCTGTATATTCGCAAGGCCAGAAACAAGAGCAGGAAGAAAGATATAGTTTTACCTGTCAAATAAGCTACAGGAGACACAAAGTCTTTGAAATCTGGATTCATTTTTAACCATATCCTTGTAAATATCAAGTTTAGAGTCGCTTGGTCTGTCAGTAGTGTAGTTGTGAAATGTGTGAAGAGTAAACGAAGCCAGAGGGCGGACCCTTTTCTAGCCTTGCTGCATACCGATGGAACCAGTGGAACAAATGGATTGCGACAGGGGCAGTGGAGGACCCGGGGTCTAGCTGCAGGGTTATGTACAGGACCGTCGGGCCACGAAAGGACAACAGGGCCCAGCAGCTAGCTACTCTCCAAGTAGAGGTTAGACCAGGATGTACCGAAGGAAAAGCCCACAAAATAGAATGCCCGACAAAACGTCTAAAAAAAAAAAAGGTTTTTAAAAACATCGTCCGAAAACAGGACTAACCTCTGCTTGGAGAGTACAAGTAGCTACAAAACATCGTGTTGTGATTTTGTAGCCACAACATTCTTTGAGCGATTAAACTTGAAAATGGTAACTTCAAAGTACCGGCAGCGCGATGAGGAAATCTGTCTGGTCGTTGGGGGAACAAGGTAGACATGGGAACCTAGATTTGCCTATTGACTCGTCTTTGTTAGCCTCGATCGAGATCCTGTGCAGACTTCTAGCGGGGCAGCGTTTGCTTCTATAGCTACGAGCGGCTAGAGCTGTGGTTTCTTTTCGGGGGGGGGGGGGGCTGTCCTGGGCGATCATACAGCTCTCAGTCTCACCTGAACAAGACCCTCCCCCGAAAAGAAACCACAGCTCTAGCCGCTTGTAGAAACAACTTGACGCTGCCCCGCTAGAAGTCTGCACAGGAGGCTGATCTTTACGGTGAGGTTACGGTCAGCAATTCTGGGACGGCATCCATTCCTGTATGTTGTCGGAATGCCTGGCCCTAACCCCTAATGTTGGACAACGTTTATAATACAGACGGCGTGCGCTCATCCGGGTAATCACCGCTCCAAACCGATTTACGTCAAAAGGCCAGAACAATCTCACACATTGTTTACATATAATTAAACCGGCCTGCTAGCACGTTCGACAGTTTAGCTGAGTAAAATCTTTTACGTATTTTACCCCTGACACTGACAGTGGTCTAACACCACCATTTCCGAGGCATTCATTGTCACATCATGGGTGTATGAAAAAAGGTGATGATGCCAGCTTTTTATGGAGGAGGTCGTGCTTGGAGTACGCCATATATTATGTGTGCTGCATGGGAATGATTACAAAACAGGCAGTAGGTGCCACTTTGGATTGACAAATATGCTAGAACTTTAAATAGAAGCGTGCACGAAAGATAGAAACTCAGCGGACAAAGGAATATCATGAAGTCTATTTACTCCAATACCTTCGCAGGACAACATCTAGCCTCCCTTACAGACTCCATCGGTCATATCATTTTGCGCAGTTTTGTGATAACTACCGCTTCCCGCTTGCTTTTGCTCTGGCAAAGCCCCAGAGAGGCTACAACATTGGCTAGGCCAGGCCAGTGTAGCCTCTACCAGGCTCCTGGAAGCGGTCTACCAGGCTTCTGGAAGCGGCTGAAAGAAATTGGCCAAGACAGATAACATGCCCGCTTTATCCGACCAACTCCCCTGGTATGTTATCTGTCTATTTGGCCAATTTCTACTCTTTTCAGACTCTTCCCGAAGCCTTTTAGAGGCTAAGTACAGTGCGTGCCTTTCGAGTTGAGTTCACCTTGGCCAAGACTGGACGGTACCATGATTCGCCCGAGTCAGGCTTTTCTCCTTTCAGCGTTGTCGAAGATGCGGAGACGACGAGTGTTGCAGATCTACGTAGTGTCTGTAAATGAAATAATGGTTCTAATATGAGGGACATAGAAACACTATAGAAAAACAACGTTTATCAAGGAGATGTATATATGCCGGAAAATAAACAGGGTGTAGGTCGCACATTTCAACAGCATAATCAACGGGTAGTCTCTTATTGATAAGCACGCCTTCCACAATCGCAGTTTGGAAATCGGAAGTTCTTTAGAGAGAGACCAATGAGGTTCTATAAAACGTTTGATGGAACCTCCTTGGAACCTATATATGGTATATCACTTCCATATGTATTCTGGTTATAGCCTCTACCAGGCTTCGGGAAGCGGTGGAAAGAGTAGAACTTTGCCAAAAGCAAGGAGCTTATAGTAGAAGCTCCTTGCCAAAAGATAACATCAGTGCCAGGGCAGTTGGTCCGCCAAAGAGTACAGTTTGCCGCTCCCGAAAAGAGTACAGTGGACCAACTCCGCGTTATCTGTCTACTTGGCCAATTTCTACTCTTTCCAACCGCTTCACGAAGCCTGGTAGAGGCTAGCATAGCGTAGAGCCTGCTATATTATCTATTCTACGCTGGGTCGACACAAAAACCCTAGCACAAATAGAAGTGGCATGCCACAAGAAAGAAAAAGCGCATTATGAAAATTGAAATCCCCCCCCCCCCCAAAAGCCCCAGTCTGTTTAGGGGGCTATCCCGTAATGTTACTCATCCACATAACCAAGTAGCAATTAAATCACACGCTTGGATATTCTTCACAACTACCTGCTACACAGCTTATATATGTAGAACAGACCTACCAATTAGGCTAAAACAAAGCCCGTTACCTCGATAAAGCCGGCGGGCGGACTGACGGTGTGGCCGGCCCGTGAGAGTCCCACATCTGTCAGGTGACAGTAGCGTGAGAACAACAGAATACCTCCGGACGGAAAGACCACAGATATCTCCAGGCCATTCTGCCATTTTTCCCACGGACCGTACCATTCAAGAGCGGCGACAGACCTTTGTAGTTGTGTCCTCATTAATACATCTAACCTTGTACCGGTTACTTCGAAAGTACACAACTTTCGTTTATAAAGCTACAAATTCTACAGGTAGATCTCTTTAGAATAACCCTAGGCGCTATCTATTGCAAGTGTCTCTAAAAAAAGAGTCAGACTAAAAGGTGAAAGTTCTGCAGGGCAGTCTTTTTAAGACTTTTATGGCTATCTTAGATTTAAGGCGTAAGTAAACCTTCAGATTAAGTGCTTGTCCTTCGGAACCTTTGTTCTAGACAATGCCACACTGTCGTTAAGTGTCCATGGTGAAAAATCACCGTTTGTTCAACTATTCTAAGAGACGGACTGGTCATATATCACACATAGCTCGTACAGCGAGCTCGGCCGGAATTCCAACTGAAGTAACCGGCGTTAGCAAATTTGTTTTTCATCACATACCGATCACACGCGTCAAGGAGCGAGATAATATCGTCCTGTTATGTGCCCCGTACGGTTAGTATTACATGGTTAACCGTAGAGCGGATTTCCTCTGCAATAGTGTTCGATGAAGAATTGTCAATGGTCATGTAACGCAGGTGACTTCCTGATATGAGAATTCCAATGCCCGGCCAGGGACAGATATTGTTTAGGTCCAAGATATCGGGTTTGAGCTTGAGACATTGAAATGAGTAAATAATGCAAATGGTGCGGTCACATTCGTCGTAGCTTGTCCTGCGATTTTGACGCCGTACAATTTTTAAGCAGGTTGTGACAGAACTACAACAAAGATCTGAGACAGTCTTTTGAGTAACAAGACAACTAAATTGTTGCAGGACACCGTGATGCACGACCATCTGATCAGCTGAAGAATGATCAAGAATGCCCTATTCAGTGCGATCGTAGACGATCGTACGACAAAGCAAACAAAAATATGTGATAAAACCGAAAATGTATTTTCTCCTATTTTGAAGCTGCGATTCTACCTGAAAATAACCAAAAAAAAAATTCTGGTGGTATGTGTGACACAGTGCCATTGGCAAATCTTACTTCTGAAGAATGTTCCGTATTTTCCAGGGGAGAAAAGACCTGTACATGCGTGAGAAACATGACACGGAACAAAACACTCCCTACAATCTCTCCGGGCGGTTTTTCCACCCTTTCCCACGGAAGCCGACGTTTAGAGAAATCCTCAGCAATTACAGGCCGATTATTTGTTCCACATATACCAGTCTAGTCCCCTCTTACCCTGGGGCTAAGGATAGCACAGTTTTTATCCCTTGTTGGTGTCTTTTTCGTGTGTTTGTGCGTTAGATAGCCTCCTTCGCAGACTTCTTGGAGTAGTTGCGTGTATTTCTTTTTGTTGTGGTGGGTGGGGGGAGCATGCGACGAGGCGAAATTCCCTCCGCGACATAGATCCCTTTAAAAAAAATGGCGTAAAAAATCCCCGTGTAAAAAATTGCGTATCAGCGACCCCCCCCCCCCCCCCAAAAAAAAATAATAAACGCCGCCACTACATGAAGTCTGCGAAGGAGGCTACATTAGATGTGTTAATGGCTTGATGCCTAGCCTGATTAAATCGCTTTACGGTTGCCGGCCGCCCAACATCCAGAGGGGCCACTAAAGCCACGGACGGCAGAGTTTGCGTTACACAGACTACTTGATACCCAATACTATTTGATAATTCATTGACATAATTGTACCTTATCGGACAATTTATAGACGAACTAAAACGGGCAGAAACTTACAAAAATCCTGTATTTTTACAGATGACATGACTACGTACAGTTGATTTATACAAGCACATAAGTAGCAGAAATTTGCGAATAAGATTGCAATTTGAACACACTAAAACAAAACAGTATTTGTTATTTATGAATTGAGAAGGGAAACAATAGAAAGGATCTCAAACGATTATGTGAACACTTAGGACAGGTGAGTAGTTAACCTATGATAACAGGTGTCCCCATTGTTTACGTGTTTACTTGTTTACCTTGCAGTAGTGGCGGGGGAAATGGAGGATACACATGTAAAATCTGCATTATCTGTCAGAACAATGCACGGTAAACAAAACAATAGAAAGAACCGGACAGGTGGGCTGTACGGTAAATGGGATCTTTTGTATACCGTACTTTGTAATTCAAATCATTCCAGTCCATACTATTTCAGTTCAACTTACTTCAACGCTGGTGTGTTCTCTGAAGGCGACATGGGCTGACAAAAAGACTGTTTTAGGTCAGATTGCTAGCCTCCACCAGGCCTTCCTATGGAGTTATAGATGGTAAGATTCGGCAAAAAATATAGGGTCAGTAATTGGCCAGGAGAGTCCCCATTGAAATCATCTCTATAGTGGCCATGTATTCTCCCATTTTAGCTAAATTTTACTATTTTCAACCCGTGTTGTTAGTCAGATTGCAACGAACGTTCGCAACTGCTCTATCTAATCTAAATCTATCGCACGGTAGTATCTGCCAGTCGCATCTGCCCTGTAGGGGAGATAACGGCTAATGAATAAGTATGTTATAGGACAGCTAACGATCGATTTGTTACAGTAGATGGGACAAGTGTGTCCCTAGGCGTCACAGGTCGTTACAGGGATGACGAATTTTCATCTCTCAATCTTTTGCAACTGGTCCAAGGACGTTAGATCGGTTCAGATAACTTTCCACCCGACCCTAACTCCTCCCGGTTTTCCCCGTCGCCCGCCTTCCATCCCGCAAAAAAATCTGCGTTGTCCCTGCTCTTCTGCTTTGCCCCCCAATGGCCGGCACGAACCGGCACTGTAATAGTCGACATAAAAATCGTGAAGAAAGTAACCAAAACGGTTGTGCCACGAAATCTAGTGTGTGTGCCTAGTGAAACACTTTGCAAGTTCTTCTGTTTTCAGTAGTCCTACCCGTAGTGGGTTGTCCCTCTCTGAAAACGACCGCCTACGGTTCGGCTGGGTTATGATACGGGGTCGCCTGTGTTTACACTGCAGGTATCAGTAATGTCAAGGCAGTCAGGCGACACCTGAAGCTTCAGTGTTGACTCGGGTCCGACCCGGGAGGAGGGGTAACTCCCATTGTTTAGTCTGAAAGATAGGCGGAGCAGAGTCCGCGCCCTATAGCACCACCTGTTGGATTGTGTAGCCGCGGGATGGCCTACTTCAGTATACTGTGGGCCTCTGGTTGAAGAACCACTGACATCTGTTGTCTATGAAAGCATGTAAATGACAGGACAAGCTGGCACTGTTTCGTCCCAGTTTCCAACCAAGCGTTCATTTTGCCCCCCTCCGCGACACTGGTGGCTGCGGTGGCACTCTTGAAATCAACACCATCCAAAATGGCGCAGACGCCTCAAACCAGCGATAATTTCATCCAGCTAGAAAAAACGACAACATGTTTAAAAACGTATCTCTGGACAATCAGAAGTTATACCGACGTACGCTGTTTGCCATGAGGCCGGGCAAGCCGACCTTTAGCCCGAGATCGATCCCTCTCTATCAGCGCGTGTTGATCTGACCCGGCCACTTGTAAAGTCAACCGGGAACCCGTGGGAAAATGTCCCGAACAGGTGGGGAGGGGGGCGCGCATGTCCGCCATACCACCTTCAGTAGGACGTCCTTTTTTTTTTTTTTTTTTTATTTTTTTTTTTTTTGAACAAACTTTATTCAGATAAACAAAAACATACAAAACAAAGAGGTGTACATAGACTAAACAGACAAACACACGCAGTAGCAATCAGTTGATATTACAAAACTAAGTTAAAAGGTTCCCATTTTTTGTTGTGCTTACATATTTTGTTCTTAAGTGTCGCAATATTTTTCTCTACTCTATGTACATACTTAACGAAGACAATAAACTTATGGATAGATAGATTAGGTGACTCCCGGTTTTTATAGATATATATTTTACCTAATAAAATAATAACATTAGAAATGACTGGTGTTTCACTTGATAGGTCCCCCAGCAATACATTCAATGGGTTGTTAATATTTAAATAGTGTCCTGTTGTTGAATTAAACCAGACTTGAACCTTTTTCCAGAACGAAAACACAACATGGCAGTTCCAAAATAAATGCTTACTTGTCTCTTCGTCTTCCCCACACAGAGAACATTTCGAATTGCTTTTGATATTCCAAACATATAGCATTCTGTTAGTGGCAAGAAACTTATGTAAGAGTTTAAATTGGAACATCCTGCTTGAGGAGTCTATAGTTATTTTGTATGGTAACTGAAATATTTGTCTCCAGGGGAGAACAACATTAAAATCATCCTCCCAATAAGACATAGTATTTTCTGGGTTTATCTTAAGGTTTTTGTTTTCCATAAAGAAGTCATACACTTTCTTATTGATCTTAGTTCCTTTACACCACTCATAATTTTTTAAGAGCGGTCTGCACACTTGCAAGTGATTGAAATTTTTACTAGTTTTTCTTGGACACACTCTAACTAATACAGAAAACAACCCATTGTATGTATATTCAGAGCAGAGCTTCCCATATTTCTTAAGTAGTACTTGATATGATATGGGTTTCCCATTTATGTCTAGCAAGTCTTCAACAAATAAAATGCCTCTGTCAACAAAGTTCTGCCAGAAAATAGGTTTTCTTTCAATTTGGAAAATTGAATTGTACCATAGCATTTGCTGTTGCCAACATTGCGAATTAAAATCAGGAGGATTATGTTGAAAGGCCAACCATGCTGACATTGCATTTCTGAAAAATATGCTCATATTGGGAAATTGCTCTTGTAAGATCCTATTAATTGTGCTGTCATCATTGCCTAGTTGCATAAATGGGAATAACCCTTTACGAAATATCACATGTATATTTGATAGTAACTTAGCACAGAACCAGTCTCTATTACAGTAAAGTTTTTGAATCCATGAAGCTTTCAGACTGGCGTTAAATGCATACAAATTAATGAGTTTCAGTCCTCCACATTGATAGGTATTGTACAGCACTTTCCGTTTTACTCTTTCTGGACCATTATTCCATATGAAATTAAATATTTTTTTCTCATATAATTGAAAAAATTCTTGAGGTGGGGATGGGAGGGTCAGAAAAAGATGTGCAAACAGTGAGACTACTAAAGTATTCACTATCATAACTTTGCCGTATAATGTTAACAACTTTCCCCTCCAGGGCTGTAGTACAGAATCCAGTTTTGACAGACAAAGGTTAAAATTAGTAGGTACAATTTCATCCGTATTAGATGTGACTTGGACTCCTAACAAGGTGAATGGACCATCCGTCCAATCTACTGGGTATGGGCACGGTAGCTGAAAGTCGGTATATTTAAGAGCGCCTATTCTAACAATCTTACACTTACCATAATTGGGAATGAGACCAGATAACGTAGAAAACAATTCTAAATCGTTCGTCAACGCTGATAGGGAAGATGATGTAGGCTCTAGAGTAAAATCGGTATCGTCTGCATATTGGGATAACTTCGTTTCTATCCCATGCGTTACCAACCCCTTTATATGCGTGTTCCCTCTGATCCTAATTGCTAATAACTCAACGGCAATAATAAATGTCAGTAGGACGTCCTTTACTTCTTATTACATGTAGTACAGTTCGCGTTTGGTTCATCTCCTTTTTTCATTGCCGTGTAAAATGCGGATAGAAATTTACTCATTGTTGCGCGGTATACACGCTGACTGACGACTTAAAATGACAAGTACCCGCGAAGCAACAAACATATTGATATTGACAAAAACCTTCCATCTATATCTTCTATGATAAGTTTATTTGCACAAATATGAGAGTCTGGCACTCATCTTGCAGTGGAACTATAATTACAAAGTAAACAACTCTTCTTGAAAAAAACATGTAAGCATGCAAAATGTAAGTACACTGTTTGTTCACCAGTTTTTCCTTATTTCTCAATTTTCTGTTATATATATATGCTGTCGAGTGTAGGTTACAAGAATAAAGGTATCATAGGATATCACCAAAATGATTTTCAGTATACAACGTAATAAGACTGGGCTATTTTCTTAAAGTATATTATTTTTTTCGGATGTTGTATTCCCTATAGTTTGCATATCTTAGGTTACAAATACGTTAAAGCTGTCATATATACATACAACAAAAATGACTGTACATTATACAATATACACTGTAATAAGACTGGGCTATTTTCTTAAGTGTTTTAGTTTTGTCCGATGTGATATTTCTTATGGTTTGTGTTTCTTATTCTAAGGTTAACTGACGACAATCGATATCGGAGAGAAGTTTGATAAATGCCCCTGAACAAACAGTGTAGTATCTGACCGCTTGGGTCAATATTGACACAAAACTACGGCGTTTTTATCTGGTGATTTCATCGTAGTTATGAACGCTGTGAAAATAACCCCGGGCTAAACAAGCTCATTTATCCTGGCCATCGCGTCATTTTCGTTTCATGTGTCCATTAAGTCCGTAAACATTTGGATCGGAAAATAATCTAGTACAAATAAATTAAAGATTGAAACAAAACACGGGGGAAATATTCAATCACCGAAGCCGTCATGAAAAGGAAACAAAGCAAAAGATTTACATCTGCGTAGTCATGTGTTGTTGATTTAGTTTCTTTCTTCAAGATTCTTGTGTTGTCAGTAACAATAATAGAACTAATGATATATTGTCATGTGATAACAAATAACAAACAAAACAAGTCTTCAGCAGTCAAACTAGATCAGCAAATGCTGATATTCCTTCTCAGAGTTTTCAAAGTTGTGACAACTGTAATATTACCCCCTCCCCTCCATATTTTTTTCAATTTCAATCCGTAATTTACAAGCGCATTATTCGTCCACCTGCCATTCGGTTGACCTACACCACTGACCATGACATAACCATACACTCCATGTATTTTCTGTGAAATTATAAGGGCAATGTAGATTCAACACTTATCGGGTGTCACAGCGGCTATCTTTGGTGTACACTTACGGTAGATTTCAAGAAGATATTGGTCCTCAAGATTTGCAAGGAATCGCTAAAAGATGGTGATTAATTGAGACCAAATCAGCGTGTTTGTAATTTGTACACATTTTCTATTCCCTCGGGCTACATCACAATGTCGTCCGAAATAGCTCATCTTCAGCTAACACGAACCATGTATTAGTTAAAGGATGGGCGGAGCGAGTTTATGTGGATTTGGTACAGCCCCGCCCTCCCGAGGATTTTGTTGGCATCCCGAGGGCGGAGCCCGAGGGGTGCCAACAAAATCCGAGGGGGGTGCGGGGCTGTACCAAATCCACATATACGAGCAATTCGCCCATTCTTTAACTGACTTAGAACATGGCCATATTTCCGAAGCAAAAGAAACGCATTTTACACAATCATGTTTTTTTTAAAACTATGTATCTCCAAGATTTGTTTTCCTAGAAACCTGACTGTCAACATGACAGTTTGTAGTACATCCTTTTGTCATTCATGAATTGCAGCTAAAGCACTTTTCACAGCCTTGTGTAAAATATGCATAGCAGTTGCTTTCTTGTCAAGGTTTACAACACCCTGGTTTACAACAAGCTCCTGGCCCCACAATGCCTTCTGTTTTGGGGTTGAAAAATTCTGGGTTGCCTGTTGAGACAGCAGATCTCGACCTGATCTCTAACGAGTCGGTTGTGGCGTCTTTCGGAGACCAAGTTCTTGAATATGTGGGCATTTCAACAGCCCAACCGTTAGTGTACAAGCTGGAGCCGGTGGATAATGCAGTCTTTTGGAGCATTTTTCTTGGCATTTCTGCCGGCCTGATCCCAGGCATGCCTGTTCCTGCCAGACAGACCTGTCGATGTCCCTATCCCACCGGAGCATGTTGGTGCATTCTTTTCATGTCTATGCTGTTTTTTAAAGTGTTGATCATGTTAGATCCGCTGGCTAAACTTTGCTTTGTTTTGATGTATTTTGTAGTTTCTTCATTACAGTTTCTGTTTGCATTATATATGAAGCTGTTGTAAGAAACTCGTGATCACCACTCTGTTTCGCACTTTATTGCCCTGGGAATTTCCTTGTTTATCGCTTTGAATAAAGATGTCCAGGACATTGATTAATTTGCTGTTTTTTATGTTGTTAATCCTTTTATTTGCATGTGAATGGTAGGCGTCTCGGACTTAGTCAATTTATTCGTTGGTTAGTACATGGGCGTCTCCCAGTTAAACTAATTTATTCGTTAGTTAGTACACCCCTGTCCCTTTGGGGACCACACTATGTGGATTTAGTCACAAGAAATGCAGGCTCCTGATTGGCTGAGGAAAGGTGGCCATGTTCTAACTAAAGACAAAGGCCTTTTAAGAAACTGTCTGTCAAGAAATCACATTGTGAAGATACAGATGGTCCATTTTGGTCGTTAATGTGTCTGGGTCTCCCCTCAGGTGTTGTTACTAATTGGCGCGGTGTGATTTGGGTCACAAAAGGTGCGACAGATAGAACCTGGTGACCGTGTGACAGCTTCGATTGTCCAGACTTTAATAGGCTCCGAGGTGGCGAAACTGTCTGTAGTCATGCCAAGGTTTTCCCACGACCGAATTAAGAAGTTCCAAGGACATGTACAGGTAGAAGAGATGCTACTACACCTGTATCGACGGTTCTTAGTGTCCCATGCTCGAGATAACAGACGCCATATTTCAGACTGATCCCAATTTCGGCGTGTAAGTCATTAGTGTGGAAGAGGTAACAAAGCGGCAATCGGTACATTTTTGTCCCAACACGTTCCCACGTTTTTTTCTGTCACACGTATCACACCGTATTCACACGTATCCGTGATAATGGAGCAGAATTCTCTTCTTCAGGTGTTGAAAACACTGCATAAAGTAACTTTATAACAGAAGGAAGATGTAGTGTAATTTCTAGCAGGTACGAATGAAAAAAGCGAGCGAAATGACGCAGTAAATATGGAGGTACAACAAGGAGCAACTTTGACACATTTCGCAATAAAACACATTTCAGTAACACCTCTTTCAACTGAAGTGAGAAAAAACGTGTAGCTATTTTTTTTTCAGGAATCTTCCCGCGGGTGAAACCATCACACAAATTGGCAATTCCCCAAGAAACATTTGCGCTTCTTAATTGCCCAATTTTGTTCTGACTGCGCAGTTTATAGGATTATGTTGACGATCCAATGTTTTCCCCACAGTTACCCCGCACTAAAGAATCGGTAAGTACGACAATCCCAATATTTACCCAACTGTAAACAAACTATCGTTCAGGTAGAGGACCTGGTAAATTCACCTGCGTGACTACAGTATTCTACAGCGTGGAAAATGAACACATGGCTAAACATGATCTCCAAACAGATCTTTTGGTGGCTGCAAGGACAGTATCAAATTGGCCAGGCTGTATCCATTTGCCAGACAGTATCCAATACGCCACTTCGGTGGCCAATTTGATACTGTCTTTGCAGCCACCAAAAGATCTGCTTGGAGATTCGCTAAACACACTAGAGAGTGACCTGACTTTAAAACGCGCCTCGTAACTGAGTTTCGATGGCTTTAGTGACAAGACAGTAATAACTGAATGCATCCGTCAGAAGAAAAATAAGAAAAACGTCTAGTTGTTTAGAAACCTTTGCCAATGATGGTAAATTTGTAAACAGCAGTGTAAAGAGAAGAACAGGTGCGATGTTGACATCTTTACCGAAACGCCGAAGCTGAAAAACGATTTTCACAGAAGACCGTTCCCGAGTTTGACCCTACCCGACGACGGCACTTGAAAGTGTATCTGAAGACGGTGTCGAAGCGCTAACGTCTTAACGTCTTGGTGTGACGCCTCGTCTTCTTCTTCAAACAACCATTGACGCCTTGTCACCAGGTGATAGGCTAATGATGCGTCTTCCGCTAATCCGTCAAAAGATGTACGGGGGATAATCCGAGCCAAAGCCAACACTTGGCACGTCGAGGTGAAGTGGTCGGGACTTGTTTATTGTCGTTTGTCAGTGGGGTCGGAGGATGATGAATATGTATGGTGTTTGCGGCGGTGTGTAGACAACCACCCGGGCTGGCTAGGCTTACCTGAGCCAACACTCTACGGGGTTCGGGACACGTGCTACCGACCGTCCACATTCCTGGTCGCCGTGGAGCGTTTCACGCGACTTCCGACAAGTCTTATCGGCCGGGATCCTTATCTTTCCGGGGTGCACGAAACACAAGATGACTAATATTTAGGCTATCAGTGAGCAACAGTCCGTGTGACGGCAGTATCGGGGTTCGAGGTCAATACTCTTTGTTCATTGAGCCCAGGAAAAAACAAAACAAAACAAAGACAAAATCATTCATTTTTCTGTAAATACAACACAGTTCGACTGAATATCGTCTAAAAATGAATATCTACTTTATCAAAGTTTTTATCAAACGACTATATTCCCGTTATGGTAAAAATGAAAATATTTAGCTCTAGCTCTCAGAGCCACGCCTAAGGGGTGGCCAATACCTGTTGTTTGGGGTAAACTATTGAGCTACTCTGAGTGCGAAGCGACACTACTAAACAAATTTGTCGTGCAACACCGTGTAGTACTAGTACCTATGCCAGCTAGGACTACCCCAGAAGACCACTACGTTATAAAATCAGTCAAAAATGTTGTTCTCAGAAGTACAGATCATTTTTCTTCTTCAAATGTTGTCCCAAAAACTTTCGCGATTTTTTCAAGCCGTTCAACGCGTTTTCCTTAAAAAAGAAATGTATTTGTACGTGAATGACTGCCAATTGTTTTTGATTAATTTTCACCGACACTTACGAAGTCTCGGCGACCTAGTTTTTGTTCCTTCAAGTCGGCATTTGGACATTTTCCCACGGCATCAAGACTTGACTGGTGTACCCTGGGTCTCCTGAAGGGCTGTCACCGCGTACTTGGCAAGGTCAACATGACGGGAGCCCGACTGAAATTTACCGCGACCTGTTGGTCACAGCAACGACCCTTACTGTCGAACCTTGACCGCTAGATGTCGTGGAGAGGGTTACAGATTCTAACTTCTTTAAATTAAAGGAGTTCTAACGTCTTGGCCTTTTTGCTACCTGTGTATGCTGTCCCGAAAATGGTATTATCTAGCACAACAGTATTTCTACCTTACCATGCAAAAAAATAACCAAATGAACGTAAATTTTATAACCATGCGCCAATTTATGGAAAATGTAATCGTAGTTTGGCTTGGTTGATTGTTGAAAATTTGTCTTTTCAGTCACATATATACTTCTTGTCCACACCGTGATATAGACATATATGTTATAATAGCGACTTTGAACACCCCATGAAGCCTGTTTGAGGCTAAGTGTTGGTAGTTCCCCGTGGAGCCTGTGTCGCGAGGCTACTCTCCCTGTCTAGCTCAGGGACAATTGAAGGACAGTGTCTGGCGCCCCCGGTCAGCTTTGAACACTCAAAAGGGGTCGTCTGCGGACCGCACATATCTGTAGTCACCGGGTAAGGAAAGTCATTCAGTCAGGTGCTTATGCAGAAAGCGCAGCACTGTTAAATAAGTCTCTTTGACGTCAATGCAATCGTGCTTTTGTAGAAGAAGGAATTGAAGCTCCTTGTGTAGAATAAGGACCCGTCTTTAAATGGAGTATACAAGCTACATGATATATGTGAGATTTCTTCGAATGTCACAGAGTGTTCTAGACTGAAAAATCAGTAAACCTTACTCACACATATTTGCATTTACCCTAAAAACGTAGGTACAACATGATTACAATCAGTACTATTTTTCCATGACTAAGCAATGCTCTGTGACAGAAAGATACAATGGTAGAGGTCATAAGACATAACTAGCCAGCCGAACCAGTCCAGTAATGTGGCCATCATTTGTCACTGCGGGATTCCCGCAACACTCTGTCATCATCATAATTTGAGCGGGAAATGATGACTGACTTCGTTTCGTTTTGCCTACGGCGCATTCCCAGAGTGCAGTGGGTTATCCCCTGTAACACAACACTAGAGTGAGGTGTACCAGTAGTATGTTTGAATTTTAAGGTTCAATTCAATCGTAACGATTACTTGTGTTGCGTAGGCTAGCTACGACTTGTGCGGGACCCTACTGTGGAAATGCTTGTCGCTGGGTGGCGCTCGTAAATGAAATGGAGGACGAAAACTCAAGTTCATCCATTCCGAAATGCTGCAAAATGTATCTGCTATTTAAACGTTAAATTTCGCTGCTACAAATACACAAAGATATGAATACATGTGCCATATATGCTGCACTGTTGTAGTAGTTGTTGTCCAGAATGAGAGTAAGTAACAGTAGTTTGTAACTTGGTATATATACACACAATAACACGTTGTTTACATTAAAAGTTATGATTTAACACGACATAGCTTGAAACAACACATTTAATGGCGTCCCCCTCTTTCTCACGGCGGGGTCAGACTCATATAACACTTCTGCGGAGCACACTCTCCCTGGAACAATGGCGCGCCTCCTCACCTGCCGACCTCAGGTGTTCTCGTTCACCTCAGGTCGTCAAGAAACTGACACTTGAGCGTATTTTTCCCACGCCAGCCGAACAGAAGCGCCTATATTACTGCTGGTGCGTCGTTGTTTTCTGTTATATTTATATAGGACTGCGGTGTATATTAGCATCACCCCCCTTTGTAAGTGTTTATGCTTCCTTTCTACAGTGAAATTAACACACAGTAGAAAAATACAAAACAAAACGGCTATGTTTAATCATGGAGGTTGGTCTAATGTTACCATGTTGACGTGCAATTTACGATCTACACAAAGGCGACTTAACAGTCGTTTGGCAGAAAACATATGGTTTAGTCTGTCACGTGCACAGGTGAGAGAGTTGGGAAGAACTCGGCCTATCTTTCCCACGAAACACCTTATGTTGACTGGGACACACAGAGTCACACACACAGATTGTGTGGAGGTCTGTTTGCGACATTCTTTGCTATGACCCTCTCGTCTGTTTCTAGGTTAAACAGTCTAATGAGTTCAGAAGTACGGTTTCATGCTGTGATAACCCTCGTATATAACCTCTGCGTTTCCCGGCACTCCAGAATAAGATGCTAGGATCGTTCCCTTTACCTGGTTGGCGTAATGCAGGCCCGAGCTGATTTTACCTGTGTGCTTTCCCACGATAAGCTGTTTACCTTCAAGAAACCATACGTGTCTCAGTGCAAACGTTTTCTTTAGATTTGTCTTGTGTCGTTTCTGAAGGTGTTGGCTTCAAGGAGGTTCTATTCATACTTGGTGGCATGAAAAATGATACACACTAGCTGACAAGAAATATTGCTAGAAGACAGACAACATAAATGAGTCGTCTGTTCTTTTGAAAGTCTTCTCAAGGGTCAGTGAGTTGAGGTACAAATGTTCTCCTTCCACCGACAGGTGAGAAACTGTACGGAGAACACCTTTCCGTCTTTTTCCCACGGGGGCCCTCCCCTACAAATAGGCACACGGACGTGTAAGGCTACTTGCTGTTTGTTTTCAGATGTGTTGACACTGGGGTGGGATCTGTTTATTGAAAGCGCCAATGTAAGCTTTCAAAGCAAAGCGGGGCAAATTGTTAGTAGGGTGTAACTCTCACACGTAGGTGCGACATCTCGCCACTAATGAGGAGGTGGTCTCGAAAAATGGCCCTAACCCCGTGGGGTGAATTTTCTCACGCGCTGGCCTCGGCTAGCTGCTCAAGTACTGGATCAAAACCCTCGAGTCCCTCTCTGATCCGGGCTTTACTGGTTAGCAAAACACGATTGTAAACATGGTCGCCGGCTTCGCGCTAATGCGGCCTCCTTGGCTTGGATAGGATTTCAGACTCCGTAGCAAGGAAAGTGACCTCGGGTATTTTCCCACTGACTTCACCTCTAGCCGGTGGCATCTCAGCCCTAAAAGTGTTGCTAAGTATAGCCGCGAGGGAAATACGCGTAGTTGAGTTGACACGGTTGGCGGGACGATAGTCTTGGCTTCCCGCGCAGGAGTGAGATCTCTGCCGTGGGACGACTTTTCTCAAACTGGGCTGTTTTCCCTCCAAATCTTACAACAATTTGGCGACTCACGTGCAGGTCGGGGTAGGATAGCCTGTGGTCGGTGCAGGGTTTCCCGTTTTCCCACAGGGGCGGGGATTGACACGCTGCCGTCCCACACAGCTGCCAATCAAACGGGGTCAGGAGAAGTCGTTGTGAGAAAGTTCCCACGGTTCGGCTCATGAATATCGAATTTTGCAGCAGTCCTTGTTATCGGAGCGGCTCGGGTTTCTCCTCGGCCAATGGGCGCCTGGAAACTTGTCGTCGTGCCCGATAACCCCGTGCCCGGATTGGAGGAGGCGTATTTGGCGGGGATAAGGTTTTCCCATGGTTTTGTTATGATAATGTTTGAACTTTTCCTGTGCTGCGGTTGAGGCGGAGTGCAGCAGTAGCCAGTGACGGACAGAACCCACCCAGACCAGGCAGCACCGGAGCAGCTCTATCGCCTGCGGACGGACATTTTCGGCAGCGCAGCGCAGAGACTAGCAGCGCGGGACGTTCCTCGTTGTGCACCCGCAGGAAGGGACAGGGTTCTTCGTGGCTTCAAGGGAAGCTTCCGCGGGCGAGATGAGTCAAACCGAACTGGCCATGAGGACCGAGACGGCGCACCATCAGCAGGTTTTTCAGGAGGCCGTGAAGAATGGGGACACGGGCTCCCTCCGCCGCCTGCTCGCCGAGAAGGCCGTCAACGTCAACGTGTTCGACCCCGAGGGGCAGACAGCGCTGCACCAGTCCGTGTTGGACGGCAACCTGGAGCTGGTCAAGCTGCTTGTAAAGTTCGGAGCGGACGTTAGACTAGCGAACCGGGACGGTTGGAGTGCGCTGCACATAGCGGCGTACGGTGGCCATAAAGACATTGTTCTGTACCTTATAATGTCCGCTAGGGAAAGCAGTGGCAAGCGGTAGCAGGGCCGGGGTTCGAACCCTGGATCTTTTAACCTGAACCCGTGGACGTTATGCTGCTGCAATTTAGATAGGAGTTCTAAGACTACAGGAGATATGAAACGTTACTTATGTGCAGTGGAAATATGGAGTAAAGACAAGAAGAAGAAGAAGGTGTGTGACGGTGGAAGTCGAAGAGTTCGCAGTAGGCACAAGAAAAATGCAACAGAAAACTTTCGACTTCAGTTCAACTCCTCTCCCGAACGGTCTACCGAGACTAACAAGCGTTCATCGGCGGTCATAAGTCGCAATAATGTCGGGAATCGAACCTAGGGCCTTCGTACGACATTTTTCTTCGGACGTGTGGACTCCGGACGAACCGGGTGGGTAGGAGGAGTGTTTGTTATTTGGACGCAATGCTGCATTTTGATTTGTTAGTAGTCGGACAGACGATGTGTTTTTCAGTTGGAACGAATGAGTTGCTAGTCGATAGAGATGGCTACAGAAGTGTGATTGCGACCGTCTTTCTACCTCCAAGCTGCAATGTTCATGTTTTAATGAAAAAAGTGGAACCATGACTCGCGTCAACCGGGGATGTGCCGTTCCAATCTGTCGCTTTTTTGTAACCCTCGCCCCCCTCCCCCTTCCTTTTGTCGTTGTGGGATCCGAAATTTGGATTTTTTTTGTGAGAAAAGAGTTCCTGAAAAAGGCGTAACGCTGGGGCATACCGGAAGACGTTCTGGTAGAGTTGTCGGCAGTGCTACACGCTACACGGTACGACAGTTAGTCTTTGCCCGTGTTGTGTATCAGTGCCAGTAAACACTGAGGAATGCAACACTCCGGTTTCTCACGCCAGAGCACAGCTCTCAGGGGCCGGCGGGAGTCACAAGAAAACAGAACATCTCGCCAAACAAGCTCACTCCGGGACACCACAACTAGGGCTCTCCTCGCAAGAAAAACACAAACTACCACATAGAAACTCTGGTATAAGACTCCCTACACATGGACAGATAGCACTGAAATCTGTGGAATACGACCACTGTTCCGAACAAAGCCACACTCACACAACGGTTTGCCCCCCTTTCAGGCAAGGGGCTTTCCGCACAGATGGAATAAGAATGCTGTCGATTTGAATATAGAACGCCATTCAGAGCCAGCGTCCTGCCGTTTCTCTGCACATGCTGAAGAAGTGAGGGACTTCAAACAGCCAAGAATGGAATCCTGTTTAAAAAAAACAGTCGAAGCAACAGGGGTAAAGACATCATCTTAGAAGGAAGTCGTAGGATTTTTTGTCTGGTATTTTAGAGTGCAACAACCAATGCATAAGGACAGAACACATTGACTTTTCGGATACACAAGGAGGGTGCGAAGTTTTCCCCAAATGGACGACCCACAACTCCCGTTGGCGCGCGTTTAAATCCAGAACTGTAAGTGATTTAGCAGATTCACAACTTTGTATATGTTCTCATACCTATATACGTGCCACGCACGACCATTTTTCCCGGTCAAAGTCAACGATTTTGTGTCAACTTTGCTAACGTTTCATAGAAAAAAATGACAGTAATCTGAAAAAAAAAGGTTCTTGTAGATAGATAGATATGTTGACGCTAAATTGTGGACTTGTTTCGGTGAAAATGTCCTGAGCATGTGAAACTGTGGTCGGTTTACTGCGAGGAGGACTGTTACTGATTATGAAGATACTGCCATGCCATACGTGTGTGCACCCGGCCTGGTCCACAGGGAGTATATTGTTTCCCATCTTGATATGTAAATAACCGTGCCTTTCTAGACGTTCTGTACTATTAATATGATCACCTTGGCTTTTGTTCAAGTACCGGAGTGGTTTCCCTTACCCCTTTGTAGCCACATTCCGAAGATATAGTTACAAAATCTGCCCATAACTCATACCGACGTTTTGAAAGAAAAAAAAATTGTGTACAGACTTGAGAACAAAGCGGATGGACTCACCAAGTATATTTGTGTAGGGTAGTTTTTAAAGACGGGTAAGGCGAAACCACTCCAGTTTTTGACAAAGCTAACACTTGGGAAACAACCCCTCCTGGATATAGACGGGCTACACCACAGGGCTGTTAACTGTATAACGTTACACAGAGATGACTGAAGAAAAAAAAATGTCAATAATTATGGGGAATAGGGTATTTAAGAAATATTATAACGCCTATATAAATACATATCACCTATAATTTTGAACAAAGTAATTTTATATGAATAGAGAGTTCCACAGATGTTGAGACGTCGAACCGACGAACGAGTATGGCCAAAAGAAATTAAAAACCCGTTCCTCGTCAAACTGAATTGTGGTTTCCAATCTTTTGCTTGTCTGTGTTCTGTGATGCATTTTATATACTGGTATTCGTGTAAAAGATATCCTGATACAAGAGATTCTGTAGAACATTTGATGATTGAGTTATAATTTAGTGTTGACCCATCACAGCAAGCGATCACTGAATCAGTAAACAAATAATTGACTACTTTTGTTTTACTGGCTAATCTCCAAGCAGATGTTGGGGGTACAAAGTCGTAAGGTTTTCTGATCTAGTGTTTTTTCAGACTGTTCTTCCACAGTACTGTCAGAAAAAATAGCAGATCAGAAAACGTTACTATGTTTTACCCCTACATCTGCTTGGAGATTATTACAGCCTCCCCCAGTCGTAGTTGTTGTTGTTCCCATGTTGTAACGAAGTTTGAGAAGACCATTGTGGTGGTGTATTTTGTGACGGTTCCCCTAGCTGACCTCTCTCACCCCAGCCCCCCAAGGGAGCACCTTGTCAATCTCAAGCATGCTGACCTTCTTCCACTAAGTTGACAGACGTTAGACCCACATATCTCCGGTTTAGACTAGGGCACAGAAACGTTTGTGCTCTTATAAACGTCTCATGGTTTCAGATTCTGCTCTAAACCTGAGGTGAATGTAAATATTTCAACCGGTAGAACTGGAAAGATGTTTTTAAAGACCCCGTCCCTTCCTGGAGTCTACCTAGCGAGGCCTCCCTGCATTAAATGCATGACTACGCCAACAGAATAGAGCGCAACCCCGGCAAAGGCCCTGGTATGCCAGGTGGTTCATAGTCCACAAAAGAACTTGCCCTCCTCTAGTACCACAGGTATCTCCTTAAAGACCACCTCACTTGCCCTCCAATGTTGGAAAGCTGTTGGTCCACACTCATACGTTTGTTGCCTAATCGTAAGATAGCTGTTCTTGAGTATGCCTTCTTGTATCGAAGAAGAACATTTGTACATATATCTGGGAGGTTTTAAATATTTCATTTTCCCCAGAGGCAGCTTTGAAATCTCTACACGCCATACTCCTGAAGTCCAAACACTCAGTAGGACCATTACATATCCCCGAAGGCCCCCTAAATAAACTCACCTCGCAACTTTCTAAACCGTCTCAAATCCTACGCCCCAAATACTTGCCCAGAATCACCCCGAGTGCCTCGCTACGGGTCAAATTAGACCATGAGATAGGATGTGTCGTCCCTACACTAGTCCTTGGCATCTGGTAGTTTTAAAGCTAATGGAAGGGCACGGATTTATAGGATGCATTGGGAAAAAGAACGCCGAGTACCGACTGCTTAGAATACCAACAGTCCCCCGCGCTATCTGCACACATTATTAACCCTTCCACGCTAAACTTAAAATGTCAACCAAGCGAGCTGGCTGTCAATACCCAGCTGTCAATCGCAGAAGATACCGTTGTTTATTGTAGATATGCTGTCCACTGTACACACTCTACACAATCCGTGCTACAGATCATTGTTCCCGCCGCTGAAAGCGCTCTTTGTTCGGCCTAGGAGTCCCTCCAGAAAGTAGACTGAAAGGTTGGGGCTGAGGTTCAGCCAGGCCGTTCAGGTACTACTTAACGTATTCTCCTACCTCTTCAGTATCTCAGACAACAACCAACACTTGCAAACATCCCTATGAAGCGATAAAGACACCTCAGTCTATGCACTTTACGTTTGATAAACTTGTATGTAGAGTTTAAGTGTTAGGTCGTGAGCATACTTGGTTTGGCAATTGGCACCCAGAAAAACGGTGTTCGAGGGGCTAGCTAGAGTTGTAAATACTAAAATCCCCCCAAAAGCAGACGACTTCTTCTAATAGACCTATGATACTTAGAAAAGTGGAGATGGGAGATTGAATGCTGTTTTTGTGTGTGCTTGTCTCCCACAGCTAACAGTGCTATATTCATGTTGAGTGAGTGGATGTCAAGGTCACATTGCGCAGGGTCTCACGGCTTCTGTGTTGAAAGGTTGCAAAGTTCTCCCGTTTCTGTAACGCGACACCAAACACTAAAGGCACGGAGGCGCCGATCATATATATTTACACATCAAGGGTTCAAAATTCCTGACGCTAACCATACAAATATGCGGCATGGATGTTTGTAACGTTATATATTTATGTATATTATCCACCTATTATAACACGATCGAAAGGGCGGGGAATTCGCCTAACCACACGTTCACGCGTTTCGCGTTATTTTGGGATTAAATAAATCAAGTTTAAGTTGACGTTTAGGGTCAGAGAGACAGGAAACAATTCTATCGAAGAGTTAGCACTCAAGTTCAAAGCTTTGATGTTTTGCCGCGATCCCTAGTAGTCACGGAAGTGTTGAATTTCTTAGATATTGAAACTATTTACCACTTAAGGCCGGTTTGGTACTGTTATGTTATGAAAATGTTATGTTTTTGTTTGCTGTATAATGTATTTAAACATGCTGCTGTAGCAATAGAAAAATACGAAAAATAAAAATGAATATGTCTCCTAGCCGAAATAAGCAGTAGCAGCTTTGGTGTACTTTTACTTGAATGTGTTCTCAGCTAGGTCGCTACTACGAAAAATTACTTTGAACTGTCTTCCTTGAATCCTATTTTGGAAGAGAACAATTCCTTAGAATGTTCGGAAACCAATTAAAGAATATCTCAGTTCTTATAGTAGTACAAGACATAACTCTGTGGGTTGTAAATGAGTTTTGACATGTGTTCATTAGTTCGCAGTCCCCAACACAGTGATAGGTCCCTGCTCTTTTACGTGTTTGTCATTTCTTGTCGTGCCCCTGTCACTGTTAGTTAGGTGGTATATAGCGTGAGTTCCCACCAAGAAAATCGGACAGGTTTTTGGGATGGGGGTACTTGAAACCTCGGTGTGTACTCTAAACGTACTCAGGATGATACCCTGGCTTTTCGCAACCGCACGTTTCATTGCCATAGGTCTATAATGAGAAATGTTCTCGTTCCCACGGGAAAATACACGTAGGATAGCCTTTTACGTATCTCCTAACTGTGCTGAATCAAGTTTTACTAGTAGTAGTGTATGTTTCACTAATAGTATCTATTTTAAATCACAGGACAGCACCCCCATTGGTATTGTCTTGGTAGTTTTATTTTCGGTTCTGGAAGCGTGGTGGTAGCGTTTCAGTCATCATATTGAGGATTTAAAGATGTCTTAGACAGACTCTAGTTATTTCTGTTCAGACAGTGTTTTCTTACGCTCCGTTGCCAACGGATTCTCCTTCCATTTCCAAGTAACCTCCACTCTAAACCATCCATGGCAGCCAGCCAGGTTTATTCCCACAGCGCCGCCTAGAGACGGAAGAAGTCCACTGCAGGGCTCGGCTTACGGTCCCAGCGGGCCGTGTTTACCATAGCAACGGTCGACCAGCAAGCCGCAAGTTCTGACTATCTTCCGCTGACGACAGCTTTCACCGGCTCGTAAATCAAGCTTGGTTTCGTTTGGGCGCCAAGGTGATGCTTTTTGATGGCGCGCTGCCAAGTTGTGGTTCTCCAGGGTTAAGGACGAGAGGCAAAGTAGAAAGAACGGGGTAGAGCTAGAGTTAATGAAGGTCAGACTCAAGTTCATGTACTGGCAATTAGACTTGTGCTTCAGTGAAGTTTTATGAAACCAGCAGGTGGGAGTGGGAATTGGGGTTAGGGGACAGCGACATTGGACCACACGATATCACTATGGATTAATAACTCAGATCATGGAGGTTAAAAATCAAGATCTTGATTTTTAACCTCCTTGCTCAGATACATCATGCCTAAGTTACAGCTAACTCAGTCATTTGCCAGTAACTGTTCGTTTTTCAAATTATAGGCACGCAAGGAGCATTTGTTTCACTCATAAAAAAACACGCTTTTGAACATTCCTACGTGTATACATTTTGGGAATAAAACTAAAAGGAACAAGTTTTATGTCGACTTAGATGCAAGGCGTCTACATGTAGTCTTTCTTGTAAGTTGAACTCAGATTTTCTTCACTTCGCATTCGGTTTAGGTCGTCAGGGCGAAGTAAAAAAGACAAAAGAATAAAGGATGCCGACAAACTCCACAGAGTTTTCCTGAGAAGCATGGCGTTCTGGGTTAAGTGGACTCGATGAGAGAATTCACCGGTGGTCGAAAAACATTGTGACGTTTCGCGGCTTCGATTTAGTCTACAGGGACGGCGGGAGACAAAATAGACTTAAGAGACAAACCTCCACAAGCAAACCGTTGGTTTCTTGGCAGTTAGAATTGTTTTCATTCAAAAATGCCAAATTGTAAAATCGGGATCTCTTTAGCCCACGGACTTATCCGAAAGTAGACCACTTCTTAGATTTAGAATCTTCAGGAAGTGTATTGCTGACTGAGAGTTACAAGTTACAAAACAAAACGTTCTCTGTAAGTGTAACGCTGTCTCCAAACATGAAATACGTGTAATACTGTTATACGATTGCATGTGTGTAGGAAATCCTATTTGCGGACTGTAGTGGTGTCAGTACTGTTAGAACCTTTCCTAGGTAACGTGAAAAGGTTACCTTTGACGTAAGCCGTGGTCACCAAGTGTCATTGAACATGGCTTCATTTCTAACAGGCATAGCTCACATGTCAGATGTAATTTTAGTAAAAGGAGTTATTCAACAACTCAAGAGTTACGTACTCCTCTAGAGTAAAGTAAGCATCTCAACAAAAATGTTGGCAAAGAAAAGTGTAACGTTTCTATGTGGAGAGGGAAACACTGAGATTTGAAGTGTTGGAATTTCCGAAATAAACATGGCTAGAAGATGGGACAGTTTTCCCCCTTCTCCATTTACCATTACTCGTATTACGACCGTAGATGCCTTGACAAATCATTGCTGTAGCCTTGTGAGATCTTGTGACTACGTGTGAGAATGAGTGCCATCCCAGCCAGGCCTGGATTCAAACTGCGTGGACTCAGCACTGTGAAGAATCCCCCTCCGGGGATCCCCGACATGGAATGTTCTGTCGGACACGCTAAACGTGAACTGTGCCCGGTTCAAGGTCTTCCTTTCTCCCGTTCAAGACCACCAGAGGCTTCTACAGAACATGCGCTGAAGTCGTGTGGAGTACTCTCCAAGCAGATGTTGAAAGGGGGACTGAGGGGCGTTTATGTCCAAGCAGATGTAAGGATCTGGCTCAGTCTCAGGGTTTTAGTACGTCTTTCTAGGATTCAACTTGCCCTGTGTTCTTCTCAACATTAACTACAGCCCCTGTTAATACACATAGCCGAATATGGCCTCCCTTACACAAGCCGAACTCCCCCCTAACCATGGTTAGGAGTAGGTCGGGTGCAAGGTCGACTGGGTCGGCTGGTGTTCGGCCAGGTTTCAATATGTTTAAAACATTCGGGTGTAGACGGGAGGTTCGGCCATGGTTGGCTGGTGTTCGGGAGTAGGTCGGGTGTGGTTGTCAGTAAAATGTGACTCAAATTTAACTCAAATTCGATTTGTATAGAAAGGTAGGCGTGGCCTAAATCTGGTCAAACTGCTCCCGAACTTCATCCAACCTTGGTCGGCTGGTGTTCGGGGGAAGGTTCTGAATGTGTAACAAGGCCAGAAGGCTTTATTCGTGATGGTATGTATCTGTACCCTATCACGTGTATGTTCAATTTGTGAATGGACATGAAACGTACTTTACGGCGTTTACGCAGAAGAGAATAAGGATTGTTTCCTCACATCCTACCGGCTCCCACCGGTTCCGACATGCTATGGCAAGTATGGGGAGCATGTCACCTGGCGTGACCCCCAAGCACTTTACTGGCACTTGGTGTGGGGAGGGGGGCGTGTCAGGCCAGGCGTTCCATGCATGTCTGTGACGGAGTACAGTCATGGGTCCGCGCCTCGGGGCCCACACCTGGTCAGGACGGAATCGATCGGCCCAACAACCTGTCAATCAAATTCTGACCAAAATTGGTACGAACGGCGATTTTACCACCCTGAGCGGAAAGCAGTTTTGGTCTGTATATATATATATATATATATATATTAAAGTGATGGCCCATTGTGGTGGTTAAAGGACATCACGGTCAAGTTGCTATCCAGCGTCCCATGTCCTAGGACGGATGCCTTGTAACGGTCTATCGGTTGTGACGTCCTTTCAAGCACCAAGTGTTTGCACAAAGTGGACGATGGATTGAGTGGACACATAAAAGGCGCGAAAAGCGCTGGGGGCAATTGTTTACAAAAGTGGTATCAACTAGAGCAACATTAACTTTTGTTTGTTTTTGGAAGTGGTCGTGATTTCGTTGTCAAGTTCAAAATTCACCCACTTTTGAAGAGTCTATTCGCCCAGCACTACTGGGGGGGGGGGGGCATATATGCCGGTGGATCATTCCATTGCAAACTTTAGGAATGGTGTTACCATTTCCAGGGTCTACAGTTTTCATTTCTTAATTTAGTACCAAAATTGTAAGAAGTATAGGATCTAACCCACAACTTAAGTATTGCAGATGAATTGTATTACGTACGCGTTCATGGATATAGACGTGGACCCCTACACTTTTCGATAAGTGTGATGGGATCTTTAACGTGCTCGAGTTGTGACTCTTCTCAAAACACGGGACCTCCGTCTTTATAGTAGTACGTACCGTAACAGAAGCTAGGTACTCATTTTCACCTGAGTTGAGTGAGGAAATACTTGTAGTAAAGTGTATTTCCCAAGGGCGCAACATTGGGGCCTGCTTGGGTTTCGAACCCAGAACCTTTAGATTCAACAACCACCTTGCCACCTTCGTGGCCGTGCTGTAGGATATATAGCCTGACCTGGTACCTCGTTATGCGGGGTTTTTGTCCTGCCAGCTCCCCCCGGGCACCGAGGGCATGCCCGCCACACGCAGTACTAAAGCTCACGGCCCCTCCCCCAGGACCCTGGTCACGGCAACACAGTCTCTTTCACCTCTCTCTGTCCGTTAGAAATTACTCATTGTCCCCTTTACCACTCATACACATTCCTGGGTTAGCTACGCAGAACAATACACAAAACCAGACAATGGGGAGAGCTCCAAATTTCGCGTTTTTAAGTTGAATTCGATTGGGTCAATTTTACGCATTTTTTGTTGGTGTTCAGTGTTTGCTGCATGCGCAGTGAGTGGTCACCGTTGGTTCATTCGGTTCCACTTGGCGTTTTGGAAATTTTCCATTGTTCCCGGCGCAAGGTCTGCACATTCCGAGAACAATACAGTACACACAACAATAACAGCAACAATGACATTCGTTCCACATTGTGCAAAAAATGCCAACTATTTCCGCTTTTCGCCACACGACAATATTTTTTTGAAATGATAAACCACACAGTGTGGAGAGATCTAGTTGTATAAACTATTGGCAGCAAACCATTTCTAGTCACTGGTAATAAGAAGTAATAAGAATCACAACGAAATAGTCCCTTTCTTTTCCTAGTATATATAGTTAGCACTTGACAAAAGTCCTTAGAAAATAGACTAGAATGGTAGTCGGAATACCAAAGATTCATATTTTTCAACTTGTCCAGTTGCTATACCTAGAATTTAATTTTGTAGACCCGTCTGTGGATTTGAAGGTTTGTTTCGAAGTTTCATCTAGTTCTATTTTGGCAGTCCATTTTAAATTTTGTTTGCTGTTGTTGAGGAAAACTACATGTGAATTCCTCTGTGTATATCTTTTTATAGAACTCGTCCAGGGGTCAGCTCTGACCGTGCCCCTGTGTCGGGCTGTTACGCGCCGAAATGATCCATTTGAATGGTATATATAAGAAGTCATAGTTCAGTCACAGTGCACCAAAACAGGCCATGAAATGTATCCCCGTAATCCCAACAAGTCGGACCACCACACGGCGTTCACGAAATCACTGTGCCTTAAACCAGAATCAAATTGTAGAACGTCAAACCTAGGCCTTTTTCAGATTTTCCGAGGTTTTCGCCATGTTTTTTGGCCAATTATACGAACCGCATGGGGGTTTCGTGGCGCCCGGTTACAGATCCGTTTCCGGGTCACCCTTTTGACCTTTGACCATTTTTGTCCTGATGACCTAGATATTGTGCTATTTGTTTATCTGCATGTGTAGTGACCATTTTTGTCCTGATGACCTAGATGTTGTGTTATTTGTTTGCCTAGATGTGTGACCATTTTTGTCCTGATGACCAAGTTAGTGTAAAGTTTTTTTTCTTTTACACAATAATGTATCCCTTTTATTCCATGAGCGCCTTTTCATTTTTGCAGTGACTTATAAACTGCAATAGAAGCGATGTGTTCTTTGTGACAAATTAGAAAGCTAGTGTGGACAGGTTTGAACGTTAATCACAGACGTCACTGACGCTATACGAGCGGCAGGTTCCGTCCACTTTATAACACCATACAGTGACTGTATGGTGTTATAAAGTGGACGGGTCCTTTTGAAAAGATACAGACGGGATCGTAACGAATGATGTGGTTTCCTTTCTTTTGGCGCTCACCAGAAAGAGATGAAGACTTTTATATAAAAAAAATAGTCTACTCTACTCTTGTAGTCTCCAAGGTATATTATTTATTGACCGACGGTCACCCACCCTTAGGATAGGGTATCAATTTATTGATACACGTGCACTCTTAAGATAGATGAACATAGATTTATTGCTACACCCCTAAGACGTATCAGTTTATTGATATACTCTTAAGGTACTTCAAATTCATTAATACACTCTTAGGAAAAAAATCCTTTTCTTCAATAACAGGTGAAAATTGATGAGCGTGTTTCAATTTATTGATAAATCCTTAAGATGGTTCGATTTTCAGCTGTATCATATACCCTTAAGATAGTTTAACTTGGAGGTGTATCAATCAATAGATACGCCCTTAAAATAGTCCAACTCTAAGTTGTATCAATTTATTGACACACCCTTAAAATAGACTTTCAGCTTTATCATTGCATTGATACACCCTTAAGATGCTTCAACGCTAAGGTATATTATTCTATTGACACACCCATGAGTTCAACTTCAAGGTATGAATTTATTGATACACTCTTAAGATTTAACTTGAAGGTGTGTCAATTTTTTGATACACCTTAAAGATAGTTCGACTTTTATCTGTACTACTGCCCTTATAGTTAAGATAGTGGAAATGTAGGTAGTTCAACTTAAGGTTGTGTCAAACTTAATGCACCCTTACAAAAGTGCAAGTTTAAGGTGCATAATATTATCAATACACCATTATAAGATGCTTCGACATTAGTAACCACTAAGATTTAAGGTGTATCAATTTATTGACACACCCTTAAAATAGTTCGACTTTCAGCTTTATTATTGCATTGATACACCCTTAAGATGCTTTAACGCTAAGGTATATCATTCTATTGACACACCCTTAAGATAGTTCAACTTTTAGGGGTATCAATTTGTTAAAACAGTGCATCTTTACGGTGTATCAATTTATTGATATACCCTCATCAAGATAGTTCGACCCTTAGCTGAACTATTGCATTGACGGTTAAGATAGTGGAACTTAAGGTAGTTAAACTTAAGGGTGTGTCATTAAACTAATGCACCCTTACAATAGCGCAAGTTTAAGGTGTATCATTTTAGATTGATGCACGCCTAACTTAGTTCAACTTCAAGGCGTTTCAATTCATTGATACGCCCTTAAGATAGACCAACTCTTAGGTGTATCAATTTATTGACACACCCTTAAAATAGTTCGACTTTCAGCTTTATCATTGCATTGATACACCCTTAAGATGCTTCAACGCTAAGGTATATCATTCTATTGACACACCCATAGGATAGTTCAACTTCAATGTATGAATTAACTGATACACTCTTAAGATAGTTTAACTTGGTGGTGTGTCAATTTTTTGATACACCTTAAAGATAGTTCGACTATTATCTGTACTACTGCCCTTATAGTTAAGATAGTGGAAATGTAGGTAGTTCAACTTAAGGTTGTGTCAAACTTAATGCACCCTTACAACAGTGCAAGTAGGATGCTCCCGTTAAGGTATATCATTATATTGACACACCCTTAAGATAGTTCAACTTTTAGGGGTATCAATTTGTTAAAACAGTGCATCTTTACGGTGTATCAATTTATTGATATACCCTCATCAAGATAGTTCGGCCCTTAGCTGAACTATTGCATTGACGGTTAAGATAGTGGAACTTTAGGTAGTTAAACTTGAGGGTGTGTCATTAAACTAATGCACCCTTACAATAGCGCAAGTTTAAGGTGTATCATTTTAGATTGATGCACGCCTAACTTAGTTCAACTTCAAGGCGTTTCAATTTATTGATACGCCCTTAAGATAGACCAACTCTAAGGTGTATCAATTTATTGACACATCCTTAAAATAGTTCGACTTTCAGCTTTATCATTGCATTGCTTCAACGCTAAGGTATATCATTCTATTGACACACCCATAGGATAGTTCAACTTCAAGGTATGAATTTATTGATACACTCTTAAGATATTTTAACTTGGAGGTGTATCCATTTTTTGATACACCTTAAAGATAGTTTGCATTGATAGTTAAGATAGTTCAATTAGGTAGTTCAACTTGAAGGTGCACTATTAAATTAATGCACCCTTACAATAGTGCAAGTTTAAGGTTTTACATTTTTCTTATTGACACACCCTTAAGATAGTTTAACTTCAGGTGTATCATTGCATTGATACACCCTTTAGATGATTTAACGTTGAGGAATATTATTATATAGACACGCCCTTAAGATAGTTCAACTTTTAGGTATATCATTCCATTGCTTCAATCAAGGTGTATCAGTTTATTGAAGAGAGCAACATTACAAAAGTGTCCGACGCTAGGGCACTGACTGTCTAGCGAAGCACTGTGACGTTCACGAAGGTTCACTCACAGAGTTTGCCGCTTGTAAAAAGGCTTGTTACGCGGAGCGTAAAGGGCTCATGAACAGTATGAATGCATTTCTTATTCAAGTATGTTCTTTGCACGAATATGTTCAAAATTCATTCATCAAAACCAGACCATTCTCTGATACTAGCGACGGACCGCCGTGAGTTCGATCGTGTGAGAAAACTTCCGAAATTAACCCGAGACAAGCCCCCCCCCCTCCCCGTTAAATGACAAAGGTGAATCTTGAAAATTTGGGTTAAGTTTAAAAGGGAAAACAATATACTTTCCTCCCTGTCACTCTAACTATTAATAAGGCGCTCCAAATCTATGTCTGTGACTGGAGTATTCGCAGAGTTACGGTGACCGTCTCAGCTACTTGCGTTACATGAACTCAATGGTACTTCATAATATTAACAGCTTGACTTTTAAGGCAACAATGGACATATTCCAAAAACGCTGTACTTTTTTCCTATGTGCTAACCTTTATTATTAGTGGCTATCGATGGGTGTTACAATGAATGTAATTTGTGTGTACTATGCTCAATTGGAATGACCCGGAAGTAGATGTGACAATCGGTCTTCCCGAAACCCCCATGCAGACCGTGAAACAACACGGACACCTCGCCAAAATAAGGCATTTGACGGTCAACTTTGAGGCCACAAATCTCATCTTCAGACCTTTTTTTGAATGAGCAACTGACCTCTGTGTGGTGGTCCGACTTGTTGGGATTACGGGGATACATTTCATGGCCTGTTTTGGTGCACCGTGACTGAACTATGACTTCTTATATACACCATTCAAATGGATCATTTCGGCGCGTAACAGGGCCAGTGTTCCCGCCATTGTGTCTTTACATGGCATGTCATTCACGGACATTAACCCCCAATTGTCGTCTGACACAGCAGGTCCTGACCAACCCTTCAGGTGCCGCGTCATGTCCGGTCCGCCATTGTTCGGCCCACTCGATGCTTTTCAACCCTCATTGAAAACGATAGAAAAAAACTTTTCCCGCCAAAAACCAACACACGACACTTCTTTCCTTCAAAAAAGTGGGGGAGTACTTGTTACATTTTTGACACGTTAAATGATACAGAGATGATGATTTCGTATTACAATCGCCAGATCTGCTCTTGTCCGTGACCTATCATTTTTCCCCGCCGTAACTCTGCAGACGACACTCTGAGGAAAATTTGTGTGATTCGATCTTTTTTTCATCCTCCCGTCAAATCAGTAACGCCGCCAAGGCGGTGACAAAGGAGGTTCTTAAGACATTGTGAAGACTGTCTGAGGAATGTCACATTAAGGGCCAGTGGTCGCAGGTTTGATTGATCTTAACTGTCCTTGCGACCTGGTTCTACTCGCCCCCTATTGTTATTTTCTTTACACACGTTCGTCTCGGTGAGGACCTGTCACGCCATACCAGGGCGGTTCAGAGAAAAAGACTGATGAATGGAAACAGAATAAACAGCGACACTCTGTTCCTAGGACAGTTAGAAGACCTTTTGGGCTCTGTGGAGAAAAGAAAAGAAAGGGACAAAGACGTGGCGCTCAAAGAAAACTGATCTGTGAGACGTTGTTCATGGGAAAATGGCAACTATAGGGTTTCAAAGAGGAGAGACAAAATACATCAGCTTAGATTTAAAAATCCTTAAGTTCTTTCTATTCTCGACACAAAATTCTCAGTAATACTCTAACCAGTGGAACTTCAAGAAGCACAAAAATTAAGTCTACACTGAAAGAGAAACTTCGAAGGAAGACGTATCTTTAAGAGGAAGGGGCAGTTTTAATACCTTTTGTCCAAGTTTCGATAAAACACATCATTGTCCAAGAGGTGACTGATCTAGGGTTGATCTTTCGTTCGCCAAGTTGATCTGAATTTGCAGGCAATTCAAACGACTTCCTCCTATTGCTTAGGGACAGAAAAAGGTAAGCGGTTATTGGGGAATCAGGATGCTGCACAAAGATTTTACTGTCCAAGCAGAGGTTTGGGCTGTTCAAGGAGGCCTTGGGCTGTTTTAGGACGTTTTCTTTCGAAAGAAAAGCCAACAAATTTCAATAGAAAGCCTGACAAAACTTCTAAAAAGCTAAGAAAAAAAGTCCGAAAACAGGCCTCTCAGACCCTTCGAACCATCAGTCCAAGGAAGTTCAATCATGATCAGTCAGAGAACTCTTGAGATGAAGAATATGTTTGCTGTCCGCCGGTTATGAATGGAGTGGATCTCCCCAGAGACGTCCCACAATGATCGAACGACATGTCACAAATTCCTCCACACAGCACGGTCTCTTCAGGCGGTGCAGAGTTTTGACCGTGTCACGTATTTGCAATTGAAACGCACTTCTCAGAGAGCAATCATCACCATGATCTTCGAAGGGGTTTTTCGAGGCATACCTTGGCGTATAACATCGAAAAGCTCTGTGAATACGGGATATCTAGTAAGATATCTAATGATGAACAATCACTGAGAAAAAAGTACATAGAATCACAGAATTAATGCAAACCTTTTCTAGTGTGACATCAATGCATCGTAGCAAACCCCTTGGAGATACATGTAATATAGACGCTTGCACACAAAGTATACGGCCTATTAAACGACGAGTGTGACCACGCCATTAGCCTCTACCAGGCTTCAGGAAGAGGTTGGAAAGAGTAGAAACTGGACAAATAGAGAGATAACATGCTAGGGGAGTTGGCAAACTGTACTCTTTAGCAGACAAGCTCCCCTGGCATGTTATCTCTCTATTTGGCCAGTTTCTACTCTTTTTCCAACCGCTTCCCGAAGCCTGTACTAAGTTGTAGAGGCTATCACGCCATAACTAAAGCCCATGGTTGACTGTAGATCTCTACAAGGCAATTGAGAACAATTATCACCTTATTCATCATTATCTCATTAAAACCTAACTACTAAGATAAACTCATCAAAAAAGACAAAGACCCATATGGCCGCTGTCTAATACATCAGAGTTTGAATAAGACTCATCCCCCTGGGACAATAAGACAGCTCGAAGACGCATCCGTCTTTTGGGCATGGTCTGAAGACTCCCCGAAGACGCTGCCCGCAGGGGTAGTACTGTCTCAGGAGACGTCTTGACAGAGATAGATGTAGGATGGGATTACCGTTTGTCTTATTCGTTAAGAGTCAAGAACATTCCTCGCGTTTTTTCCTTGATTGCTTTAACCCTTCGGGAATACTGATGCCTTTTTTGGCTTCACGATTTTGAACTGAAATGTTTTGGCAACTTTTGCGTTTGCGAGTCATACGATTTTTGATTGACTTTTGTGAAGAACCATACTTTGTATTTGGGATCTTGGTAACTTTTTTTCCATACGAAAAATGTACACATCACGTATTTCCTAACTGCACTTAGATTTCTCGGTTGATGTTTCTGTCGTTGAGACTTTTACAGCGTTTCGAACGGAACGTTAGGTTGCAAACTGTACTCCTCTGGCCGACTAACTCCTCTGGCATATTATTCAGTCTATTTGGCCAATTCCTGACCTATTTCAAAATGTTTAGAACATTCTGTTGTGGAAGGGAGGTTTGGCCATGGTTGGCTGGTGGTTGGCTGTTGTTTGGGAGTAGGACGGGGAGTAGTTGGCAGTCAAATTTGACTCAAATTTAACTGAAATTCGATTCGATTTGTATAGAAAGGTAGGCGAGGCATAATCTGGTCAGACTGCTCCCGAACTCTAGCAAACCTTGGTTGTTTGGTGTTCAGGGGAAGGTTCTGAATGTGTGACAGGAGATTCACCATTCTACTGCTCTTCATTGTTACTCCCCCTGTTGTTCCATCCCGCTGGTTTATAGAGCTAAACTCACGCTACACGTTATCATCACAACCACTTCATCTTTTACCAAGCCGATCATTATCGCCCCCTAGTGACATCACCTTGAATGGATGCTGATGGATGGAGGTGTGGTTAATTAAAGGCCGTATGAGGACATCCACCACGAGTCGTCCGTCCGTCCATTCAGGCAACCCTCACCACCTGTGTCCAACGCCCCTAGTTAAAGTTACTTTATCTCAAAGCCAACAATACACCGTGTCCGCTGTCTTATATTGATTGTACAGTGGCTGTTTCAACGACAGAAATAGAGGACAAATGGAAAAGTTAAGTATAGATGTGTCGGCTTGACCATCTTGCCTCTATATGCATGGCTTGACAAAATAAATGTTTTGTTCAAATGCATCAGCAAAAAGCGGCAAGGAGTACCCATCTGCGCAAGTGCTGGTATCGAAGGAAGCGCCTTCTATCGGATAAGAAGTGTTGTGCAGGTCAATGATAATTGCCCTCTCTTTCCAGATGATGAAATGCCCAGAACAATAAAAATATAGGGCATGTACCATGTGAAACTTTCGTCAAACTGTCCAGTTCAGTTGGAATGTAGGTCAGTACGTGTGGTTTCATATCATCAAAGAAACAATGTTAAACATTGATTTCCGTTTCTGTGACAAACCAAACGAAGGACATTCTTGTGACCAATCTGGAAAAACAACAATGATCATAAGTGTATCACGAGTAACTCTTTACTGTCGCAGGCACTCATGATCTAATATAATGAAGTAAAACGCATACTTTGATGTGTGCTTGACGGACTCTGTGATTCGTAATTTACGAGAAGTGATAGTCTTGTGATCACTTTTGCCGCAGTTTTGCGTTCGAAAAAAAACTGAATCCGAATTGTTGGCGGGTATCACATGAAACTGTATTGTGCGCAAGGTTATTTCAAGTCGATGCTTTAAAAAACATTTTTGTTTTGTTTTTGATCAATATATAATAAATCTTCAAAGGCGTTGCGACCATTTCAGTAGTAGAACGACAAACAAATAAAAGAGTTTTGGGCTATTTTAAGCGACGAGGGTGTATCAGTTTAGTCTCGACCCTTTATGTCAAGATACCTTGATATATTAGTGCAAATTATTAAACCTTTAATAAACCAGTTAATCTCCAAGCAGATATTATTGTCACATTTTTCAATTATAAACTATCCCAATAGAAAGTCATGTTTAGAAACAAAATGTAAAAATATACTCCAAAGCATGTTTGGACATTGGATTTTTGATCACTGAGTGAAAAAAATCACACAGAATTTTTGCAGTGCTGTCAACGCCAGCCTACGCGGTTTCTCACACGGCATAATAAGGCTACTACTAAAGCCACGCTAGTATCTAAAATCTCATACCGTCTGACGCTGATTTTGGGCACGCGTAATTTTCCATCAATAGTCGGCACACGGCCTCTTTCAGACCCGCACGTGCCCGCTTGTGCGCATGTGTGCGCCTGCGGGAAAATGGCCGCCTGGGCCACGCGTCGCTCCCCTCGTGACGTCACGCAGACGACGTTTTCTCGTGGGAAGCGTTGTCAAAATTTGGGACGGCTGATTCTGGTCGGAAGTCACACCAGCCGGTTCTGAAGAAAGACTGTCTCTTTCACGTGGGAATATCTGACAAGTGTTCCGTCTGTGCAGTCGGTGGTTGAGAGATACCACAGTGGTTGTCTAGGTGCAACAAACCGCACAGATGCCGGTTGCACCTGCCTATGCAGAGTACGGAACATCTGTTGATTTTTACAGTACAGAAGCTCCGAAACGGCACAAAACCCCTATTCTATTGTATTCGTTGTATACGTTTCTCTCAACAAAATACTTGATGCGACACTTGCATGTCCACACAGCCAAGGCTTCAAGACTGTCAACAGCAAAAGTTTCAGTGCAAAGTGCCCAGTTCGATACATTCGATTGATTGTAGTTTTTTTGGACAACGTTATAGCCGCTGCCATAGCCTCGCTGAACTTGAATTCTTCGATAAAAATTGCACGATGATCGAATATGACAGCAGCTTTAGGAAGGTAGGCAGTGAATCGACCTACAATCGACCAACCAACCAACCAACCAACCAACCAACCAACCAACCAACCAGCCTACCAACCAACCAACTAACTAACCAACCAGCCAGCCAGCCAGCCAGCCAGCCAGCCAGCCAGCCAACCAACCAACCAACCAACCAACCAACCAACCAACCAACCAACCAACCAACCAACCAACCAACCAACCAACCAACCAACCAACCAACCAACCAACCAACCAACTAACCAACCTAAGTTCTAATGTACCAAGAAAACTATCGTCTCCACAATGTACCAGGTGTGCCTCTGTTATCAACGGCACCAGGTGAACCTTGCCGGAGGAAGTGTCAGGTCGGGTGTGACTCGTGTAAAACCTCGGGTCTCCCTTTACTGAGGCGCGGAGTGATAGAGTGTAAGAGAGCGTGTGAACCCGGAGCTCTGAGGACCTTTAACGGGAAGCCTCCGTACGCCCGCCCCGGTATATAGTATTCCCTTCCGCCCGCTTGTATAAATATGTACTCTGGCTAAGTGCTGATGTGTTTTCTGTCGTCGCTGATGACAGGTATATGTACTGTAGTCCCAGTTGGAGAAGTTGTCGACATAATGTGATATTTTTCCTCGTTACAAGAAAGGTATGTCTCATTCGTCGTAGGTCGTCGTACGATTTTGATGTCGTAGGATTTTTATGGGGGCTGTGACAGAACCAACCGCCGACAAGGATCTAAGGCAGACTTTTCCGTAAGAAGACAGACGAATTTGTAAGACACGTGCACGACTATACCAAGAATACTCCGAGTTGGGTTGCGATCGTAAGACGATCGTACGACAAACGTGACTGGGTTCTTACAAGAGACAACAGCTGAGACAAAACAGCAAAGATTCTCAATGTATTTCATTCACTCACTCACTCACTCACTCACACTCACTCACACTCACTCACTCACTCACTCACTCACTCACCCACTCCCTCCCTCCCTCCCTCCCTCCCTCCCTCCCTCACTCACTCACTCACTCACTCACTCACTCACTCACTCACTCACTCACTCACTCACTCACTCACTCACTCACTCTGCTCTGTTTTATGTGCGTGAAACACAAAAACTATTCATCGTACCTACGAACATTGTTCCACCAACAGACCACATGTAAGATACCTCTCAACGGTTACAGCAGTTACAGACGTCACCCAAGTATAAGGTTACGTCTTCCCATTTAACCATACATCCTTGAGTCATTATCCCGATGAACGCACTGGTATCCCCTCCCACCTTTACAGGCACCCCCACATCCGGTCTGTGTAGTACCCGAGCCAAAGCCAAGTGTAACTTTCCACTACTCCCTATACCACCCACAGTTCAATTGAGACCACCCTTCCCAAATACAACGTCTACTGTGTATGTACAGCGTACATTGTGTACTGTCTACTGTTGTGTACAGCGTCAGCGCTCGCGTTTGTGTACATCGTAGCTACAATCAATCAGTCAATCAATCAATCAATCAATCAATCAATCAATCATTCGATCAATCAATCATTCGATCAACTTCAGTGCATAACGATTGTAACGGATACATTGTATAGCAAATTGGTAAACAGTACTATATAACGATCTAATATCTACACTATTATATTCATAGTGAACAGGAACTACATACTAAGGCAAGAATACTAGTATGATGATCAGAATGCACAGGAGACGTTTTGTACCTGACAAGTTTGTGTTTGATACAGTATCTTTTGAGGACTAAATTGGCCTAGATATAGATATAAGGAAATCGAGTCAGGACATGACATAAGTAGATTGAAAGTCTCTACACTCGCCAGGGTAAAATTATGTTGGTTTTACAACTTCTGTCTTTCTTCAATATGGGTCTTATAAGATTACTCGTACTCCATTAATAATTTCATCAGTTTGGTGAATGATTGAATAGCAAACTTCTTTATTCACAACCACTTGTGAAACAAGAATTCGGAGACCTCATATCTCCATGAAATATGGTTTCTTTTACACAAATTACATATATTTGATGTAAAAGTCCAATTTCAACATGTTATCATAAATTATGCAAATGACCTGTATATTAACATAATATATGTATGGTGTTGTAAACTTTTAACTAACTTACACATGTCACAAGTATGAAATTCCCATCATTTACCACTTAGGAATCATAGAAGTTTCAGATTAATTATGCAAATGAGGTCCATATTTGCATAATTGGTATCTGTTGATATTCTACCTGCGATAGATTATACACATTACGTGTATGACAGTCCTATAATGTAAAACACTGGAATTACAGAATTTCCTCATTAATTATGCAAATAAGGTCATCATTTGCATAATTTGCATTTAATTATGTACATTAGCTACCTACATACCAAAAATCATGATAATACGTTGCTCCTTTCTGGACTTATCTGCTCTTAAAGATTTCTCCAAAACCCCTCCTGCAGTTCCAGCACAAGCTGCTAGGGGGACAAAACCCACACCACTTATTCCTTACAGGAAAAGCTATCTACCACCAAAAAATCAAGACCATGGCATGTTCAGGACAAAAAATACAAAAACCGGAAGTTCTGCTGCAGTACCAAGGTCAGCCACCAGGAGGCCCAGATTTGACCTTGACCTTTGTCTTCCTAAGACCTACCTACATACCAAATATCATCACCATCCATAAAGGCGTTCTTAAGTTATGCTCACCAGTAATTGGCGGAAACACACACACACACACACACACACACACACACAGACACACAGACACACAGACAGACAGACCCAAAACAATATCTCCATTTTTCATGGAGATAACAAGAGCCGACGTTTCGATGACCGCCTGTCATCTTCATCAGGGCAATTATGACTGGTTCACTGTGCACTGAAGTTGTTACTGGTTCAGTATGCACTGAAGCTAGGTGTTACTGCTAACAATGTGGTCACAAACGTAAAGTAATTGTGATATATGTCTTATGAGATTACTGTAGCATGCCCTTATAATTACTTTCCAGGAGTTTTGCCAAGACTGGATAGATCAACAGACTGGTACACTTGGACTAAAGTTTTTCTGTCGGCTTTCTTTGGCGATGTCTCAATCAAGTGTATTTCACAACATCTCAAACGTATACAAGAGGTAGCGAGGTATAAACCAATTAGTTCAAAATGGCTAAGTCGTTTGAGGACACAAAAGTTATTCGAGGACATAACAGCAAAAGTAAATGGCTGACAATAAAAGTTCTTTATTCACAACCACTTGTTTAACAAGAGCCGACGTTTTGATGACAGTCTGTCATCTTCATCGGGGGCAATTATGACTGGTTCACTGTGCACTGAAGCTAGATGTTTCTCTCGGCCTTCTCCAGACCATGGTTGGGAGTTAGTCGTGAGTAAGGTCTTTTGTGGTTGGGAGTTGGTCGGGGAGGTTGCCTACTAGTCTTCATCTGCGCCATGCAGCCGAATACGAATGTTGAAAAATCAAATTCGGGAAACTTTAATTCTTCTTGGATGCAATCAGAGGAGCGAACTGGAGCTAGAACAGGATGGACTCCAGGCTACTCCAACCCAGGGAGTGGTCGGGAGCAAAGTCGTGGTGAGAAGGTCCTGAATGTGTGACAGCTTTACAGATGGGAGGTGTACAATGTGGGGAGGGGGGCGATTTCTAAGACGGGTATGACTACCCTTTCCTCAGCTTGTTCTGATTTACAGAGGATCCACCGGAGAAATGTCTGTCAGAAAGAAGTAAACGGATTAACGTCTTGGCTTAGCAGGTTGTTGGAATGTTTCCTTCCAGGGAGTCTCCAAGGTCACGGCTTGGCCACCTGAAGGCTTAGCGGATACCTGTCACGGTTTAATCAAGGTCAAACTATAAAACGTTATCGATATCCCTGTGAACTAACAGAAATGTGCATTTCTCATAGAAAAATACATTTTATAGTTCTCCTGTGTGCCAACACTACCATACGAGGAGGATTTCGGAGAAGTGCTTCATGTTTGAATACTTAACCTATAATGTTACAGATGATCCGGAACAAGAAACGGTGGGGTTTTTTACTGCGTTGTTTTAACAGGGAGTGTAGTCTGTGGCTAGCCTCCACCAGGCCTTCCTACGGGGGTACGGATCGTAGAATTCGGGGGAGTCAGTCCGCGGAAGGGGACTCTACGGTGGCTTAACTCCCCTAACCAATTATTCTCCCTATTTGGCTAAATTCTACTGTTTTTGAACCCGCGTTGTTAATCTGGTGGAGGCTAGCCTGTAGCAGGGTTGTTCGGGCTTGCTACACACTCACTGACTCACGTTCACACATCTTTCAAGAAAGACCAAAACCAAAGGAACCGTGATGGAAAACTGCCAATGACGACGCTAGAGAAGAACAAAACAGGTGTTTTTCGTGGCAAGTCATCCCTATGCAGTCCCTCTTCCCCCATGGCCAACTAGGAAAAAGGCAACTTTCAATATAAAACCGTCCCTTGTACATGTCTCCAAGTAGAGGTGTGCTGGGTAGTAGTTTCTCATTGAGTTTTATACATTGAGTTTCACAAGTTCTGGAAGACCGACGTTGTCTTAAACTTTCCAGGTTGAAATGAAAAATCGGATTCCCTTGTCAAGTGCTAGGAATTTGGTCAAAATGTATTTCCTTCACATAGGCGTATCGTCTACGTACAACGAATTGTTCGAAGGACTAACTGGCATTATAGTTCTGTTTGTACTTATGTTAACAGCTTCATTATGTTAACAGCTTCAAACTATATAAGTGCACAAAGAAAACGGTTTCATCGCTTGAGCAGTTTGAATGGATCACCTGTGACAGTACCCAGTCCAAACTACCTGTACTTAAGAGCGTTGTTATGTCTCCCGGAGTGACCTCGATATTCTTCCATCGGGACCCAAACTTCTCCAGGTAAAGACACACCACCCCACTTTCCCACGCCGACCGCCGGGCCGAGGGGCGGAAAGGCGCCGGTGCGGTCCTCAAGAGGCCCCGCCAACCCTTTGAACCCTTCCCCGTCCAGCAATAGAATACACCCACAATTCAACAATTAGCAAAATCGGATTTCTTGAGTGCTACTTATGAGCGACGTGGGAAACTTGCCGAATGTAAACTATCGCTTGAAGTTCTCTTGGGGGAAGGAGGGTTTGAGTGAGACCCGGAGTTTTAGGGCATGACCCCGGCTAGACTTCCCGCATAGGTGTCCTTCTGTGTCACACACACTTAATTTCACAGAATCAAACTGTTTTTCTTCGCCTACTTGAGCGACAACTGCATATATCAACACAGTTAGTGGTAGAGAGAGAGAGAACATGCTCTCTCCCGCCATTTTGTTATCCACATGTCAAAGTCAGTATGATTTAGGAACATTACAATGGTTTTTAACACCTAGAACGAAATGTTATAGTTTACAGATGGGACACATCTAAACGTATGGGATTGGAATGGAAGTCATACATACAACTGATAAAAGAAGGAGGGGTTTTAGGAAATAAGTCAATTTTAAAATCTTAAGGAATTAAAGAGAGACATAGTAGGAACGGCATATCTATATAAAGTTCGTTATATCTTTCTAAATATTAGTAAGGGTGAATGGTATACTTGAATACCGGTAACATATCTTGGATAGTCATTTTATTTCGCTGTTTTCGATATCTATTTCTGTTTACTGTTCTACAATTATGGTGGAAAATTGAATACTTCGTGCGTTTTGAAATATAAGAGATAAAATGTATAACGTTTAAGGTGCCAAAAATGTGTATGAACTCAACAAAACTATAGGTTTTTGCTGATTTTATAACTTGTACAACAGTTCAGTTTTGAATCGTCGTATCAAGCAGAGGGGGTCCAATCTCAAAGGAACCGACGATGTCGACCCTCCATGTGTTTTTTGAAGGCATTTGCACTTCTAACTGTCAGAACAATAAGCAACCATTTACAGGGTAAGTCCTGTACAAACACTCTCGGTACGCGGGGTTAAACCGTATATAGACTGTACAAGAGTCAAGTGGAACACACTCGCTTTTCTTTCCTCACAGGATCGATTTGAGAAGAAACGGGGGTGGCTTTGGGGAAAAGCCGCAATGACTTAGTCAACAAAGCACAGGGCCGTTAAGAGACAGAGCCCGTAAGGGAATTAAGGCACTCTTGGCACACTCAGAAAGCCTGTATTGCCGACACGTCACAATAGAGAAATCTACAAGTGCCGGTGGAGAAAACGGTGATATGTTTACGTAGCAGTGACGGCTGGGCCTCGTGCATACTTTTTTTTACTTTCAATTTACATTTCAATTTCAGAAATGTGTAGAACCTAGAACATTGAAATATCCGAACTGGCATGGTACCAAGTTAACGTTAACGTTTATGCTTTTGTGGTGCGAATTGTGAATGAAGGTTTACATAAGGTTATACGCTTAACAGGTGGTTATGATTTCATTGAGTCAAATCAATTGTCTTCCAGCAAATTCATTAAGCTTAAATCACACAGAATAGTACTATATTAACTATATCAAAGAAATAAATACACGTATGAATGTCATGTACAGTATTACCATTCGTTGCAGTTGGCTTTCTCGGGCCACCAGGTGGGGTTAAAGCGACATCTAGCGGAAAGACGCCAAAACGTCGAAGATACAAACTGTGAGGTTCCAGTTTAGTATTAAAAGACGGAAATGGCTGAGGAAAACTAGTTAAGTGTCGTCTTTATTGCGCATTTTGCTGGTGCAAGCTCTTCTCTTGCTGTTTCTGACAAGACAGTTCTTGTATAAAGAAGGCAAATAAGCTGACACCTGACAAGTACATGTATCTACACTAACATCTCCCGCCAAAATAAAGGTTAGGCTAAACCATATATTATAAAGGGGTTCAATTGTGTTTTTGGACTAATATAAGTAGTAAACTACACGTTATCATCAAGTCACACAAACCTATATCATTGTTAATATTGTGTCAGATCTATAATATAAATATTGATTTGAATTCGCAATATATGTAGTTATGGCAATTTTTTAATACAATCTCGTCCCCCAATAGTGAATGGTACCTCCTAAAAGGACCCGGATGTTAACCCAACATGGCGGTAATTCCAAACGTCGTATCGTCTGATTCCACAGTTGTTCGGTCACGGTGAGGCGTACAGGTGGGTTTAAGACATCTTAATCTTGATCTGAAAGACAAAACACACGCACGGAGCTACTAGAATAAATTTTGGTTCCTGACGTAAAGAAATGAGACTGTTACCACGAAATTATATCACGTCCAAATCTGTTGCACACATTTTTTGTCACTTCCTGGCTAAAATAAATTCTCCAGCAGCCAAAACGTATGACGATCTATGTATTATATAAAGACCATATTGATTTCATTATATAGATGACTTTCTACGGCACCCCATAACTGATGCGAAAGTTGCCTTCATTATGAAATCAAAGTGGTCATGAAGGTTGAACAAAATGACTGCCCGCTTTAGCCTGGGGCATCCCCTCCCCCCTTTTTTGCCCCAGATGGGGTTATATGGGGTATTACCCCATATAACCCCATCTGGGGCAAAAAACACGGTTAAACCGGTATGAAGGTGAAGCACTGGGAACACGTGCCTACCTGATAAAGTCATATAAGGTCAACCTAGCCTCAGGTTTGGTAATAATATGTTAGATGTCAGGTCTGGTTCTTGTGTAATGACCAGAAAGTCATCGACTGACCCGAAAACACCTTTTTTGCCCGAAGGAGGGATGGCCTGTATTGTTGTTTATGACCTTACTGAGTCAATATAGACTGAAAGATTATTCTACACAATTAAAAGCAATCTGATTAAGTGTCTGTAGATTTTTATGTCTTTGGTGGAAAAAATGATTAAAGGATGTGCAGTTATTTCGACCAAGTTGATCCCATACCCGATAATTACAACGAGTTAAACTACACCTGTTTCCAATTATCATTCCACAACAATCATGGGTAGTAGTGTTTGACAGGTTATCAAGACCAGAAATGTAATTGGTTTTCATTTTATCCAAGTAAAACACTGAAAAGTTTGTTTCAACTTAAAGTTGTTCATAGTCATTGTATTCTAATTTTTTTGGCTGAAGAATGCAGATTTTTCTACATTTGTTGATTTTGACATTGGTCAGTGACTTTATATCCATTGGTCTTTCATTTTTTTGTGCTTTTTTTTTCCACACAGAGGTATGAAAAGAATCAACTCCCAAGATGAGTCAGAACGGACTGTTCCATGACCTGGAGGGGTGGGGACCTGACACCTGTGCTGAGAAACTTCACACCGTACTACCCAAACTCATCATATCCTTTTCCATAATACTGTAAATGCAGAAACTTTTGCCTTACTAGTAAGTGTTTGACACTTGTATCAGTCATACTTTTAGTCTTGTAAAGATAAGTTCCTTAACGTATAATCAAGCTGGCCTCAGTGGGGAGGATACAAGAAAGCAAGCAGGTATTATTAAAATTTTTGTTCATAACGCCAGTGCAGGGATCAGAGAGGAGTATTTTGAGCCCTGTTCCTGATGATACATATAGTATCCAACAATTGTATCTGATGTCAATGTTTCTCTAATGTTTTTTTGTCTCTATTCAAGATATTTGCTGATGATAGTAACCAGCCAATTTCATGAATAATCTGTATGAGGCTCTGTATCTGTATCTGTATCTCATCCTGTATAGCCAGTATAACCGCCCTCCGGCGTAACACACCAGCTTCGCAGGCACGCGGCACGGTGGCAGCTGGTTACATTACACCGAACGACTTGTTACACCTAACCTTTGAACGTCTAACTCTAAACATTGTTTAAAACTGCCTAGTGATTTGATGATTCAATCTATATCCATGTTCCCAGCTTACTTCAGTGCAATTTGTAAGAAGTTCCTGGCACATGTGGACATCAATGATGTTGAGGTAGTCATTTATGCAGATTCTATGCCAAAGGTAAGTTCTCAATATAAGTTCCACCTCTCAAGGGTACTTTCAATGCTTCAACATATGTAGTTATTTAGTACTATGCATACAACTCATTGTGTCTCCTATCCTTATGGTATAGCTTTTAATTTACGTGTAGAGTGTAATAGATTAATGTAACTAGTTTTACCTTTACCATGCTTTACCTTACATTGTACATCGTGTCTTCTACCAATATTGTCTAGCTTAGAATCCACCATTCCACAATCATGTAGACTGTCGTAGTTTATTGTGATTAGACAGTAGTCTTATACAACACTTTGTACCCGTTACAATTGTTTGCAATAAACTTTGACTTGACTATGTGTGAATAACAACACTTTTAACACAAATACATTTGTAGTTGTGTATGAATATTGAATGATAATTTTTCAGGTGCATTTTTCATACCTTATTTGTATAATAACATTTACGTTCTCTTTCCATGTTAGGTTTGTGATGTGTTTGATACATGCTTGACTGCCATCTCAGAGCTGCTAACTCAGAAAAGTCCAACACCGTCCTCCCAGTCTAGTCAGGGAACTACGACAAAGGAAGGAGTTACAGATCATATTCAGGTACCCAACAAGGTTTCTGTACTATATTAGTAATGGAAGGCACTTAACATGACTTTCCTCACTCCACCCAGGTGTAAAATGGGTACCTGACTTCAGTAAATGGGGAGGTAAAAGGCGGTGGAAGGAGAAGGATGGGCTCCACCTTCCAATACTAATGCCCTAGACACAGTGGACTAACAATCCACTGCCCCTACAGCCTCAAAAAGCTATGGAACTAGCTTTACCGTTTTTTAGCCAACACGTGTAATACAATGTACAGTATAGTGAAGAAAGCATATTAAGTTTGTGCATTCAATTTGCTTCCTTATTGTGTTGGAAGGAAATTTTAGCTCCGTACTATGCTAACTACAAACACAAATGAACTTTCATGCTAAGAACCAACCATGTAACTATCTCAAATTGTATGGTTGTTAATATTATCATTATTTCATGTGTATATGCTTACGTATACATTTTGATTTCTGTATTTTGATGATTTTTTTCAAATAGGTGCTAGATGAGTTGATAGGCAGTTTGGAGCAGTGTGTTGTACATGCAGCAAGAACTGACCAACCCAGGGTACTGGATAGTCACTCCCTGGTAGCCACAACATTACATGTCATCAAGGGCACTTTCTCACATTGCAAGGTAAGAACTGTTCCAGGGCTGGAAATACCAGGGGGTGCTAGTGTCACGGAAATGAAAAGAAACCTACAGTGGGCGTCACTGGAAGACAGACGAAAAATGTCCAGACTATGAATGATGTACAAAATGACTAATAGACTGGTGGATGTACCAACTACTAAGTATCTAAATATGTTGAATGAACCATACTACACTTGATAAAGTAATAAACTAAATGTGACAAACACATGTGCTGTTTTCAGCTCTTTTTTTCTTATGTTACAGGACAGCCATGAGTCCTATGGTAAAGTGTTTCCTCTGGTGTCTGAGTCTCTCAGCAGTCTCTTTAAGAAGGCCTACAGTCTACAAAAGGTACTAAGTCAAACTTGTCTAAGACAAGGACTTATAGTATATGGTCTTCTTAGACAAGCAGTCTTCTTACAAACAAAGCTCACTGACAATACAAGACAGAGACACACATTTTGAAGTTAATGGCCTTTAATTATTGAATTAAGCATACTAAACAAATATATGTTCAAGATACATGTATACTAATTGAATGTAACAAAACTCATTCAGTTGTTGTTCATGTTGTACAAAACTTGTATCATAGCTTATAAACTGTACTCAGCATCCTAGCAGGTTTCTATGGTACTGCAACAGAACGTGTGGTTTTTGGTATCTTTGATTTTACAAAAAATGTATGTTGGAATTTTGCAGGTGTTGATGGGTTTGATTGACAAGCTCCAGCTGTCATCAGACAGTTCTGAGGAGGACGTGACTGACATGGTTGCGGTGTGTCGGGGATTCCACGTTATCGGATGTACTGTCTCCGGGGTGGACGCAAGTCTACTGGTCACAACCTGGAAGTTCCTGGCAAAGTGAGTGAGAATCTTATGAATTTAACAAAGTGACTGAAATCCCTAGCAGGCCACAATGTTGTGTCCTTGGGAAAAGCACTTTACACCTATTTTCTCACTTGACTCAGGTGAAAATGAGTACCTAGCTTCGGCTAGGGATGTCCTCTCTGATGGAACATAAAGCCAGAGGTACCATGTTTTTGGAGGTACAGAACAGTACTACAGAATTGTTTCAACTGCAAATGCGAAAACCTTTTCCTTCCTACTGCGAAATAAAACCACCATGAAATTAAATGCATTTACAATATTATTTCATCACTCTTTCTTGAACAGGCAGCTCACCAAACACAAAGAAGTGCTGAAGAATCACATAGACATGGCACCCCTGGTGAAGACACTGTGCTCTGAAGTTGGGTCCAACTGCAAGTACTGTGTTGAACTGGCTTCTAAAGATGCTACAGACAGCCAGGTTTGTGTCCTAGTCTTTTCCCATCTGTACAAAGAAGATTGAAGTTGAACATCAAATTATCATGGATTGATCACTACTATATGATGATAAACACTCAAAGCTTACTAAAGTCGTCGTACTTAAGCTTGTGTTGTGTCAATTTTATGATGTTATGATTTCTATTGGCATTGAGATGAGACCTTGTTAAGTAGGTATAGAAATTTGACTCGAAGAAATCTTTTAATCCATTTTAAGTAAACTGATAGGACTGTTGTAGCAAGTCTTGGTATTTTTTTAAATCAGTAATGACAGTATTGTTGTGAAATGATCTGTTTTTCTTTCAGAATGGATGTGCAGACCAAAAGTCATACGCTAGAACTCTGAAAATCTGCCGTTTCTTCATGCAGTGCCTCATGTGCCTCATAAAGGTGAGTTATGGCATTTACATAATGCTTTTGTCAACTTTAGAATTTTTGTTTACTTTGTTACATGTGTATGTCATTCAAAACTTGAGATACACACATAGAGCTTGTCAGTGACTGCTAGAAAAAAGTTTGTGCAAATGTAGTTGACTATAAATCTATTTATGTTTTTCAGGACTACAATGGATATCTGGGGTCTTGTATAAAGGAAATTTTCCAAGTGATCTTGGAAATGCAAAGGTACGAGGATATACATCATGTATGATTTTAGGCACTTTTAAGTCGGTTTCTGTGTGCAGTCTCAAAACTTTTTCATTGCCCAAGGTATCCACATTAGTTTTTTAAAAATGAATTATGATCATTTTGAAACTATGTTTACCAAGTTTATACGGATTGTTACTTGTTGAATTGTGATGCAAGATTAGAGGCCCTTGGGAAAGGAACTTTGCACCTACATGTATTTCCTTACTTGACTCTGGTGAAAATTAGTACCTATCTTCAGTTAGGGACATCGTCTCAGATTGGACGTAAAGCCAGAGTCCCTGTGTTTGAGGAGAGTCCACCGCGAGCACGTTAAAGGTTCCACCACACTTATCGTAAAGAGCAGGGTCCTTCCTGGTGCGAGTGGTTCAAACCTTACAGTCTGGTCTCACGTAGCTTGTACTTACTGTACAAAACTTGTGTGTTACACCTAAAGGCTGTTTACCGGTTATGCAAAACAAACAAACAAACAAACAGACAAACATGTATTGTTGTCCTTGTATAGTCTCCTGCCCCCCAGTTTGTCAGCCCCTCCGCTGTCGTCAACTGCTACTCAGGAGATGAAGGCCACGCTTCTGGTGGGAATCGAACCCATGATCCAACATCTCCTGGACAACAGGGACTTTATCCAGCTGGTTACCAGGCAGAGCAACGGTAGACTTTCAACCTTTGGTTCTTAGATATGTGATGTTTAGTTACATAGGGCTGGAAATACCACCATGTGCTGGTAAAATTGGAGATGTGCAGGTACATTGTATTTCTGATGTCCACCTGCACTGGTCCAATGACACTGGGTTTATATATACATGAAGGTGTATGTGGATTTTTATTTGCTGCATTGACTGTTACCACCATGAAGTATAAAAGAAATAATGGCAATGGTTTCTGAACAGTTTTTAGTATGATCTATACTATACATTGAGAACATTCTACATTGTAATAATTATTGTCTTTTTGTTTCAGATCTTCCCAGTCAACACAGTTTCCCCCTGTGTCTTCTTCAACTCATGGTCATGGACCTTCTTCCAAAATGCTCTGGTAAGTGCGATGCTAGACAGCATTATAGTGTATTAGTCCTACATGTGATTTAATTTGTCTATCTTTTGAAAGTTGTTATTGTTTTACAAAGTTTTTTGTTTGCTCTTTGCATCCAGATGAACAGAAAGACCAGTGGGTTTCTCCAAAAATATATCCAGAGGACGAACCAAGAGACTCTGTACTTGTATCCTTGTTCAAGACCCTCAAGAAATGTACGTCTTAAACTAATGGACAATGTAACTTAAGTGCTTATGTGAGACTATTCATTAGTTCCTGCCTCCAAAAAAGAAGTCAAACCCCTTGGTAATGTATGTAGAATCACCATATAGCTCTATAGACCAGACATTTTATACCTCTTTGCATTCTGTGTGTCAACTTGCAATTAGCCTTTCGCATAAGTTGGCAAATGAAAGAAAATGAATAGAAAATTTCTTCCCATGTATTCTTCAAAAAGGCAAACTATGCTTACTTTCTTCTGCCAGTTGAATGGTCTGAAAACATGACAAATTCCTGGTTGATTTATCATTTATTTAATATGATTATGTTCTCATGTATGCCAGGTTACACAGAACTGACACTACCAGTTTACCTTCCTGGAGTCATGTGCAATGGGATGCCACAAAGGTAAGAATGACCAAGTACATGTACATTTGACATTTCTTTATTCTTTTGTCTCCTTTTCTCTCTTGCCAGGTGTGTGATTTAAGCTACTAATGTATAAGAACCCACTTTTACAGTTTCATTTATACATATCCATGTCCCCATGTTTTGGGTGGTGCAGGTTTATGGGGAGTTTGTTTGGTAGGATGCAGTATGGGGTCGCCAGGAATATGTATGTTTCGTTATTCTGTTTACCAGAGATGTGAGCCTGTATGAACACGTCTGCACACACCTGTGTGGGTTTGCTGCCTCCCTCCCTGCCCGACACTTCCCCCTGCTGGAGACATGTCTCCTGGACAACGTCCTGGGCACAAACCTGCACTGTGCACTGGCTGCTACAGATGTCTGGTGTTTCGTGGCAAGGTTTGGACATATTTCATGATTGTTGATGTATATATTTAGACAAAGACAAAGAGAGTGTATTTCAAATTTTTTATGATGAAAGGTATGAAGGATTTGAGTGGTCAGAACTGATTTTAACCATACAAATTATATAGTATTTTAACCCTCAACAGTACACCTTACTGGACTGATTAATCTGTCACCCTGGGGTCTTCGCAGACCCCAAAACAGTTTTTTGCTAATTTTTAGAAATTATCAGTATGCTACCAGCTCAATTGTTTTGCTGAATCGATGTGTGAACCTCTGAGTCCACATTACGTACAAAAATCATACATTTTGACCTTTTCCTATTTTATCCTAATTTGTGCTAATTTGTAGCTCAGATTAAAGTAGCTCAGAATGGTTGCTGATAAGATATGATATATATTTTAGCCTCTTTATTACCTGATTGGAAAAAAAAATTAGGTTGGCCTTTTTTTGATGACAGCCAGGCAACTGATTAAAAATGGAAGACAATTTTAGTCTGTTTCTTTTTATTCTGACCAGATATGGAACAGCTGAGCTGTGTGAACAGCATGTCCACTTGCTGACCAAGCTGTTGTGCCAGCTGTCCAACAGCTGTCAGCACCTGCACCTGCACCTGCTGCTCAGGAGACTGGTACCTCTCATGGCAGAACCTCATCAGGTGCACAGTACCCCTTGTTCTTTCCAAGATTCAGTCCCCTCTACAGTGCCAATACATTCATAAAAACCCAAAACACTTCCAGGAAGTCTGAAATCTCTGATTTCTTTTTTTTTTTTCAGGAGAAATTTGTCCAGACATACCCCCCAGCACAGTACCCCTGTCTTTGGGTACATCTCCCTCCTGTGGCTTTTATTCCCAAGTTGAGAGCTGTAATCTGTACAGAGAGTGTGAGCTATGCCACCCCCGTGTGTCAGAAATGGCTCGGTCTCCGAGGCAAGACTCTAGGGACACTTCCTGAACTGGTAAGCATGTGGGGCAAAAGAGAGGGCAAATTGCATAAGGATCTCTTCAAACTGTTACATTTTAAAACATAATTGTATGAAATGAAGGATTGGAAGAGGGTCAACTATATGTATTTCAGACTGACTTGTACTTTGTGTATAATGGCATATACAATGAATAAATGTTTTGTCAAAATACTGAAGATTTTAATAAGTTTTTATAAGCAACTAGACTGTAATACAATTTTTTTTTGTCCTTGCTGTTCAGCACCTGGCCCTGTGTGTTCTGTGCAACATGTACTCATCGTCTGTGCGGCAGACTTCGCCCCTCCAGTCCTCGGCACCTGTATTACACACAGTGTCCAGACTGTGGGATGTGGTGTCTGCCTCAGGAGCAGATAAACACAGGGCTGTGGAAGTTGTAGCTGTCAGGCTGGTGGAACTGACGGGGTATCTACTGGGACAACTGGTACCAGAGGATGTTATCAAGGTGCTGCTTTGAATTCCGTTTGTTTTCCTTTAAAGGTAAAGGTAAAGGTAAAGTAAAGTTTTAAGATAATTTTAACATAAATGGCCAAGTGGCTAAGCTAGGCTAGGATACAAGATCAAGAGGTCATGGGTTTGATCCCTGGCAGGGAATGAACCTTGTTGTTATTTTTCTCTAATCAGGTTCTGTCCAGAGTCAGCCAGTGGTTGAAGACCTCCCCACCCCAGTCTGTGAAGTTGTTGATCACAACGGTCCTGAGTAGAGCAGGGAAGGTGACCCTGCCCCCCTCCCCACATCAGAACCAGCTACAGGAGCTACTGGCTTCCTTGTTTTCTACTCTACTGCAGGATAACAGTTGGGTCGTGCATCACCATGCACTGGAGGCCTTCTCCACATTTGCAGAGGTGAGGCAAAAAGTTACACTGACTTTCTGTAATATACTTTCAACTATTTCAAGGTTGGAGGAAAAAGGAGGTTTTCGCAGTGTTTGAAGTTTGCAGTTGAAACAATTCTGTAGTACAGTAGAACTATAAAACACATATTCGCAGTGTTCTGATTTTGCGGTTAGAGAACACTGTGAAAACCTTGGAAAAAACCACCGCGGAAGTTTCTGCATTTACTGTACATTCATTAAATGGAGGTCATTTTTGGTATAAACACATAAAAATAATTTGGGTGCTCAGGTTATGAAAGCAGTGTCAAATAAAAAGGAGGAAATTACTTTTTTTTTGCAATGAATCAAACCCATTTTGCTGGTTGTATAATATCTTTAATTGTGTAGAAACAGTTACTGTTGGAAATCCCACTCGTAGTACTTTGTTACATGTATGTAAAGCTTGAATGTTTTAACAAACATGATGTATTCTACCCTCAAAAGGATGCATATATATTGTAAACTTTGTAGAAAATGGAAAAAAAATTACTTTTTTGCACTGCAAATACTTATTCGTATATTTTCATGTTATATTGATAATTTAGATAATTACTTCCAACAGCTCAACTGTTAAATTTTGTATCTTATTTCAGGAGACCCCCTATGAGTCCATCCTGCCAAAGTGCCTTCAGAATGAACATGTCAAGAGCAGGGCAATGGACTTTATCAAAGGAGTGCCCTTCAGTGGCAGTGATGTCCCCCCCTGGAACTCGGAAACCATCATAGAGCAGCAGAGAAGAATACAAGCTTTCCAAGAGAAGAGACTTTCCGACATTTCCTCACGGCTAGAAGAGATGGAATCAGCATCATCTGTGGAGTCACCTGAAGAGGTAGTTACTTCCTGGATGGAAGTATTGTTTTGGGTGGTGCTGGTTTAAGGGGAGTTTGTATGTATCTTATCCAGAGCAGCAAGGATGGGAAGTGAGTGGGCGGAGATTGGGTTTCAATTGAATGACAGGGTTGTGACCCAGCATGGCCTGAGTGGTAGGATATTGTCTGAGGTCACCAGGAATGTGTACTATGTAATCATGGTATGAAACATTAACCATGATGTACATTCTATTATCCATCCGTTTACAACCAAGAAAAGGCAGTGTAATTTGGTGATAGCTTTCAGCTAGCTTTGTTGACATTTCATGTACATGTACCATCATTTGAGAAACAGCAAAGCATTGGGTTTTGTGGTCCAATCATATGTACAGTCTAGAGTTCCCTTCAATTTATCAAAACACTCATGCCTTTGTGTTGTTTTTCAGCCTTCGGCAAAACGAGTCAAGCAAGACACCGACTTACCCATCTCAGCCAATGGTGACTCTACCGATCCAAAGGAAGAGGACTTCAGGAGGATTACAAACAGTTTAAAAAAGGACATTGGGAAACTGGAGGAGTTTTCCGTTTGTAAAAACCCACCAGATTGGTACAAGGAGGAGTTGAAATCACTACACCAAAGACTTGGACTGTTACTGGAAGGTTCCTAACATCAAAAATCACATCTCTGAACAATGTATAATTTGCACAATTCCTGAAGAATGTAAAGTGTGTATATTGTAACAAGCCAAGTTGGTTCTTAGTCTTTTTCTTCATTTTAATGTTATGGGAAAAGTTGACAAGATACTGGACCAAATACCAATGTACATGTACCATGGACCAGTGCAGGTAGACATCAGAAATACCTGCACAGCTCCAATTTTACCTGCATTAACCTGCACATGCAGGTGGTATTTCGAGCACAGTATATAGATAGGCTAGACTTTGAGTATGAATCGGAAAATTGGATTTTCACTAAAACATTATCTGTTACTGTTTATACATGTATCTTCAAACAACTGTACAAAGACACATTCTCATGAGTCAAAACAGCACCATTCTCATGGTGACAAAACTTAGCCTTGATTTGTAAAATTCAATAATATACCACATGGCTGCAATTTGTGATGTAGGAAAATGTATTAGATGACAATATCACAGAAATAAAGGAAAATTTTCTTATTTTTGGTCGATTGCTCAGAGTTTTTGTGTGAATTGTGTTACTTAAATACCTCTAAGTCAAGAGTATTGGGAACATCTTAATCCTGTTGATTTATGGACAAGGACCAACTATTGTCAGACTGAGAACTGTTTGTTACCAAACTGTTGGAGGCTGTGATGAAGAAGGTTATGTTTTTGGTAGCGTTTGTATGTGTGGATGTGGTTTAGTATGATAACTCAAGAAGCTATATGGATGGATTGTCATGAAACTTAGATGGGTAGATCTAGGTCTTGATGAGACCTCGAAATGATTAGATTTTGGGCCCCCTCCTGGAATGGTAAATTAGTACTTCTGAATCAGCAGTGCTGTGTGTGTTTTTTTAAAATGTGTTCCACTGGAAACAGGTGTTTTAACAATCTGTTTTCCAAGGTGTTTCATGACTTTTTATCACTTCTATTTCTGGATTCTAGTGGGTACGGTATATGCAATGTGTGTGATAACATTGACAAATATTCAGTCATTTGTGATTTCAAAACATTTGATATTGTTTTTACCAGCATCACTTTTTATTCCAGCCCTGACTCTACTGCAGAATATACTATGATTCCTAATTCTTATGTGCCGGACAGCCAGGTGTTTGGCAATTGACACTAACCTGTTTTAAATGTACACGTACTCATACACATGTCTTCAATCCTTCAATTTACATCATCCTTCAGCATATACAAGTTGGAATGTATTGTTTTATTTATTTATTTATTGAATCTTGAGACATCTGGGTGGTCCATTCAATTTTTCAAAATTGTATTTCAATGGGGCCCAGAATACATAACATTAAAATCAGGCACTGTATAACAAAAGAAGTAAACTTGTGCCATAATTGTAACAGGTAACAGAGGATTGTAAGACATAAGTAACACAAAATTAACCAAAAATATACATAAACAAAAATTTTGTATCATGTAAAAATTCAATTTTAAGGGCTAAAATTGTAAACTTTTCTTTGGCAAGGAATGTAACAAATATGACCATGTAATAAAGTTACTCCTTTCTACACATCCTTTCATCTGTATTTCATACAGTTGTCATGTAATCTTGTAATGCAAGGTTTTAAAACCACCTTGGTGCAAGTTTACAAGTAACAAATACATTCTCTTGGTGTTGAAAATGATAATATTAAAATTATATTTACACCCATATGTAGAATTTAGTCTTTTATTCAAATTCCTTTAACTAATTCCAGTCTTTAAGTGGTATACAATGTATGCTAACCCTTGTATAGTATGGCAGAAAAAGTTCAGCAGTCTGATTAAATCAATTGCTCCTAAGATTAGCAGCTCTGGTTGGGTTATTGGTGACTGTGAGAGTTCCTTTTGGTTCATTTCTCAGCTCAGGGATCTTCATTCTTATCTGCTGTCTGTTTCAATTTCATCTCTTGAAGCTCAGCCTGGTGTGAAGAATTGATAATGAGTTGAACATTATATTACCTACGTATTTTGCTCTAAAACATTCTTTAGAACTATATATATATATACACACACACACACATACACATGCGTATCTACATTTTTTGAAAGGAAAAATTCTGACTTGCAACTTGTTAAACTCTACCAAACATGACATGTAGAGTCAGTATCATCAATATTAATGGACAAACCAACCATAAGAGCATCCATCCTATCGTTTTGCTCTTTGATGTGCTGCTCTGCTTTCTCCCTCTTTTCCTTCTCTCTCTTGGTTTCAGCCTGATCATTGCAGTGAAGAAGTAAAAACTTTTCATGATTTATGTCTTTTGATAAAACAGATGACAATACAGTCAAACTTGCCCAAGCGACCACTTCTATAAGCCTGCCATCTGGCCATAGCGACTGCTTTTTCTCGTTCCCGATTTTGTTTCCCCATAGATGTAAGAATTAGGGATTTGCATAAGTGGACCACTTGTCCAACGCGACCGGGACTCATGATTTGGGTCTGCACATGGCTCAAACTCTGCCTATGACAACTGCGGCATTTTCAAGCGTGAAGCAGAAAACATGTTTTGATGATAACTAGCGAGAAATATTGATGGAATCCGTCACTGATTTTGACAGCACGACAGTCTTAGTGCGCAATATAAAATGGTGCCGCCTGTATTGTAAAATGGGTGGAAATTGTGCTGCGGGTTTCTTGTTCTCTGTCCTATCCTATCGCCATGGCTAAATTTGTATAAGAAGACCACTTGTGTAAGAAGACCACCTCGGTCCCCTGAGTGGTCATCTTAGGCACGTTTGGATTTGTTGAATTTTTGGAACATGGTTCAAGTTATGCAACAAATGTCATTGTGTTGGATTCAACTTTCAAAATCTCTGCAATGTACCAGGATATAGATGCATGTTCATTTAATACATGTAATTGGATTATACTTACATTGCACACATGCATGTATACCAGGCTCAGTAACTTAAAAATAATTGTCTCAGTACATTCTGAAGTGCAGCAATGGTCATAATGACAATAGTTTGTAAAGGTAAACCTGAAACTCTGTCCCAATATCTGTAAGCACTTGAATGTGTGTTTAGATATACAGCCCTAATAGTGAGAAAATGAGTGTAACCAACCTTGGAAGCTTGCAGCTCTGCCCTCAGTGCCTGATTTTCTTTTGCAGGTCAAAAAGAATTGTTATAGATTCTGATATAAATAAGTGTACATTTTTGACTGGCATTGGTTTGGTCCAGAGGATTTCACTGCTTTTCACTAATAATTAAGTACAAACAACTATGGCCCAACCTCTGGACATTAATGTCAATCCATTTAAATTTCATTCAGGATTTGATATACATGCAAATGCATTTAAATGTATGCAATCTGCATTCAGTTTATACAAATGGATGCAAGATTTGATGCATGGTTCCTTCAGCATTATCATATGTCAGCATTACCAAAAGGTTGATTTGAAATGTCATATTTTTGTACCATTTTTTTAATAACATTTCATGATAGCACCAGAGTGGTCCGGATCCCCAACAAAAAATTGTATCATCTGCATCGGATGTGATTAATACCTTTTGAAGGAGAGGAAGCTTCATCCTCGGATGAACCTGAACTGCCAGAGGGTGCCCGCAAACCTAAAATTGGGGAAAATGAAAATGCTTTTCTTCTATACTTCAACCCTTGCAGGAGCTGATTTAGGCCTACATTTAAAAAAAAAAACTGCATATAACAACTAGGTACAGGAGAAAAGACAGTGCAAGACACATAGAAACCTAAAAGTACAATGAGGTTGCTTAAAGATGCTCACACATGTCATTATAGAAAAGTTGTCTTTCAAATGAGTACAGTATACAGAATATTTGTCCTACCTTTCAACTCCTGTGAGATTTCCCCTAGGTCCTGCAGAAGTGTCTCAATTGTATCAATCATCGGTGAGTTGGATGCTAGAGCGTCAGCCTGCCTCCTTAGTAGGCGTTCCAGCTTTTTAAGTGTCTTCTTGTTCTAGAAAGTTAAAGGAAAGGAATTGATATATTTCATTTGTTACATGAACCCAATATGTCTTTCAAGGGTGACTCACTCTGAAGTGGGAAATATTCTTCCTGTGTGACAGATTATCAAAAGAAGGCAAAGTTAAATGCATGCAGAATAGAAGGACAACGACTTTCTTCAAGCAAGTGTTGCCAAAATATGACATCTCAGTGCCAAAAATTATGGTATTAGAGTTACCAGACAGTTACAGTTATTAACACTTACAAACTTTTGACGGTCTTCAGCTGAAGCTTCCCATGGAGGTGGACTGAAAACTGTGCTATTCCACAGCATGTTGTTCAGAAGCTTGATCGCATTTGCTACATCCCGCACATAGCCTAAAGATTTAGGAGAGCTTGCATTCCTGGCCCCTGTAGTGTCGATTATAATGGCTCTTGGGCCAACAATCATAATATTCACTCCTGAAATGGTGAAAAGTATCAGCCATCATGCAGTGCATGTATTACAACATTGATGACTGTGATACAAAGCAACATTGAAAAACCTTGATGGACATTAATGCAATAAGCAAGCTTAAAGGACAAAAAAACTAATTTCAGTTTTGGTGCCTTTTAACCCAAAATCCTGTTTGCAAAAGGTGATTCATTGGTTTCTACCATTCCCGCACACATAGGGGTGATATTTGACCCAAATCCATGTTCATGTTTGATGACTGCCTATTCCACCAGGAGGCTGCCATGACATCATGTGTACACTTAATCTAATTAACTGGCCATAAAATCACTACTCTTTTAACATTAGTACATAAAAGAACAACTCCACGAGACGAAAAGGACAAAGAGAAGCCAGAGGACGAATAATCACCTGAGGGAGAATTGAAGTAGGCTGTTGTCTGCATGTCAGTCCTTCTACAATCACAACATTCGTCATATCTTCTCCGAAAGACATACATATACTATAGAGTAAAATAGATTACAGTGGATCGGTGACGTCATGGTGGCTGTCTGGTGAAATAGGCAGGCATCAAACGTGAACATGGATTTGGGTCAAATATCACCCCTATGTGTACGGGGACGGATATAAACCAATGAATCATCTTTTGCAAACAGGATTTTGGGTTGAAAGGCACAAGAACTGAAATTACTTGTCCTTCAAGGAATTGGCTATGAAGACAGTACTAGTCTGATGTACATTGCATGTCAATGAACAATTAAAACAGCATAAGCCTTAAGACATGGAGTTATTAGAAATAAGCAGAATGGGAAACTAGTGTAATAATTCACTTTCTATATGATATCAATCTAACTTGCAGAGATCATGAAGGATGATGATGTGTACATGTACTTACCAATAATGTCTTGGTGGATCAGTCCTTTGCTGTGGATATACTGCAGGCCTTTCAGGATGTCAATTGCGTAGTCCACAGCTAAGGGTATGTCTATGTGCAAATCTTTGTCTTCAAGGAGATCACACAGAGTCCTTCCTGTCAGCAGAAGCACATTGCATCATTTTAATGGGATTAAAAGAGCAAATACCCTTTGTACAGCCTTTTGAAATCAACTGGTACATGCATTTTGTTTCTTTAGATAAGCAGTACTAGTTGTTCAGTCTCTATTTGGCAACCATTCTTGATAGTAAGTTAAATGAAGAACCTTCAATGGCTTGACCTCAAAACTTCACATTATCTTTATGGCATTTACCTTCTAAAAGCTCCATCAGAAAGTACACACAGTTATCAGCTTCATCCATGATGACCCCATATGCCCTGCATGTCTGCTCACAGCCACTCAACTTCAGGAAGGCTGAAAAAGATGTTCCCTTCAGCATCTGAAAAAAAATCTGCTGTCAACGTGCATAATGATGATTGATATTATAGACTCTGAGATACATGTACAATATGCAAATTTGGTGACTACTTACATGTTGAAAATGAGATACACTCAGTATTATGCACTTTGTATCAGACAGTACATTGTATGAGCATAAATCCCTGTTTGAGGAAATTCAATTAGACAGTCAACAAGTTCAAGAAAATGTTGAAGCAAGATGTATTCAAATACCTTATGCCGTGCAAAATTTCAAAGTGCATCTATCTGCAGCATTGATTCCAAAACTCCGCATGAAATTGTTTGTTTACAAGGGTTCAATTATACTAAGGTACCAATGAGAAAACAGAGTGAAAATGATATACATGTTATATGAAAAATCCAGTTTTATACTTACAACATGTACAAGACGTATTTGGCATTGGACTTTAAATTCAGGGCGGCCACCCTCAATGACACTTGACTGTTATAGATGCTTATAATAAGAACACTTCATGACAAAACTAGTACTATAAGTCAATATATCTGAAGAACTATACTATCAGGAGATAGAAAAAAGTGTGTTTGTGAATCAAGGAATTTCGTAGTGGGATCTGTACATTACATGTACCTACCTCTTTATTGATCTTGATCTTCTTGACTGCAAACTGATCAACTTCACTTTGTGCACTCAGTACATCCTCTGCCTTATAAACGGTGCCATCATATCCACTTCCTATCTCATCTAGGACCAGAAAGTTACCACCACCAATTCCTTGTTGTCCTGGTGTGTAGGTGATGCCCCTGTCTTGGGACACTGTAGCTTCCAGGGTGACATCGAAGAATTTACCCCTCCTAGGCTCCTACACATGTTTACAAGTTAGATGTTTACTACACGGTCCAAATAAAATTTGGAAGAATATAAATCAATAAGGGTTGACGAATTGTCAAGATTTTTGGTACCTTGCTAATGCTAATTATGCACATCAGGAGCTATTTTGCATAATTAATGAAGTTTTTTTAATTAGCTGTATTCCCTGATGGACTTTCAAACACATGGCATGTGTAACTAAGAGACCAACATCAATAGATATCAATTATCATTTGCATAATTAATGCAAAAATGCCATAATACCATAGTGGTAAATGAAGGGAATTCTATGCTTGCAGCGTTTGCAAGTAAGTGAAGATTAATATCATTCCACATAAATCATGCCAATTGTATAATAGATAAGAAAATGTAACAACAGCCTTCTTTGATACGACTTTCAAACTTTGGACAACTTATGACATTTTGGTAGAGAAGATCGCAAACTAGTAATTTATGCAAATGAGGACCTTATTTTGCATATTCTATTAGAAACTTTGATGTTACATTACTGGTCAGGAACATATGTAGTATTAAATACATACGTGTTCCACACAGATGGACTCCGGTATGTTGTCCATGGACGTGGTAATCTCTTTTCGGGAGAAAAGAATTCCATTCTCTATGGGAAGAAGGTAGCAATCTTGGGCTTTCTTGAACCCCTGAAGATGATCGGCCAGAGCGGAGTAAATTTGGCGTATTTCATCTGACTTTCCCTCGCCCCTGTTCCTCACGTGTTCTAGACGTTCGGGGGAGACTTCCCCTCCGTGGCTGTAAGTCCAAGTGAGTGTCGCGGGAAGTGGAGATGGAGTGCTGGTTTGAAATTTATTCTCGCTTACATTAACAGTGGGTCCATCGATCCCTTTAAATGTCAGTTTCGACACATTTTTGCCTACCAACCGCCAAAGTTCCTTGTCGTAAGACTCCTGGAGCGCGGCACTACCACCACTGTCTCTTTCTGTCTGTATAGCATTGGTCAGTGTTTCTTCTTCCAAATACTGATGTGCATTCTCTTCTGGTGAAGTCAATGATCCCAGACCAGAGTCTGAAATAAGCGACGATGTATCATGTGGACTTTGATCTCCATTTTTAGTCGCCATTTTGTGTTGGTCGGCTGCTGTTTGTCAGTTTTCTTACTTCTGACTCACCTGTCTCCAGCTACTACAAACTTTGTTCTGCAAGAGTTCAAATCCCGTTAATCTTTTGGAAACAAAATGCTAGAAATCATACAAGATCTTACAACTCGGCGGTGAGTTAAGGCGATGGGTTAAGTTTGTCAAACCAGTTCTTCCCGCACTGACGCAACTCTTCCGCCTGTCGATGCAAGGTCCAAACTGCTTGGATCTTTCTAAAAACCGAATTCGTGCTTTTCGTCGTTTGTGCTTGCCAGAAGTTCTTCTCAAACAAGACAAGGGTTGGCAGAGAAAGTCTCCATGTGTGATCCGAACAAACCACAAGGAACTGCTTTCACTTTCTTTGAGTTTGCGCGGTAGAGTCAACAGGTGAAGTCACGCGGCAAGGGTGCCGCTCGCAATTGGATACTTTTGACCTCTCCTTGCGTAGGTGTATTTGGCTTTGTGTTCGGGACAATTCGTACTTGCACGTACGTATTAAGGGTGCACGGTGGGCTGGTCCTTTTGGTTTCTATACGTTGCGCTCATCTTTCTTCAATATCTCACCATACCCTTTGTACAAGTTTATGTCCAATATTTCCACACGCAACATTGTTGTGTCTGAGTTGCCCCCAGAAGTTTTGACCCCTTAACCTTTAAGGTTTGCGGACGCCTACTGTTGCAAATCATAAACACCACTCATGGATTTTTTTCTGTTTATAATTCGTCAGTCGTAAAGGTTAACATCATTTGGCGAATGAATGAGGTCTAGGGGAGACTGGAATCCAGGGGAGATTCAGATCTCAGATTGGAATCAAGGTTTTTTTTTACTATTGTTTCTAACCCTAAAATGTGCAGCACTAGTTTATAGACTAAGGTTATTGTAACTAGTGAGTAGTATGCAGCACATTTTAGGGTTAGAAACAATCATTAAAAAACCTTGATTCCAATCTCCCCTGGATTTCAATCTCCCCTGTGATATATATATATATATAGAGAGAGAGAGAATCCTGAGCTCCTATTGGACTGATTTTCATAGTGATAAAGAATCATGAACTCCTATTGGTACGTCTAATTTTCTAAATCAGTCTCTAGCTTAGCTTAGATGTAAATGGCCTCAAGCTCAGAGTGGGAGGGGGCCCAAACAGCCCTGATGGTAAGAGATTGTTTAACACAGGCTATGCGGATTTGCCTTGTTGTATTTCAATTAATCAGAACTGTCTACAAACATGTGTATGTATTTGTTTATTGGTTTGCCATAAGAGATCTGTATGGTTTATGTCAAAGCCAAGAGTATACTAAGTTAGCCATATAATCATCTCCATTTTAAATCTCAACCTAATTGCACCAACCTCCAAAAGAACATGACAACATCTAATGTTTCATCTGTGTTATTTTCTACAGCTTTGGTTGTCTCCTATAATAATCTGAAAACACAAACACAATTTCTCGTCTCTGAACGCTCTTAACGCCTTTCTCCAAACCAGTGCCTTTCCCGACAGTTTCTCCCCCACTCTGCCTCACACAGCCAGCACCATTCGAAGCCGCACCTCGGACAGGTCATGTGCATACAGCCGTCTGGGGAAACAAAATTCGTATATGCATGGGCAAGAAAAACTTGTGACTGTCTTATAGTTGCCATAAAAGCACTCTATGACTAGCATGCATTTTGGCGAAGCTCAAGGGTTCCAACATCCAAATATATTGTATGATAAAGGAGAAATACCCAATTGAATTACATCATAGGATGGATTATTACTCATACGATTGTATGACATAACTTAACTCCAATATTACACCATGGATTATGTTTCATACCATGGTTACACAGTACACATTCCTGGTGGCATGCATATGGGCATACCAGGTTACAACAGTGTCAATCAACTGAAACCCAATCTCCCCAATTCACTTCCCATCCTTTCTGCTAAGGACGAAGTACATACACTAGTGCCCCCCCCCCAAAACAATACCTCCGTCTCAGAAGTAACAGGATGAAGTGATGAACACCGATAGGAATCAGAGCTCACCGTTTTTCTCCGTGCGGACCTTACATCCTGGGCAGGCCTTGGTGGTTCTCTCAATAGTGGCGGCTGTGCGCCTCTCCCAGCGTGCACGGCGAGCCCGCTGCCGGTCCACACGGTAGTTCTGTGATGTAAAAGCGTCCATAGACAAAGTCATGAGCAAAGTCTATATCTGTTGAATCCATTAACTTGATCCATTTTGCGACATGATGTGATAGTTCGTTCTGGGATGAAAATTCTTTATCGGAAAGTACCGGTAGTCATACTTTGCAGTGGCTGCATAGGTTGAACATAGGTCTTCATATCGATTGAAGAAGTAGTTTCAAGACTACTTTGAAGTCCGTTCCAGCAAATTGTGTTTTAGATTACCAAGTAGATTACCAACACTACAGCATAACGAACTGTGGAGGGGCTTGTATGATGAAATTTAATCAGGTATTACACCATGCCACTTCCTGAATTCCTCCACATACCGCCCAATTACTCCCATCTGACGTGTGCTGGTTCACCTTTGAACTTGACCTCCCTATCAATCAACTGTCAAAATCACCTCCCACCTTCCACGCAACCATCGATACTTGGACAAACAGACACACAAATCCACAACTCGGCCTCATCTTCTACTTACGTTAGCTGGAGCTGAGGGCTGTGGCTCAGTCTGGCCACATGGACCGGTGTGGTAGGCTTCCTTACAAACCTTGCAGAATACCAACTGGGCATGGGAAAGACATGTCGATATTAAAATTAAGTACTAATTCGTGCGGATCAAAATGACATTTTGTAACTAAGAAAGAAAGGAACACCGGTCAGATATCAATTATGAAAATGAAGATTCATTTGAAAGATTATGCAAAAATGCTATGATACCATGTCCGTAAATAACAGGAATTTTACACTTGTTTTGTTTGATTTGTAAGTTAAGTAAAGGTGAACATCACTCAACATAAATCATGCAAATCAGGTCATCATTTGCATAATGGATGAAAAATGTACAACGGTCTAATTGCTTGAGATAAGACTTTCAAACTTTGGACAACTTGGAATATTTGGGTGGAGAAAATTATCAACTGATATAATTTATGCAAATGAGGACCTTATTTGCATAATCAATGAGGAGGTATGGGGTCGTGGAACTCTTGTTACTACATCTACGTTAATGTCAAGTTCAGGATAATCTGAGACAAATTTGAAAGTGGCTCACCCCACACCCGCTGCCTGCCTGCCGTGCACACTCCACCATGTTGGTGTTCCCGTCAGGCAGGATCCCCACTCCACAGCCCCGCCCCGGGCACAGCACTCCGCCCATCTGTAACACACACTCCTCCGCACCGAACCGCTGGTAACGGTCATACTGCAGGCAAAACAAAACATCTATTTCTTCTTCTTCTCTAAACAAAAAAGATCAATGACCTGGACTAGACGGCTGTCACCATGGTAACTGGTGATGTAGCAGACACCCTATGGTGTTGTTGGATTACATTATGTAGCAAGTTGCAGGACAGAGTTGGAGATGCTCATGAATGTGTAACTGTTTGATTAAGTAGTTTCTTGAGCTTGATCATCCCCATGTGAACCTAAACATTGTGCATTTGCTTTGCAAATGTTACCTTTCTAGTTGAAGTTGAGGTCAATAATTTCGTTTTACAGATAGAATGTATCCGTATACGTTTCTTGGTTATAGTCATTCACTATCAAACCCTACCTGTTCCTCTCCAAGCATTCTGAAATGATGGACCTCCGTGATCAGAGAGTTGTCACAGCCACCTGTGAAAGTTGAAAGTTGAGACAATGTTGCTATTTTTAAATTTCATGACAATGTGCTGTACCATTCTTGGCCAACATTACTAGCCTGGTTACCAAACCTATTTTAGCTGCCGAGTCTCTTTCATCCTTTCCTATTTGCTAAGAGGACGAAAGAGACTCGGCAGCTAAAGTAAGTTGGGTAACAGGGCTACAACATTACATGGATACATGCAGTTTTTAAGTGGCAAGATTTTTCATTCCGTGCTTTGTTCATCTTTGTTTCGAGACTGACGCCATTGGCATATAAGCAAGACCACAATCCATTCAATCTGTCGTTGTTTTCCTATCATTAACGCTATATGTAGGGTGTATTAATAGATATTGTCCAAGAGCATATTCAAGAACTCTTGACAGGTTGATATACTTGGTGTAATTGTAATCTACCTGGGCAGGGAAGCGTGTATCCCAGTGAGGGGTGCTGGAGGAACTGCCTGTCGTTCAGCTTGGTGACGCAGTAGTGGGCGAAACAATCCAGACACATGACGTGTCCGTCAGCGCAGTCAAACACCATCACTGGGGTCCTGGGTGAAAACGTCGTTTGACAATGTTTTGTCAACAGTGTAACAGTTCTTTATCAGCGACGTCTAGCAGTTAAGTTAATAGCTGCAGTGTTATGATATTACAGTGCGGCTTTTGTCCTTTGAGAATTGATGCGTGTTTTGTCATGTACCAACGCAAGTTCAGAGCATCTGTACGATCAGTATGTTTGGAGAAATCATGCAAACATTACGTTCACAACTTCCGCAGAATAATACAGAAAAAGAAATCGGAAACTTCAAACTTCCGGGCAGTATGTAATGCACAGCTTTCTGAATTCACCCATGCCAACCTCTGTCTCTGATCCCTGCTGGCTCCCCGGTCAGATCCTGAGACCTTTGACATTCTGTCAATCTGCCTGTCAATCTTCCCCCACCCACTTGCTGTCAACCTACACTGTCCGGAGTCTCCGGACAGACAGATACACAAACCCACAGCTCAGCCACCCAGAACAATACTTCTATACCCGGGAATAGGGAAATAGCCGTGAAAGTGTGGAAGTACCTGACATCAGTACATGCAAGACAGTCCACATGTTGTGTGTTGGTCCTCACGAGGGGCAGTGCCACTGATGTATCATCTTCAGACGTGGGGTGGTCCGCACACTTGAAGTAGAACTCCTGCGTTTCATAACCATCAAAAGTCATGTCAAGTATTGGTTTGTAATAGTGTAAGAGTGCTTCAATAGCGACATCTAGCAGTTAAGTTAACGTTTGTAGCGCGCGAACGTAAAAGAGAGTGAACCCTACTCACGGCCACGGTTCCCGTACACCCGCTGGACAGACACCTGCCGTGGATCTTTCCAGACACCAACACGTCCTCCCAGCAGCTAGGGTCCTGAGGAGGAGATCAAAATTAATGCAGTAACCGCCCATTACTAGTAGGGAGGTTTAGTAGGGCCTATCATCAAAGAGGCGTTCATCCGTCGTAGCGACATTCCTCTCTGATCATGAGAATAGTTTTACCAGGACCATTGCCGAAAACCATTTCAAGGCGAAAAAATATGCATGCAGCTTTCCAATGTTTTATTTTTCTATGACACTATCCTATCCCAACGGAAGGCACATTGGATGGCTGTGGATATTACTGCATGGTAGTGAGTTACTGAGTGTCTCACCCTGCTCAGAGTAAGGGTTGTCTGTCTGCACGTGCCACACCGGACCCTCAGCTTCCCAGGCTTCACCGCCTTGCAGGGTTGTTTACAGTACACGAAGTACGATGGGAGGCTGTCCGCAGCTGAGGAAAACCAACAGAAAATCGTCACAAAATGTTGATAAACCAGTTACCTAAAGTAAAGACTACCAAGAGATTTCAGACTTCTGGGAAGTGCTTTTAGTTTTCGTGTATGTATTATAAATTACACCACTTCCTGAATTCCTCCACACACCACCCACTTATTCCCACCCAATGCATGCTAGGTCACTTCCAGGCTTAACCTCCCTGTCAATCAACTGTCAAAACCACCTCTCTCCCTCCATGTAACCGTCGCTACTTGGAGAAGAAACACACAAACTCACACCTCAGCCACCCAAAACAATACTTCCGTTCCTGGAATTAACGTGCGGTGGGTTTGTTGTTTCAACATTTCCAGAGGACTTCATCCATAAAAACAAGATTGTTCGGTTTTACCTGCAGCAGCGCTAGCCCCAGCGGGTTGTAAGTTCAGGTGTACATCGCTGAGTGCCCGGGGAGCTGTAGAATGGCTACGGGCGTCCACTGACAACTGAGGCAATCCGCTTATGGCATGGACAACAGTCTGCTGACCAAGTCCGCAATCCTTAGGTAAAGGAAAAAAACGACAAATCGAAGATTTCAGACTTTCGAGAAGTGTTTTGGGTATCCGTGAATGTATTGGAACTGTATTGTATTATCATGTATGTCGTAACTTACTCGAGTATTGCACCATGGCTTATGTTTCATACCATGATTACACAGTACACATTCCTAGTGACCTCATACTACATCCTACCACCCATGACATGCAGGGTCACAACCCTGTCAATCAACTTAAACCCAATTTCCGCCCACTCACTTTCAATTCTCGTTGCTGAGGATAAAATACATACAAACTTCCACTAAATCAGCTCAACCCAAAACAATACTTCTGTCCCGGAAGTAATACCACTTACCCCGATTCTCAATGAGTCCGGTAGATCCCTACCGGCAAATAGGATATGTATCTGGTCGGACGGGACGCCCTGTGTCCTGCCCACCTCCTGCTTGAACCGGGCGATGGTCCATGACGTGCTGACGTTCACTACGAAGCTGTGGTTCGAGTTGAACCTGACCATGACCGGCACGGTGCTCATGGTGCAGCGGTGGAGATCACATGGAAGAGAGGTTGCTCACCAAACTCTGCGTTCTGCCAAATATTGTTCGACACACAGTATTAGAGATCGTTAAAGAACCCACCACACTTATGGAAGAGTATACATGTACGCGGGGGGCCCATCCCGATATGAGTGGATATCAAACCTTCCCTGTAAATTGTCACGTTTTGAAGGGTTACTATATTCAAATTTCAACCCTTGTTGTGAAAAAAAAAATACACTGAACAAACGCAATGGTGTTTGTCTGTTTGCCATTCAATAGATCCACGTTCCCCTCTAAAATGCTGTAAGGTGGATTACCTAATGTGCAATGTACCCCTTGGCGCCAGGGGGAGCAGGTTAATGGGCTGAATTCACCTGTTACAACGACTCCTGAAAAACAATATAAAGCTGATGTTTTCACATAGCGCTGTAGAAAAGGGTTAATGACATTTTCTGAGCTAATTTCTAATTCTACCTCACATATAGCCGCTGCATCGTTCTTTTCAGAGGAACAGGGTTTACTAGTACTTCCGGGTATGAGGGCCTGTTACTGCTCATTTGGCTTCTACCTAGACTGGAAAAAAACAGCTTTTTACGTGCTCTCGGGTATTATAAAGACTCTTTCCGTAATCCTACTTGCATAGATTTCTTACCAACTTGTGAAACGATGTGACCAGGCTGTCGCGGGTACTGCCTGAGGTCCCCACAGGTCCAACGCATATGTGGCGTCACATGACATGGAAAGTCCCGTTTCACCTTTCGCTTTCACAGTGAGTTAATGACTCATAGGGTAGACGTGTTTTCGAGTACAATGCATGTGTGGGCGCCAGCAGTAACAGAAAATAAAGTTAGTCTATAAAGTTCAGTAACTACCAGAAACTTGCAGTGAGGACCGTATAGGAACTACTGGGAAAAGCAACACACTGTCAAGACCATGACAGTAACTATAATTCTTTAGCCACTTCAAAGGCCCTTTATTCGACGGTTGGCGATCCTTGAACCCTTCCCAACCTTTGTGCAGGTACGTGTAACACACTGTAGAAAACATCACGGGACTTCCCGAGTTTTGCCAGCCACGACACACCATCGTCTTTTGAAGAATATTGCAGTTATGATCTCGATCTCATAAATCGGTCAGAAATGTTAATTCTGGTCACAATTTTTCTTATACAATGATGCACAATATTCACAAAGTTTTGTGTACGATTACCTGTTAGTGAGTCTACATGTAAGGCTTTCTGTGTTTTGGAATGTTGCAAATGATAAACATTCAGCGTGATGATGAAAACATACACAGGTTGCTGTTGTATCAAGCCATCGTAGAGGCATATGAGTCAAAACAAATTTAAAGATTATTTGTTGGAACATTACTTAGCTGTGAGTCACTTCTTGATTTATGAATTTGAATGATAAGAAATTAAGAATTGAGAATTAAATTTGCAAAAGAGAAAATCATAATGAAATCAACGCAAGTAGGTGCTTGTCTATTGGCCTGTTTTTAATCTAATGTCGGCTTTACAGACAGTTACCCTTTTTTTGTGTGCGGCACATTGTCATTGATAGCTAGCAGTTATTACAGTTAGCGTACACGGTGTAAAATACAGATGGAACCACTCAAGATTAAATACAATGTACATCAATAGTTATTACCATGTGATGCAAGACTGTGTCTTGTGTACACCCGTTAAAACCATTGTAAAATCATCGCCAATCATTCAGGTCGTTTTTTTTTTGTTTTGTTTGTTTGTTAGTTAATTTTTTGTGCCTTTATTCATACTCGAGAATAGCTTTATTTGGCCATCAGGGCCGCTTTTCATAGAGATCGAGTTGGGAGGAGTGTCAAGGGGTCAAGGTTTGAACTACTTAACTGTAATACGATGAATATAGTGCAGGGTATATAGTGTAGAGTAGCTGTTAGAACTAGTTAACAAGTTCAGATCACATAAACTTCATCACATAATTTCTCACTATCCTGTCAGCAATGCACTCAGTGTACTCCATTGGGGATGTCTTTGCTTGCGGAGACATGATGCTTCAACACATCAGTATACCAGTGCGCTTGACTGACCAGGAATAAAATACACAGACATGCACATATAACTAACATAAATATAACTTGACTAGATTAATATCAAAGCTCAGCAAATAAAGTTACAGTTGTTTTTAGGAGGTCAGAGGTCAAGTTGAGCTTGAGCTATTAATACAAGGTTTGTCTAACTCCATAATGAATTTTGCTGTTCTTTCTAGAATACAAAAACTGGGAAACTTATCTTGAATACAATTACAGAGGATATCTTATTACAGTACAATGCACAGTTAACAACAAAATGATATTCATCCTCAATTTTATCTAAATCACAAAATTGGCAAATTCTTTGTTGTAATTTGCATAAGATATAAGGATGCGAAGAAGTAGGCGAAAGTAAAAAAAATGCAGTGAAAAGAGTAACAACGTTGCAAAAACGGGTAAATTATCGACGATCCTATCCTTTTACGTACAAGATATGATATAAATAAATGTAGGCGGCGCTTCGACGGGCGGATATGGCGTTACATACGCTCCTCCCGCGGCGTCATCAAATCGATCTTTTCTGTATCAACTAGTGTTTCGAATGTGATTCTAAATGTGTGTAAAAGAGTCTGGACCTATTTGAGAAGGATTTCGCTGGCTTGAAGCCTAGTTTCGTGTATATTTTCACCTTCTACAAGCTGGTGCTACATACCCTATTAGAGCCTTACTACTTGTAGTACCGCTCCCGGCCGTATCCGAAAAATTCACAAAGGAGACCGCCAAATTGCCAAATTTCGGTCTTTTTGTGGATGGGGACATGGCAAAAGACTCGCAAAGGGGTTTTTAATTTTGAAGCCTATTTGACCTTAAACTTGAAATTGTGACCGTGTAATATAAGAATTACGACATTGTAGACATTTTGCCAAAAATACAATATTACAGTAGTTCATACGTTTTCCTTCGCATTCTACCAATTGGAGTTTCAAATTTCAATATTTTTTTGTGAAACAAGGAAATTTTATGAATCTGCTACCTTCTATGATAGGACTATTCAAATTTGTGACATGAATAATTCAGAGCAAGGGGAACACCGCCGGTTATTAATTATGTATAATTTGCATAACAATAGGTAGTCGCTATACACAGGAATTTTCTTTAGTGTCGTTTTGCACCCCTGTGTAAAAATCACGTTTGGTACAGTCCACCCATGACCATGTGCGCGGAGAGCGCGGAGGCTTGTAGTGACACCGTGTCGTTCTTCTTGATGTTTTGGCGAATGGTCAATTTTCCAACTTTTGCCTTGAAATTATTCTTCCAGCATATACCATGACTCGTCGGGATATTTCAACGGTGGATTTATGCCGTTCTTTGGATGTTTGGGGGAGAAAACTCTAATTTCCTGACCGGGTGAGCTACTTGGAGTTGAAGACAGCCAAATGCCCTCTCTGAGAGTTGGACAGGCGGCGTGGTGTAGGGAAGACTATTCCAGGTAAGATAAGAAGCTGTTTTCGTCAAATTTATTTCAAATAAACTGTTAACCGTACCTTGTATGTTAGTTAGTTGTATTCTGTATGATTTGGTGTGGTTCTCACAATGCTACATGTTTAATTTAATTGGCTTGTCTATGACCATTCTACGCTGTGTTGGAAATTTATGCCGCTTCGTACCGATTTGAACTTCTTGGTGGCGACTTCGGAGAACACTGTATCTTATTTTTCGAGTGTCTTGTGGCTCTGAGAAAAAGTATGAGTTTAGGTTGGAGGGAAAATTGTTCTGACTTCTGAGATAGAAATGTTTGTTCTAACGCCACGTGGTAAGCGCGGCTCAGCGACCACCTGTTGGAATGTGCCGCACGTGGGCTTATTAATGTTCCCGCCAAATTGGCGATCAAACGAGGCACCCGCAAAGCAACAGTTAGCATATTTTAGTATTTTGTTCTTTCTCGTTAATGAGAATATTGTGAAAAATGTCAGGACACATGATGAGGAAACTGTTGGTTTATTTGAGTGAATGACTAGCCTAGTACCCACTGTGCACTTCGCAACATTTCTAGGAAGTAATATGTAACATGCAAATGTTTATCATCTTGCTTGTTGCGTTGTACTAATTATCATGTATCATGCATAGAATGGTGCATCCTGCTGTTCCTGTCCTGGCGACTTCTGTCCAAACCAGACCGGATGAGGGCTCAGAAAACCAGTTGACTTGAAGACAATGAATTGAAGAGCTTGTAACGTTACAGGTGAGACGATGCTTTCAAGCTTACATTTTTTCTCGGCTATGTTACAACCTACACACTAGTTTCTAAAGCCTTTTTAGCAAATGGACATTTCAATGGTTTTATCGTTACAGTCATTCAGTGTTGCCTGGATATGTTCTTCGTACCATATACTAATGATCCATTTATTTTGTTAGGTGTGTCCTGATGTTCCAGTCCTGACTGGGAGAAACCTGTGATGACAGGCGACTTCAGTCCAATGCAGACCAGATGACCTGGAGACACGGAACATTGGACCATATTCTGACAAGAGGAGCGGTGAATGAGACAACAACGTGGATCCGGAGAGTGGACTGTAGCAGGAGGAAGAACAGGACTTTTATCGGTAGAGCTGTGTGAAAGAAGATGTGGAGGTGTAAGTATGGTCTCGTTGTTAACACAACACACCACACACTTTCCTGCATTTCTCTCTTGATTTAATGCCCAGTTCAATCTACAGTACTCTTTCTCCGTCACATCTTTTACTGCACAGTAATCACAATTTTCTGAATTTTTTTTTGAGCCCATTTTCCCGCCAAAAAACTAATTGGACCCTCACCTGGAAAGATAATTAGATTAACTTTTCCCGCGGTTTTAGATAGGCTAGAAATCACTGTCCCTTTCTGACCTTTGACCCCAACACCTGGCCACCCTACATTGAAGCACTCACACAGTATGTTAGTGACACTGTTCCAACACTTTGGACCTTTAACTTATCCGACCACACTCTGCTACATCAGACCATCCTTCCCAAACACTTGGTGAATGGACGGAAAGTTTTCCGTCAAAAGACTCTGAAGAATTTCTCACTCTCCTGGTCAGTGAATGCACTCAGCATACTCCCTTGGGGAACGTCTTTGCTTGCGGAGACATTGATGCTTCAACACATCAGTATACCAGTGCAATTGACTGACCAGGGAGAAATTCTTCAGAGTCTTTTGACGGAAAACTTTCCGTCCATTCACCAAGTGTTTGGGAAGGATGGTCTGATATAGCAGAGTGTGGTCGGATAAGTTAAAGGTCCAAAGTGTTGGAACAGTGTCACTAACATACTGTGTGAGTGCTTCAATGTAGGGTGGCCAGGTGTTGGGGTCAAAGGTCAGAAAGGGACAGTGATTTCTAGCCTATCTAAAACCGCGGGAAAAGATAATCTAATTATCTTTCCAGGTGAGGGTCCAATTAGTTTTTTTTTGGCAGGAAAATTGGCTCAAAAAAAAATTCAGAAAAAAGATGTCTGATTCAGAGGGGTTTTGTGAAATGTGATGGAGAAAGAGTACAGTAGAGTGAACTGGGCATTTAAATCGAGAGAGAAATGCAGCAAAGTGTGTGGTGTGTTCTCTTGTGTTAACAAAAAGACCATACTCACACCTCCCCATCTTCTTTCACACATGCAGCCCTGCCGATGAAAGTCTGGTTCTTCCTCCTGCTACAGTCCGGTCTCCGGATCCATATCTTGAAGACAGAGAAACAAAAGTCAGTGTATTAAAAGCAGCAATTGGCCTGGCTAACAACTAATGTCTACAATGTCTTGCTATGGCCACACAAATTCGATATGGTGGTTCTTCACTTTTGGAGGAAAGCAGGGTTAATGTTTTAAACCACAATAAAAGTTCTCTTTGAAATATGTCACATTCGGCCAGAAACTTGACATGTACAATCTATTGATACCTGCAGAGCATTCGTTTTGTCTTCAAGTGTAAACTTAGTGCACAAAACCTCATGACTACATGTATATAAGATATACTTTGTGTTGAAAGTCACAGTCACAGAATAAATAAAAGTTCTAAACAGAAACTTTGCATTGACACTGCAGTCACATTCGTAGTAGGTCGTCATACAATTTTGATAAGAAGCAGTCAAACTTACATGTAGTTGGGAAAACTATTCAGCTCCCTCGGTGTCTGCAAGGAAAACTGCATTCTAAGTCTTCATTTCCCTCCGTGTCTTCAGGTCTACTGGTTTGCTGAGCCCTGGTCTGATCAGGAGTTACCGTCATCAAAGGAACACCAACACAGCGGACCCTCAGGACATGCCTACATGTAACATTATGAACAATTAGTATGATGAAAAAAAAATACCCAGGCTAAATGATCATTAAAGATAATAATAAAACCATACAATTGAACTATCCCTTTGCTCATCAATGATTTGAAATAGATGTAGAAATGTGTTTTTTTTTTTTAGTTTTTGGTATAGACTCGGGTTGTTTAACACATCTAAAAGTAAGATGTTGTAAAGCAATGTCTCACCTGTGAAGATTCTTCGCTTTGCTGTGTCTTCAAGTCAACTGGTTTGCTGAGGCCTCATCTAGTCTGGTTCGCCTGACAGAAAGTCACCCGTCATCACTGTTTCTCCCAGTCAGGAAAGGAACATCAGGATACACCCAAGTATGAAAGGATAATTAGTACAACATAACGTCAACCCACAGGATAGAGGCAAATGGCAGGCTGCCATCGGCCCACACAAATTTAATTTCTCGTATTTTATTTCAGAAAAAATATGAAGCAACAGGGAAAAAACTGGTCTAGGCATCCTAATTTATAGCCCCAAAAGCTACGATAGGAGCCATGAAGTCAACATACCAGGCCGGTTTGTAATTAAAAAAAATAATAATTTTGAACTTTTAATCATCCTATCAATCACCCTATAGCCTTGCTCTCAATGTTTATCAATGCACAAAAACACACCTCAACCTTAGAAATTAATTCGACATTTAAAAAAAACTGATAAAACGCCAACTGATGCCGCATTTTCACCGCATTGAATTTTTGCGCATTACCTTGTTTACGCGCCATTTTGGCGGGAACATTAGCTGCCTGTAATTATGCCGACGTGCGGCACGTTTCAACACGTGGTCGCTGGGCCTGGCTTGACACCGCATGGCGTTTATAATAGAACAAAACATTTCTATATTAAACAGTTGTTCCCGCCAACAGAAATTCATAGTTCTTCTCTGAGCCACTAGACACACCAAAAATTAAATAAAATGTTCTCCAAAGACGCCACCATGAAGTTTAAAACGGCACAAAGCGGCACAAATTCAACAAAACAGCGTTGGAATAGTCAAATACAAACCAGCAAAACTAAAGATCAGCATGTATTCTAAGAACCTCACCAATCTATACATAATACAGCTAACATACAACGTAATGTTATCAGTTTGTTGGAAATAAATTTGAAGAAAATAGCTTGTTATCTTACCTTAAAAGATAAGTCCGTCCGTCTAAGTCTGGGGCGCCATCTTGTTGTCTTCTTCTCCGTAAATTATCCACCAGTTCATGAGTCATGGGTAATAAGACAGCTCCCTGGTTGTGTCTGTACAGCAGTTTGGGGAAAGACGTAGCAAATCTGACAGGTGTTGAAATCCCCATGGATCAAAAACGCCCCGTAGCGGCAAAAAATATCAATGCAGTACTACAGCTAACATTACGGTGCAGTCCGTCATTGAACTGCTAGGAGCCGCTTTTGATCCATGCAATTCACCTTTGTAAATCCCATTTTACATGGTTCAACTTGACTTTCAGATTTTTTACTTGTTTTCTTTCTGTTTTCTTATAGACCAAGGACTAGACAAACCAAACTCATCATCAAAGCTATACAATTCATTTATTTTTCCCAACGTCCTTGATTTTTCCAAAGCTACTCAAAATGTTGTGTGGTGAATAATGTGGCATGGCTAGCTAGGCAACAACTTAACAGTTACATCATAATCTATACACAGATATTTCTGAAGTTTTACACATAAAAGATGACTCCCTATCCTCAAATATCCTCTTGGGTCTTCAAATCACCTGCTCTATATATAGTTAAATCTAGTCTTGTCATCTTCGGACATGAGAGCCTCGTGGTATCAAAGAAACGAAAGTTTTTGTCAGAGCATTCTTTCTTTTACAAATATGAACTCAAAACGTTGTACAATCTACAAATAAGACCATGTAATAGTCTACAAGCACACAGCGCATGGAAAATGCTTTTAAAAATACGGCAAAATAATTTGATACGTTTTCAAATCAAAGATACCCGTAGTCGCTCAGAAATTACAGAACTTCACCATTTCTTACGGAATATATATAACTTTATTCTTACTAGTTGCTAGGGAATAATGTCAGCCAAACAATTCGTTGGTTTACCTCTATTTACACAGTCGACGTCGACTCCAAACCACGCGCTCTTCTCAACGGTCTCGCCATTTTGTAGTCTTCTCCAAAATTCACCAGACCAGGCAGTAAATCCCCCTTTTCTCTAAACTACATCACAAGAACGGCGCAAATACACAGCAAAAACTCCCCAACGTTCTTGTTGCACACTTAAGGAAAACATTATTCCGACAAAAACTCAAATAAGTAACCGGGAAGTTGCAAAAAACCATACAAAAGTATCCACGTCATACGAAAGCGCCATTTTGAACGTCAAACGTGTTTTTTACACAGGTGTGCAACGCGGCTAGCGCTCTGTTCTAATTAATATGAAGCTGGTAATCTAATCAGTACGGACATTAACGTTACTAATTTTAACACCAGGGAGCTAGGGTAAAAAAAAATAATGAAAGAGATCCAAGACATCATACCACTGCCAAATTATGTTAACATTTATGGATGACGCATAAAGGTTTCTCATTGCCTCAGAACATAAAACCGCCTTTGTCAGAAGGGTGTGTTTTCGGTTTGGGCTTCTTGGGGTGGCTGTGGTGTGGGTCTGTATGTATATCAATATCATAACTCGAGAAGTTGCAAATGGATCTTTTTGATATTTGGTACGTGAGTAGCTGTTGTAAAAACGAAGCTCAAGGTCAAAACTGGTCCACCTAGCGCCTTGCAACGGTACTGCAGGGGGCTTTTTATGCATTTGTTGATAGCTTCTCGGCCACTTCAAAGTCCATTGTTCGACGGTGCTGTTGACGGTTGGCGATCCTTGAACCGTATCCAACCTTTGTGCAGGTACGTGTAACACACTGTAGAAAACATCACGAGACTTGCTAGATTGAGTGATAAGAGGGTTTTCCAGCCACAATCTGCCACCGTCTTTTGGAGCATATTGCGTTCCTAAGAGGCAGGGGAAAAGGTATTTTTGTGTGATTGTCAAACATTAAGAATTATAATGCATGCTACGATGTAAGGTGCACAACTACAAGACGTTGATATACAAATTAAACCGCTGCCGTAGTTGTGAATACACTGTTGCAATTACTGACTGGGGTTATTCAAATGTTTCATAAACACCGCAGGTTCATGTGAGTATTTCTCATTTTTTCAACACTTAAGGTAGGTTAACCAAACACGACATCATAACAGAAAAAATAGCTTTATGATTTATTTACAGAGATCAACAAAGTCCGGACTGACTATTGACACTATAGCATCGGAAGTAAAAGAAAGGCTGCCAGCTGTCCTGGGCAACGTGTGAACATACATACCGGCATGCAGTCCACGTCCTTCGACAAGGTTATTTGTTCATACATAATCAGTAACCATCTGAAAGATTCCAAAACATACTCAGAATTCTGTATTATGTCTTGATTTTGTAATACATTGGACACTCCTCAATCAGTATTGAACTACTCCAATAGACACTGCAGCTGCATGAAATTCGATCTTTAAGCATACCTTAAAGCATGCGTAAAGGTTCTGTTTGTTCACTCGAGTAAAAAATGGAACTTACGCTTGCTTTGAGGTGTGCTTAATATTTTATGCAGTGAAGTCAAATATTGAAGCTGCTTATTCATATAGACGTAACATCTCACCATAGGTAGGTAACTACGAGATTGGAGAGCAGCTGGGGAGGGGAGCTTTTGGCGAAGTACACAAAGCCTACTCTTTAGGCCGAGATCCGGTCAGGATCTGTGCTGCCAAGAAACTGTCCGCAGAATCGGAGCACCAAATGACTGGAGCTATTAAAGAACTGAACGTCTTGGAAAACCTTAAACCCCACCAACATATCGCAAAATTCATCGAGCACGAGGTAATCTTTACCCCTTCTTACTGCATTTGGCTTTTTCTCGAATTCTGCGATGGCGGAACTCTTGGCGACTACGTTTTTCGCAACCCAGAAGATGTTAACGCGAAACGCCAACTCGCCTTCCAGTTGGCCGATGCTGTGGCGTTCCTCCACGGCCAGCACATCGTTCACAGGGATCTGAAGCCGCAGAATCTGATGATAAAAGACAGAACTGATTTCCCGATCCTGAAGGTAGTGGACTTTGGCCTTGCAACCGTGTGCTCACGTTTAGATCCGACCAAGGTGCACGACTATTTTACGGGGTCACTTGGGGGAACACTATTCTATGTCGCTCCCGAAGTCCTGAGCGGTCAAAACTGGACTACGGCAGTTGATATATTTTCAATGGGGCTTATAATATGGGCAATGTTTGACAATCTCAATGCCACTAGCAATGTTGGCCTAGAGCCCTATCTCGCCCCTTTTGTAAAAAGTTCGACAGGTTATCCAGAGCCCATAGGTAATGTTTTGGCGCGAGGCGGAAGCGTAGACCATAATACAGTGATGACAAGCTTTCCGCGGCGCCGAAACCTTGTCTTCATGATGATAGACCCAGATTACAAGAAGAGGCCTACTGCTGCCGAAGTCTTCAATAACCTAAAGATGATTGAGGACCAAAGCGAGCTAAACGAATCGTACCAACTAGGTGATGTGGACAGAAGTCCATCTGTAGCCACGAGTCAAAGCGAACAGCAAAATCCATGCTGCCAAATCTTTTCTACCATCTTCCTATCCCTGCTATACTGTCTTATTCAACTCCTGAAAGCAGTTGCCCTAATTGTCATCACCATCCCGTTTATGCTAGCTCTGATACTGAATACATTCTGGGCCCCCCTCATGTTCTTCTTCTATCTTTGCTGCAATGATAGCGAATGCTTGGCCTATGTTGTAAAGTTTAAAATGGTCCCGCCTGCATTTGGGCATTACAAGAACATTTGCTCTCGTGTGGTGAATTTTCAAAAGTCGTTTCCACCATGCAAATGATCAAAGCTTGTTTAAAAAATGTAGGAATGTTTTTTTCCCCTATCGCATTAAATTTGGAGTCTGCGGAGGATGTCATCCATAAAATTTACTTGCTGTGGCCTAATTGTGATGGACAGTCAGGATCAGTGCATCATCAGTCAGATGTTTCTTCCTCACCAATTCTCTGTAAACACGTGAACAAAATAAAATAATATAAAATAAATCTTTTACTAAAAATTCTAACTTTGTCGACCTTCTTGATACAAGGAAATAGCCTAGTATCATTTGGAAAAGCGTTTGGAACTTTGGATACAGAAATTAAACATTCCAACAGCAATTCCCATTGCAACCACACTTTACACTTCAAACGTATTCCCCAAACAAATGCCTTCCAAATGTTCTGACTTTCAAATGCAAAAGACCCACAACAAACAAGACACAACAACAGTTTGAAAAATACTTCTATTGCTGTATTTCCAAAGACAGATCTGTACATTAAGTAAGGGATAGGGTTGACCATTCAAAACTGTACAAGGCACGTTGGTTGTGAAAATACAAATACAAAACTAGCATCCTCCTTTCTTTGTACTTTCATGTACATGTAGAGATATCATTTAACACGTGAGCAATGTAGCATTATTATAACCATAGGTACTTTCCACATGCAGTCTTTCTATGTCCAAGTGATATTTTGTTACTAGTAATCAAAATTATTTAGTTTTACATCAGAAAAAGTTATCTTACATCTTCTGTGGAGGTTAGTTTACTTGCTGTACAAGTTGTTATGTAGAGGTCTCCAAAGCTATGAGACATGGAAAGTGTTGCAACATTTGGACAGTTGAACTTGAGGATGTAGCTTATACCTTCATCAGTTTATACCTTAGAATATCATAAACATGCAGTACAAAATGTACCGGAACAGTACTTCTTATTACATGAAATCATAAACTTATAGTTGTACAAACTACAACACATCACACATTACATAAACAAACAGCACATGATAGGTACCTGAAGTACAAGTATACAAAACAATGTTTTATAACTGTCGTAGGGTCACATCAACTGCATATTCCATTGTAGTTCAACATAGTGGCTGTATTGACGATACTTTTTTGTAGAAGTATGAATCATTCAAACACAACACACATTAAAACAACACATGCACAATGAAATTGTCCCTCTCAGAAGTGAGTTGTACCTTAACCAGTTATTTCATTAGCTGGTATCTGTTCTGTAATTTTTACTAAATAATCAAGTTTCTCTACCAAATGATGGAGTATTTCCACCATTACAAATAGCTGTTCTATTTACTTGTGTACAGGTATTTTGAGGTGTTACAAAAGTTTCTTGCAAAGAGTGTCCTTTGCCATGGCTTTGCATAGTTACCAGTAGGCAAGATGAGGCTATCACTGACCGACGTCATGTTTTCTTAAAACTTCTACAAAGTCACATTGGGTAAAGGTATCCTTCATACACAGACCTTTGTAGCGAATTTGTAACAATGTCAGTATTGTTCACCAGATATAGTGCAATCCCCTGTGCAACTATACTGAGTTGGTGGAAAATGTTAAGAGCCACACACATTGGGAAAGTTTCGTAGCATCTTCAGTAACTCAACTGTAACAGTAGTGGTTAGTTATGACCCATTTTTCTGTACAATTAAGTAAAGCTGGGTGTGAAGGTGTCCCAACATAATGGCAAAATGTTAGACTACAGGAATGCCTTGCATTGTCGTGCAAAATGAAAACTGTATGCAAAAGTACATATTAACATCCAACATGCATTGACAAGACACTATGTAATTTCAAGCGTGGTTTCAAATAATTATATAACATTTTATCCAATTTTAACTGCTATGTGCATAGAAGCCCTATAACAGAACTTTCTGATCTTGTGTTCTCAACATATTAGTATATCGACAAGATGCAAGCATTGTGATGGCAAACAAATGTGATGGTACAAAATATCAAATATTCATATTACAGAGTCTGTGCACATTCTCTCTTAAATGCATTAGTACAATACTTTTGCTTACTTTGGCTGACACACAAAAAAGAGCAACTGTTGCACTGAAAAAAAAATCAATCATGCAAAAAGCAATGTTGGGCCATCATACATATGGGTGAGAAACACAGTATGCCCAAATTCCAGTACAGTGAACTTCCCAACTTTGCCTCAATTCATACTTACAGAAGACCTTCATAAGATGCTTGTCAGTGCAGATCGTAATGTCCTATTGTGCTGTTGATTTTCCCTGTTTTTAATGTGAAAAATTTCCTGGTACAGTTTAGATTTCATACAGAACTGTATGCAAGTATACTCTGATTTGAATATTTTTGGAAAAACCGAACGATCCAAAAAGAAAGATACAAAAATGTGGTAAAAACACACATGGCCAAATGTTTTGCCAAAAGTATTAAAGTATATGGAATGATTCACTCTTAGATGCAGCACTGAAACAGGTTGTTTTCAAACCATACATAAATACAACATGTAACAGTTTGAAATCAACTTGATCTGGAACTCTAAAAGTGAACAATCCCCTAGAATTACATGCATTATACATATGACTGGCATTTGCAAGCATCTTTAAAAAGGCTTGGAAAAATGTATTTCGTGTCACTTCTGTCAAAACAGAAATATCCTAAAGAATGGTTATATTTATATATTACATAATATTAATTCTTATATACATATGTTGCATTGTCCTAATGAAATTTGAGTTTGGGGATATTGAAGTCACTACTTTTATAACTGAAAGTATAGTAAGTATTAGACTTTGATGACTAAGCATACTGAAAGGTAACTACATAACAGATGTGACACAGTACATTGTAAGTGTGTGTTGATACAAAGTTGAAAAGTTATCAGTACAAGAGTTTGGGCATTCTCTTCACTTAATCCTACAGACAAAACTGAGTCACAAGAACTACAGATTGTCACAGTTTTGTGACCAAAAATGCCTGAAATGATTCCCATTGGATGGCAGGTAAAACCTTCGACCAATCAGTATGGTTCTACTGGGGACTGCACTACTTCTGATGAAAGGGCTTTCACCATTGGCTGATTTGGCTACAGACGGTCTGTTTGAAATAATACCTCACCCTGAAGTTCCTAGAAGTATTGCTTACCGTACTTGTATGTAAGAGGAATAAAGTTTTCTGGGTGTAATAGTACCCTGTACTTTCTAGTCAAGAAGAAAAACTTCATGTCAAGATGTTTTCATGAAAACACACCCCAAAGCTATTCTATCATATGGCTTGTACTATGGTTTGGTTTCTTCTATCGGATAACACTTTGTAGATGTTATTGTTGCACAAGTTGTAAAGTTAGCCTTGGTGAACATTTGGCCTTTTTTTCAGGGTTAAGGTTAAGAATCAGTATTTGTATAAAATACATGCCAATTCTCTATGCAGACTGTCTGTTAGAAAGGGTGAGTTGGAATGTTAACCTCTCAGAAAGCATTCCTCAAGATCTTGTTTGTGGAGTGGTTGTTTATGAGTTGGTTTACAGTGCCTCCTAGTGAGAGAAATTGGTACTGCAACCAAAAATGGGCAATAAGGTGTTGCAAAATGAACTAGTGTTAGAGTGAAGGGAGTTGCAATTCCATAGTAAAGAAGTAATCATATGTGCATGTACATTGTACATACTTCTACACACACAAAGTAAAACAAATTTCACTATGTACAATCTTAAAACAAGTGTGCAGTGTATAATGTATAAAAACAGCACTAAAACATTAACTTGTGTGGAAAATACAGCAAAAAACTTCTTCAAAATCACAAACAGACCTACCCTAAGATCTTTAAAACCTAAAAACTCCATTTTGGAATGTACAAATCAGAATTTCCAAAGGAAAGGAGAATGAAGAAGACAGACCTAAAATATAGCACTGTTCTGGTCTGTGAGGAAATACACATATGTACAGAACTATACACAAATGGTACCAAAACAGTCGTGGCAAAATGGCGGCATACGCGGTGCTACCGCTCCTCAGTTTCCGAGGACGATGGGGGAACCTCGTGGCCAGCCTGTTTAGCTTGTACCTGCAAGAAGAAAAAACAAACTTTTAAACAAGAACTCTTAGAACAAACAAATGTTTCTTTTTTCAATTTTGCAGCAATGTCAAATTTGATGATCAAACTTTTAACTAGAATATAGATAAGTTAGTGCTATTGAGATATGTAATAAACTTTGAAAGATTACTAGTATTAAAATCAAAAAACAGCTTGTGAGGTGAGATCTGTGGCATTTTATCGAAACATCACTCAGTGAAAACAAGCCTTTGAAGAAGTGACATGTGCTCCATAAACCAAACACCACAGTGTTGTGTTCAAAATTAAGACTCAGAAAATCCAAAGTTTTTTTTGGGGTGTTATGATATGGCTATACTATATTTCCTAGTTATTTTAGATGGTGCCATGCAAAGTGTGACAATGCTGGGACTGAAGAGAAAAGACCTAGGCATTAAGTTAAGCCACAGAGGTTGCATTCAATGAACTACTTGGTTATATAAAGCTTAACCTATTCCCTGCTACCTAACCTCTGTAACAAATACAAAAGGCTACTTCAGCAGGCAGAAGGTTAAGTGATGTGGTGTGCAATGCAGTGTCTGTGTGAGGAGATAGGTGAGGAAAGTGTGACAGAAGAAAGGAGACAGGTTACATCGAGGTTACGGTGTCAGAGAGAGAAGTCATCCATGGATGACGCCAGCGACTGATCGAGAGAAGAGGACGAGGACACGGAGAACTGGAAGGAGGGAACGAGAGATAAGGCAATGTCGTTCCACCAGAAGGTTAGTCAGAATAAATGAACTCAGAAGCTGTACTGTAAATGCACTTAATTTCGTGTGGGTTATATTTCATGGTAGTAAGAAGAAGGTTTTTTTTTGGGTGTTTTTAAAATTCTGTAGTAATACAATTCGCTTTGTCACGAATTCGCAGTTGAGAGGTCACAGCGAAAATAAAACCACCGCAAAAGTTGCTGCATTTACAGTATTTTCAAACTGTTACAATTGCTTAACCGTGAATAATGTACAGCTTCCAATCGAACTACAATGTACAAGTTGCAGTTTTGAGCTCTGAATCTGAATTTTTATAGAACCAAATGTAGACCTGAAGTATATAACTTTCATCTTTACAAACACTTACCTCCAAGTTTCCCCTAGCTTGTCGTAGGACATGGTGGGTTTTAGACACTGAAAAATTGGACACAAAAAGATCAGGAAGTGTATATTTCAACTTATCAGGACCGTGTTGTAAGTAAAACAGTGAATTGTATGATCATTGCAGCAATTTACATGCAGAAACAAAATATTCTGTGAACAATAATGAACTTAACTTACATTGTTTCACCAGTGCTTCTTCCATGCCCTGTTTCAGCCGATTGGTTCTCTGTAAGAAAATGTTGAATGTCAGTCCGGGCAGCATTTATAAGGTTGTAATAGGTTATAATATTTAAACTAAATAACTTTAAACTAGAGGTCAACGATCTCATGCCTTCGTCAAAGGATGTTATCGTTATATAACTTAAGAAGGTAGAAGTGATATATTAGTCCCCCTAAATATGGAAGTTGGATTGTGAAAACTACCCCTGCCGATGCAGTCTGCAATCGTGCACTGGGCAAAGGAAAAAACATCTGTGCAGGAAATGTAAGGCAACACCGCCTGCAGCTACATGGACTGCTTAATGAATATCCCCTCTGGGACTTTCTCCCTCTGGGACAGCCTGTTGCCCATGTGTCACAATGAAGGTAGAGTATCATGGAAGGTAACTGAATTATAGAATTGCTTCATTTATTATGCAAATTAGATCATAATTTGCATAATTGTCATCTAATTATGTCAAGCATCACTTAAGCTACTTACACACCAAATATCAGGATGATCCGTCGACCGGTTATTGAGTTATCCTACTTTGAACATTTTCATACAAATGCTCCTGCAGTTCCAGAGCAAGCCGCTAGGGGGCCCAAACTTATGTCACTTCTTCCCGAGCACAAGAGCTACCTACCATCCAAAAATCATGACCCTAGCTCGTCCAGATCACCATATTTCAAAACCGGAAGTACCGCTGCAGTACCATAACGAGCCGCCAGGGGGCCCATATTCCTATCACTTCTAGACCTCATCAAGACCTACCCACCTACCAAATATGAAGACAATCCATTTAAGCCTTCTCGAGTTATACTGTTGACAGACTCACGCACACACGAACGCCCATGAAAACATACCCTTCTTGACGAAGGCAACTATATAAAGACAAGAACAATCAGAGATTTCAAACTTCTGGGAAGTGGATATAGTTTGCATTAATGAATTACATAATAATAGAATGTATTATTACTAATATGACTGAATGATGAATCATACTCCGCCATTACACCATGGTTTATGTTTCATACATTCCTGGCGACCATATCCTTGGACCCAGGGTATACCAGGTCCAAACCCTGTCAATCAAAACCCAATCTCCACCCCACTCACTTCGGAACCGAAAAATACAAACCTAGCAAAAATTACATGTAGCACCACCCAAAACAATACTTCCATCCTGGAAGTACATACCAGTTCCTACAGCTCTTCAACAATGTACTGCCTATTCAACAATCTATTATTGTTTAAGCTCCTGCATTGTATGATAATTACTACATTTTTACACTCCACATCATCCCACCCCCCTTACCTCCAGCTTGTGAAGAGCTGACCTCATGACCTTCTCCTGAGAGGTCAACCGTTTCCTCAGGTTGGTGATCTCGTCTTTCAAGTTCTGGTTCTGAAGAAGAAGAAGGATTTACAAGCATTACTACAAGACATTCTGAACCAATATCTTTACAGCCATCATTACAATACCCAGGGAGTTCCTACTCTTTTGGCTGTAAGCAACATGGATACCACGAGTACATTGTAGCTTTGTCTACACAGTATAGAGAAAAATACTGGCAATGTCATACAATTTGTAGAAGTTTCATTTGCATAGTTCTTTACTAAAGATGTGTAAAATGTATTCTAGAGATTTGTTACTCAGACAATTCAAGCTCTACTGCTAGATAAATATGATTACTTCTATATGTTTTGAATGACATCCATCACTCTTCTTCACCATCACTACAATGAACTTACAGAGCTAGTCAACACTTATGTATGGAGTCTTCGAATGTTCACCAGTTTTTTTCAGTTCCTCATAAGTGTTGACTAGCTATGGAAGCTCATTTTAGTGACACTGAAGAAGAGTGATGGATGTCACTCAAAACGTCTGGAAATAATCTCCGTATATATCCAGTAGTAGAATGGGTATTCTAGAGATTTCTAGACTGGAAACTCACCTCCAGAAACACAATAGCTGTGCCATCCCCACCACTGCCAGTGGAGGTGGGTACGGAGCCTGGGTCCCGGGCTTTCCAGAACAGCTTCAGCAGCCGGCTGCACTCCTCCAGGTGGTCGTGTAGGATGTGGAGGGAACTCAGGGTCTCCTCAAGGGGCTTCTGGTCACCGGGCTATACAAGAACAGGAAAGGGCAACAGTTAGGGCAAACTGTTGACATAGTTTGCAGTGAATACACATCTCCACAACTTTGATTTGACACAGACCTATACTTTCCTCAGTCCCTTTAAAAATATTACTCCTACTATGTTTTCTGATGTACAGTTTTCTTCATGGTTTGACACAAGAGTATAAAAGTAGATAAAACCTACAACAAAATACAGGTAAATCCAAAAGAAAATAGGCCACTATAGATAGGCTTCTTAATGCCTGGGTCAATGGGAAAAATTATCCATGGGACCACCAAAGAGTGGAAACCATAGCAAGATGGTCCTTATGTAGACGTGGTCACTAGTGCAGGTTTGACCTACCTGTGTAGAGTCTAGTGCCTTTTTCAGCGCCTTCAAACGATCCTTGACTCGGGACTGCACGCCGCGTACAGCAAGTCGGCTGTCGTTAACCTGATGTCGCAGGGCGTCGTAGTCTTCTATCCGCCCAACGACATACCGGTAACGGATATCGATGTCAGCGGCGGATAGCGGAGACACTCCTATACAGAAACAAAGAATTAATTTATTAGTACTCATACACCATGTACAACAGGGTGGTGTTTACAAATCACATCGGCGACGTGGCGACTTTGTAGGAAGTGTAGGAATGGTAAGTTATGAAAAAAAATTCATTCTCTGCCAACCTTGCATGGAGAAGAGGTCAATGTCGTCCTTGTCCAGAACGGGGAGCGAGGCGTATCTGGCCAGGTGTCCGACCAGCGGGCTGGTCTTCAGTCGCGGGTGATTGGCAGGTGAGGAGTGGGCGGAGTCTGTCGTGTATGGACCTGACAGGTGAACGTCAGCGGGTGAGGCATCTGTGCATGGGAAACAAAACCGTCAGGTACATCTGGAATACAGTTAGTTTGAAATTTGTGGCATATTTTGTACATGTATGTTGGATAATAGACCGATCCTGGCTGTCCATCAAAATTAGCAGTTCAACCAATGAGAGAATGGCAATCAGCGGTTCGACCAATGAGAGCATGGTTGCATGTCCATGAAATATTTGCCTTATGTTTTTATTTTGTATTTCTATGTTTTCATGGAGGTGGGTGGGGCTATGGAATTGGTCCATTACCTCAACGCATGAGAAGTAATGTTTCTGGCTTGTCCGTTTGTGTTTTCTTGCTCGCAGTAAACTAATTTATCTGAATGCCAGACGTACCTCCCCCTGCACCCTGGAAGAGTGCCCTTTGAGCGGGGCTCCTGTGCCCGTGGTGGTGGTTGATGTTAATGACTGTGGGGCTCTCCTCCTTCCCCAGCAGTTCCTTCACTTTCCGCCGGAGGGCGCTGTTACTCATGTGTAACTTCTCGACCTGCGAAAAATTGATTTGAATGCATTCTTAACCACCTGGTTTCCTTTTTTGGTCTCTACTCTTGAGTAAAGATATGAGCACACACACACAATATACAACAAGGGTGGTGTTTAAAAAAGAAATCAGCGACATGGCATCTGAAGCTGACTGAATCTTACAACATCCTACCTGTTCTCTCAGTCTGCGCATCTCCTCCAGCAGTGCAGACAGGTCCAGTCCAGCCATGGCATCCCTCCCACCTGTGCCGTCGCTACTGTTGAACCCGTTCACACCTGCGTCGGCGGTCTGCGCTTTCTTGTAGAGCTTCTCGTACAGCCTGAGCTCCAGCCGCAAGGAGTCAGCCACCTGCTGGTGTTCTTCTAACTGGTCCTGTAGTCTGGACAACTCCTGTCTCAGTCTATAGTGGAGAGATGTACAGTATTTGAGAAAATTCAATAATCCATCAAGGGTTAATCATTTGGTTGTAGTACCAAATTCTCTCACTAGGAGGCACTGTAATCCTAACCCATAAACGACCATTCCACAAACATGAAGTTATGATTTCCTGTCAGGCTCTCATAATTGTTTGCAACACCCCGTGTATTATTTTATTCTTCTTTATTGAATATTACCAACACAAAGTCAAATTAGTATATAGGAGGATGGCTTATCAGCATAAGCCATGTATGGTTTCCTCCTCCCTTTGGCACGATTTTTTATCCACTACATTATGTTATTGTCTCCCTATTGTTGTGCAATTAAATAAATAAACATAATAAACAAACCTGCTGATCTCCTTCTTGGCCTTGGTAAGTTCTGCTGAAACCTTGTCGTTCTCCATGTCCCTATTGGCCAGCTCGGCGCCCAGACTGTCCACCTCTGTCTGCAGGATCTGGTTCTGCTTCTCCTTGTCTGCCAGCTGGTTCTGCAGCTGCGAGACGTCTGTCTTCAGCTGGCCCTGCAGCCGGGACAGGTCTGCCTGCAGCTGCGTGAACTCGGCCTGGGTCCTCTGCGTCTGCCTGTCCCGCTCGGCCAGCTGTTTCTGGAGTTTGGACATGTCCGTCTGGAGCCGGGTGTTGTCTCCCTGGACCTGTTGGTTCTGTTTGTCCTTCTCGGTCAGCTGGGTTTGGAGTCTAGACATGTCTGCCTTTAGCTTCTCGTTGATCTGAAGAAAACACAACGGAAATCAATTAAAAATGACTGTCACTATTAAATATCTATCTTCAAAACGTACAGAACTGTTACATGTTAGTATCATTTTTAACATAACTGTTTGTGTGTCTGAATCTCTGATTAGATTCATTTTCCCTCAAGAACCTCAGCTATAGTATAAATGTATACCACCCACTAGTACTACCACTAGCATTTGTTACCTGTCTGTGTTACAGTACTGTTACAAACTTTCAACTTTCAACACATTTCTAATCAAATACCGGAATGATAGCTATTAGACATGATTTGTGACTTTATGAAGGCATGTAGCATTGCTTTAATGTCTTCTGAGACAAAGAGATGGTGGTTACAACAAACATACTATACTGTTAACAAAATCTTGTTGAGAGAGCCCATACTGCATTTGTTCTGCATGTAAGAAGTACATGGAAGAAAGATGTCTTAAAAATGCATATCATTAAGATATGATCTTGAAGCTGTAGATGAAGTAATTTGTTATTTTCACCTGGTGTTTCTGGTCCAGTTCAGCCTGCAGGCGGTCCACCTGGGTGGTTTTATCGGAGAGAAGCGAGAGTTTGTCGGACATGTGCGAGCCGTGCAGGTCGTTGTCGGGGAACTCCTGATGGTCCACGCCTGAGTTACTGTGGACGTAGATGTTGGTCTGGCCTCCTGAGGGAACAATTACACGGAATTGTTTATTACAGAGGATTCACTGAAGGTAATGAGTTTTCTGTACCAAACAAGTTCCTTTCTTTTTGCTCTATATTTTACAAGTTGGCCATAGTCAACAAGTCATGTACATATTCAGGATTCTCACCAGACTTTTTCCACAGCACAGGAGTAAGGTACAGAAGGCCAACTTTGGCAAAGTTTGGGTGGCACATGCCACGTGTTGAGTTGCAAAGAAATGACCACAGTAGGGGGCCTGGCATATTTGTCCAGAAAATTTCAAAATTCATAACCCCCGGAGACAATATATACTACTTTTGGAGGGCCAAATTTTGAGAAGTAAAGTTTTCCCTCTGTTGTAGCTTTATTCTAAAGCCAAATGTTAATTTCATCACAGATTTATAAAGGGTCACAGGGTTCTCCCCGGAAAGAAACACATCTATGCTGGTTGAAAGACAACATAGGTGCCTAAATTACAGCATAGGGGGCCCATGCTTAAACCTCAACAAATGTATGCTAGGAAAAACATTGATATTCTCAGACAAGTTGAAAGTTCACCTCTGTTGTTCATGCTGGAGATTTTGTCCTCCAACTCCTGCCTCAGCTGCTCGTTGGAGCTCAGCGAATCCTCCAGCCTCGCTCTCAACGCACGCAGTTCAGCCAGGTGTTCTTCCAGCAGGTCCCGCCCCCTGCTGTCGCCATGGAAACCAGACGTCGTGGAGGCCGAGTCGTGGCTGTGGATCGTCTCCGTGCTCTCCCGTAGCTTCTTGTACGTGTCCAGCTCCGCTCGTAGCGAGCGGTTGATTTGGTCGCTCGCGCGCAGTCGGTTCTGCAGCAGCTCCATCTCTCTGAAAGTTCCCGTGGACTTGCTGGAAACGGTCGTCGTGGATCCGTGCCCCGCGGAAGCTTGGAGGAACTTTGACGGAAGCTGGCGCGATGGATACATCCCTCCGTCCTGCTCGCTGTCCTCGGGATGATCGGACTCGTGGCGGGAAACTGACGTGAATGTCTGAGAGCTCGTTGTAGACTCCTCATCCGAGGAATACCCTCTGTTGTCATGGAGACGGCCGCGCCCAGAAATGTTGTCCTTACTGCTGTGTATGCTGGGAGGGATAACTTTCTCCCTGGGTGCAAACATGAAATTGTCCTCACTAGAGGTGGGCTTGTTTCTTCCAGGCTGTTCCAGGGAGTACTCATCACGCCCGTTGGGAGGGTACGTCCTCTGTCGTGGCTGTTCCCCCATGTTGTCCTCACTCCCACTGACGGTCTGTGACCCGTGGTTGGCTGATCGGCCGCTGCCGACTCGGTGCATCCCACTGAGGTCATCAGAAGCTTCCTGGTTGGACTGATCGCTGTCCCAACCTGTGCTGCCCTGGTCCGAGGCGGACGGTGGGAAGGTGGAGCCCACAGGCCGCGTTCTGCGCAGCTGGGAACGCAGGCGGCTGATGACGTTGTTCTTCTCTTTGGCATCCTTGGTTGCTCTACACAGAAATCACACAAAATGATTTACAAAATTGTAAACTCCTTTACATGAGATAAATAGGTCATAGACTATAAAATTGTAAGCAGCTCTCTTTGAATAAAATGTATGCAGTACTGACTTTATAAGGTGTATTGCTATCTTCATATTACATATTAATGGTATCATAACAATGGTGACTTTACAAATAAAAACGCACAACTTATGATCATAGATTAGGAAAATTACATGTACATGCTGTTGTGTCCCAAATTTAATGCAATTATTATTAATAAGTCTTTGAAGGCTTGAATAAAGTTATCAGTATCATCTTCACCTCTCCAACTCATCCTTCAGTTCCATGGCTGCGCGGTTGTTCTCGGCCAGCTGGCGTCGCAGGTGCTGGGCGTCAGCCACCTGTCCCTGCAGCTGCTGGTTCACCTGCTTCAGGTGCTGGTACTGGTTCTGCTGTTCCTCCAGGGCTGACCTCAGCTCTGCTATCTCCTGCTTCAGTGGTGTGGGGCTGGCAGGGAAAAAGACATAACACATGACTTTACTGTTCAACTCAAAAACACTTTTGTTTTTAAAAAAAAATGTCAAAAAGAATGTTTTTTGCATGACTTGAGCATTAATAAACGAAAGTCAACAGAAAGGATATCAAAGTAGACTTCTTTACACACAATTTAGCTTATTTGGCAACTTAAAAGAGATATTTAATCAAAATAAAATTTGACTCTTTGTTGTCATATAGAATTGATATTCCTTAAAATCAATCTACATGCAAAGCAAACTTTAAATTTCAAAAACAATATATTTGTCTTAAAGTATTACACATCGCTTCAAGTTAATTCGTACAAGTTAATTCTTCTGCCTTAGAAAAGAAGGTGTTTTGTGTGATCCAGATGCCATGAAACTTTTCCAAGTTGATCCCAGATGGATGGAGTAAAGATGTGTTCATACCTGGGTCTGTCCTGCAGCTGCATGAGCTGTTCCTGCAGCTGTTCCCGCAGCTCCTGATTGGCCTGCAGACTCTGCTGGTACTGGTCCTTCAGGCTCCGCAAGGAGTCGTCAGACGCAGAGCTGGCGTTATCTGGGACGGAAGGAAAAATATCAAGAAATGAAATTAGCTTCTTTCGACCACAGATACATTTTGTACATTGTGTATTGGTAAAAAAAACGCTAAAGGTAAAGGCAGTCCCATAGCCTTTTTGAGGCCGCAGCGGCAGTGGGTTGTTAGTCCACTGTGTCTAGGGCATGGTATTGGAAGGCAGATCCCATCCCTGAGGCTCCTTCCACTGCCGTTTACCTCCCCCTCACATATCCTGAATATTTTTAGTCACTAAAGGAAAGTCAATTCGAAAAGCCATACAATGATCTTGGGTGTTTGTGTGTTGAACACACAATTGCTTGACATACATGTAAATAGTACAAAGTTCAATTCTTTGCAACTGATTATTTTGAGTACACAGTTTGTGGCACAGCATGCAAAACTGAAAGAAACTCTCCAATATACACTTGTCTTCCTCATACATGTACTTGACTTGGACCAGTGCAGGTTAGGTACAGGTACAAAGCTCCAATTTTACCAGCCCTAACCTGCATATGCAGGTGGTACTTTGAGCCCTGAATATTAAATTATACAATGTTTTTGTTGCTAGAGTCACTAGGGTTGTAGTGTAAACTTACCGTCCAGTCTGTCTTTCAGTGTCCTGGCAAGATGCATGCTCCGCTCCAGTTCTGCCATGACACCTTCGGCCTCCTGCTGGGTCAAGTTTAACAGGTCGGGGTCCCCTCCCTCGCTGGCGGACAGAAGGTGCTCCAAGGTGCGGCTGAGTTCCTCCAGCCGCGCCCGCAGCAGGTGGCACATCTCGCGGCTGTCCCGCAGCTGTTTGCGCAGCTGCGACAGCTCCTTGGCCTGCGCCTGGACCAGAGTGTCCTTCTGTGGGGACACTGACAGCTGGTCCTGTTGGTGACATCAGAGATCGACACTTTGTAAACTTGAACATGTCTAACTTACTAGTTTTGTCAATCCTACTTACAGCTCTTATGATCAACTTACATCAATAACTAATTGATTATTCATCTTGTATCAATCTTACTATATATTACATGTTTTATGCTTCGTTATTAAACATTGTTAATCATGACTATGTTAAATGTTAAATCAGCATATAAAGAAGGAGGGCTTATTAGCATAAGCCGTCTTAGTTTAAATACTAATTTTTGCACTTACTTGGCAGCCAAGGGTTTAATAAACCATTGTCAACACAGAGGCTAGCCCTTCTCTGTTGTGTTAGAACAGTGAGGACATTAACAGTTATCACACAGTCTAGAAATCCAGGACTAATTCCTTATACGGGCATGTTATGACAAATGGAAAGAGACAATGGCCTACAGCTAGAGTCTTGTTCAGGTCGTTGCTGTCCTTCAGCTGCTGCTTCAGGTCCTCCACCTGCTCCCGAAGCTTCTCAAAGGCGTCCTGATTGGCTGCTGGCTCCGTCAGCGTCTCCATGGAGCGGGCGAACGGCCGGTTTGGCGTTAGCTGGCCGTCAGACCTGCCCCTCATCCTAGACTGCATCCCCCTAGGGTGGGATCGGATTGCACAACTCGGGTGACAAACATTTACGTGTCTGTAGGTCATGGCCAATAATAGCTGCTGTAACTGACACACTTGTAGAGAAATCTATGGTAACGCTGTTGAGGTCCCTTAGGAATGCCTCTAAATATATACATGTATGTTAAGGGTAGAGAGGTCGCAAGCTCAACCCAATTTTCCAGATGTACATATGTACATCAAATATTTTGTTGACGAACAGAGAGACATGTACCAAGTGTAACACTTGTCACAAGTATGTTTTACTTATATAGACGTAGTTCTTTCAGCTTCTGTTGAAACAGTGCGCACAAATAGCATCTCTCTTCAGTTGTATATATTGTATATACATGTAGATTTCGTAATGAAGGCAATTTCTTTTTCCCAAACTTTATTTTTTGCATGGTTACATCAGTTTTGGTGTGCCCAGAGGATGTCATCCATATAATCAAATCAGTATGGTCTAATCAATCAATGCATTACCAAGAGAGCTACATGTATGCTAAACTTGTTTTCTACATGGTAGATGTCCTGGTGCTGAAGAGTGACACGTACCTGATCATACGGCGGGATTTCTCCAGCCTCTGCTTGAGCTGTGCGATCTGCTGTTTCAGCTCATCCACGTTGTCCGTGTTCCCGTACTCCTGTAGGGTCTCCAGACTCAGCAGACTCGTGGCCGGCGATCGCGTCATCGGAGACGCCGCCGGAGAAATCCCCGGCGACAGGAGGGAATCGTCCAACCCTTCCTGGGAAGCGTAGCGACTTTGGAACCTTTGGAAGCTCATGGGAATGTTGGAATCGCTCTGCGCCTTGCGGGGAAGTTTCTTGACCAGACCTGCGTCTTCGAGCATCTTTCTGTAAGTCTTGAGTTTCTGTGCTTGGGCGCGAACTGTGCCCTCTGTTGCAGTAAGCTTCTCTTGCAGTCTTCTGTTCAGAAGCTTGAGCTCCCTTTCAGACATTTTCAACTGTTCGATCTGTTGTCTTAAAGCTGCGTTAGCATCATGAGTCACCCCCTTCTGTAGGACAGGCAGCTTGCTCTTTCGAGGCAGTTGAGAGGTGGTGTCGGAGGATTCCTCCTCCCTGTCTCTCACGTCTCCTCGATTCCCCCGTGCCTGCTCAAGCTGCCCTTTCAATCTCTCGATCTCCTCTGCAAGCTGCACGATTAGCTCGGGATTGAATCCCGGAGTATCGCTTTCAGGATCGGAGTTCATCTCCAGCTGTTTCTTGAGAAGGTCAACAAGGTTTTCTGAAGCTTTAAGACGGTCCTTGAGACCTTTAACCTCAGTTCGCAGGTCCTTCTCCGACATGGCGTCCACCTCTTCATCTGACCTGCTTCCAGGAGACTCCTTCATGAGCTGTTCGTTTTCCTCGATGAGCTCCATGACCTTGTTCTCTAGTTGTTTGATCTGAGCCTGGTACGGGCTGGGCGATCTAAGCTTGAGCTGCTTCTCCAGCGCCTGCTTGTCGTCTTCACTCTTCTCTAGCTGCATTATTGCATCCTCTAGTTGCTGCTGCACTTCTGCCAAAAGCCCCTTCTCTGCCATGGGCGTCATGCCCCTCACACCTTCTAGCTCCTCCTGCAAAGCTTCGTTTTCCTTCTGTGCGTCGTCTAGCTCGGCTTCTAGTCTTTCCACTTCTTTAGCAAGTCTGGGGAGAGTCTGTTGCTCTGCGATATTTTCCCCGACCGGGATGGATCTAACTTGCTCGCTTATGGCGCCGTTCAAGCGTGCCTGTAAGTCGTCGTTTATTGCTTGCATCCTGCGTAACTGTCCCCTCAAGCGAGCGACCTCGCTTTTAAGCTCGGCCGTGGAGAATTCGGAGACGCTCAGCGCGTCCAGAGGACTGGGGAGGGAGATTTCGATGTCCGTTGAGCGGGTGATCGGACTGGTCTGGATGTTCTTCTCAAACTGCGGTCTCAGGTCATCGATGCTCGTCTGTAGAGCGGCGTTCCACGTTTGGACTCGTGGACGGTCTCGTAGCGAATCTGTTGCTTCCAACACTAAGTAGATAAAACATAAGTAAAAGGTTACATGTAACTGCTTGCAAGGCCATAAAATTTTTGATATGACATCTGGATTTGAAACCCTATGACAAATTATTTAATGCATTTTCAGAAGCACATTTTTATTGAGTAAATTGGGTGAAATATTTGTCTTGGAGACAGCTCTGGTCCTGATGCATTTCAGTTTTACATTGTTAACTACATTTGTTGGATCACTTCAGCTGACATGTAACAAAAAAAAAAAGAAGGAAAATAGAGAAAAAAAAAGAGACTCCTTACCTACCGACTACTTTTTCAGGACTGAAATGGGAAACACAGTCAACATTTTTCCCTCACCTTGTTGTGCTGCCTGGTTGATGTTCCTCTCCAGCTCCGCCCGTAGCTCACTGTTCCTCCTGACATAGTCCTCCAGCTGTCGACGCAGCGTCTGCACAGCTGCTAGCTCGATGTCCAAAGCTCGACTCTGAGAATCTCTGTAATACAAGAAATCTGAGATTTCAATCTCGGAAACTGACAGTTTTTGACCATAATGATTTTGAAGGTTGTTAAAAAAAATTCTTATGGTTTTGCAAACTCCACACATTAAACATGATGATGATGTATAACACATAGCACAGTTCTAATCAGGGAATTTGCTATTCTTGACTCCGCCTGACCTTGTAGCTCCCAGCTCATCCCTGTAAGACTTGATGAGGTCCTGGTAGATTCTCCGTTCTGAGTCAAGGAGCTCGTTCAGCTTCTTAGTCTCCTCAAGCTGATCCTGAAGGCCCTTCTGAAGCTGCAGAAAAGAAAATGAATGTGAAAGTGATCTTAAACCAGCTTTGCTCACCAAAAAGCTAATCTTAGACTGGTTGTGACAGAGAAGACAGATGCTATGTACAGTATTCACAGGTTCATTGTACCAGGGAAATTCCCCTATCTCTTGCGACAAGTACAATGAACGGTGGACCATGGCGTGGACCATGGCTTAACGTCCAGTCCGAAGGACTACGACCCTTTCCAGTGGCGTACATGTTGTTTGAGCGAAAACAGCCGGGATTCGAACTCTTGGTCTAGAAGCAGGGTTGCTAACCACTGGACTACGTGCGCTACCTTTAGGAGTCACAAACACATAATCCAAGTTAATTGCATTAACTGACTTAGGCTGAAATCTGTACTGACTGACATGTTGAAAATCAGGTTAGGAGTGCATAATATACACCATTACTGTCGAGCAAACTCACCTTTGACAAATGCAAGCAACTGGGAATTTGGTTACGCTAGTTGTAATTCAGTTACCAATTCCTAAGGAGTCAATGTCCTTTTCACCTGTTCTTGAATCAAGCCTCTTGACGGTCTACTAGTTTTCAATAAAAATGTAAGACTGACATCGTTTCGCAGTTTCGCTGTCAAATGTTGTAACAGGAATGCCAGAAGACCTATTAAGCCATGAAAAACAAATAATTACACCTGAAAAGAAATGGAGCGAAGCTAGCCACAATTTGACAAGGGACAACTATACCTTGCTTTGCTGCAGAAAAGGACTCTACGATACATTGGCTAATTCTAGAGTTCTTTCTTTCCCCTGAGACAATTATTACACTAAAACTATGTTCCCGCTAAGCCTCTAAAAAGGTCGGGCAAATCCACAGTGTCTAGCGGCCAAACTACTTCATTTAGTGTTGCTGTGCAACGAACGCGCTCCTTTGGCATTTGGGTCCGAGGGAAAAAAAACCCTGTGTAGAAGTGACTTTCATCAACTGTGCTTGAGTAAATATTGTCGCCCCTGTTCAAACAGCGTTTAACAAACATCCCCCAGTCGCCCATTCAAGTACTGTGTCAATCAATAACGCTTACATTGACTGTAATAGATCAACCTGTGACCCGTACTACCGTAAACGCAGAAATTTTCACAATGGTCTTATTTTTGTCATTTTTGCAGTAACTTCTTACCGTGAAATCATGACACTGCAAATATCTGTTTTATACAAATGTAGTTCTACTGTATTACAGAATTGTTTCAATCGCAAACACTGTGAAAACCTCCTTTTTCCTCCTACAGCGAAATAAAACGACTGCGAAGGTAAATACATTTACAGTAGATTGACTTCTGACAGGACAAAAACGCTTGCTACACAGTCAATAGATACGAATTTCTAATACACTCTGAGTGATGGTACACCCTAAAATGGTAACTAAAGTAATTTCAACAGAATTTTGATACAGAAAATCAGCCACTTAATGGGAAAGTGTCGAGTAGAAATTCCCCCACGCTAAAAATGGTTTCTTCCACTGTGCCCACCTGTTGTTTGGCCTTTGGTGATTGGTCCCCTCGCTGGGACTGCCTGGGAGACAACTGGTTCCTCTCAAGATCCTGTAGAAGATAAATTAAAACCTTGTAAGGTTTACAATAGACATGAATTTAGCTTTTGACAGGTTATGGATTTTGCCGCTTCAATCTATTAAATCTCTGTGCTTACGATCTCAATTCACATTCCATATAATAACCTGAATCACATACTGAATCACACAACTTTACCCACCTTAATGATATTGTCCTTTGCCCTGACTGCATCTATGAGTGCATCGATATTCTCCTGTTTGGTGCCCAGGTCTTCCTCCTGTTCCTGAGCTTTTCTACGTACTTTGGCCTGATGGAAAAATGGAGAAAAATGTAAGCAAGGACAGCAGTTTTCTCCAAGGCTAGCTCACTTGACAGTTTTGATAGGTGTATCTACATGTATATCCAGTGGCGTCGAGTGGCTGAGTGGCTAGGCCAGAGGACACAAGATCACGAGTTCGATCCCTGGCATTCTCGGGTAGATGTTGTGTCCTTGGGAAAGGCACTTAACACAATTTTCCTCACTCCATCCAGGTGCAAAATGGGTTCCTAACTTCAGTTGGGGAGGTAAAAGGTGATGGAAGGAGAGGGATGGGCTCTGCCTTCCAATACCGTGCCCTAGACACAAGAACCCACTGCCCCTACGGCCTCAAAAAGGCTCTGGAAGTACCTTTACCATTTTCAGATATATTCAGATTTGGATGGCTAAGATTCACTTACACATGTATAGTGCTGCATACCTAAACCAATTTTCAGGTTCAGGTCCGGACTCGAGTCCAGAGGTTTAGGTTCAGGTCCGGACTTGCAAGTCCGGACCTAAACCCATGGCATGATGTAAGCAAAGCAACTTGCCTACCTAAACTAAAGCCTTGGATTAATTTGAGCTGACTGCTGAACTACAAATGCAATGTATATAGACCTAATTACTAATATGGGTGTTTCATAATCATGAATCAATGAATACTGTATTATTATACTCTAGTAAACACATATTATTGAGTTACTAGTATTATACAGTGTATAATTTAAGAAAAAATCTTTTTCAGCTTTAATAGTACAATTTTTTTATAGCAACAACAGCAAAGAAGTACTTAATTTCGCCCCAAGAGATAAAATAGCGGTGGAAACGCGGTGCTAGATTTAATTTGTTTCATTATCGGCTCTCTACCGATATCTGTAGTGTAACCCTGCAATAGGCTGCAGTCTCACCAATGTCGCTAGGGGCGCTGCGTATTACTCGCGTGTTTTTGCGAGATCTAACGTGAGTTCGCGAGCATTAAGATGGCCGCTAATGTTTTCGTCCGTCCCGCCGATCACTGCCGCTTGTTTCGGATGAATTTTTGCGTTTATAGGCGCATTAAAGCAACTTGACTACGGACGAAACTTCTCAAGGAACATTTCTCAATGGAAAATGGGTCGTTGTTACCGCAAGCAGACCGGGGCGAGATCAAGCAGGCGGGACCGCGGCACTGTTTATTTCAGAAGCCGCTGGCCGTAAACCCAGCCGCTGTAAAAATAACTTGCGCTCCGGGCAACCTGGCTTTCGGAAGTCTCGCACAGAAAAAATTACTTGCGCGGCGAGACTGCGAGACCGGGTATTTTAAACACTGGAATGTATGTTAGTGCTATTTTTTTAACAAGTCCAAAACCGGTTCTCAACGTTTCGGTTTTTTTGGACTTGAACCGAAACATTCGGTCCGGTCCTGAACCGGTCCAGCGAACCGGTACGCAGCACTACACATGTACATTGTACATGTTCATGGTAGTAAAGGTACAAGCTCCTCTAAAAGTAAAATCAAAAATAAAATTTGGTTGCAAACCTTTGCCAATTTGATTGTCCCCTACTGAGACTCAAAATAGAACAGCCCAAAGGACATTACTGAACGTTGGCAGACTGATATTCCACTAATGGTGTTGGCTCCTAAAACGCTGTATAAACCATCAATAATTCAGTCATCCCTGTGCACTGCCATACATGTATGAAAATTTTACACTTATATGGTTCCATAAAAGAACATGATTTAAAAGCAAGAGTAAAATAGAACCCATCGGGGTGACACATGCAGACTTCCCAAAGGCAAAACAGAGTGGTGTGGATTTCCATTATTTTTCTCTTAACTACATTGTACTCTTGAACCATAAGTCATCGACTGGAGTCAGCAAGGCACTCCTCCCAAGGTCTTCATAATATTGGAACAACTCTGTCAAGGTTTCTGTACTAATTCTATAAGATTTCTTGTGATTTCTGTGATCGAGGATTGGATCAGAAAGGATTGCGGACAACATCTAAAAAAATTCACAAAAACACAATTCCCACCACAAAATTGACAGGATAAACAAAAAGTTTTTCTTACAAAATGAGCAAACTGTTTTTACAAAATCATGACAATAATGTGAACCGGTCTATATCATTATGAGTCAATAAAGTTTGATATAGTTGACGGATATGAAGAGTTAGACAGTAACATCTGGTGAATATATTGATCTGTTAGTGCAGATCAGAGACATTTTGGATGTCAGCCAAAAATGGCATCTCCCAAACATAGCCCATCACCTGCATAAGAAATCACTCCATGTCTTCCTTGTTAGACAACAGGGCTCGAAATCCTTTTTTCTGCGTACCTGCACTGGTGCGGGTAACATTGAAAATTACCTGCACCAGACAAATTTTACCTAAATGTATATATACATGTAAACCCAGTACAAGGACTAGTGCAGGTTTGGTGTAGGTAGACATCAGAAATACCTGCACAGCTCCAGTTTTACCTGCACTAAGGTGCATATGCACCCAGTTTTTCAAGCCCTGTGACAATCATTGCCTTATTTCATGGTACAGCGTGTTACTATGGCACTGTAGTGACTGTACAGTATGACAGTACCTAGCCAGTACCTAGAACAATTTTAAGAACTCTTAAGAAAGAAGTGTATTTCTTACCAGTTCCAGCTTGGCTTGCTTCTCTGCTTTAAGGGCATTGCTGAGGGCCTGTAAGGAATATGAGATTGTAAACACCATGTCTATCTTACCCTAACCTTAACACATATATCCAGCCCCAACCCTAACACATTATACTACAGGAGGTATGTACCAGGAACTCCAGCTATTCTGAGGCTAAATATGGGGGTTCAAAAATCTCCATCTTTCCTATTTCAGCCTGGGATCAACTTGTACAATATACAGCACTTCTCAACAAAATTTTAGAAATGACACAATTTTTATGTTCTCTTGTGGACAGTGTAACAGAGTGATTTAAAAAACCCCAAATGAGCCTAATCATTATATTGCTACATTCTATATAATGGGTCATGGCGTGTTGCTTGTTGTCCATTAAACAAGTCAAACAGCCATATCATAGAACAGGAACACCACACCCACTTATGTACATGTACTGTAGATGCAGAAACATTTGTGGTGGTTTTATTTTCCCAGTTTTCATGGTGAACTCTTTCTTACCGAAAAATCACAACATTGCGAGTATGTGTTTTGTATTCCTACCGTACTACAGAATCTTTCTACCGTAAACTTCAAACACAGCAAAAACCTCCTCATACCGTGAAATAAAATCACCGCAAATGTAAATGCATTTGCAGTACTACAGAATCAACAACCACATCACGACAGCCTTGTTTGTTGTCGAGCCAACAGGTGTGGATAGCGTTGAGGTCAACATTAGTGTCAAGGGCTCATGTCAGTTCAAGGAGTTTTCAAGTTCAACTACATCCTGAACTTCACACTTCAAAAAACAATTGTTTTATGACAGCTCATTAAGCCTGAAAGATGCCAATTACGTTGGACATACAATGTTGAATTTGTCACACAAAATTCTGCTAACTGAATGTACATGTAATACGTGACTGAAAGCCCCAAAAGGTGTTCCAACCGTGACAGGCTAAGTGGTTATGGTCCATGAACTTGAACACAAATGCACCTATACAAAGAGCTGTGCAGATCAACTTTCTGTTGTGATTGGCTGCAAAATTACCAGGTGGGTTCAATTGGAGCTTAGTGTTAAGCAAAAACATAAAAAACACTCAAACAAAACAATCAAATTGATTTTGACCTTAGACTTGACTTAGCTACAACATTTGTTTGGAAAAGAGCTTCACATCTAGCTCAAATTTCAGCAGAAAGCAAGAAACGATTTGGCAACAAAAGGTAGACTGTATTTCTTGGACCACCCAAATCTAGAGACCACACAGTTACAACATAAGAAAAACATTAAAGAATTGAGAACTTAGTTCTGTACCGGTAATTTCCAATGCAGTGAGCAAAAGTGCAAAAGTTCCCATACCTGTGCCTGCTGTGCCATCTGCTGCTGTGCGTCCCCCTGGGATGGCTTCTGGTCACGCAAGGACTGCAGAGCAGCACTAAAACACAAGAGGGGGGCAAAACAATTTGAAGAACGGCAAAAAAGAAACTAAAACTTGCTATACCAATGAACAAATCACACAATGGAAAATTAATAATAAGATTACTTTTTACTCCATTGTTAATGCAAAAATATTTTGCTCATAGCTAGAACACAATGTTGCAATAATAACATTACAGGGCTAGAAATATTACTAGAGGTATTACTCACGTGGTCTCAGAAAGCAGCCTGGCTTTACTGGCCAGTTCCTTGCGGAGGGACTGGACATATGGGTCGTCCTCAGTGGACACATAGCCAGATGTACTGGACGACTGCAGACGGTCAATCAATTCTGTTGGGATACAGAACAAATATTTTGACCAAAAAAAGTGCTACAATGGGCATGTTTTTGCAACTTGTCAGCCAGGAAACCAAAAACACATATTTTTTCTTAGGCCTAACCAGCACTCAAAGCTGAGTGAAAACAAAGGACAAAACACAATCTCACCATCTTTCTTCCTGATGTCATCCTTCAGCTGTCTGACCGTGTCTGCCAGGTGCTCCCCACGCAGCTGGGAGGGACCAGACATCTGCAGCTGTGACAGCAGCTTGTCCTTCTCCCTCGCATTTTCCACTAAGGTCTGGAAAAAAAAGGGATCACATATTACACAGGGCCAGCCTCCAAGCAGATGAAAAATACAATAATATAGAACTTTATTTTAACTTAGTATGAGATTTTTATCATAAAAAAGACTGTCCTGTTATTACACATTTTTTGCATGAAGAACGTTCTTTGTATTGTAGCATCCCTACCTCGATGGTCCTGTCTTTATCGCTGAGGGCAGCTCTCATCTTCTCCAGTAGTTTGCTCTGCTCCTGTTCTGTCCAGTCTCGAGCACTGGTCAGACTCTGCAGAAATTGTGGAATAAAACGTACATGTCAGAAATGTGTCTTACTTGCTTCTCACTTGTGACAACACCACTCATATCTTTTGAATTAAACATAAAAAAGATAAGACTTTAATTTCTGTCAATAAGTAACATTTTCTGCCTATTTGAGCCTTGGTATTTGGCAATACATGTACATCACAAAACATGAAGAAACAAATGCTCAAACTAAAATGTAAAAAAAATATGATTAGATTTCTTACCTGGAGTTCTGCCTCTCTGTTGTTGAGTCTCTGCTGGAGTTTTTGGATCTCCCCATTTTTCTCAGACACCACTTGGTTATATCTCTCATTTGCCTCCTTATGGGGTAAGCATAGGACAGGAAAATCAATTTAGCAAATAAAGTTTCGTAAGGAAGAGAAAAATATTACTCTTTATGGCCAAACATGTGCATAATGTTCATGTATAATTATGACTTCTGTCAAAACAAAACTATGGTACATTGAAAAGAACTGTAACAGCTATTATTGATCTTACTTGTAAACAAGAGAAAGCAAAAGAAATCCTTCCTATAGACATGTTAACAAAACTGGGGTGCAAACATTCACTACTGTTAAAGATGGGGGGAACCATTCCAAACAGGGGATAGCCAACTATTTTCCATGTCCCTTGGCTCATGAAAATGTGTCGTAAGAATATTTGTGGCAAGAATTCCATATTACACAGTAATGTATGCAACATTTCTGTGCTATAGTGCAGTACATGTATGTGACTGTTGCAAAGGATTGAGTTAAATATTTTACACCCCCCACAACAGAATGGTATGAACTAGGACATGTGGCAGAGAGCCCACTCAAGTACCCCACTTTAACGACTTATAAGAAGCAAGCTTTCATTGCAAAAGAAATCCGATACATGGAAACAAGTGAGTTACAATTATACTTGTTTTTATATGACGTTTGTTTCCCCATACCATGTGTACAGTTTTGATTACATACTGTGAGGAAGTATGACACATTTTGATATAAAAGAAGGAAAATTTTCATACACAAAATATGTTTCTTTGGGGGTAAAGCTTGGTTCAAAGAGTCCATTCTTTTCAGCTTGTATCCAGATCTCCCTACCTTTAGCATGTTATCTTTGTCTTTAATAGTACCCAGAAGTCTTTGTGTGTGGGCGTGGCCATCTGACGACGCTCTCCGTCTCTCCTCCATAACCTCCTGGTGAGTAGGAAAAGTTAGTTAACCTGGTTAGTAATATTGTTAGTGAGTTAAAGAAGCATACACATGTAGTGAACTTCATTTTTGGGACCTTACTGTTACATAATATTAGAGGCAGCGTACAGCAAGAATCAGCTACAATGTTTAGAATGTTTCTTAATGTTGATGGTCTTTTTTCCTTACTGAAAGTAACCGGGAACCTTTCTAGCCAAGCTTATGTTAGAAGGAACTGCATAATTCATCAGAGCAATTTTTTCTCAGCCTGTAGAAAATCAGTGTCCCACCTGTAACATCCTGTCCCTCTCGTCCAGCTTGTCTTTGAGCTCCTGAATCATGGCGTCAACTCTGGGCTTGGACTGGGGACTGCTCTGTAGAGACTGGCTCAACTTCTGTGGTTTAAAAGTGGGGAGGGGGGCAAAATATTAGTCAGCCTTTTGATTACAGTAAGCCTGTTTCTAGTACGTAATGAGATACCAACTTCAAGTTTTGTCGATGAAGGTTAGACAACCAAGTAAAAAGATCCTCTATTCACGAAAAGTAGTGAATGCTACTGGAAACATCTGACAGTTTTCAAAATATATCTAGTTGGTCGAGTAACTGTTTTCTTGTGCAACTTCAAGTTTGATTTGAAGTTCTACCTTAAAGTTTTGTATTCTGTATCCTTGTAATTTCGTCTCAAAAAATCAAAAGCAGTTATCAATAGTACATGCACAATCATCTGACAGTGAAATCCTCCAAACCTTAATGTCCTTGTCCCTGCTGCTGAGTGCCTGCTGCAGCTGTTCTATCAGAGCTTCTTTCTCCATCAGGGCTCGGGCATGTTCCTCGGCTGTGGCCTGTGTGTCCGCAAGGCAGAGGGTTGTGAATGTTAACATTACAGAAATGCCTGGACTTTTCTGCAGGACTTCAATCGAAAACTTGATTTTGATTTGATTTTTGATTTATTAGGATTGCAAACAATACAATACTCGTGGGCCACAGGCAGCGGGGGCTGGTGTTGTGGCCCACACACAAGACAAATTATGTACACACAAACTGAACATACATTTAGTCCTAAACAGTATAAGTACATTAAACAGTATAAGTACATTAAACTTTAAAGACAACATTGCTTACTGAAGGACATACATGTAAATGTCTTATTCCATGCCCAACTGAACACTGTATGACATTGTAGGATGTAACTTACTCTGGTGTTACACCATGGTTTATGTTTCATACCATGATTACACAGTACAAATTCCTGGCAACCTCATACCACATCCTACCACCTAGGGCATACTGGGTCACAACCCTATCAACTAAAACACCATCTCCACCCACTCACTTAAAATCCTTGCTGTTCATGACAAGATACATGTACAAGCAAACTGCCCCCCCCCAAAAAAAGTGCCACCCAAAACAATACTTCCGTCCCGGATGTAATATCAAGATACTTACAGCATTGGTGCGCTGCTGGCTCTTGAGCTGGTTCAGGAGTTGTCTCAGTTCCACATCCTTTTCTTTGATTATACCATCAAGGTTCTGGGAAAGGAGAGGGTTTTTTTTTTAAAGATACCTTCAACAAGGCCTTAACACTATTCAAACTAATATATACCAAGCAAACTTACAATGGTGGTGGGTTGGGTACTTCCTAACATAAAACCAATATTCCTCACTGTCTGTCCAATTCGACAGACTTTATATTCTGTTATAAAAATTGCTTCATCTATTTCATTTTCATCAGCAAATCAACCCAGTGAAATTCACACCTGATCCTTTCAGTATGAAACAAAAACTTTGAGAAATACTGTAATACTTTGAGAAATACTGCAGAAATTTTTGCGGTAGTTTTATTTCCGCAGTGACCTATCCACTTCCAATTCATGACACTGCGAATTGTTTTACTTCTGCACTATGGAATTATCAATTTAAATCGCTAATTTAAAACACCGCAAAATGCTCCTTCTTCGTACAGTGAAATAAAACCGCTGCAAAATTAAATGCATTTACAGTAACAAAAGCAAACAAGTAAAACGTCTTTTGCTCAGGATACGTTCCTACTTTGCTCTGTATTCAGCTGGACCTACATTGATGGTTTCCTCGTTCCCAGCGAGAAGAGAGTTGGCTCGCTCCAGCTCCCTCTCCCGTTCGCGCAGGCTTACCCTGAGGTGGCGTAGGTCGTTCTCCTTCACTTCCAAGGTGCGGAACTTCTCCTCTATTGCATCCTGGGAAACACAGTTACAGTATGAATCAACAGGGCTGGTTTAAATACCCATAGGTCTTTCAAAGATGACAGGTGATGTCAATCAATTAGGAGATAATTAGATTAACTTTTCAGCAAAAAATTCATGGCATTTCACTGTTCGAAACTTTATTCACTTCTCAGACACTCTAAAATACAATATCCATTTATAAAAGTAGTCTACAAGTACACACAGAAAATATGCCTCAGAAAGTGATGTGCTGTTCCTATAATTCCAACTTTGTTATTTCTTAGTCATAATCTTTCAAAATTTCATCGCTGCCACTTTCAATCATTTTTGTACGAAAGACTGCGCATGAACGGCAAACGAAAGATTTTTTTCCAAGCTGTTTTATAGAGCTCTAAAAGCGTTCTTGAGTCCTTGTCCACGAGAGGAGCCCTACTGAATGTTCACACCTCCACAGCCTTGTCGCGCTCCTTCAGCCGCTCTCTCAGCCGCTGGATGATGCTGTCTTTGTTCTCTGAGTAGGGCTGGAAGGCAAGAAGGGAGACATGAAGATGTTTTGTTTTGCATAACTGGTACAGTTACAGTAAGACATTTACAGTAAGACTGGACTGTAAGGTTTGATGGATGTACTCTTTTCGATGGGTGAGGTACAATGCAGGATCTTTAACATGCTCGAAGTGTAGCTCTCCTCAATCATGGGTCCTCCGGCTTTACTTCCCATCAGAGAGGACATTCCTAAATGAAGCTAGGTACTCATTTTCACCTGAGTCAAGTGAGGAAATAGGTGTAAAGTGCCTTTCCCAAGGACACAAAATTGGAGCCTGCCATGGATTCGAACTCATGAATCTGAAGATTCGAACTCACAACCTTCAGATTCAACAACCCTAACAGCAAGACCACCTTGCCACCTATTTGTTACTATCTACCTAGTTACATGTAGATGAAATCTTGCCTGTACTTACATCCCGTGAGTTCTCCTGTTCCTGGGCCATCTGCATGTACTCCTGGATGACCCAACATAACCTCTAACCCTTGACCTGTACTTACATCCCGTGAGTTCTCCTGTTCCTGGGCCATCTGCATGTACTCCTGGATGACCCAACATAACCTCTAACCCTTGACCTGTACTTACATCCCGTGAGTTCTCCTGTTCCTGGGCCATCTGCATGTACTCCTGGATGACCCAACATAACCTCTAACCCTTGACCTGTACTTACATCCCGTGAGTTCTCCTGTTCCTGGGCCATCTGCATGTACTCCTGGATGACCCAACATAACCTCTAACCCTTGACCTGTACTTACATCCCGTGAGTTCTCCTGTTCCTGGGCCATCTGCATGTACTCCTGGATGACCCAACATAACCTCTAACCCTTGACCTGTACTTACATCCCGTGAGTTCTCCTGTTCCTGGGCCATCTGCATGTACTCCTGGATGACCCTGTCCTTCTCCTGGATGCTGGCTGACAATCTCTGGATGATCTGCTCTTTGCTTTGTAGTTGTCTCTGCGTTTCCTCCAACTGGGTCTGTCAATGATAAGCATGTTAGCTTCTGTTATGCACTACAAATAGGTTCTCAGCTGCATCAAATACTTTGTCACATATTGGTAGAAATACGTTTTTTATTTGGCCAGACATGGGCAACTACTGACTCATTCATACAAAAAGTAATGTGAGCTGGCGAAAGCTTTTAAAACCCTTGGCACCTCACGCAACACAATTTCAAATTAAAAATTGATAGGCAAGAACGCTCGAAAAGACAAACTCAGCTGGATTAGTCATTTTTGTTTACAAGACATACCTCCAGGAGTTTCAGAACCCCTGGGAAGACCCTCAAGAAGTGGAAAGACCAAATTGTGAAAAACACAGGATTTAGGTAAAAAGCGTAGTCTAGCAACAAGGAGGAACCTAAATAGAGGGGAGCAAGAGGCCAGCTCCTGGACTAGACAGTTAGGTATTCCTTTGAATTGTACAAATGTGTATTACACTACTGTAACAGTACATGGTGTATGTTGTCAACCAGCGTCCCCTTACCTTGTGCTGTTGGGTTAAGTTCTCTCGATCTGAGTTTGCTTTAGACTTGGAATCCTTCAGTTGCTTCTGTAGATCTCTCAGCTGCCTGTCCTTGTCCCTGAGGGCCTCGTCAGCCTGGTCGTCTGCCTCCTGGGCTGCCTGCTGGAGCTGGTCAATCTCCTGCTCCTTTTTTCTCAGGCTCTTTTTTAATCGCTGAGGGGACACCAATATTTCTGTTCAACTTTGTCTGTGTGCTGCTATGAAGACCATAGCATCATGATTCAAACCTATAACATCACATGATAATTATCCAACTTCTTGAGCTGCATGATAAAATTATTTTCACTAACACAGTTCCAGAGAATAAAGTGACTTAAAAAATTCTAGAAGTAGAATGGAAGTTCCTATGTATTGGTAAATGTCATATAATGGCTTAACTTTATGTTCTAGCACTTGAACTAAATTGGGACTTGCACAAATTTTGTTTAGTTAAGTTTAGTTTAAAATTTAAAAAAGTCTATAACATTACAGGTTTGCTAGAAGAAATAACGTCTGGTGTACCTGGTTTTCCACATCTTTTTCGTGAACTTTTCCCTGGAGACCGGTGATTTCAGCCTCCTTGTCACTCAGGGCCTGCTGTTGTTCTTCTACTCCCTGTGGAGAGATTAGAATTACTTTTATCCAAGCACTACAGAAGAGATGAAGGCTTGCAGTACTCTGTGTACAGCAAGACACAGGGAGTGGATCTACATGTAATTTAACTCATTCTCATCCTCAGCCTTCAAAACAAGAAACTGTGAATCTGCAAACAATTGTGCAAAGTTTGTTGGTTTATTTTCCCCACCTGAAACTGCTGCAGCTGTGCCTTGTGTGCTGTCTCCCTGGCCTGAGCTAGACTCTGCTGAAGCTCCTCTATCTGTTCACAAAGCTCATCAATCTGTAAAAATAGAACAGTAAATGTTTCCACAGTGTTTTCAATGCATAGTTAAAACAATTCTCTAGTACAGTAGTCATACATTGGAAAATGCATATTCTCTGTGTTATGAATTTGCGATGAAGAGGTCACCACGAAAAAAAAAAAAACATGGAAAGATTTTACTTAAGATTTACAGTATTCTAGTTCTGAGAGAGTTCTTGATCTTGATTGGATACTGAGCAACACCCCTCGGTTGGAGTAAAGCGCTCAGGGGGTCGTGCAATGCGTTATTGTTTCCTCAGGTGCCAGAGCACCGCTGCCTTAAACTTGGTACGTTCAGTAATTTCTGTAATGTCTTGTGGAAGTGAGTTCCAGTCTCTTACTGTCTGAGGAAAGTAGGAATATCTTCAATGAAATGGTAGTGTCTTGTTAGAGGCTTGTAAGAGTTTGAACTCTCACCTCTTTGCTCTTGTTGTGAATGGCCTCTGTCAGACCCTGGATGGCTTTGTCCCTCTTGAGTGCGTTTTGCTCCTGGAGTTTGACATCAGATTCCTTGTCTTGTAGCTTCCTTTTTAGCTCCTGGGACACAAGAAGTAAACTTTCTTTCCACTTCTTATTTTTTCAATTAACATTATGAATGGACATAATTCTGGAAAGAAACTGTTACTCCATTGAGGCATGAACTGGAACAGTTGCAAACCTCTTTCCAAACAGAAGTGAGCTACAAATACATGTACATGATACACACGCTAGAAAATAACAGGGAAAAACACATTCAACAAACACAAGAGAGAGGCACGCAGTGACACTGACAAAGAACCACAGACTGAGCCAAACATACACATCAAATTATCCAGTGTCAACATGATGTTAAAGTATGTGATTAAACCTTTATGATAGTCTTTAGCATGTAGTACAGTAGACTTACAAAAATACATATACGCAGTGTTTTGATTTCGCTGTGTGGGGTCATTGCGAAAACCAAGAAAATAAAACCACCGTTAAAGTTTCTGCATTTACAGTAACCACAAGAAAGGGTGCAGGACATGCTTGAGTGGTCAATGGATTCAGTACACCCTCAATCAATCCAACTCTTCATGAACAGAAGTATTCATGTTTTCATACAGTCAATTCTGTTCAAACAAATACAAAGGTAAATGTCTACAGTCCAAATCCTTTGTTTTTAGCTGATTGAGGATGTACTGTATGTGGGTTCAGTGTTAGTTTATGGCTGTTAGAGACAGGGAGTGGTTCTAATTTACCTCATTCTCATCCTCGGCCTCCAAAACAAGCTTCTCTAACTCCTGTGGGAGGGGGGTAAGGTAGGGGGGAGGGGGGCATGGGATTGGGATGGGTTGTTAGTGGCAAACACAGCACACTGGCACCTTCTATGAAAGAAGTATTCCATGGGGAATTTTGCTTAATAGTTCTTGATAAACTTCTTTAAAAATGGTTAAATATTGAAAATTTATCCTGTATGATTATTTTGTTATTGTAATTTTGGAAATTTGATAAAAATTTAAAGGCTATGGAAGTACAACATCTAGGTAATCGAATGCCCAATGGAATACATCTTCATAGGTTGGTAAGCAAACAAAAGTGAACATTGTAAATAACTCACAAGCAATGATGTTATGATTACATGAAATTCACTCTGGTTAAAATATATGGACATATGATATATGTGAGACGTTTGGATGCTGTCATATATCAAGCAGATAAAGCAGAGAACACTGAAAGTTATTACAGAAAAAAGCTGTCGCTAAAGGTTTAAAAGTGTGGTGAACATTGCAAAAAAAGCACTACTGCAATGACTTAAGATTTTAGTATTATAAACTATATGATAAAGACATGACACAACAGAACAGAGCAGCAAAGAGGAGATGACAACTAATACATTGATGTGTTTGGAAAGGTAATTACATGTATGTGCCTACCCAGTGCATATGTTTTTCAATATCTTTTGCTAAACTACCAAACTACCAACTCTTTTGTGAACGTTTGATACATTTTCGTGGGATGACATCACTTTAAAGGACTTTTCGTTCACCATACAAACCGTTTATCTACATTTGAACACTTTATATGGTCACCTTGATTTCCTTCTCTTTCTTGTCGTGGTCGCGGGTCATCTGGCCGGCAGCGATCTCGTACTCATCCAGCTTCCTCTGTTGGTCCTCTAGAAGCGCCTGAGAAACAAATCAAACATGCCAACTTCTGAATACAGGTAAAGTACAGCCTGTGATACTGCTAGTTATCACACCAGTATCAAACGTTATCACCGCATAGGTATGACACTAAAAAATTTCAACTTTATTCCCATTTCACTCACCTGGATTTCCTGATTGTTCTTTTTGCTGACCTCCATTTGCTGCTGATATCTACTGATGTCGTCCTTCAAGTTTTAGGGAGAAAAAAAACAACATTTTGAGCTGATCTTCATACTTCGACATTGTAATATGACATTATTATTCAGGCTTTCACGAGTACCTTTCTAGGTTTAGTTGAGATGAAGAATCATAATGGGCAGACCAAGAAGGGTCATAGGGGGCTCCAAAAGTTGATCTTTTTCTCATTTTTTTTTAGCATGTCAGTTTTTGCATGTATGGGGCAGTTTTTTCTGGAGTCTCAAAGCCAAGAGATTTCTGATTTTTGGACATTGCATCTTCCTCATTGCCTTTCTTCATCTATCCAGAATAAGACTAAGAAAAGAGTCCTTTCATTCTATCTGTGTTTTTCTTCCTTTACATTTCTCTCCTCCTTTAAGATTCCGACACACCTGCATGTTGCCCTCCTTGTCCTTGAGCTCCTGTGTCAGGTTCTGAACTTGAGTCTCCAGAGGTTTGACCTTGTCGGCCACAAGGTCAGACTTCTCCTGGTTCAGCTGCTGGATGAGTTGGTCCTTGGTGCGCAGGGCGTGGTTCAACTGGTCTATCACCCTGGGGGTGGGAGGGGGGCGACAAAACACTGTTCACAAGGTGCCAAGATGCTAGGGTCTGTGTGATAGACGCTCTTGCAGTTTAAGACAGCTAAGAAAGTGCCCAACACCTACAATGTATTGTATACATCTATCTTTATCTATCTATTCATTTAGCGGTTTGGCTATTTTTGTAACCAGAGCCACTCAACTAGTAGTGACTATGTTAGCCTGCTCCCTTGCTGCCTAACCCATAACCAATAAAGAATTGGTAGTCAAATGGCTACTGTTGTTTGCTAATGGTTAAAGAAGGCCCAGGCATGGTTTAATGTCTGTTTTATATGACTTCCTTAATTAAGAAAGGAAACCTTTTAATCCCTGTTAGTCTGCCACACCGTACTTGAAATATTTCCAAAATGCCATTTCATCCATATATACATTTTGTACACTGCAAGTATTTCTTTCCTATTTTTCTGGCTACCCTACCATTTCACTGTACATGCGCGAGTGTGAGTGCCCGCATCCCCACACCAGTGACTAACGCACTACTCGCCAGCGCGAGGGGCTCACCATAACAACGTTCTGGGGTGTGTGTCGGCATTTTTCGGGGAAAAGCTTCTGTCTACACAGTTGCAAGAGCTGCCATGGCAACAAACAAATAAACAAACAAACGAACAAACGAAAAAAACAAGAAAGGGAGAGAAGAGAGCAGACAGTAAAATACAGTGCATGGTGCAGAAAGACATTATATGTATGCCCCATATCACCTTCACCTGTATTGCCACCAGAGCGGTCGGTCTGACGCATGCTTGCATCTGGTCATGTTGGTATACTGTAAATCTTGATATGTTTGCAGTGGTTAAAAAATACATGAATTTACAGTATTCAATCATAGTGTTTCACACCCATTTGTGCGAAAACAACCATGAATTTCCAAAGACAACATGACCAGATGCAGACAACACCTCTCAGAAACCTTCATTTACCTCCTTCCCAACATCTCCTTAAGATGCATGCAAGGTAAATGCCTTAAGCTTTGAGGATTGCTGTAGTCATGCTTTGTAACAACAACAGAGTCCGACTTACTCCCTGCTATCATGATGACTACATGAACAACAGTCTTCTGTGTCTGACTGAGCATGGGGTAAACTGAAAACACAGCAGTCTTAGTACCTACTGATTAACATAACAGATTTGTTTCGCTTTGTTTGAAAAAACAAGCTAATCACTTATGCATATACATGAACCTACATGACTCGTAGAAAAAAGAAATACTCTTTTTTTACAACTTTTTCAACTATGTGTGCCAAATCTTTATTTATGATTGATGATTAGAACTTGTAGTTATTTTTTTCACATACACGTATAAGCAAAAAAAGGAATAGTCATGAGATTTTATAAGATTTTCTTACAAATAATACTCTTAGTAATAAGAAACTTTTTGCCTCTAATTTAAAAAATCAAAGTCTTTACCACAGTTGTTAATGGTGACAGCATGAAACAAAGTTTAGGTAATTTTAATGTTTCCTTTAAAATGTGTTTCGTCCACAGTTTGAGCAACTTCTAGGCTGTGTTTAAGTCTACTTCCTCTCACCTATTCTTCTCTTGGAGAGCTTCCTTAGAGGAGTCCTTCAGGTTCTTTTTGTCCTGTTTGACTTTCTCAAGGTCGCGCAGCTTGTGCTGGAGTTCCTGGTTGGCTGCTTCAAGGTCACGGATCTTCCCTTCCGTCTCCTCATCAACTCTTTTCTGAAGAGTGTTCTCCTGAAAGGAAAGTACAACACTTGTTATGGTTACTTCTGGGATGGAAGTATTGTTTTGGGCGCTGCTAGTTTGGGGGAGTCTGTATCTATTTCATCCTAAGCAGCAAGGATTGGAAGTGAGTGGGTAGAGATTGGGATTCAGTTGATTGACTAGGTTGTGATCCAGTATGCCCTGGGTTGTAGGATGTGGCTTGAGGTTGCCAAGAATGCGTACTGTATAATCATGGCAACATAAACCAAGGTGTAGTACCAGAGTGAGTTACATGTATGTCATCCTATCATACGAGTAATAATCCATTCTATGATGTAATAATCATACAATACAGTTTCAACACATTCACAAGAACCCCAAAACACTTCCAGAGTCCAAAATCTGAGTCTGAGTCTGTCTATTATTCATAATACCTAAAATACTGACAGGATACTGTGGAAATTTCCATGTCTGGGATTGCGAGTTTATTGTCCCATGACAGCAGCCCCACCTAGCAATTTACAAACAAACTGCAGGTTAGTGAGCAGGCCCCACCTCCTGAGCAGAGGTGAGTCTGGACTCATACTGGTCCCGCAGCTGCTGCAGCTCCCTGCCATGGTCCTGCCGAACCTGCTGCACCGCAGCATCGTTCTGGGCTGCAAGGGTTTCTACTGCTTGTCTGGAATAGGGAGGAACAAAGAAACACGTATTTTATGCTGAGTTTCTATTTCAAACTCAAGACATCTGGACATTGATTTCAAAATTCAAACATGCATAACCGTGTACAGTTCTACTGCCAAGTTCACCTTATTGAATATCTATGACAGAAAGACAGAATCTGATAATTCACTCTAAGTGGCATACATGACATTTTTTCCTATAACTTTAGAATGTGTTGCAAGTTAAACAATACCATAAAGCTATAATATTCTCATGTGTGTGCATCTAACCAATGACATTATATCCCTATATAAATTGATCTACATTTCTAACACATTTGCTATTTCTAATCATGACTGATAACTTCCCCTCCACCAAAGACAGACACAACTGTCTACGTCAGATTTTAAACTCTAGTAAATCGCCTGTCTCTGTTTGTCCCCCTGATAACGTCCCCTTACCTGACGAAGACATTGCTGAGTTAGTCAATAGTCATTTCGCATCGATTGTTAATGAACTGCCCCGTTTAGATCTTGAGTCCCTCCCCCCGTACCTACCATCTCCCTCTAGGCCGCCTCGCATATTTCCCTGGGAGGTCTACGAAACGCTAAGACGTCTGAACTCCCATAAAAGCAACGGTCCGGATGACTTGCCCCCGAGAATAGCTAAACAGTATGCGGCCGAACTTGGCGAAGTTCTTGCTCATATCTTCAACTCCTCTTTAGAGGAAGGCTACGTCCCTAAACAATGGAAACAGGCCATTATCTGTCCGATACCAAAAAAGTCACCAGCCACCCTTAATAATCTACGACCAATTTCCCTCACCTCAGTCCTCATCAAAGTCTTTGAATCATTTGTAACGAAATGGGTACTCCAGGACGTGGGAAATGTATTAGACCCTAACCAGTTTGGCTGTAGGAAAGGGATGTCTACTGTTCACTACCTAACTGCAATGGTCAACTCGATCATCCTAGGTGCCGAAACCCCCAAAAGTATCCAAACAGTTCTCTTGACAGATTTTAGTAAAGCATTCGATAAAATTAATCACACCACTTTAATAAAAAAAATGTTACAGTATGGGGTACGCACATCAATTTTACCTTGGCTCTGCAATTTCCTTAGTGACCGATCACAGTGTGTACGCTACCACAGTATTACATCAAGTTGGAAGGAAATTTCGTCCGGTGTCCCCCAAGGCACAAAATTAGGGCCAATCCTCTTTCTCATCTACATTAATGATGCCCTTGATGAAGACGTTTTAGACCGCTATAAATTCGTTGACGATTTGTCAGTATTAGAAAGTAGAATGTTTTATGAGCCCAGTACAATACAAATATCCCTCGATCAGTTGAATAGTTGGGCGTTAGAAAATGATATGATCCTAAACGGGGACAAGTGTAAGTTACTAATGATTTCGTTCATGAGAGAATGCCCCCAGCCCCCTGAAATTTCACTCAATGATACCCCCCTTGAATATACAGAGAATGCATGTATACTCGGCTTATGGTTATCACGTGATTTGGGATGGGATAAACATGTTCAGACCATTATTTCCAAGGCAAGTTCAAGACTTTTCTGGTTAAAAAAATTAAAACGGTTCGGACTTCCCATTTTAGATCTCCTTGCTTTTTATAAAGGTTATATACGCCCCACATTAGAATACGCTGCCCCTGTCTGGAGTCCCAGCATCACGACGCAACAATCCATGAAGATCGAGCGAATACAGAAACGTGCCCTTAGAATTATCCTTGGCCCCCATTATACCCACTACGACGAAGCCCTAATTCATCTATGTCTCCCCTCCTTGGAAAACAGGAGAGAAAACCTTAGTCTTAAGTTTGCTAAATCTTTGCTTAGTTCCCCCACATTTAGAGGCTGGTTACCTCCAACTCGATCGGAAGTCCATGATAAAAACCTTAAAAGTTCCCAGCAACTCTGTATCCCACTGGCAAAAACAAACCGTTACAAAAATAGCCCTATCCCGTACTTCACTTACCTCTTGAACAAATACTCCTGTTAAAATCTCCAAGTGTCAATTATTACAACTTATTAAGAACCTCTTTAATTCTTTATAACGTCATTTAATCATAATGTAATTATGTAATTGTATACATGTTTTTTAAATTTGTTATCATGTTGATCATGTAATATAGTAATAGATTTGTTATCATGTTGATGTAATATAGACCATGTTTAAAATGCGCAATTCAGCCTCTTTGTATGCAAATGAAGCTGCCATGTATTTTAAGATGTAAATGACCGAAGTCAATAAACTTGTTATATAACTCTTGATCACTTGAAGAACTACAAATATTACAATATTTCATATCTTAATATTTCTGCCAGAGACAATTGAAGCATTTACTTACGATGCTTTAACTAGAAGCTCCTGTTTGTCGTGTAGCTCTTTTTTCAAACTTTCCACTTCAACCTTCAGCTCAATATTCTGTACAAAATTCAGAAAAAAAATTCAACAATAAACAAAGAACAGTTTGACTACTCATTGATAAGCAAGCAATTTTCTATCATCCATTTTTTAAAATAGTTCAAGAGAATTCAAATAATAACTCCAGAAATATGAGTGAGAATAAGGCTTATAGTATATTAGTTCTACATGTGTATTGTTGGCTATTGCCAGTGTTATATCTAGCACTGGAAGTGTTACTATGAAGGCTTGTGAGGGAGTGAATGATATCTAATGTTTGTGTCAAAGCTGGGCCTTAATAACGTTCAATACGGGTGTTCCGGCCCGTGTGATAACTACTCGTATCACACGGGGTTCCAAAAGTTCCATAGAATAATTCAAACACGTGCGCCACGTTGGCCACTTTCGAAAATTCTTATACAGGATTCGGACGTTGGAATTTTTGTTTCAGGACGCCAAATTTTCTCATTTCGCATTGAAAGGTGTGTTTGCTATGACATAAACAGAATACTAGACGGTGTATTCCGCATCACCCTCAGTCCCAGCCCTCCTGCGGGTCGGATCTGGTACCTTGGGTGATACGGAATACACCTTGTAGTACTGACAAACGAAGCGTTTTACTGACAGTTTTCTCGATGTCCTCCTCCTCTCCGTGCTGCATGCGCTCTTCCATGAAATAGATCCGCAGCTTCAGGCTGAAGTTTTCTTTCTTCAGTTCTGCTATTTGCTGTAAAACAAACAACAAATTCCCTTAATAATCTAAATACTTAAACTCTAGGATGAATCTTTGGTAAAAAATATCACTAAGTCCTGGATTATCTGAAATAGAGTTTCACGATCAAATAGACTCCCAAAAATATGCTTCAAAATACACGTACATGTACATATGTAGCAACTGGTTAGGAATAATGTAAGCAACCAACAAAATGGCATAGCCAAGTCCTGCTATGTTTTCCTTGCTAGACCCTTACATAGGCTCAGAAGACATTTTTAAAAGCTGACAATAGCAGTACTTCCTATATAGCTGCCCTGCCACAAAACAAATCCAAAAAACTGGCAAACAAGATAAGTGGAATTTTCTACGGTAGACCCAGAATGACAAATTTTGTATGTACCTCCCTTGAACACATCTTACTGGCTCCTAACTGCATTACAGCATGTCTGGTATGGAAGTACAAGCTGTGCATACAGGAAGAGCCTCAGCATAGGGAGAATTTCAATTTGCTAATACATCCAGAATTAAATTAATCCAGTACCATAGTTACCAGGACTCAGGATCGATGAGATTGGACGGAGGGGTAAAAGCTGATGGTAGAGGTCACTGGATTGGGTGACCTCATTAATTTCACTTTCATGTACGACGTTAAAGTACAAAAATTTTTGAAAAGTAACAGTCAATCCTGTCTGTAGTGACCACTCAAGGGACTTGTTGAAGAAAATGTCCATAGCAGACAGATGGTCAATGGCTATAGTACAAATAGGATTCCTATAGCTAGTGCTTTGGACAATGGGAAAAATAATAGGAACCATCAAAAAGTGACCACAATAGCCAGGTAAGTCATTACACAGAGGTGGTAAATACTTACTCATATCAACAATAGTACATGTTCGACTGTTGGCTACTGTAGATGCATTTATTTTCACGGTGGTTTTATTTCGCAGTATGAGGAAAAAGAAGGTTTTTGTGGTATTTGAAATTTGCGGTTAAAACAATTCTGTAGCATTTATTTGCAGTGTTACGATTTCGCGGTAAGAACCTCAAAAATAAAAACATCACAAAGGTTTTTGCGTTTACAGTATTCTATTTTGTATGTATTTCTAGTTTCATATATTTGAAGCGATCATAGTCTACACAGCATTTTTTTCATCAAGCCATAATGAAGTCAAAAACCTTGTACAAAAAGAAACTTTCACAACCAGAATTCATGTACTGTACATGGTCTTCTGAATCATAATCTAAAATTGTAATGGTTTCCCAGTCATGTTTACCAAATGGATTAAGCAACCCAAGTCTCTAGAGGAAGAACTAATTGAATCTTAGGGCACTTATCACGGTTAATTTTCTATCCCAGAGCAAACAAACATAATCAACTGGTGAATCACATCGGCAAATTGAATCTCTGTTCTGTGAAATGTTCTACTAGTTTTCCTGTGGGACCAGCCATGTTGTTACTGATGACTAGGTACAGCCTGCTAATCTCCATGTAATTCTGCTAATGGTCTTACTTAATGGTGATTTCACACTTTGCTTTGTTTGGTGATAAGGCCTAATTTACTCCACCCCTGCAATTTGCACATAAAAGATGAGTTCAGTCCACAGGTAAATGTTATGTTCTCACAATTTAAGACAACAAAATATGCTAATCTCTATCAAATAATTCTGTAAAAAAAACCTGTCAATTCAATATTCGAAACATTTTTTCTGTTAGCTGCATCGTGCAAGGCTCAAAATGCATTTAATTCAAAATAGCACGACAGTAAGCAGTTCGACCAATGAGAGACTGGCTGCATGTCCGTGAAATATTTGCATTTTTATGTTTTTATTTTGCATTTCTATGTTTTGACCGAGGTGGGCGCGGGATATGGGATTGGTCTATTATGTTTGACAGTTAATCTAATAGTGTTGCACCTCGGCTGAAAAAGAACATTCCCAAGAACTGCTCACAAAAAAGGCCCACGTTTTATCAAACAGGTATTAACTCACCTGGCAATAAAACTCACCATGTAAATCAGAATAGTGTACAATACTAGCCTTGCATGTGTGAAAACTTATGAATAATATATACATGGCATGGTGCCAGTGAAACATATATCTGATACGACCTTGGGTGATGTTGACAAATTGTGTAGCTGTCTCGTAGATCGGATTACTACATCCCTCACTGCCACCTTGTCACACCATATATACACTTATTGATTAGCAATATATGGAAGTGCACCCTGGGTGTTTCTCTTGGGCCTTTTTCTTGGAACAGGATGATACACAATGTGCCAAAGATTTCATCTCTGATAAAGTACCGTACATGCATTTTGCTTTGCGATGATTTTAATTTGCAGTAGGAGAAAAAAGGAGGTTTCAAAGTGTTTGAAATTCACGGTTGAAACAATTCGGTAGTATGTATGGTAGAACTATGCATATGTTTGCAGTGTTGTAATTTCGCAGTAAGAGTTCACCGCAAAAATAAAACTTCCGCAAAAGTTCCAGCATTTACAGTAGTTCAATTCTTACCTCCAATATGCTTTCAATAGAAGTTCCTCTTATTTAAGAATAGGAGGAAACAATTTCAAGATTTGGAATATTTTATAATATAGGAGTATGGACCATTTGAGTAAAGAACTTCAATGTAGATTTGAAAAACTTCCAGTTCTTTTTTTTTTTCAATCAAAGATTTCGGATTCCCTAACGGCCTAAGGCCATTGATCATTTATAGAAACGTAAGTCGTAAACATCAAATTCCTGGATGGATTTCAGATAACACGAAGGTCAATGACTTTGATTTACAGATAACATGTTTCCCTACCTACTAACTGTACATAACTATTGGGGGCAACATATCCCAATAACTTGAATAAGCCACACAGTAGTGTACATCACAATCATACAGTATTAAGAAAGGAGTCCTCAGGCCAATGACATATAAGTTTTTGGATGCATACTGAGTCTATGCAGCTGCCAACTCTTTCATGAGGTTCCGCCCCACTAACCGAATAAATGGTCCATAAACTTCTGATTTCTCTACTGTCTATATACACTCAAGCTGCCAAAAATGTCATGGGATGGAATGATACACTGAGGACTGTAGACACTAATGTATCAATCTTTGAAGGGACTAGGTGGAGTCGCAATTGTATGTTTAATTCTAAGACAAGATTCACAAGAAGCATGAAATTTTGATAGGTTCCAGTACTAGTCATGCTATTTGACAACAAATTTGCCTGTAGTCTGTACTCAGCAGTTTTTGGAAGGCATTCAAGAACCAAGTAAAAATACAAAGACACCACTGTCACAGCAGTCAGTAAGGAATTCTTTCTCTCAGTGACATCTCTAAAGCTGGAGTCACATTATCAACGGGGCCTGCTCGGCATGTTCCCCGGGTAGACGCCGGCCGGTGTCATGAAGCCGTGCGTGCGCCGTCTGTCAGGGTCACAATTAAATGTTCCTTTATGGCTCCCCGTCGGAGCCGGCGTTGAGGTGGCTTCTAATTAAAATTCATAAACTTTTGGTCCCCTTGAGGTTTCTGTCAGGGACCCGTCTGATGCCTGGTCAGTCTCCCGTCTTGACCCATGCTGGGTGCGGTAGGGTCGTTTCGGCGTACCTTGCCCGACGGGGCCCGAAGTGATTTTAAGTTTGTGTTAAAATCAATTCGGCGACCGCGCGGGCCCAAAAATAGGCCGGCAGCCGTCGGGAATCCCGCCATTCTCCGTCCAGGTCCCGTACGGTAGTGCCAAAAAACAGCCTGAAAACGCGCCGAGCGGGCCCCTTTTTTTAATTGTGACCTAGGCTTAAGGTACAGCAAGACAACTCACTCAGTCATGGCCTTGGCAGGTCAATTTTCTTGAATGTTTTGTGGTTTCCAGCATTAAAGAAAAGAAAGTGATCTCGAACCAGTTTAGCTCAGTTTAGAGGTACTCTTCCACTGGCCATGACAGAGAAGACAGATGCTATGTACTAGTATGTACAGTATTCACAGGTCCATTGTACACGGGAAATTTCTAGTTCTTTTTTTAAAAGTACAGTGAACAGTGGACCACAGCTTAACGTCCCGTCTCAAGGTCACTGCGACCCTTTCCAGTAGCTTGCATGCTGGGTTAGCACAACAAAAGCTAGGATTCGAACTCCCAACCTCTTGGTCCAGAGGCAGGGTCGCTAAACACTAGACTACACACTAAGTACATTGTATTTTTAACACTGAGCACTGCAAAGTCTGGTGACAAATAAATACCATACTGTACATATATCAAATACAGATGGCATAACACTTCCCTCTGGGTAGCTACATCTCAGTCAACACTAACATGTACAGAGACAACCCAATATCAACATGCTCTGTCCATGGTCAACTGTGTCAACACTGGTGACATAGTGCTAACCATACCACACCAGACTGCTAGCCTATAGGGACAGTCTAGTTCTGTCAAAGGTAAAAGCATTCGTGGTCAGTACCATATTATAATTGGAAGAATATTGAAAGGGTGAAAATCTGCATAAAAAAACTAGCATGTCCAGAACATGAGATATCAAAAATGGAAGTTCTGCTGCAGTACCAAGGAAAGCCGCTAGGGGGTCCAAAATCTACTCCTGTCTTCAATAGGTCAAGACCTAACCACATACCAAAGTTCATGACAATCCATTGATAGCTTTTGCAGTCATGGTATACAAATACAAACATATATCCAATCAAACACTTCCAAAGAATAACCTAAAAGGAAAAGGTAAAAAGTTTTGGAAAGAAACAGTTAACACAGAATAAAGCTGACTGACCATGGGAAAAAATTTATATAATATAGACCGATGAAGTAAAAATAAATCAAGGCATTAGTGCCTACATATTCAGTCTTTCCACGTCCCTAAAGGCAATTCCAAAATATTGTTAGAAAACAAAATCACCTTACTCAGTTCATGGACAGACCATGCCACAAAAATGCTGAAAGGCAATCACATACAGTGTAGCTGTCTAAAAAGCCCTGTTAGAATCACGTCTATCTGTAACTGCTATCCTCTCCAAATGGCCTCGAGTTGAGAGGGTCACATAACTCAACTACCCTGCTAAGGCTTAGGTAAGAGGTCCTTCCTAAATCTGTAAATAGACAGGTAAAATTTTAGTTCAATGACCATCTATAGATTAAGAAAACATATCACTGTTTTATTCCCAGTTGCCATTGTAGACCAGATGATATTGAGAATCTATAGTCTAACTTATAGCCTGAATATTGTAATATTATGACCAGTGTATCATTTCAGATCTGCCCTATATAAATACAGACCATCTGTGCATTTTAGCCTGACATGTATATACATCTGTTTATGCTTATCCTTTATCGATTTTCAGCCAGAGGCAAAATATGGCCCATTCCAGGTCTTTGTGTTGTACATATTGCCACAACTATACCGAATATTGTGCAAACAGTCTGCACATTAAAATCATCGTAATAACAGCTATCTTTTTCAGAATGCAATTTAAATGGATTCATGTAACTGTTGATTTTGTTCGCCAAGTTCACTTGTACAATGTAATATCAACTTAAAGTACCAATCTTCAAGTATCATGTAGACTGTCTATATTACATGTACATTTGCAATAATAATCAATCTCTTAAAATTACAATACATTAAAGCAAAATATTACAGTCTCCATCATTCCATTTTATCTACCTACTTAAGTTAGAGCAAAGGCCAAGGAAATTATTACTACATAGAACAATAGGTACATGAATAGGTCTGTCTGTTGTGAATTCAAGTACCAAGCGTCAAGTATCAATGTAGACTGGCTACATTACATGTACATTTGCAATAAATCTCCCATTACATTACGTTAAAGGGAAATATTACAGTCTACATTATTCAGTTTCATACATATAAAAGTTAGAGCAAAGGGCATTAAGGAATTATTACTACGGATATAACTACAGGTATAGCCCGTATAGGTCATGTCTGTTGAGAATTAAGTGACAAACATGCTTTAGTTCCGCTTAAACCAGATTCACCTCGGAGGTTAGAAGACAATCAGCTGCCTTGAAAAATCTATAAAAGCGTCCATCATACTAGGAACATCCGGGATGTAAATGTTTTATGTCCTGCTATTGGTGACAACACAGCTGCATTTCCTGATAAGCAGTGTTTAATTGGTAAAAGACGGCCAATAAGAATGTTGGTATCAACTTAGTATTGACTAACCTCACAGACGGGACAGACTTGGTTCTTCCGCTTCCTTGTTTTTGGACTTGCCATCTTGAATATCAAAGGTCATAGACAGATCCGAAATCTCAGGGAAAATGCCAGCTCGACGAGCTCGTATTGTTGTTTCCTACTTTTATACGTCCCTTCTCCCCTGAAACGGAAACTGTACTACTTGTAGCTCACAGCTGCTAAGGCGATCTACACTAAGTATCCCCCATACTCGATGTCTACTGTAACACTATCAAAACATATAGAAAGGCAGTCAGAAATAGAAGGTATCAAAGAAGGATATTCTTTACTGACTGCAACTACAATTTGTCGCTGATCAAATTATTTTTGACGCCACACATTTTTTTTTGTCAAAAGGAGACAATCGTCGTCAAAGATTTAAATAATCCCCCAAACCTTTAACTGATAAGTACTACACAGAAACTCAAGCACTGTATTGTCTATTATGTATAAATAAATGTGACCTTTATGAAATGATATCAATGGCAATAGTACGGCAATTCCCTAGTCTACATGCAATTGTTCCCTACGATATACAATTCAGAAGTATCTTCCAATGGGAGTTTTATGTGCTGTACTGTTATTAGCCACACCAATTTAATTTTTCGGTTTTCGAATTTAAAGGAATATGCTTAACTAAACTGGAAATACATAATGAAAACAAAGCCTGAGGAACAGCTTTGTGCCTTGGTGCACTCAGTTTTATGGAGTGAATTCAGTCGTATTCAAAATTTCCTCTTCCCCCTCTGCTTTTATGACATCCGCTTGCTACATATTTTCACCTTGAAATGTCCAAGAATCAAGAATATAAATTGATATGGCCTTGTCTATGAAAAAGAAAGCATTGGGGAGGGGGGCAGACTTACCTTACAGGCACACACTGCTCCGTGGCAGGAGGGCTGTATCGCCATGAAGATACCCAGACATCCAAAGGGAATGCAAAATCTCCTTCTAGTAAACAACTAACTATAACTTACACTGTGTTTACACAATATACAGGGTAGTAAACTAGCTATGACATCTCACACATTTAGGACATGACACCATCGAATCACAAGGGTAACATTTGTACTCCGTGTGGTGTCGACTCCAATATTGGGATATGGCTCCTCCCATGTGTACAGTAGGGGGATTGGTGCAAGCATTATAACTAAAATCATATTCATCAGCACAAAACGAAAGCTTCTCTTTAGACAAAATGGTTTGAAACAATCATAAATTTACTATCTTAAATGTGTGATGGAAAACTTCATTGGCAGCAACTCAAGAGAGATGATCCAAAAATATGTCAACACCATGCCTACCCCTGAAAAGTGGTACGACCCTCCATGGCCCTCCTGTTGCCAAATATAACCCAGTGCCACCACGTCACATATTTCTGCTTATGGACAGTGACGATGGATGGAGTAAACACTAGCAGGTACCAAATATGAGATGAGGTCAGATGCAAGACATTATGACCTTGCCGAGCTATAAGTGCCGTTATCACACTGCTAATTCCTAAACTGATAAAATCAACAATGGTCAAGTTATAGATGACGACAGTAACATTAGCCCTCAATTCGTGTGGATGTACTTTCGAGTCCTGTGAGATTTACTACTAATCCTAACTTTGTTTCAAAGATCTTGACATTTGGAAGCAGATGGAAAATGTTAAGCCTTTAGGGACAGGAGACATCTGAGTGTTTGCTAATGTGTTTGATCATGTGTTTGACCCAAGGATGCCCTGTTACCATCGGAGACCATCTCTGTAATGCAGGATGTACATCTGTATTCTAGGAGTCATTTGTTACTAGTATGTGATATGGGCCGATGTGTATCGGAAAAATCTACATATCAAGTGAATAATACAAATGAATTGCCTGAGCTTAGCATTGAGTCAGCTATAAATATAGAATTTGATTTTAAGATTCCTTCAAGCAAAGAGGAATATACAAGTACATGGAGGTTGCATTCTTAGAAGTCGCAGCAAAAATATATGTTTTTTTTTATTCTTTGCTATGTGATTTTTGGGTATGTACTTCATTCATTTAATTGTGGCCAGTAGGAGATTTGGGCTGGAATTGGTACACAGAGATTTAGTGGCTTAAGACCACATTACAAACAGATGCTCTGTGGACACTGTGTCCTCACTATAGTGATAGGACCTTAGTGTCAACATATCAGCTGCATCCTTGGTCACTGTGCTTACAACTAGATAAGGGTGCATACCTTTTCCCAAGAGGTGTAGTGAGCTATTCTAATTCATTAATCATAACTGATCACTTTAACTCAACTTGTCAGGAAATTATTTGTGAAGCGTACATAATTGGTTGCCTTGATTCAAGGTACCACGTTTTTTGTTATCCTGAATTCATCAAGCGTTATTGAATATCCTTCGTATCCCGCAGTCGAACGCCAGATTGCCCCCAAATCATAACAGAGCGCCCAGCATCCACAGACTAGTTTTGCCAGACACCCCCATGTCAGTCCTCCTGAATTTACCATTAAACGTTGCCAGGATCCCCTATGTAGACCCTCCTAGACAGCTTGCTTCTCCAATATCATAACAATTGATGATGGTTGTTAACTGTCAATCACAGCTATGCAAAATAACACCGTCTGGGATACTACTGCTGTGTGCAGTAAAATAATAAACATGCTGGCATCTTTCCAGTAACAGCTAACAGTTTCCATTTATCAGATGATCCACAACAGAAAAGCCTATGTAGGGATCAGACAGAGTTTGGAACAGCCATTTCCATATGGCTGTGTATGGCTGTTACGCTTTACCCCCTCCCCCCCAGAGCATTTTCTCCTTTTGACTTAAGACTTTAGACTTTCCATAAAGGTCAAGAAAACAAAAATTCTCTGAAAAATGACTCTGAAAAGCAGTGTATGTTGGCATGTTGAAACATTTACTTACAGATACAGATTCAAACTTTTTTGAACTTGACATCTACATGTACATTAACAAGTGTACTTGGCCAAATTACCACAGCCAAACTAAATCCAAGCAGATTACACGGGTGAAAACCAGACAAACCCCTGACCTACAGGTATGCAAATTCAACATCTTTTTGGACTACCAAGGCAATAGAGGTCAAAGTCAAGACTGGCCTCCTTTCTCCACAAGGCCTGACTGTCCTGACTCCAAGTTGACCTTGGCAGTCTGACAACATGGGCTGGAAGGAAAAACGCCTTCTAGAATCTCAAGAATGGAATACACGTGGGGAAAAAACTCCACTGGTAAAAAGAATGCACAATCAGTGCTTTGTGTAGTACAAATGAACTTCTTCTACTCGTATGTTCTTGCAAATGTAATAGAACGATCTTATAGGTCATATAAATCTGCTGTAGGTTATATAGATGCTGTACTAGACAAAGTCAGCTTGAAACTTCTTACAACTGAAAGCAAGTTCACTCAATCAGTTAGCTAAAAGAATGTTTAATGTTTAATGAATAAATGCCTATAAAATAACAAACACACATTTCCATACATTCTGTCAACTGCTATTTATTTATTTACTGCTATTCTAGACAGGATTATAATTCAGCTCATTCCCTCAAGTTAAAAAGGATCTTACATTGGATATTGGGATTTTCTTTTCAACAATCAGAGACTCTCTCACCGTGCTTAGTATGATCAAGTCTGAGGAAGGTGTCTGATAGACATCGAAACGTAAGCAAGGTGAGAGAATCTCTGGTTGTATAAAAGAAAATCCCAATATCCTATATTATTTTCGGTAGGAATCTAGGATCTTACATTTTTGTTCAACAATTCAAATATTCTGTACAAATTTTTATTACACGTGTTATAATAATATTCAGGGACAATATTTCAGTGTAAAAAAACTGCATAGGCTTTTATCAAACGTAGACTGTCACTGGTGTTATTCACACTCGCACACTCAGTCCATGGCCATAATCTCATTCTCCTTCACACATTCCACATTCGTGCTTACCTCTTCGTAGTCTCTCATGGTGCGAGGTCGGACAGGTGACATGCGCCCGCTGCTCACGTTCCGCAACGCTGCACGGTAAGACATTACGCAAAGGTCAACAACCTCGATGTCGCATCTACTTCTATCGCGTTTCTATGATACAAGCCCAATTGAGTTCTCGCAGAGGACGAGTCATATGAAGACGTTTCATTTAAGATCATCTGAGTCTAAATGCTTCATCTCTTTGGAACACATCATAAAATGTAAGCCGATGATGGCTCACATTTGTCACACATGTACGTGACGGGAATAATAACATTAGAATTAAAGCAAAATTATTCTATCAGTTTAATGCCAGCGGATTAGACTGTAGTAAAGTGGATTAAGGACATACCAACTGTGGATTTATGTTCAGAAGAAGTGAGATTAACTTGAAAGTAGCAGTGGGGCCCGCATTTGTGCAATCGGATTTGTTCTACTTCTACATGTAGTGCACAGTATGGGAGTGAATGAAATTTGGTGCCTGACCAACAAAAACTTCTTCTACGATCATAACATTAGACTTAATGCAGGCTGCAAATTAAATTTATATCTAAACATATTCCAGTTTCCCCCTCCTTGTACTTTTACAGGAAAATTTGAAGGTGAGTTTTGTTGCAAAGTTTGCCTGGAGATATCCAGTGTATGTGATGCATGCAGACAAAATTTATACTACATTTCCAAGAACGATTACTTTTCACCCAGTTGGAAAATTGTCCTATTCCACATGCATAGTTATCCCTGACCCTAAGCGTTAACGTCTGACACTTGTGTAACAATGTGCACCTGACACCCAGGGAGAAGAAATTTGTGACTAAAGCTCACAAGGGAAAGACGAGAAAGCATTGAGGAAAACTAATCTGAAGTGCATGCATAAGGCAAAAGAACTGAACTAAAGCTGATTTTGGCTGGTAATAACTGAAATCTTTTATTTCCACTGGTGAAATTTGTTCAAGTTTAACACTTTTCTTGTTTGCTGTGTATAAGAAAATGCATCGCTTTCCTTCCACAAATTTTAATGTCATTGAAGTCCCGATTGAACGCAATTTGTTGAAATGACACATTAGCCAATTATCAATTCATTGATGATTGACATAAATCAAATTTCCATTCCTTTTTGTCAAAGCTTTAAAATGCTGCTGGCTCCTGGCAAGATTCAAGTTCATCCCATTTCCTGTGTCTGACCTTTTGACCTGTCATTCTGCCTGTCAATCTTCCCCACCCACGTGCTACCAACCTTCTCTGTCTGGACAAGCATACACACAAACAAACCCTACCCAAAACAATACTTCTGTACATGAAAGTAACAAAACAGAAAGGGTAGAAATATGTAGCCTACTCACATTGCTGCTGACTGCCGTCCATGGTGTTGTCTGGGAGGCTGGTCAGGTTTGTGCTGGAACACAGATTACGTCAGCCGTTAACACTCACATTAACACTGTAACACTCAGTTACTGCACCATACGCACTGCAATTATCAACCCGTAATGGCAGGCAATAGTCGTGATGGTCTCGTATGCCGGGGTTTGGGTATGAGGATGAAGTCTCAATCTCGCGCACGCAGGGAAGCAATCATATAGATGTAATCATATCAGGTTTCCCAGGAAATACACATGTACAGATAGAACCAAGGCTGACAATTCATCAAGCAAAACATGAACTGCTACAGGAAGTGAAAATGTTGCTTGGTCACATTTGTCGTGGGTCGTTGTATGATTTTTGCGTTGTAAGATTTTCAGACAGGCTGTGACAGAACCAACCACTGACAAGGATCTAAGACAGCGTTTTTGGTAACAATGTTGTTGATTCATGCACGACAAATGAATGCCCTCGTTTGCGATCATATGACGATTGCACGACGTATATGACCGGATTGACCGGGCCATTATTCCAACTTGGAGACATCCATCTGAAAGAGGCTGAAAATTTCAAAGCACAGTTTAGTCCAGATAAAAAAGGTACAGTACATAATACATCGTTATAAAGGCATCGGATACGCAAGAACAAAAGTACAACATTACAAACAGTCATGAATGCAAAACAATTGTACATGACAAAAAAAGCACACCACCTTGTTCTAAAAAATGCAGAAGCCCTTGGACTTAACACAAGTGACAATCTATTGCACCATAGGTTTGTAAACACCCGGCCAATGGATCAACGTGCATCAGTCAAAACAAATGGAACATGGAATGGAGTCAACAGATGCAGCGGATCTCACGGTGCCCTCGAGGTAGATGTTATCACTACGTAATATAACATATTGCCTTTCGGAAAAAGGCTCGGATTGGTTTAAAACTCTAGTAAAAAAGGGGATGACACATTTTAATGACTAATTCTGACCAAATCTAACACTTTTTCTCCTTCAGGATAAATTAGAAAGTGAATCACATACCGTAACCAAAGGCAAGAAACACAAATTAAGGTACTTGAATTTCAACTGTGTGCTATACCCATAATCAAATCAAAATAACAAAAGGCTTTTTTGACACGTTTTAAATCAACCTGACAACATGAAAAGGAAATGTAAATTTTGGGAAATAAAATCCTTTTCAGACAAAGTCTTGTGTTACAGATTTAATATATGTACATTACTTACACCACACAGTTTAGCCCAAAGGCCTGTATGATCTCATCGGTTGTGATTAAACCAAACTGCTGTCCTCCAGTGATAAACCAAATATTCCCCTCTGATTAAAAAAAAAGTTCTGTCAACACAAAGACTTTTCGGTATGATTCAGGCGCGTTAGAAAGACAAATAATTGCACCTTGGTGAGATCACTTTTCAAACGTTCTGTGGTAAAAGATAAGAGCATTTAGGGCACTTTGGAAGATCCCACGGGAATAGAGGGGTGCTAATTTGGAAGTATAAATAAGTTTTTGATGTGTTTGGAGGTGTGAGTGATGTGAAGAGGTCAGGTGTTGATGGGAAAGGTGAGGCGTACATGTGTATCTCTGGAGTACAGGTCACTGGGCAGTGTGACTCAGAATAGAATGCTTTTATCACAAGTATGATGTACAGAAAGAAACTTTACAGAACTTTCAAGTTGTATGCTCTGCAATCTCCCGAGTGAATCATGAAACTTTCATGGTGGTTTTATTTTATGGTAGGAGGGAAAAGGGAGGTTATTTAAATTCGTGGTTGAAACAATTCTGTAGTACGTAGCCATTGAAGGAAAACCTATTAGCAGTGTCATGAATTTGCGGTGGAGAGGTTACTGCGAAAATGAAATCACTGCAATGTTTCACAATATACAATACATTGATTTCTCACCCAGGACCAAATCTTATATTTAAAACATCTTTCACAATCACATATGATGAAATAAACCGAAAACAAAAGAAAGCATAAAAAAAAGAAAATGATTTCATGATTTGACTTCAAATACATATAGTGGTGGTTTAGTAACTTCAATATCATCAACCCTAGTCAAGCCTCACCATTCATGCAACAAAATTTTATTGAACTTGCATGTATACTACAACAAATTAAAATTATAATAAGAATAGCAGTCATCAGTTACGACTTTATAGAAACCCAGAAATCTTCACATAAAAACTGTACTGAAGTGAAGCTGAATTTTTGGCAAGGACACCTAGTGAGTTAGTACCTGATGTGCATGTAGAATATACATGGTCCCAGAATATATGTCCCGACCTAATTGAATAGCCTGTGTTATTCCAAGCCAAGCCCAGAACGGCCATAAACCCACAGTGCCTACCATCTGGGGCCCATGAAGATGTATTGGCCATATAAATAGTGTGGAGTCTGGAAAGGATGTAAATTGTCCTCCAGGACGTTTTGTAGCAAGACATTTTGTTTAAAAAATTCATGACGTCCTCATAAATCCTCAGATCTTTGGCACTCAGGTTCACCTCTGGGCCTGAAACAAAACGCCACCTTTCTATCTTGTGCAAAACTGCAGGTACCAGCAGATCTCGCATGCATGTAGACAAATGAGAGTCTATACAGGAGTTGGTCAAAACTCAAAGATGGTAGCAGAATATCTTTGGTTGATCGATTTTCATAACTTTAAGCACACAAAAAAAGGGAACATAATAAGAATAAACACAATTACCCCAAAACCACTATCATAAACTATGTCATAAGACAATCAGAGCATACTGTAAATGCAGAAACTTTCTCGGTGGTTTTACTTTTACCACTTCTTTCCACGAAATCATAACACCGCAAATATCAATGTGTTTTATAGTACTACCGTACTATAGAATTGTTTCGACCGTGAACTTCAAAAACCTCCTTTTCCCTCCTACTGCGAGGTAAAAACCACCGTGAAGATAAATGCATTTACGGTATTCTCAGACAGCAATTACTTATCCACCAGCCATCCATTACATGATGAACCACAGGGTCAACATTTTCATTAGCACCAGTTCTCGCTAACCAATGAGGCGACACCTACTTGTAACCCAATCAGTCTCCGCCATCATGTTAAAAGCAGCCTGATTGCTCCAGTTGGAGTGGGACAAATTGGTTGGTACTGAGCTGCTGCAATAGTATACTGTAGTTATCTTCTACCAGTGACAAATTACGAAATGAGGAGATATGCATCATTGAACAGGCTATGTACACAAGGCTAAATTTGATTGATATTTGCACTGGTGTACTGTACCCAAGCTAAAAAAATTGGGTGCACAAAAAAAAATTTGGTTGCACCATATAAAACAATCTTAAAGAACAAAGATTTTATTATTTTTTATTTTTTCTGGCACTAAGATGTCAAGAATATGCTGTATACTATACGCATTTAATATCTTTACATATATGCACCCACAATTCCATGAAATTTATGACTTTACGTGTAATGAATTTAAAACAGCAGTGACATGCCTGAGTCTAACTTATAGGTAATCTCCAAGCAGATCCTACGGTGGCAAAAAAACAGTATCCAATTGGCCAGAGAAGGTCTATACCCAGAGGAGTGTCTTTCAGCTGAAAGGTTCTGCTTGGAGATTAACTAATAGGAACAGGTGCCAGCTACAAACAAGACGTGCCCCCTGTAACAGTGTAAGTAAGAAGGAAGTTTACTGCGCAGTGTGCAAGTATTTACATAACATCCAGGGGTTAAATAGTTGCCTCCACTTGTGCACATAGCTATGACGTGAGCGTGTCATTAACATCAACAGAGGTTGACAAGGTGTCGACGGGGAACTCCTATTCCCTTGTGCATTTTTTGTGTGCTACTTTTACAATGCAAAGGGAATCAACCTTGTTAACCCTCTAAGTGTCAGGAATATTAGAAGTAAGGCTTTAAAACTGGCCTACAACACTGGGACTAGTGGGAGGGTTAATATGTTACCTTAAAAGACCTAACAACCAAATGTTAAAGACCAGAGACTTAGACTAGTTAGAGCTCTACACTTATTCAAGCTTATAAACTGTATGCTTGGTATTCTATAGACAACATTATACATGTACATGGTGTTATCTGTTTGAACTTTGGTATAAAAAAAGGTAAAGGTACATAGTCCCATAGCCTTTACTGCTGATATACATGTGGGCCTTTCTAAGACCCCGTTTACATTCATTTTTCCTATCCGAATAAATGAGCTATCCGAATAGAAAATAGTCTATTCGAATAATTTTTGGAGACTGTGAACGCTCCAAATCACTTAGATTTTGCCCGAATCGATTCCAAAATAATCCACCTCGCGAGGTGGTTTGAGACACTTGCGGCGGATTCGAATCGGACGAAACCGCGAATGTGAACGCGAAGTGAATAGGATTTGCTGGCGTGACGTCATACATCCGGGTACGCGTCGCGCGAAAAACACTTCATCCCACGCTAGATTGTTACTTCATCCCACGCTAGATTTTTGCTTTGATTTTAACCACCGCGAATCGTCAAATGTCCGGAAAAAAGAAGGGGTCCGCCTCCACATGGACCCATGACGAGACGAAGCTACTGCTTTCCTTGTGGGGCCGGGAGGAAACGCATAACAAGCTGGGGAAAGCTCACAAGAATAAGGATATCTACGATGACATTGCACGCGGCATGGCCGAGCGTTGCCTCCTCTCAGCCAAAGCCCGACGGCCGCGCTCCCTTCCTCGATTACAGATCAGTTTCCACAGAAATAGCAGCACCAAAAGCTGGGGCATACTTATTCCCGCCATCTTGTGGTTGACCTCAACCTCTGACCTCTAGCTCTGACCTTTGACGAGCGCCGCGTAGCGATATTCCCTGAAACGCCAAGCGAATCGCTTCAATCCCCTCGCGTGCGGACGCAATTCGGATCGGCGAAAAGCAGTGCGAACGCTCTGTGGATTCGTTGTCGATTCGGATAGACTATTTTCTATTCGGATAGCCCATTTATTCGGATAGGAAGAATGAATGTAAACGGGGTCTAAAAGAGTAAAGGTCTATATGATGATACCAAATCTATCAGACCAGAAATTATTGATTCCCAATGAACGTTATACCCCAAAACATAACTCCTAACTACCACTTGTAACTAAAAATAGCGAACGATTACTCTCTCACTACCATTCTTTTCTCTATACGACAAAAGAGGCACAAGTTACTGAGTACCACCTGATCATTCTCTCTTATCTACCTTTCACAGTTTCAATAGTTCCAAAGGACCCATTGTAAAACAAGACTGAATGGCCTTTGGTCAATTGAGACAGATGTAAGTAGCCCTTCAATGGTTTGCATGGGGTGGGTGGTAACAGGTTATATTCTTCGCTTAAATGTTTTAGATAGGCTTTCAGCTTTTGATTCCAGGCTTTCTCAGCACTGTACTTTTTGCTAACAGTGTTAGGTAACAGCTGAAAGCTGTCATTGTGAAACCCTAATTAATCTTTTCAAGTCAAGACCAACAAGAATTTGAATCCGCCTAGTTCACACTATATACTATAGAGTTAATTTTACATGACCGTGTGGGCTTTTCTCTTATATTATTTTCGATAATTTCTAAATCTTGTATAAAAAAATTTACAGGCAAAAAATTGAACAGTTTCAAAATTGTTACTATATTTGTCATTTTGTGAAACAATTCGAAAATAGAGGTGAAAACAGCTTTAATTCCATACTGTTCTAATAGTCAACAGTTGAATCCATTGAATGTTTTGATGCCAAAAGAATTTCTATGGAAAGACTTTCACAATTGCCAAGTAACAATTGCCCCCATAATCAAAGATATATAACCCTTATTACCTTTGTTACACAATGCCACCAAGCTTGCCAACATATCCAGCTTGTTAAATACGTTACAACTTTTATCATACACCTATAGACAGTCCCGTGTGTGGTTTGTGTCCAACAGTAGCCGATATGCTCAAAAAGCGTCTGTTTTCCTTGATCATGGTCCAACGACAAGCATGTAGCATTCAATACAAGGTCATGGGCTACAGGTACCTCTTGCGAAACCAATTTCCGGTTGAACACGTTTGAATAAACAGCTTGTATGGCCATTTAGTAGTAATATTTTGGTAACTATGTGTTTGGAATTTGCAGTTGTTAGTTTAAAGCCTTATTCCTGACATGTTTGATTCAAAAGATTGACATGAACAAGGCAAACTGTACATATAATTTTGACCAGGTTCAGTTTACACAAACTAAGTTACTACAGTATCAATCATAATGCTGCCAGTAAAAATGTAAATACATAAGTCAAATTTTAAAAAAATACAAGTATCCATTGGAGAACCATATAAATATTTACAACTTTTATAATTACTAAAGTTACTAACTTTTATAATTACTACAGTTACTACAGCAATAAGTTTCCAAATCCAGATCATCACATAATTATAAGGATTGTGACTCAACGATAATAATAATCATGTACTGCCCCCCTCCCACAATCTATAGAGCATACTGCCTTGTCTAACGACTGTGTGTGTGGCACGCAGGGGTAAGCGGGCTAATTATCTCGTTAATTGCTGTAAATACTAGATGTTAGCCATTATGTAGTTTGTATGTCCTTGTTTTATGTTTTTACGGTCCAGGAAGATTAGCTGCGTATTCATGTATATGTGTACGTCAGCTAATGGACTGAATAAAGTATCCAAGTATCCAATTGCACTCTTTCAGACTCTTTCTCGTCATTTCTTGTTGTTATGAAGTGACTTTGTATCTTCATTGAATATCATAGATCAGTAAACTTGATCATCAACTGCTATAAACAAAGATATAATTAGATATGCCATAACTACTAAATGGTTGTTTACATGCAAAAAACAACAATGCAACTTGTACATAAATTAACAGCTTTGCCAGTAAAACACCTTCAAATGTCTAGAAATATTTTAAGATAAGTAATTTTCTTACCGGAGACCAGTTGGCCATAAGTTAAACATGTCGGAGTTGAGCGGGGAAAAAAGCTGTGTCTTTTCTACATGGTTTGGTCGATAAACACACCAGTAACACCTCACCACCTGTTCTTCCAGTTTCAGTAGAATGTGCACTCATGTGGGGAGGAAAAAACCCTGAAGGGAAAGTTAGGAACTGGTCTTTCTCATTCCACAATCTTAGTACTCTAGGTAAACAACTGTGTACGGAAATGTTGTAACTTAAGTGTCGTTTGAGAAGAGTTGCAACGCTCATGGGTAAGTCTGGAATATATGGAAGGTACGTTAGTAAGAGACAAGTTAGGATATCAAGGATTATAAATAATGTGTATGGCTAACATCTGGTGCTTCTTGCCAGTTTTTTTCAACCTTCCTTATACAACTCCTTCCCCTTTTCTCATTCTCTCTTCATTAATACCAGAGAAATATTCATAGGCAAGATTTAAATTATAATTGTAGACAGTATGGACAAAATGTGGAACCTTTTACAGTGGCAAAAATAGTTTTTAATTAATCCTAAAATGGCGGGAAAACTGTTACTACAAAAGGGTGACCTAATTAGGCAACATGCTACATTGTCATTTAAATAAGTGATAATTACAAGACAATAACTAGTGTGTACAGTAAGCACATGAGTGCATACATATGTAGAATATTGTTACGTAGACCTGGGTAAATCAAACTACCAAATGGTTGTTCCCAACATCCTCTCCTCTATGACCTTTCACCTCTTGTTGCTAAGGCAACCCCTCCCAGATGAGATAATTGATTAGGTTTTTTTTCACTTCTATCCAACATATACATTCAGTTCAATGAAATTCCATGGGCTATACATTAGAGATTTAGAGCAAAAACACTACAATTCTAAACAGTGTTATCACGAAAAGAATGATACTTAACCTTAAAGTAATAATATTTCATGCTTAAGTAAACGCATTTGCCATAAACTGGTTATTCAGGCACTGTTTGGACTTTAAAATAAGTAATCTGATTGATGTGTCCATGGCAGTCTATGAGTATGACTCAGTAAGATAAAATTTTACCAGTTATCTAGTGTTCTTACCTTTGTGCATCTTATGACAGGTCATCACTGTACATACAGTCCATATCTAACCTTTAAATCATTACATTGCACATCTCCACAAGGCAGCTATACTTGGGAACATACCACTAACCATCATGTGGAGGGGTTTCTTAAATCCCTTTTCTACACAGATATAAGAATTCTACAATAACCAATCATTCACAAACACAAAAAAAAATTTGTAACCAACAAAACAAAAATTCTATGTCAGATAGATATCGCCAGATTTAGATAAACAAAAGAACATTATTAAAAAAAAAAGGACCCTGTATAGGTTGTGGTTGCTCCCTAATTGTCGGAGAAATGGGTCCCTATTACCTGCCATAGCCACAACCTGGGTCCTGATGGTATGCATCATTCATGGAGGAAACACCATTATATCCGCATCCAGAACTGGCAGGGTCGTTTCACAGTCCATATCCTCAGGGCTGAAAATCCTTTTTTTTCTGCATACCTGCACTGGTGCAGGTAACAAACAAATTGAAAATTACCTGCACCAGATAAATTATACCTACACCACTCAGAATTTAGGAAGTATGGATCATATTGAAAACTGTTCAGAAACCATTGCCATTATTTCTTTCATATATCATAGGTGGTAACAGTCAATAAAGCTAATGAAAATTCACATGAACCTACATCTGTATTACAGTATATAAACCAACACATGGACCAGTGCAGGTTAGGTACAGGTAGACAGCAGAAATACCTGCACAGCTCCAATTTTACCTGCACTAACCTGCATATTTCCAGTCCTGATTCCATAGGGACCACTTAACGGAACGTCACGTTAATGTAGGGGACCCTGGCGTGCAGAAAGCACCTGCGTCTATCAGTATCACGTGGAAAAGCGCAGTCGAGGATGAAAAGTACACGAACAATGTGGAAATGCCATCTGCCCTTATTACATAACCAACTACTAGTATCAACGATGTGTAATATGATTTATAGTAGTAATATACAAACTCATCTTCCTTTAATACATCATTTAACCCCCACAGGGTCATACTACTAGTATTGAAACTGTCTAGAACTATTTTTATAATAAATCAGCACTAAAAATTTGTATGGTTTAATTGCTGTTTTTCTTGCCTTATCCTGAATCAAACTACATTTACTAAAGTGTAAACAGTTGTTGTAGTGAATAAAATCATATAAATAACATAAAAAGAAAGAATTACGGTAATAATTTTTTTACCTTTCCAAGAATACTGTAAATGCAGAAACTTTCACAGTGGTTTTATTTTCGAGATGATCTCTTACCGCAAAATCATAACACTGCAAATATGTAACTTTTATAGTTTTAATGTACTACAGATTGAGAATTGTTTCAACTGCGAACTTCAAACACCGTGAAAACCTCCTTTACCTATACCCTCCTACTGCAAAATATAACCAATGCTAGGGTAAATGCATTTACAGTATTTACTGACATTGTATATATTTTGTATATCTACTTTTATGACACTTAATAACAATCCAGTCCATGTATCATACCAACCTGCGATAACAGGACCATCTGTGGTTGCCTGGTAAACTCAGACTATAAGCATATAATTACCCACTAAATCAGGGTCCTTTTGTTATGGGTCTACATCAGAAGTGTTCTGAACAGCTGGTGTATACCACAGCGCTTTTGTCAGGTTCCCTTGTTATTCCATGTCAAAATCTGCATTACAAAGGCTAAGCCAAGAACAACACTGAAAAGTGCCACTGCAAAATCAGTATGTGCTAAGGTACATACACTAACAGTCTTCCCAAATATAGCATGTATGGTAATAATAGTGGCTGCTAGTTAGTCTAGCATGACATAACAATTGAAGTGCACAGGTCAGAAACACTCGGATTAAAAATTATCGTGAATTGATTATGATTATGAATGTCAAAACGATGGTTTGCATTACATACACGCTATAACAGTGTTAGTATTACTAAGGTACTACAGGTGCATCAAATTTGTTCAACGATACTTAAACCATCAAGTCGTGTTTGTTTTTATATTGTTGGTTTCCAAGTTTCTGTAAGCATAATATATATCAGTCATCATTATATGTGCCAGATAATAATTTATATATACTAGTAGTATAAATGAAATGAAATGTTGGATGACACAGTGTGCTACTACAGTTTTCTTAAATGTTAGCAAATGTTATACCTAAACTCATAGATCAGTGTGCCATTGACAAAAGAGTTATGGAAATGATGAAGCCTACAACAACATGTACTAGACATATCTGCTGAAATCCATAATCCATAATCCCAAACATTTAAACCACTGACATTTACAGAGCTGGCTTTGAAACCTTCCTGGTATACAGTATGACAGGAAAATGAAATACCTGACCACAGACCTCTCCTAGGGACGGCAGCATACCTTTGCTGGATAAACAGCTAAACCATCGGATGTAAATCCTGGCATCTTCGTAATGTAGACCAGAAAATGACCCATGCATAATTTATCACCTTATATCATAGCGATGTGGGTCACATGTGTCTGAGACTGGATATGTGCGCAGGGAAATTTACAGACTTTTGCGTGTCTGTGTATCGATATTCTATTTAAGAAAATTGCGTCTGAGCCAGCTTGGCTATGATACCGAGGCAATAAATTACATAGAATTCGATGGAAACAGTTTTCGTCGTTAATTTTTTTCAAAACGTAATTTTTGTCTGGAGGTCTTGCGTTTGAAGACTTCGGTTCGTTTCGGAAGAAAACGACTTCGCTCGATGTTTGCACAGTGGATGACGTTCGTAGACGAGCAGGAATGTTATAAAAATTCCTGATCAGGGCGGTTTTGTAACATCGATCCGCTTGTCGTGATAAATTTATCGAACTATCGAAGAGGGGAGGGGGGCACCTGGCCTGGAAGAGTACAAAAAACGTCCACTTTGGAGAATCTTTGCTATGATTTTACAACGAGTGTAGCAAGAGGGTTTACTAGGAGTAGCCTACAAAAAATGAACGGTTTTCTTCAGTAGATCGGCAAAAACAACCCGTGTTGCATCAACAACTTGTTGCGACTTGGAAGTTTCTGAAACAACAACACGAATGGCCGTGCCCCGACGGTGTCAAATTCACCACCAACAAAAAGGAGGACAAAAACATACCTGTGGTTAAAATCTAGCGGCAGGGTTGGGTCCTCTCCTACTACGGAATCCATCATGGCTTCTGAGAACCACTAGCGCTGAACTATATGTAGGATTCAGGGCGTGGAAGCCCACCGAAACAAGAGTTTTACGTACTGGTAAAAATCGTTACGACAATTTTGCCGCCATGTTTGTTAAAATGATGACGCATGCGCGTCTTGATTTTTGGGGTAAAACTTTAACTCAGGAGCGACATCTAGTGGCCAAGATAGATTATGCAACCAACACAGAGAAATGTTAGCAAATTGTTTGCTTTAATTTTCAGACATTAGTTCTGCAAAAGATATTAAGATACGCTTTAGTTTGTATCCTTGAAACCAGTACCAAGAGCAGAGCAAACCGTAGGATTTGAGTTAGACAATTAAATGTCAAGTATCCTCAAGTTTATGGGAATTTTTTGTGACCCCCAAAAGCACCCCTCACCTTGCTGAATAAGTCCACGGTACAGACTCTACAGAGCCTTCAGAACTGCTTGAAATGTCGTCTGCTATCTGACTATCCTCCGCTGTGCTGTGCAAGAAAGAGTTCTCAGGGTGGTCAGCATCGAATTCCTTTTCCATGTCAGACTCATAATCGGCGTGGACAAGGCCGTCTTGATTTGAGACGTCTATCTCCCTATTTAAGACGTGGGCCTCCTCGATTGAGATGTCTTTGTCATCACTGAGGATGTCTACTGCCTCAATGGGGACGTCTACGTCTTTTGAGACGTCTTCTTTCTCACCCAAGACGTGCAACTCCTTAGTTGAGACATCTACAAACTCATTTGTACCGTCTACAGCCTCCTTCGCGACGTCTACAACCTCAGTTGGGACGTCCGTCGTCGCTTCTGAGACATCTAACGTCTCAGTTGGGACGTCTGCCGTCTCCACTGGGCAAGCTTCCCAGCTGTGCCGTATTGACGGGGGACTAGCTACGTCAAAGTTGGGCGAAACCGCCTCTAGTCCCACAAAACTTGTCTCGAAACTGCGCCGACGTTCTCTCCTGTTTCTCCTGGTCGGCGAAACATTGGGGGATGGGATAGGAGACACCGACACGGCCCTAACAAAACTGCCCGATCCGCCGAACGGAATCATCTTCAAAACACGAGATTTTAGCTCAAGTTCAGTTATATCTTTGTGAAAATCAAAACAGCAAAGTGATGAATACCGTTCCTTATCGTTTATTCGAGAGAACGAATCGCATGAAAAGGAACAGTTCTTTTGGTTCTGTGGAAACTTCGAGTTTTTGAACCAGGTTATAGTTCCCCTATGACGTCGCAACATTTGTGCTGCCTAGCTAGATGGCGTTTTGATATGTAGGAGTAAAATATTACATGAAATAATGTGCGATTTCGCATACATGTGTCACTGCCACAACCTCTCGCTACCCAGGGCGGTAACGGTACCTCGAAGGACCGCTAGGGCCGGCGCCAATCATCAAGTTAGTGTGTGAATGGTGAGATCAGCACCAAGGACAGGTCTGCTATCTCCAGTTAGACAGAGGATGGTTTTCAGCACTAGGGACAGGTCTGCTTCATATAGTATCGTCGTGTCTTTTTTTGTGTCTTTTTTTTTTCTTTTTCATTTCGTGTTCTTCCTTTGTAGTTTTATTTTCATTCCATCGCTCATAATCAGCTTCAACCTCTCTTGATCTGCCTGCTGTGCATGTGCCAATCAAAGCAAGTCAACGTTTCATCAGCCTGCTTGACAAACAAAACAAAAACATTAGAATCGCTCATTGGACGAAATCACGTGTACATCATCTAACACAGTGGGATAGATGGCATCTAAAACTAATGAAATAGACAGATTGCTAGCCTGTTCACTCAGCACGGTTTAGGGAATAGTTCTGCTACTCAACTAGCTGATAATATGAACATTATTTATTGTAATGCAGCTCAAAATCGGAACCGGAACTGTCTATGGACATCTTGACCTCTGCAAAGACTGAAAACATGCAAACACACTTCACTTTCATGGTATGCTTCTCATTGATTGTCTTTCTTCACAACATACGTATCCAAAAGGGGCGTGGCCAGTGGTCATGCCTCCCGTGAAGCTATGCGCAAACACGGAAGTGAGATGTGGCGGTAGATGCCATCTGGGCTCACGCTAGCGCTAGATGGCCTTTGGCCCTTGGCACGTAGCACACCTCTCAAAGTCGCCATTTTGATGGTCTTTGATAAGAAACGACCGTTGAACCCGGCATAGCGTCCCTTTCCGTCTTGTGGCATTGTGAAGCCCTTGGCTTGCGACTCTCACGGTATACCTGGACGGTAAAGATGACGGTGTAGACCGACGGAAGAATACTACGGCAACGTTAACCTAAGCTAGTACTGGGAAAGATTACGACATTTTTCTCCTGCCAGCGCTGGCTACAAGTGTGACTTTTACACCACCACCGCTATCATGGCTCTGAGCAAACCCAGCAACACAGAATCTCCGGTCTACACCCCAGGTAATGCTAGAGGCTTTCGGGTGTATTCTTTGCTAACCGACGAGGGAACCCCATTGCTGAGGAAAATATTGGAAGATGAACTCGGCAAAATGAAGGACCCAAGTCTTCGTAACCTACTGAAGAATCGTAAACAACAGCTTTTGAGACACTTGAATCCTGCACAGAAGGAACTTTTATATCCTGAAGGTGGAAAAGTTCCAAATAACGCGAACGGCCGAGGATTTGACATTTCACTGTTAGGTCTTCTGTTGGAAATTATATTCAAAGAAGCACCGCACCGAGTCGCAAGGGAAAGACTTCTCCAGTTTAGGAACGACAACTTGCATATTTCAAGTACGGACTTGTCTGAAGAAGACTTTGCCAAACTATGGGAGGAATTGAGAGGTATCCTAGTCGACCTCGGTGGGGACTGGGACAAGATTTCAGAAAGATTTAGCTCAAGTGTCGACCCAGATCACAGCCAAGGTACTAGATACTTCTCACAATGCATATTCCAGTGACAGTTGAATACATCTTGCAGATTAGTTGGTTTGAGGTTTCACCTCACGATACCAGTCTACTATTAGGATTGTTGTTGAGGCGAATTCCTGGGGGATTTCTGCATGCAGTGAAAGATTGGCCTCAGACCGTTCTAGACGCTACGAAGGATATTGATCCAAGGGGCGTGTTTTAAACGACAAAAGAAGTTGTAACTTAAGAACCTGTTTGTGTTCAAAGGGGGAGGGTTGGGCAGAATTCAAAGTCAAACTGGAATTGTAACAGTGTAGTGTGATTTTGCACTAAACACTTTGTAATATCATGTCAATCTCTACATGTCTGTGGTGTAGTGGGTAGCAATTCAGATCCTGGACTACAAGGTTGCAGCTTCAATCTCCACATGCACATGTGTTCTCAACCCCACTTTCACTTTCTTTCACTTTCACTTTTGCCATACTTCAGGCATGTTAACAAACTGTGCCACCACAGAGAGTCATTCTCCCATGGCAGAGCTATCCCACGGCAGAGCTATCCCACGGCAAATACTTAGCCTTGGGATTGACCCAAGGCAATGACATATTGGCAAGGGTGGGACTTTGTCGTGGAAGAATGCAGAGAATCAATAAAAGTAGGAGCTCGCCCTAGTGTGTGATGGTCAGACCTATCAGTTTCAAATTCACATGATTTACCTTTACTACCAAGGCTGCATAGTAGCAAAACCTGATAGAAATAATATAATACATGTTTTAGAATGATATGATTATAGATTGATAAGGGACTGTATGATATTTAGTGGGGGTGGGGGTGTAGGTTCAGTGTGTGAGGGGTCCCGTCAAAAGATTTTCCCCTGATACTCCCCCTGCCTCAAAAAATTTTTACCTGACCCTCCCCTGGAAGAAACCATTCGCATTATAGGGATGGCCAAATTTTTTTTTGACACAGGGACATCTCATTGGGCACATTGTGCACTCTCCTCTGCACAGCTGCAGAGCGGTCGCTATGAAAAGATTTTTCTTTTTTAATTTTGAAAACTGGATTCATAACATGCCCTTTGGATCCAAAAAATTTTGCCTGACCCTCCCCCTGGCCCAAAAATTTTTTGCCTGACTCTCCCCTTCACACACCGACCCTCCCCCGCTAAATATCGTACAATCCCTAATACTACTAAGTCTAAGCAGTCCTTGGTCTAAGAGATACATGTAAGGTTAGCTCAATAGGAAAACCTTGTGATCTGTAGAAAAAATGCATTCTAAACATCTGTGAAGTTCTATCTGATAATCTGTTGAAATTACAATCTGTCTGTTCTATTAGCTCCCACCTCAAAGCCTACCAATGTACAGATGCAAGCCACAGTGACTGGTGATCATAATATCTCTGTGATGGCTGGGGACAATGCAGTAATCAACATCCACCAGGGTCTCAAATCAAACTCACAAGGTAAGCTTGTATTTATATTCATTCTACCAGAGTTTATTGAAACATGAATGTTGACTCCAATTGTATTCTTTGAGATCATTGTACTGTCAAGTCATTTTTTTCCAGAAATACACGCAAGTATAAGACATGCACACTGTTAAAAGGCAAATGTTATTTGAAGCCTTTTTTTTCACTAAAAAATGCACTGTATATGTGACCTACAATTTTATTTGTGGAAAATTTGTCTCAAAAGATACAAAATGGTGGAGATCTCTGAAAGTGTTTGCAGAGAAATAAACAAGTCATTGCAGTTCAGGAGAGACCTGCTAGGTGGCCCCACTGATTTGAATCAGTCCTTCCTTTTTCAATATAACGTTATAGCTAGTATCAGCTACCTATTAAATTTGGGGAAGGAGTTACATGTATGTGGTAAAGTCTGTGAATGGTCACTGTTATACTTACTGTAAGTTGCCCTGTATGATATTTTTCCAAAGTGTTCAGCTAACGTAATGTTTAACTTTAAGACTAGCACTAAGATTTATGCATCTAAATTATGTAATTCTAACATGTCTGTCCATTGTCTCCACATTCAGGAGGTGGGACAGAACCCTCACGGCCCTTCCCACTGGAGCAATGCCAAGAAGCTCTCAGGAACCACTACAGCAAAAGACGTAGTAAAGTTCAAGTTCTACCATGGAGTCAAAAGTCCAGAATTGATATACAGGACATCTTCACCAGTGTAGACCTTCTTGCGCACAGCAAAATGGGCAATGATTTCAAAGGGAAACCATTGCAGTCCATAATGGACATATTCAAGAGTAGTGAAGAGTGCCTAGATCCTCAGCACATTTTGATATGGGGTTCAGCAGGGATAGGTAAGACCACCATTCTAGCAAAGCTAGTGACAGACTGGGCAAATATAAAGAAGTCTTCAGAAGTCAGGGAGAAGTATGACCTGGTCTTCGAGCTTGCCCTGCGAGAGGTTAAGAAATCACAATCATTAGTTGACTGCATCTTTAGCCAGCTGTTACCATATGACGTAGGCTTCACCCAAGATGACCTCTCTGAGTTCATCAAAGACAATGACAGAGTTCTCATCATTCTAGATGGGTATGATGAGTTTGAGGTTGAAGAGTCCCATGATATCTACCATGTCCTCAATTACAAGAGACTGCAGAAGAGCACTGTCATTGTCACGACAACAACAGCACATATCTCTGATGTCACCGAACTTATGGACCCAGATACAAGGGTAGAGATTGTGGGATTCAGTCCAGACAACATGACTTCCTTTGTCCGTAACTGGTTCAACAACATTGTCAAATGCAAAGAGAAAGGTGATGCACTACTACAGAGAATCACTCCCACAGTAGTGTACACAGGGATCCTGTCGGTGCCTTTCCTCCTTGCCCTGACTTGTCTTCTCTGGGAAGAAGATAGAAACATTCCACTAAGTGACCAGGTCTGCCCTTTTTATGACCAACTGGTAGACTACCTGGCCAAAAAGTACAAGACAAAAGATGCAAACCCCCTATCTGCAGAGGAGATTGAAGAGACACTGTCGTCACTAGGAGAGCTAGCATTTGACGGTTTGCTAAAGAACACCCTCCTCTTTAGTGAAGAAGATGTGAAGAAGTATTGCAAGGCTGGCCATGAAGCTCCCGTCCACTTGGGTCTCTTGGTGATGCAAGAGAACTCATCTGTACTGAACCCTGCCAACCAGTTCTCATTCTCACACAAGACCATGCAGGAGTATTTTGCAGGAAGACATCTAGCAAGCAAACTTCAGAATCAAGCTGATGCAGCAAGGAAAGACACACTCTGTCGCTGCTTCCCAAATTTGAGGAGCGTCCTGCAACTTGACAACTTACTGGTGTTCACTTGTGGAAGACTTGGCCAAGACGCCACCTTCATCCTCTCACACCTTGATGTCATTTACAGTGAGTCCAATGTAAAACATTTGGAGGAAGGCTTCTACACTTTCTTCAAGACAACAATGCCCGGAAGCGAATGGCAGACTGACGTAACATTGAAAGGGGTCGCTGGCATAGATCTGCTATGCCTAGGACAGTGGAATGACTATCCACATGAGCTTCGCGTCTATCAAAACAGCATGGAAGTTTTCTTGCTGTGCTGCTATGAGAGTGGGCTCACAGAAAACTTTGACGAAGTGGTGTTCAAGAGAAATACCATCCAGTTCTCAGGAGCTAACCCAAGACTGTACAGCGTGCTGTCACGTGTCATAGCAGATGGTAAGAAGAAGGTCGAGCAGCTCCGTTTGGTCAACACACAACAGTATGTCCTTGGCAGTGTCCTTGAACAGCTGCACAAGCTGTCCAATCTCACTGAGCTGAACCTGCGACAGTCACGACTGGGACAGCAAAAAATCAACCACACACCTGAAAAGCTTCAGCGAAAGCTTAGCCAAAGACAATTATCAAAGTATGTTGCAGATGATGCAGCAAAGGCACCCAGTCTGTTGGCCAAGTGTCTTCCATCCTTAAGACTGTTAAAGAAGTTTGTTATCTCATGGAATGACCTTGGACCAGGAGACATGAAGGACCTCCTCCCTGCCATGAAACAGTTAAAGGACCTTGAGGAAGTATTCCTCTCAGGAAATGATCTGAGCAACATGGGCGACAGTGTTGCTGAGCTTGTAGCTTCTCTAGCCAAGTTGAAAGTCTTCAAAGTGTACTGCTGCTGGTTGTGCTTGGGGGAGCTCTTGGAAATAGGTCAGTGAAGTACTTTCAGCAAACTTAAGCTATATACACATGTATAGACAACATTTGATAATTAGGTCATACAGCATACTAATAATAAAGGTTGATCCTTGTTAAAAATTTGTTTCTTTGTAAGCCCTGTTGGGATAAAAAAAACTAAAAATCCAGTTACTACACCTTTGCAAAAGGATTGGGGGGGTGACTACAAATACTATCCACCTTTGTAAGTGCCATCAAGCCAGCATGAGGTTTGGATTTCAATGTATTGAAGGAATGTCGTACATGTGCTATTATTGATAATCATGATTGTGTTGTTGTTATCACCAGCATCCAGCCTCCAGCAACACTGCCCAGACTTGGAGCTGTTTGACTTCCAGTTGAATCCAGTCCAGAAGGGAGCCTCGGAGCCTACCATTGAGGAGGAAGAGAAAGAGGAAGTTTGTGCTAAGTTGAACGATGGAGTGAAAGTGTGTTGGGAAACCTCCCGATCCCTTGGAGGCACAGGCACTTTTTTCACTTAAAGTTACACCATCTGAAACTATTGCACTGTTGCTCATTCCTTTGGCCACACTATGATATGTATCAAGTTTCTTGGTTCCCAGATTTTTGGCAACATGGAAGGCAAAATGAAAACAAATTAACAACAACAGGCTGATTAACATTTCAAACAAGAAATGTATGCAACTTATGTCATGAGACACAATGGAACAATGGTTTACATGTGAACGTATTAGATAACTAAGAAGACAAGGACTTTCGTCAACTGGTACAAAAAAAAACATTTGAAGATTGAATGCCTTCACTGAGTGTCCTGAATTTAACATATCTATGATTTTCTTTCATCCCAGTAAAGGACTTACAGTTACTGAAGAGATCATGTAATTTACAGTAAGTTACAAAAAATACAAGTGGTAAAAATTGATCTCAAAGCTGGTATTTTTCTTGATAGTCTGTATTTTTTACTTTAAGTCACACATAAAATTGGCTTTGGCCATACAATCAGTACAAAATGATAAAATGAATAAAATTTAAGTTGTGAAATGTAACATACATGTACTATATATAGCAAGACACCCTACATTGTTAAGAATGCTTTTAAAAGTCACAGAAGTTCTGAAGTGTTCTGTAACATATGGAATGATTAACATGCTTTTCACTGTGTAGCATTTTTTATTCAAGAGAACGAATCGAAAAGGAACAGTTCTTTTTGTTCAGTAAAAGTTTTGAACCTGGTTCGGTTATATAGTTACCCTATGACGTCGCAACATGCCGCTAATACATACATGGTCGTGGAATATTGTATGCAATAATGTGCTATATTTGCACGTGGTCGCCCAAAGAAAAGATTGGTGGACACTGGACACCGTTAAGGAAGATACATGTATCTGCAAACTGAATCTTCAAAAGGCCGACCCACAGGACAGAATCAGCTGTAGAGCAGCAATCAGGCCAGGGCAACATTCCACGTCCAACCCTCGAGCAACGAGGAACAAGAGACGTCAAATGGATAGTGAGTGAATGAGTGAGTGTGTCACTGCCACAACCTCTCTTTCCAGGGCAGTAATTCAGAGGGGTCGCTAGGGGGTGCCAATAATCAGGCGAGTGTGTGGATAGTGAGGTCAGCACCAAGGACAGATCTACTCACCAGGCTGAGGATGGTTTTCAGCATCAGGGAGAGGCCTGCTTAGCCTGAAATCTAACTGTGTTAGCTCAAATTTCTTTTTTACCTCCATGAAAAATGGAGATATTGTTTTTGGTGTGTCTGTCTGTGTGTGTGTGTGTGTTTCCGCAAATTTCTGGGCAGCATAACTTAAAAATGCCTTTATGGATTGTGATGATATTTGGTATGTAGGTAGGCCTTAGGAAGACAAAGGTCAAGGTCAAATCTGGGCCTCCTTGTGGCTGACCTTGGTACTGCAGCAGAACTTTCAGTTTTTGTATCTTTTGTCCTGAACATGCTATGGTGTTGATTTATAATGGAGTAGAATGTTCTGCTTTTACATTGACCCTCTTTACCTTTGGCACTGAGTTTTAAATCATGGATTGTATTGTTTGGCAGAGGGTGACTACTTTACTTGTAGTGTAGGACAAAATTAGTTTTTTATTTTTTTTGTTTGAACCATTGTTTATTCATTAGATGCTCAAATAGGCCTGCAGGCTGCTTTTCATTGAGGTCATGAGGGAAGAGGTAAGGGTAGAAAAAATATATAAAGATACAGTTTACATGATTTAAAGTCCTAATAAATCTATACACATTTTTTACACATACATGGTATGTGAGGGTTTACATTGATTATTTATTCTATTGCATCAGATTTGTGCAGCTGAATTGAGATAGCTCACAACATGCAATTGAAGACTTAATACTTGCTGCAAAATGTTAGTTATAATTCAAAGTAATATAGAATATACATATAGTAAGTTAGATGCAGAAATAGTCTGATTTGAATACTTCATGAAATTATAATACTGTTAAAACAATACACATCAAAAATATTTTGATTCTTCATCGAATGGATAAAAGTCAAAGACAGCAGTCAGCAGCAACATGTGCCTATTGCTTTGTAGGTCAGTGAAGGAGAAGCATATGCTGGGAATCAATTGCTCCTTATGTTTTGTTCTGAAAACTCTTTGAATGGAATTTCATCCTAAGACATCTGAGACATCTCCTGAAGTTGGAAAAAAAGAGTATCAATAACTGAGTCAGAAAAAATGGTTCAACCCTATTAAGGGTAGCCTGAGGTCCTGCTTTGTAAGCTTTAGTCTGCTCCACCTTAGCCTGGATGCCAGCCTTATTAGCTTAGCTTTTGTACACTCTCTCAGTTGCTTCCCTCATAAAAAGACTGGGCCCTGCCATTTTCTATCCGTCTGGTAATGACGTCACATAATGAGCTAATTCAACTGTCATGCGCTGGGTGGGGCCTCTGCTGATTGGATGACCACATACCGCCACTCAGGTTTGGCCAATCAGCATGCCTGTTCAAATTCTAAATATTCAAATGACAGGTGGATAGAAAATTGTGCAGGTCCAGTTTTTTTGGTAGGTTAGTAACCGAGAGAGCGTACTAAAGCTAAAAAGGCTGGGATCCAGGCTAGCTGCACCTGCCACTGCCCAATCTTTGCAGGGCAACATTGATGCAGAATAAAGCAAGACAAATATGGACCTCAGTCAGTATCCTGGCTTATATTATACTGCTGTGGGCGTCCCTAACGCAGGGGTAGGCAGCAGTCGGCTGGACCTCAGCCTAAGAAAACAGTTACTGTGACAGCGAAATACTCAGACAGTACTTAATGAATACTTAGATTCCCAACAGACTTGTACTTCTTCATTCAACAAGTCACAAACTGTCTGTTTCTCTTCCTCCCTAATCAGGGCAGACTCTCCCGTCTTGACTGGATTCAGCTGGAAGTCAAACAGCTCCAAGTCTGGGCAGTGTTCTCGGAGACTGGATGCTGTGGACACAACACAAGAGACAACTCATCGTTACCATATGCCGCCATTATCATATTGGTATCCTATTCAATGAGTTGTAGTTCAAGCATTTAAAGTAGAATTGTGTTCTACTATAGACATTTACTTTAATATATTTTAGTTTTCAACCATGACAAAAAGCATTATTGATAATAATGATCAGCACTATGTTTTGAAGAAAGTTGTGAATTGATTGAAAAATATTTGTACATATGCCAAGAGGTCTGTAAATGTGTAGATATTTTGAACAAGTTGTCACAAATAAAAACAATATGAACGATTTGTGGAGAGATGTTTGGGTGATAAAAATAAGAAAAAAATCTGTTACAAGTATTCACTTGTAGCAGGCTGAATTATCAATGATCAAATACCAATTTTGCCCATATCATGTTAAAAGTGTGGCACTGACCTATTTCCAAGAGCTCCTCCAGGCACAGCTGGCAGAAGAACACTTTGAAAACTTTCAAATTGGGTAGAGAAGCTACAAGCTCAGCGACGTCCTTACCGAGGCTGGTCAGATCATTTCCTGAGAGAAAGAGGGCCTCAAGGTCCCCTAACTGTTTAATGGCTGGAAGGAGTTGTTTCATGTCTTCAGGACCAAAGTCATTCCAGGAGATGATCAACTTCTTTAGCAGTTTTAAGGACGGAAGATGCTTTGCCAGCAGACTGGGTGCTTTTTCTGCACATACGTCATCTACTTGTTTTGACAGCTGTCTTTTCATTAGCTTTCTCTTTAGTCTGTCAGGTGTGGCGCACTCAAGTTTTTGCTGTCCTAGTCGTGACTGTCGCAGGTTCAGCTCAGTCAGATTGGACAGCTCATGCAGCTTTTCAAGGACACTGCCAAGGACATACTGTTGTGTGTTGACCAAACGGAGCTGCTCGACTTTCTCCTTACCGTTTGATATCACATGTGACAGCACGCTGTACAGTCTTGGGTTAGCTCCTGAGAACTGGATGGTATTTCTCTTGAACAGCACTTTGTCAAAGTTTTCTGTGAGCCCACTCTCATAGCAGCACAGCAAGAAAACTTCCATGCTGTTTTGGTAGACGAGGAGCTTGTGTGGATAGTCATTCCACTGGCCCACACACCGCAGCTCTACTTCCTGGCCTTCATTGTCTGAGAAGCCTTCCAACTTTACGTCTGTGTTCCATCTCCTTGGAAACATTGCTTTGTGAAAGAAGGTGTAGAAGTCATCCTCTAAGTGTTTTACATTGGAATTGCCAAAAATGTCATCAAGGTGTGAGAGGATGAAGGTGGCGTCTTGGCCAAGTCTTCCACAAGTGAACACCAGTAAGTTGTCAAGTTGCAGGACGCTCCTCAGATCTGGGAAGCAGCGACAGAGTGTGTCTTTCCTTGCTGCATCATCTTGATTCTGAAGTTTGCTTGCAAGATGTCTTCCTGCAAAATACTCCTGCATGGTCTTGTGTGAGAATGAGAACTGGTTGGCAGGGTTCAGTTTAGATGAGTTCTTCTGCATTAGCAAGAGGCCCAAGCAGACAGGAGCTTCATGACCAGCATTGCAATACTTGTGTACATCTTCTTCAGTAAAGAGGAGAGTGTTCTTTAGCAAGCTGTCAAATGCTAGCTCTCCAAGGGATGACAGTGTCTCTTCAATCTCTTCTGCAGTTTGGAGGTTTGCATCTTTTAACTGGTACCTTTTTTTCAGGTATTTTACTAGGCTGTCATACAATGGGCTAACTTGGTCGCCTACTGGAATGTTACTATCTTCTTCCCAAAGAAGACAAGTTAGGACAAGAAGGAATGGCACAGACAGGATCCCTGTGTGCAAGATTGTGGGGCTGATCCTCTGGAGCAGTGCCTGTCCTTGCTCTGGGCTGTTGCTGAACCAGTTACGGATAAAGGAAATGATGTTATCAGGACTGAAACCTACAATCTCGACCCTTGTATCTGGTTCCATCAGGTCGACAGCATCAGAGATACGTGTCGGTCTCGTGGTGACGACAACAGTGCTTTTCTGCAGGATTTTGTACTTGAGGAGCCTAGAGATTTCCCCAGACAACCCTATCTCAAACTCATCGTACCCATCTAGAATGATGAGAACTCTGTCATTGTCTTTGATGAACTCAGAGAGGTCATCTTGGGTGAAGCCTACATCATCTGGTAGAAGCTGGTCAAAGATGCAGTCAACTAACGGCTGTGGTTTCTTAACCTCTCGCAGGGCAAGCTCGAAAACCAGGTCATACTTCTTCAAGGCTTCTGAAGACTTGTTTGTCCAGGCTGTCACTAGTTTTGCTAGGATGGTGGTCTTACCTATCCCTGCTGAACCCCAAATCAAAATGTGATGAGGATTCGGACAGTCATCTCTACTGCTGAAAATGTCCTCTATAGAGTCCACTGGTTCCCTTTTGAAGTCTCTGCCACATTTGTTGTGAACCATTAGATCTACACTGGTGAAAATATCATCAACGTTAACAGTGTTATGCGTGTTCCATGGCAGGAGCTGAATCTTGCCTCGTCTTTTCTTGTAGTGGTTCTTGAGAGCCTCTTGACATTTCTCTAGTGGGAAGGGCTTGCTTGCTGTGGTGTCTCCTGAGTCTGGACAATTGACAGAGAAAATGTTTAAAGGCATAATTACATTGTACAGGTAACATACATGCATGAATGAGCTTAGATAGACAGCAACTTGTTTGGGTCATGCACACATGTACCTACATTGTATCAAGGTGTATTATGCAAAAATCACTTATTCCTAGCAATAAAATGCACATAAGTATGATCCTTAATCAAAACTCTTATTTAGGCCCTTAGTTAAAACTATTAATTGCATTACACTATATTGGCCTAAAATGCCTTTGTATTGTCCTATTTCGATAAGATATGATTTTATTGATAGACATGATTTTGTCTGGTACTTGTGTTCCATATCTCCAGTCATGTACTAGTAACCTTTAGATAAACTCTGACAGAACAACCTTGTGAGTATGAGTTGGGTTCCTGGTAGATGTTAACCACTGAATTGTCCCCAGTTGTCACACTGATGTTATGGTCACCAGTCACAGTGGTTTGTAGGTGAAAAGTTGAAGTGGGTTCTAATAAAACAGAATGTAAAAAAAGTATAACATCATAAAAGTGTGTCTTCAATAAATGCACGTACTATTCATATTGTATTGCACCACACATTTACAAAGCTGCAGCCTTCCATTAATTTGCAGAAAATGTGTCTAGATTACAAGTAGATTATATAAAGACTTGCGGTATAAAAGGGTAAAAAATGTCAGGGTTGGTTTTATGAATTGCAATTAAACTGATTATACAGCATAATGAAGCCTATGGTGTAGCAGTGGCTTGGGTAACATTTGCAGAAAGTGTTCTTCAAATTTTGCAAATAAAATGTCTAACCACTGGCAAAATTGCTGGTAGCAGAAAAATTTATTTTGAGTCCTGAGTGCATAATCCTTTGGCAAAAATCCCCCTTCAGATTTACACTGACAAATGCATTTGTGCAATTGATGTCATTGATTAGTGTAATGATAAACATACCTGGCTCTCCTGAGCTGTTAGGATCATCTGGTGGATGTACTGATACAGGAACAGTTGCAGATTTCTCTGGATGCATTTCATGCGTACTCTCCTGACCGCTGTCGTCAGCACTATACGTGGTCTTTGCTTGCATCGCGTGACTCAAGTCCGTTCTCCTTGCACCTGTCCTTTCATCTTCATCACCTTTGACACCTATACTTTCTTGATGGCAACTTTCTGGAGCATCTTGTACGATCGTTACCTCAGCTTTTATTGCACTTTCATTTTTACCAGAAATACCAGTGTCCTCCTGGTCACTCTTTTGAGTACCATGAGCATCCTTTTCAGGTGCACAGTCTACTGATGTTGGAATCTTCTCTTGTTGTTTTTTCTTCACTTTACTGGAACGTTTGCTTTTTCTAAACCTGAGTGACCTGAATAGAGAGCCCTGTCTCCTGGGTCTGTTGCTTCCTGTTGAGCTGTCTCTGTCGGATCGTTGTCTTTTGGAGAGCAAGTTCCCCATTTTGTGAGCTGAAAATGTTTTCAAATTCATAAAATTTCATTTTGGAAATGTGATTATGCTACATGCACTGCCATGACAGCGAGACAATGGAATTTGTACTGGTTGTACATGTTTAATAGGCCAAATTCAACTTGTAGTGTTGAACAAATGCGGCTATATATATGGCGTACATGTATTTGCAAAGTTACAAAGTTCAGGAGTGCCCCCCTCCCCAATCTTCTGTAATATATAACTGATACGGAACTACTTAAAATCCAATCGTTTTTTTTATTAATAAAGTTCGTACTGAATCGTCCCTGAGGTCCTTAACTATGAGACCAATACTTTTCAATGTAGGTATCGGCAGTGCTTGTCACATGCTATAACGTTATAGCAATTACATGTATCAGTTGGTAATAATTTTGATCTTAGCAGTTTCGATACATGATGTAACTTACATGCAGCATAGCTTCACGTCACATTCGTAACGTTATATAACATAATAACATTCCGAGTATCACTCAAAACGAGGCTTACCTGCAACAATCTAAATTCTTGTTAAGCTAAATATAAGCTTACAATCAACGTTTTAACAGTCCTAAACGTTCATAGTTGCGCGACAGAACCTTAGATCTTTCTCAGTTTCTGTCCGACATCTTAAAACTTCCGGGTTTGTAGTCACGTGAGAAGTGCTTTTTTGGCGACGCCTCAAGGTGGTATGGTGTAGGCTGTATGGTGTTGTAACCCAAAAGGCATTCCATACTAGTACTACTCTGTACAAGGAGGTTGAAGTGGTATTATATAAACGTTACATGTAAAGAATATAAAAGTGCAAACTAAAAATGTTTCTACTTTCTAGTAATTACCTCCCTAACTTGGCTGATGAAATAACCCCGAGGGACAGTATAAAGCAAATGCACATCTGATAAGAAATACAAGTGGCAAAAATATTGATCTCAAAGCCAGTTTTTTTCCTGATATTGTGGGTTTTTTTTTCAAATTGGCCTTGGCCATACAATCAATACAACATGGTCATTGAAATAAATAAGATTCAGGTATAATAAAATAGCAAGACAGCCAACATTGTTTAAAATTAACGTAGTGTTCTGTAGCTAACTATACATTTCACTGTGTAGACCAGAGAGCATATTTTGCATAGAGTATGGTATTTAACTTTCTCCCTGCTGCTTAGCCCAATAACAAATACATGTATAAATTTGGTGCCAAAAGGGTACCTCACAGGGAGTAGGTTAAAATTACTGAAAACCATGAACAAATTTCCCGACATACAAACAGCTTTGGAAGAAGTTTACAATTGTAGAATTTGTTTTTAAAAAGCATATCTTATGATAACAGTTGCCATAAAATGTTCACAGATATAATTTCTTTATAAATGCATCTGAAAATATCTAACAGTATCCTACATTGAACTATTTCTAATCGATAATGACAGTTTTTTTAACAAAAATACAATGTACCACTGGATGACATATAAATATTTTGATGATTTTTTTGGTCTTCAACATTAAATAATATCAAAGACATTCAACTCTTACTTGTATCATACAAGTTCATTTCACATGTTAAAGCCATCAAGAAAAAATTAGGGTTTGAGTGAAATCATTTACATTCTATATGTTATTTACCAGTATACTAGTAAAACAAAACACAATCCCTCTAATATAAAAGTGAGAAAAATAAGCAACACTTGCCTACACATGATAGCTTTTGCTGTTTATTTTCATGCTAAGTTAAAAAGTAATTGTAAATATACAGGTAAGTCCTACATCACTGTTCAAACAGCTGAAAGCTTTACAAGCATCATCATCATAATAAGCATTTATAAGCATGATGTAGAATGTAACATACATTTATACATCAATTTGCACAACTTTCTACATGCATTAGATGTGTGCTCTACCTTCACACGACTACATAACTGTACATGTGGGTTTCCATAATTAAAACGACAGATGTTACCCAGCATGCAATGGGTAAAAATGGTCAAATGAACCAAGGAGCTTTCATCAACCTATCATCCAAGCAGAGCTCTACAACCTTTTTTGCTACCATTTCTATTAAAAAAAAATTCATTTTCTACAAATGCACTTAACAAAGCTTACATTTATCATTTAACTGACATTCTAATAGATTTGGTCCAAAGTGATATCTCTAGTCATAATGATTTATTGATATGCAGAATCTGTTAAGCATGATTGGAATGTTGAAGTGCACTTAGTGACAGGGCACTTTTTCTCAGGTACATCAAATTTTTTACTTTGTAACAGTATATCATGATGATACTTGATAGATATCACATTCGCCCCACCAATTATCATTAATAAAACTTTTTTTCCAGCTTCTCTACAACATCAAAAAACAAATTGTGGTCCAATATATAATACAGTTAAGTCAAAATATATTCATAGAACATAGTGGCTCAATTTGAATTGTATACAAATGAAGTACAAGTTTAGAAGAAAAGTCTTTCAGAACAAAATAAAAGCACTGCAAGCATTCTATTCAGAAAATCATCACTAAACCACATGCACTAAATCTCTTCCAGTTTGTTGACAACTTCACAAAAGAGCAAAAAGGGAGAAATATATATATATACACTTGTATATAAACAGTAGTTAAAACCTACCCTGGGTGCCAGCCTCGTACCGGGCCTTAGCTGTTTTTTCTTTGGCAGCCAAAGAGCACTATGCCCGGCGCGCCCGGGAGAGCCGTATGGGCCAGCCAACTCCCCTCAGGCTTAATCTCTCCCAGGCATTGTGCTCTTTGGCTGCCGAAGAAAAAACGGCTAAGGCCCGGTACAAGGCTGGCACTCAGGGTTGTTAAAACCTGGCTACTCAATTTGAGAAACAAAGCATTGCAGACATGCTATCCACAATGTGGTCACCTTACAACACTCTGGGCCCAGCCCCAGCAGTTGGAGGGAGCTTTTGTGCCCCACATGGCACGAACACATTGCCCCCGAGTATAGCCCTGACTGTCTCCAGCTCGCTCTCTCCGATCCATATCGACTCGTCAGGCTGGATGGGGTTCAGCTGGAAGTCAAACAGCTTCAGGTCTGGACAGTGCATTCTCAGTCTGGTTGCTGGGGGAAAATGAACAGATTTGGAAGAACAGTTCAGTCTCAGATGACGTCTTTTTTTTTTTAATGATGCTTTTTCATTAGCTACTAATGGAATGCAGCAAACTGAGTCACCCATACTCTTCTCAATAAGTGTGTTGGGTTCTTTTATGTGCAGAGGTTTGATGCAATAAGCTCCCTGATACACAGGGCCACCAACTTTATGTCCCCATTCAAAAGGACGGTACATGTACAACTCTTTTCCAGCCGTGTCCAGTCCCGGGCTTGAACTCGTTGGTGCCATGGAATTTGAACCAGATGTGGTGAGTAGCAGAGTGCGCAAACCTCTAGACCATGTGAACACAACCACACATCTAAACCATCCAAATAAGAAAATTATGACTGTTATGAACATGAGGCTCCCTGTGTTCAAGGTTTACTTTTTGTTATCACAGAATTAGAATAGGTTTTCACTAGGACAGTTAAGCTAAATTTCTGCTGTGTGAAAGGCTGCTTTTATTGGCTGAGTAGCTACAGAAACTGACAGTGACAGTAAGTAAACATACCTATCATCTGTATCTCTGTGAAGGTGAGCTGACAGAAGTAGACCTTGAACTCCTTCAACTTGGGCAGGAAGGCTATGAGGTCAGCAACATCCTTTCCGAGGCCAGTAAGGTCGTTTCCAGACAGGAACAGTTGTTCAAGGTCAGTCAGCTGCCGGATGGCTGGAAGGAGTTGTTTCATGTCTTCTGGGCCGAGGTCGTTCCAAGAAATGACCAGCTTCTTCAGCGATCTCAAGAGGGGTAGCTTACTGGCTAGGAGAGCAGGGGCCTTTGCCAAGTCGTCTTCAGATGTCTTCATGAGTCTTCTGTACTTGAACCGTAGTTCCAGCCTCTTGGGGATTGTTTTGCAGGTGGGTAGGTGTTTACCTAGTCGAGACTGACGCAGGTTTAGCTCGGTCAGCCCTGACAACTTGTGCAGCTGCTCCAGAGTTGGACCAAGGACGTAGTTCTGCGTGTTGGCCAGACGGAGGTGTTCCATCGTCTTCACCTTCTCGCTTTCTTCGGCTATCATGTGAGACAGCACGCTGTACACCCTCGGGCTGGCCCCGGAGAACTGGATGGTGTTTCTCAGGAACATCTGCTCAGCAAACTGAGCTGTGAGGCCACTCTCGTGACAGCAGAGGAGGTACAGCTCGATGTAGCTCTGATATGTCAGCAGCACGTGGGGGTAGTCGTTCCACTGGCCGGCAAACTGTGTCAGGTCTTCTGGACTTGCAAAGTCCTCCAGCTTGATGTCCTTGTTCCAGTCTTTCTTGGATTTTCCAGTTGCGAAGAAGTTGTAGAACTCTTCCTCCACAAGATGTACGTCAGATGTGCTGTGGATATCAAGCAGATGGTGCAGAACAAATTTTGCATTTTGTCCCAACTTTCCACACGTGAAGACGAGAAGTTCACCGAGTGTCTGGACCTTCCTGGCTGTTGGGAAATACTGTCGCAACACTTCCCACTTAGTGGCCTCTTCTGGTCTCAACTTCTCAGAGAGGTGCTGTGCAGCAAAGTACTCTTGCATGGTCTTGGGCGAGAATGAGTACTGGACAGCAGGATGTGTCCTGGATGGGCTTTTCTCTTCCTTCAGCAAGCCCAACTGCACGAGAATCATGTAGCAATCTCCACAGTACCTTTTCACATCTTCCTGACTAAACACTGTGACAGCCTTCTCCCTCAACAGGCATTCAAAGGCCAGTTTTTCCAGTGCATGGACAAGTGTTTTTACGTCGTCTTGACAGACAGGGTTCTTCTCCTTTGCAGCATACCGTCTTACAAGACAGTCCACGACCTGGTTGTAGAGGGGGGAGATTTTGTCGCTGAGTATCACATCTTTGTCATCTTCCCACAGCAAGCAGACTTGGAGAAGAAGGATGGGTACTGAGAAGATTCCTGTATGCAGAAGGGTCGGGCCAATCTTCTCCAGCAGTTCTTTTCCTCTTCCTGGCTGTTCTCCAAAAAACTTCAAGATGTACTCCTTGGCGTTGTCTGGACTGAAGCCCAAGATCTCAACTCGGGTGTCTGGCTTCATCTTTGCGATGACGTCGGAGGTGCACGTTGGCCTTGTGGTGACGAGGATGGACACATTGGGAAACAGCCTGCCTGTCAGGAGCTTTACGATATCGTGGTCTTCGTCTGGTTGCCACTCCAGCTCGTCGTAGCCGTCCAAGATGATCAAGACTCTGTCGCTTCTGCGAAGAAAGTTGGCCAGGACTTCTTTCATGTGCACATCATCTTCAGGTGCCAGCTGATCAAAGATCCAGTCAACAAGAGACCGGGTCCTGTCAACCTTCCTCAAGGCAATGGCAAACACGAGGTCATACTGCTGTAGGACTTCTACATTACGTCTGTTCCAGACAGTCAATAGCTTAGCAATAAGGGTGGTCTTTCCAATGCCAGGGGCCCCCCATAGCAGGATTCTTGTGGGTTTTGAGCGGTTGGGATTGAAAATGTCGGCAATGGATTCTAACGGTCGTCGATCAAAAGCTTGGCGCCGCTCGTTGTATGGAAGAATGTCTATTGTGGTAAAGGTATGTTCCACATCCAAGATGAACTCTTCGTTGTACGGTAAAGGCTGTTGCCGACACATCTGCAATTCATAGTATCGTTTGATATCTTCCCGAAACGGCTGTAACTCTGAGGGGAGGGGGCCTGTAAAGGGAATACAGGGAAGCAATTAGAACATTAAATGTGGCCAGTCTGTAATAAAACACTAAGGTCCATGTCAAAACATGAGAAACTTTGACTGATCAATGTCATTCTTGGGGTGTGTGTGTCACAGCCGACTTAAATATGGTTTCATGCAAGTTTTGCATCAAGCTATATCATAGTCTTTACCATAGAATGTACATTCATTGATAATAATAGTACTAACCTATTAGTGCTACCTTCTAGTATGTTGCCATACATGTATATCATAGATTCATACCTTGTTCAGAAATATCCGAGAGATAAAGTTCTGCATTGTCTCCTACTTCATCTGGTAACAGTGCTGCAGCCATCTTGGCTTCTCAATAATCCTACAGAGAAGTGTAACAAAATATGTAATGTTATCGCTTTGTTTAAACGATTACTGACTAGCCTGGATGCCATCTGATTTGCTACGGGCTCCTTACACTCATCAATGGCCTCAACAGCCTGTGTTTCTTCCTAATGTTTATCGTTACTCACTTATTACCAATAAGACATAACAGTTAATGTTATGATTAATCAAGACATAGTTGTAGCCTTGGTGACTGTTGTAGGGCTTGCAGTCTTATACATTTGCCTGTTGTGCAGGCTAATGTATAACACTGCAAGCAAGAGATTAGCCCAGCACCTAGCCGTGGCGACTCAGGTAGCCGCTGTTAACAAATTTGTATATATACTACCGAGTATACATACAAATTCGTAAAAGCACCTACCTGAGTCGCCACGGCTACCCAGCACCCTGCAACAGTCATCAATTGCTTATTTATTTATTATTTAATTAGTTAGGGTCACATCATGCATGTTTATTTATGACAAATATATATATAACGTTACATCTCTGAATTTCTTTGTACCACTGAAGCTCCCAGGTACCAAAATGAACCACATGCCTTGTTATATACTGCTAGTATTTGTTTGAATACAATTCAAAATAAGTTTGTGGCTATTGACACTCCTGGTGTTGCAGCAAGAAAAAAAATATTGTTATTGACACACCGGAATGCCAGCCCCTGTGGCAGGCCCAAAATTTGTGTTTTGGTGCGTTTGGGGGCTTCAGTTTCTTTAAGTTTAAACCTCAGGCTTCAAGTATTAACTTAGTGGATGTCGAAAAGGCCAAAAATCAGAAAGCAACACGAAGTTCCAAAACCTGTCGCACCAACTTGAAGCCAACATGGCTGCCGCGTCGTCCCGGTTGAAGCTAGTAGGGGACGAATTTTCGACATGGAGAATTTAAGGCAGCACTGGAGGTGTCGAGCTTAGTAAGGTGGCAAGCAGAACAGTTGAAAATGAAAAAAGTTCCCAAGAGATCATGTGTACAGAGTAGAAAAGTTTGGGTGCATTCATCGCATCATGGAAGCCGCATTCAAGAGGCACGGGCCGGGAATACTTCGCACAAATCAGTTTAAGTATACATCCATTTTTTGCTTATTGTAGCTCAGAGTTAGGGTTAGGGTTAGGGTTAGGGTTTATATCCACATCCGGAGTGTCAATAAGGAAAAAAATCCTCTATCCACACCGGGAGTGTCAATAAGGAAAAAAAATCCTCTATCCACACCGGGAGTGTCAATAAGAAAATAAAAATTCTTATATCCACACCGGGAGTGTCAATAAGAAAATAAAAATTCTTATATCCACACCGGGAGTGTCAATAAGAAAATAAAAATTCTTATATCCACACCGGGAGTGTCAATAAGAAAATAAAAATTCTTATATCCACACCGGGAGTGTCAATAAGAAAATAAAAATTCTTATATCCACACCGTAAAAGTCGTTGCATATGGACCTTGTATCCAACCTTAACATAGTAACGTTAACCTAAATAATACTCAGAGTCAGCCCTTACCTTCTTTGATGCCCTTTGAAACGACTGATTGGTGATGAAAGGAAACAAAACGGCAAAAACTGAACGTTAAGTTCACTTTGATTTGAGGTCTAGGCGGGAAAACGATTTGCTTTTACTTTACTTCCGGGTATCGTAAGGCACACAAAATTCCCGTAGATTTCGACAAATCAATCCGCTAGCCGCTGTCCTTTGCCCAAAGTATCGCGGAAGTCTTCTGGTTTCTAACTGTTCCATCTTCCACACTTTCCATTTTCCATTTTCCGCACTTTCAGTGGGTTTTCCCGTGGTCATGTGTCATGTCGGTTTTCCCCGCATAATTTTTCACTTTGTGACTCATATGGGGGCGGGGGCATAGGTCATAGTTGAAGTCCCTGTGATATCGAAGGTAGCAAAACACAGTTTTCGCCCTATATTCCTTTCTATAGTTAAGAACCCAAAGGTGACCTACTTTGACGCGGTAAAAATATAGTAGGGTGCACAAGCAAGGTGCAAAAAATTGAATATGTTTAATTTCAAGGTATAATCAACAAAATATGTGAAAATGAGATAAAGTTTGTCGGCTCGTTCACTTTTGACGCCCTCTTTAATAGCGCTATGCGGAGGTCATATGAACTGCAGGGGCGCACAGCACTAGGCAGTTTAATACAGTATCAAGGCGCAAATCTACGCCGACCGAAAAAAACATCAAAATCCAACTTTTACCGTCTCAAACCTGACGTATTCCTCTACCATTCACCACAGTATCCGACTCGCTGTCGTACACACAAGAATCGCTGCACCCTTCAGTCAAGTATATGCCGACCTACTTTGTGCCCGTACTACTTTTTGTGCGACCTTAAAAGAGGAAAATAGTAAAATATACCTAATCTATCGTGATTTGTAGTACAAAATAGATACCCGAACTATTTCTGATTTGCCAAGGCTGTTTTATAAAAAATATATAATACAAAGTACTTGTGGACGAGTCCATTTTATAGATGGTGACTGACGTTTTATATTCTCGAACGTGGCTTGCATGGCAGGTGTATCACCAGTATGTTACGTGGGGGGATGGGGTGGCAAATACACTGTATTAATGAATTTTGAGATGACCTTTTTTGGGTCCAAAGCATGGTAGTACCATGGTCCAAAGGCAGAGGAAAGTTGAAAAACTGGCACCTAGCGATTTCTAGAGGAAAGGCAATTATCTTTCTGACAGAACAAGTGCGTTAAAAAATCCAACAGGTGTTCAATGTGTTGATGGAGGCATGGTTCAAAACAAGACGGTTCTCCCCACGGGTTGTTACACATGGGACGGGGCATTGTAAAGAGGCTGGGTTGTTCGGCGTCCGCAGGAAGCACTGGTCGATTTCATCATCAATATCATTTCTTTCCCACAAAACCAATGCTTTTCTACGATAGTAAATTTGTAACACTGGTGTAACGCTGGTGTAGCACCTAGTCCTATGTACTTCCTGTTCCTCACCAAAACGTTTACTTCTGCTTAAATTGGTAAAATGTCTCGGACCAACTTTTTTACAGACAGAAAATAAGCAAACGGCCTTAAGGAACAACAATGGCAAGTTCTGTTTAGGGCGCGCTCATATAGACTGCTGTTTGAGTATACGTAGCTTATCATGGAAAAATATATACCGTCTAACATATATTCACGTTCTTGTGGATGTTTCTGAACCAACCTTTGTAACAATTACATGTGTATGACACAGGAACCCCACATATTTAAAAAAAGAATACACATATTTTCATGTTTAAAATCCCTTACCTCTCCAGTGCAAGTTTAATTATTATTCAGGCTTAGTAAAATTAGAAACTAGAAAGTGTAAGGGGCTTTTTAAAGAGTGGCAAACTTTCGCTCCATGGTAACTCTAGGGGACATTTCATGAAGGATATCTAGTCACAATACTGCGTATAACAAATATTAAGTGATTAATATGTAGTTCCTTATTAACTTCATCACTATGGTTGTGAAGGTATATTCATATGTAATGTGTGCTTTGATACTTAATTTAGAAATTCATGTGTATAAGAATCCACGCGCTCAAGGAACTAACGGAACATTTCCAACCAACCGAGGCAGTGCTGAGAGCGCAACTAGAAACATGGCTGCAAAACTACTGGAATTACTTTTTGTAGCAAACTGTTTTCTGCAGTTTTTCTGCTGTGTCGCCTCTACAATAGGTCAAACATTGCAGATAACTATATCAGAAAACGTGGCTGTCGGAGAAATCATATTCAACATTCCGCGCTCTTCGGGAACGGAGGCTAAAGAAAAAGCGGAACTTCCGTGCATCAAAATTGCGGGAGATCCGGACGACCACTTTAATGTGACGAAGAACTGCACCATCGTGGTCGCCAAACCCCTGGACTGGTCAGTACAGCTGTGGTACCAACTCAAAATCAAGAACGGGGTTCACAACATCACACGTACAGTTCAGGTAGAGTTGACCGACGTTGAGGGCTACCCGCCTCAGGTGTATAACGAAATGTGTGCAACTCCAGTCAATAGGGCGTCAGACGAATTCCTATTTCGAGTGAAGTTGAGTATAGAAGCAGTAATGATAACCGGTGAGGTTTTCCATTATAGTCTGACTGCAAGCAAGAAAACTAGTGGTTCGTGGACAAATTCACCATATCCTTCGTGGATGTTTCAAACAGGTAGTAGTGACTGTAACCTTCGTATAGTTCCGTATATTACGGAACCGTATACGTATATCACGACAGCGTTGAACGGTCTGTGGGATAATCACATCCGATCGTTGACATGCACCGGGGAGCAAAAACAACCTGATTTGTCAATCACCTTGTTCAATATCAAACACGAAGAAGAGTCAAGACTTGATATATTACGAAAGGTTGTCCCTAGATGGTTCGTGGACAATGAAATGCTCAACTTCTTCGTATTAATGAAATTGGGCTCACTGTCTGCAAAAGAAGTACAATCTTACACCTGTAAAGTTCCGCCATTTACGGATCCGGTTAGCGTGTTTGAACTGGTTCAATCTATTGAATATGTGGACATAGAGTTACATCCAGTAGGATGCCCCGATGGGAAGTACGGCTTACTCTGCGATCACAACTGCACCTGTCAGAACGGCGCCCTTTGCCACGGGTTTAACGGTGCCTGCAAATGTCCGCCCGGCTGGGAAGGCGCAGACTGTGATATTCCCAAACGGGACGTTTCAATTACCACGACTCCTAGCGACCCTAGACAAATCTACACCTCCGCCAACGTCACGTTCCACTGCAAGACGTACAACCTTGATGTTGAATCTGTATCTCTGACTTTCCCAAATGGATCCGAGAAATCGGTGAAGGGAGAAAACGACTTGAAAGCAATTATCTCAAACATACAAGCGAAAGACAACGGCACTTACACCTGCATGGTTAAAGATACAGGTGGAAATATTTGGAACGAAACACTTGTTTTTAAAATCGTGAATTGTCCACCAAACCGTAAAGGTGCCCACTGTAATGACAGTTGCGATTGCCTACAACATGCCGCCAGCTGTGACCGGTGGGCTGGTTGTGTCTGTCCGCCGGGATGGAATGGAATCAGGTGTGAGACAAAATGTCGGAGCGGCACGTACGGAAAAGACTGTGGAAAGAGCTGTAACTGTTTAAACGGTGCGGCCTGCAGCCCTAGCGACGGCAAGTGTAACTGCACTGCTGGATGGTATGGAAAGAATTGCAGCACATCGTGTCAAAACGGCCGGTTTGGCTCGAGATGTCAGAACGTTTGTACCTGTAAGAACAATGCCGCGTGTAACAACGAGGACGGTAGTTGCACGTGCGTGTCGCCATGGACGGGACAGAACTGTGACAAATATCAACCACTGCTCGAAAGCCTGGTACCAGTAGGCTCCGTGTTCTTACTCGTTGCCATAGTCATGGCAGTACTCTACAAAACGCGGATTCTGGCTTGCTCCGGGCCCGAGGCGAGTGAGGAGGACAAGATACTTTTCGAGCTGAAGAGGATGGAGCAGGATCTAGGGCAGAGTCTACAGCCAGGCTGGCTGAAACGTTGGGAGAAGAAGATGCACCATCTTACTCCTGGCCCTCTGATAGGAGAAGGGATGTTTGGGAAAGTCAGAAAGGCACAACTGCACACGCCTGGAGGAGATCTCGCCGTTGCCGCCAAGACAGTTCGCGTGAAGGACTCGCAGTCCTACCGAGACTTCTACAGAGAAGCAGCTATATTAGTAGCTGTTCACGAACAAAATGGCAATGTTCGCGAGTCCAACATTGTTCGACTTTTGGGGCTCATCACTAAGTCAAAAGAGAAGTACATTCTCCTGGAGTATGCCCCAAAAGGCGATCTGCTAGGTTTTCTACGATGGGTCAAGAACAGAAACGGGGAAGACCTACAGGAAAACCTTCTTGGATACGCTGTTCACATATCACGAGCCCTTCAAGAGCTGGAACGCATGAGAATCGCCCATCGTGACGTGGCCGCTCGGAACGTCCTGATCACTGCCGATGACGTGGCCAAGTTGGCGGACTTTGGACTGGCCAGAGATGTCTACGCCACTACTCAGTACGTCAAAACGAACAATCTAGGCGTTGATGAGTTCCTTCCGCTGAAGTGGATGGCGCTGGAGTCCATCGAGACCGGCGAGTACACCTGTCAGAGTGACGTCTGGTCCTTCGGCGTGCTGCTGTGGGAGATCGCGACGCTCGGAAACGATCCGTGCTTTGACGACAAGATTCACCTGACCTTTCTCCAGATGGTAGGGATCCTGAGGCAAGGGATACGGATGAAGAGGCCGCCGGGATGTCCAGAGGACCTGTACCGACTGATGAGGGCGTGTTGGCTCGACGTTCCTGCTACAAGGCCGACTCCAGAAGGGATAGAACAGAGGCTGTTGCAGCTGATAGGCACACTGTTTCCACATGAACCCATTGAAATGGAAACTGCGCTCTAATATATTATAACGTTTTTTATTTGTAACAAAAGTCATGTTAAGGACTTGCCAAAGTTATAGCTAGTTTAATGAGAATGTTTGGGTGTTTTGCTACTTATTTCATACTAGTAGTAGAGCCTATATCGCCATTAGTGTTAGACACTGTGCATTTTACATTTTGTCTGTTACTTGGGACTTGGATTCCAATGGTTCCTAAGCAACGTAGCATATTGATTCATACCACCAATCTTAAAATCAATCAGAAAATGTTAATAATAGGATCAATTTATAATGCTACGTTAATATCTATATCTATATGTATATATTATGATTACAGATAATGCACCAGTATTCTGGAACATTTAAATTGTTCTTTATAGCTATTATGGGCGGTTAATTGTTTATTGTCATTCTCATATACATGTATGAACTGACAAGTAGCAAATGAAGATTCTCATTATCCTCTTTGAATGTGTTGTCTCCTATTTCTGTTGACTCTGATATTTAACATAATTCTATCGAACAATCCTCATACAATGTATACATGGCCTCCTTCAGTCAATATTGACCATGGTAACATCCTATTTGATATCAGCCCTACAGCTTCGGCTATGGCCGTCACATATGACGTCATCACACGTCACACCATGTACTCATTTGCATAACCAGCTGATTTCATTCCCACCGACTACCCTGGTCCTCCCGTATTTACAGGACGTACGTAAACATTACAGCGTTATCATGATCTGACATAATGTTTACACTAAAAACTTTGAATGATAATAAATTAAGCACTTCATTCGATTCAGAGTTTTAGATGGAAGCTCAAGCAAGCTATGCGTGCCTCTGTCACTTAGATTTCATCTATTTCATGGAAATAGTCTTTTAAAAAGTCTCCAAAAATTTCAATCTTAAGTTTATCTCAGAGAAAAACAGTCACCAAAATTCCACCAGGCGGTCTGTAGAATTTGTAGAACCGCCCACATGTTTGCTTTCGCCTATCTAAACATAAGTTGCAGACTTAGAACTTTCTCGGTCCAGACAGCTAGCTCTATTCATCCGTTACGCACGAGAGAACAGGCATGGCGAATCTCATCTACGTGGCTGTCTTGGTGACATCTGCTCTGATTGCCGTAAATGGGTACACGGTACAAGGTGAGCGGTTGTTAATAGCAAAGAATACAAGTGAAAATGTGTTAGTATATACAAAGGCTTTAATCATTGTCTTAAATTCTAAAAGTGGAACCTGCCATATGGAACAGGGCGCGGGCCGCGCGTATCAGCCTAGAAGGTACGTACTGCCAAAGAGGAGTATATACTTGTATGATTTGGATGTGTTTTTTTTTCGCTATGTAGAAAGAAACTATATTCATATATAACATTTCTCTTCAATTTTCAGTTTGCAAGAGTTTAGTTTATTGTCAATATTGACCGACGGAGGTTATATATAAAGTCCAGAGATTACAGTTAACAGTTACGTTGCTCATGATTTTTAATGTTAATAATGGATTATGTCGTTTGAAATGTTTAAGTAAGTTATAAAGTAGTAATTGTAGTGATTTATTCGTTGACCGCCATAACGGCTAACGTGCATCTAATATTATTCATGATTTTAAATTTGCAAGGACCGTGCCCAGCAGATGAGAACGGCGTGCCCTACCATCCGGGAGATAGTTGGAAGGAAGGCTGCTACATGTGCAACTGTTGGGCCGGGGGCTACGGCTGCAATCAGTGGTAAGGGTCATAGGCACTTAGGCCATGTTGATTTGATTATATGGATGACATCCTCTGGGTACCCCAAAACTGATGCGAGCGTGCGAATAAAAAAAAAGTTTGGCAAAAAAAAAAAGTTGCCTTCATTATGAAATCTACGTGGTCATGAAGCTTGAACAAATGGCTAAACACACAGATTATGGTATGGCGAATAATAGACTCTTCATTTTCATTTCTTCACATTTTCTTCTTCCTTTGGAATTGATTTTAGTATTCTACGATATTAGTATAGTTTTCCAATATTTTTTTCTATTTACGGCATATATTTGCTCATTTTGCAGCTGCTTTGTACGATTTCCAGTATGGTCGAAAACTTTTTTTTTTTTTTTGGAAACGAACGAAAATTGATGCGCGCGCGGATGTCATCCATATAATCAAATCAACATGGCCTTAGTGAGAAACAATATCTTTCTGTCAGGGGTTGATTGGGCCTCCTCCCCTCTAACTCGAAAGAACCATTCCCATTTCTAGAACTACCAATAGCAGCTCAGGCTCCTTATCACTATGATAGCCAGTCCAATAGGAGCTCAGGATTCTCTGTCACTATGGATACCAGTGATCACAGCCTCCAATACTATTGTTTGGTATACTATGGTGTGTGTGTTCAGTCATTTGTCCAGCCTTTTGTGACCATTAGATTTCATGATTAAGGCAACATTTTTTTCTTCGTACGCTCGCATCAATTTTTAGGTGCCCAGAGCATGTCCACAATATAGTGAAATCAGTATGGCCTTAACGTTAATGAAAACACTGTACAAAAATACATTCATATATAATACGTACCTGTATTTGTTTCCATCTGTTCAGGCTGCCTACCTGCACGTATCCTGAAGGCTGTGTGAAGGTGTATAACGATGACGGCTGTGAGTTGATGGCCGTTATGGAGAACCAGGCGGACGTGGTCTGCGACCCCTTATACTGCGTGATGGTCGGGAAGTAAGCTTGGAACAGAGCTACCTGTGCGGCCCTCCAATGATGCATTAAAGCACATGTACAATGTACATGTATCACCGTACGTGTCCACCTGACTTTTTCACTACCGACAGGCAATGTGGGGACTAAACTGTTACTGAGAGGGCTCTCCTTGGTACTGAATGGCCATTTATACAGACAGCTGACAACCCAATCAGAGTACATATAGATCGATCCCATAGGCCCGCCTACCTCCGTCAAAACGCAAAATACATGCAAATATTTGACGGAGATGCAGCCGCTCTCTCATTGGTTGAACCGAAAATTGCATTGCTATCATTGGTTGAACTGCTAATTGGATGATATGTAATCTGTGACCTCCGCGGCACTTGTCCTTGGTAATGAATGGTCATTACAAACAATTTAACGACCCCCCAGCAATGACAGAAATGAAGCCATTGTTTTTCTCAAAGCAATAAAAATATATAGTGTCGATGAAGGTTAGACATTCAGGTAATACACAAGAAAACTGTTAGTCAAGTAACTTTTTCAAAATCTATCCAGTTGCTTGAGCAAGTTTTCTTATGAATCTCAATATGTAGTGTTTTGAGTTTTCCAGGCCCATTATTTTCCCAAACACCAGGGACATTAGCTGTGTATTAGATCCTACCAGAGATACCACAGTTACTAGTAAACCACCAATGTCATTTTTGAACAGCCGACTCTTGAATTATAAGCGTATGTTCTGACACATTCGCTGATGTCATCTGAGGAGGTCCATGTCCTTTGTTTGTTGTACTTGTTGACACCGGTGCATTACGGGTAACGGTCAGCTATCGCAGGTTGTAGGTCTGACTTGAAACTCCCGAAAAGCAGCACAACATTGCACAAATTGAAATGGACGAGAAGAAATGATATGACTATGTGCGTGGTTCAAGGGTAACGAGCATTTCGTGAATATCTATCACAAAAAGAAGACATGTTCAAGAATGAAAACTAAAGCTTTAGCAGTTAGTAGCGATGGCCCCTAACAGCAGGGTTAACAGGATTGGAAGTAGCAAACTCTCAATAGAGTCAAAGATGTAGGAAACAGCCGCAGTGTGTCTTGAAAGTTCATAGATAGAAGTTACCAGATGAGGCATATTGTGGTAGAAGATTGGTTATTTGTCCATATTAAGCCCCTGTCACAAATAAACGACCATGGCCTCTCGGCTTTCTCAAGACCATGGTTGGGTGTTATTCATGAGCAATGTCATCTGTGCATGGGAGTTGGTCGGTGAGGTTGCCTACTAGTCGTCTGGGCCAGCCTTCTATGAATTTTGATCAACCAAACTTGGGAAGTTATGTTCTTGCGATCAGAGAAGAGAACCGGAGCTGGAATATGATGGGTTCCAGACTACTCCCAACCCAGCGCCGACCTTAGTTTGGTTGGAAGCAAAGTGGTGAGAAGGTCCTGAATATGTGACAGGGGCTTCAGGGATGGGAGTTGTTTATAGACTCAGGTTAGGTATAGGATTTGTTTGTGTGTGTGTGTGTGTGTGTGTGTGTGTGTGTGTGGTGTGTGTGCAAGCATTAGGCAGTCAGTTGCCAGGTAAGGCACAAATTAAACAATGAAGAAGGCATCACACAGCTTGTTCCCAAGTTTCATCCCACTTCTTCATCTAACAGTGGAGCTTGCATTGCACGAGTCATGGCACAGGTTTGGCTTCAGTAACTCTTGCTGCCAAGGACAAAATGACATGGTACAACAGTAAAACGACATGGACAGCTGAGCTCAGATGCTCAATCAAGCATATTTATTCACCACAAACCTCTTGGAGATCCACAAAGCTGGAGCTATGCCATCTTGTTAACCAACAAAAACTGAATGGTGACGCACAGCACACAAAAACGCAGCTGTGGGTTTCTTCTTCATACAACAGTTTCAGGAACAAAAGAAATTTAAGAGAAACTAAAGACTTCTTGTAGCAATGTACTAGTAGTAACAGCTACAATGAAATGTATGCACTTATTCACCACCTTTACTGTACATCACAGGTCTTCAACAGAAATCAAAAGACTTCTGAAATCTTCAAAGATACATCAGAGAAAATCACCAAAGCAAACGGACATCATAAATGTACGTAAGAAGTCACAGATACACATCAGGCCTCATCTGCAATAATCAGCCATCACCTTATGTCAGATGTTAACAGAGAACATCAGACATCTTCATCATCAAACAGACATGGAGGTACATCTGCGAAAATCATTCTTGTTCATGATCATGGCATAAGCCCCTTGCTCTTATTCAATAATCTTCCTAATAAAGCAGTCTATGGTATTCATGGCTGATGATGCTTTTTCTCTCTCTACATGGCTGTAATACATTGGTCTATTTCGTCCCCTACAACATTGTACACAAGGATATTCTTGTCATCAACTTCATCACGTACTCCACAAATCTGGTCAAAGTAGGAAGGGCCAGTGCTCTGAGAAAGAGAGAGAGAGTAGATAGAAGACGAGACAAAGGAAGAGATTGTGAGATGAAGTGTGTTCGAAGGAATCTGATAGTCAATTCCCAAGGCATAAAGGAGATAGACTGGAAAAAAAAAGAAGACAGCATGCCATCAGTGAGGGCAATAACACACCTGATTCAAGTCAATGATAAACAGTCTGCAATCATCAACATAGAGCATCACCATCCATAGCAAAATACGGTTTACACTTGCAGGTGAGCTCACAAAAGCACCCTGACGGGTCTGTTGCCATGGTGACATAGGTCTGTTGCCATGGTGACATAGGTCTGTTGCCATGGTGACATAGGTCCCTCAAGTATAGGCCAGGTACAACACCTGGTGAGCAGTCTTTGTATAGAAGTCCTTGAGCAGGGTTTCCTTCTGTGGACAAGACATCTCCTCGTCTGTACCTGCTCCTCAAAGAGTCTAGGATCCTTGCAGGCCGGCTTCTGCCACTTGCTTCTGTATCCAACGTCCATATATTTTCTTTGTTCTCAGTGTATGTGCAGGGGATTAAATTGTACTTGACATCTGTACTAAAGGAACTACACAGCTTTACAAGCAACTTGTTACTGCTATAATAAGGACTATGGCTAGTATATTATTACAAACATAAATTTATTCTTTATATTTCTTTAAATAATTCAATCAAAATCTGTCTGTGCCTGAGCAAAATATGAACATCTTGTGAGACCACATCATTTCTCAAAGATGCGAGCCAACGAAAAAAGAGCAAGGTATGTCCCCTACTATAATCTCCTATAAGATGTGGCAATGTTTTCAGTACTTGGATCTGCAGTGTCTCAACAGCTTTTGCCATGTTATAAACCTCAAAGTCAATCCACAGGACATCATCTTTCTAAACTCAGTCATCCAACCACTATGCGATGAAACAGTCAAAACCCTGTTCTCATTTCCTTCGTCCTCCACGAGTCGACTTCCGTGCAGTTTTACGTCCACCTCGGCGAGCCGGACCGGGCATATCCAAACTCGACGCATCCGGAGAGCTCATATGTAGGTCCTGGGTTGGTATTACTGGGTTGGTATTACTGGAATCTGATTGATTGTCCACTAGTTTGGTGCCCTCTTGGATGGTTTCTTCAACTGCATCTTTATGATTTGTTTTAGGGGCTTCGGAAGTTTTGTCGGCAAAGCTTTCTGTCAGATACTCCTCTATCTCACTCATGAGGCTGGGTGTGCCAGATCGGGTTAAATTCTTGTCCCCTGACTCATTATCGCAGTCTTTCTTCTCCCTAACTGTCGTCCCATCCTCCATCTCCATCAATACCTCGGCATCGATTTCATCTCCATGGCCAAAGCCATCCGCATTTTTGTCTAGAGAAAAACTGTTCACAATTCTGATGTTCATTGTGTCCTCGGCTGGACTGCTGTCTTGGACCTCCATAACCTCGAAGCCGTGACCGTCCATAATGCTGGATATGTTGAAAGCTTGCACGTTGCTTGTTGTTGTTGGCAACACTTCTACAGCAGTAGACGATGTTGACTCCATCTGATCTTCTGTCTCTTCTTTACCACAACTTGTTTCACTTCCAGCTGCTTCCATTGGCAAACCTGGAACACTGGTGATGTCTTCCTTCCCTGATGGCTCCACTTCAGTGGTTGCATTTGGGCCTTTGACACATTTTCTGTCCTTTACAGAGCTTGATTTCTCCAATTCTGCCTGAAAAAATACAATCCTAACCATAAGATAATCTCAATCTGTGTTGGATGAAACGAAAAAGCACAGTCTAGGGTGTATATGAACAATATTAGATATGTAAGTACAGAACATTATATGACAGCGATATGCAAATGAAGCATACTATGCCCACTCCAAGTTGGAATGAATCGTCTACAGAGCATTAAATGTACATCATGCAGAGATGAAACTTCTTCTTTCAAAACCCTGTCAGTGACACCCAATCTTTGCCCACTCACTTTGGAACCCAAACACACAAACCCAGCATAAACTAGTGCCACCCAAAACAATACTTCCATCATGAAACGTAGATATTGTTCATTTTCACCTTAACATTGTTGTAGTGTAGTTCTGACTTGCAATGGCTGTTGACGGCAGAAGACTCACTCTTGTAGAACTTGTGGCACAGCTTACAGAAGTAACCAGTTATTGGGATCACAAACTCCTGACCTGTTGGGGTCACAACAACAAAAAGAAAGTAAGTTCATTCACTATACTAACAAATTTGGCATTCTATGTACATGTAAAGTTGATAATGTAGTTCTGTCTTTCTTACTTGCTACAACATTTATTTACCAACTGAATCTGCAGTATACTATTCAAATCTTGACATTGAGTTTTATCAATTTTGTAATTTATAAGTTTTCGTAGTCTACTAACCTACTGCACAATCTGGATCATATGGCGGGAAGACAAGTTCCTCTATAGCTTCGTCAGGGGGGTCAGCTTGTATTTCTTCAATGGCATCTACATTAGTTGTGTCATTCACACTTTCTGGTTGTACATCTATTGCCTCATTGGTTTGGCTCAGTGCTGTGTTCTCCACCTCCTGTACTTGTGCCTCTGTTGTAGGTTCTGCCTGGACCAAAGTCTCACTCTCTACTTGTGCCTCTTCTGTTTGCAGTACTGTGGTGTCCTCTGTATCCAGTGCCTGTGCTGAAGCTTCCAATTCGACATGGGAGGTGTCCTCTACGTCCTGCACTTGTGCCTGTGCGGTTTCTTCCCTCTGGACTTTGGCGGTGTCGTCATCATCCTGTGCTTGGATCTGCGATGTGTCTTCTGATTCTACAACCTGTGCAGGTGCCAGCTGTTTGTTTTCTTCAACTTCCATCTCTGAGGACATCTGCGAACAGTCTTCCCTGGCTCCAGGTGTCGCCTCAGCTTGCGAGCTGTTCTTCTCTTCATCCATCTGTGTTTTTTCATTTTCCAGATTTGCCGATTCTTGAGGTTCCCTTGCAGTTGTGTCAGTCCCCACCTCTTCCTGAGTCGTGTTTTCCTCCTCCCTTGGTGTTGCCTGTGGTGTAGGGGATGCTGGTGTAGTGTCATCCACACTGTTCTGTTGTTCTTCCTCCTGCGTTGTTTTTGGAGCTGTACATATAACAATCAGGATAATGTACTTTACTATAATACTGTATAAATATCCAAACATACCACTGTAAATGCAGATACTTTTGCAGTGGTTTGGTTTTCATGGTAATTGCGGTGAACTCTCAACTGCAAATTAATGATGCTGCAAATTGTATTAGTGCTTTACTACAGAATTGTTTCAATTGCAAATCTAAAACGCCGCGAAAACCTCCTTTTCCCTTTTACCATGACATTTAACCGCTGGGAAATTAAATGTAGCTACAGTATCATAAAAAAAAAAAGTCTGAAAAATTATAGTCTGATTTCTTCTAGAAAATCTGTGTATTTTTCAATGATTGGAACATTATCAAAATCTCTTCTGAAAGGTAACGAAAACAAAAGCTAATAGCAAATGGTTCAAAATGTAAAAATTTGTAAGGTGAGTTCCAAAACCTTTACAACAAAACATTGAAGACTCTAAGACACCACATGAAGGCTGGAAATGTTACCTTCGATTTGGTCTTGCATGTTGCAGACCATGGGAGGAGGTCCTGTCATCTGTCTGAGATCAATATCTTGAGAAGGCAGGTCTGCCAGTGAGAACACCTCCTCATCCGTCTTGGGCTGTAAGCCGACGTCTTCAGGTGGAATGTCTGCTGATAGCTCCTCCTCATGATCAGCATCTTCTACGTCACCTTTCTCACCGTTGCTCTGTGGATACACAAAGTCAGAGGTGCAAGGCCATTCTATGTAACATAAGCAGCTATCATTGCATTATGATACAGATACAAACACTTTCGTGAGACAAGGCTTTGTATTTGTATGTATCAGGGCCGTCTCCAGGACCCGTTCCTCCGTACTGTGACAGAAATTTGTTCGTTGGAACGGACAAAAATTTCAACCTGTCCGGCCCAAAAATCTGGCTTATTTGTAGTGCTGAAACAAGTATGAAATTGTTGCAAGAATTTTTACACATAAAATACCAGAACTTGTAGAGCAAAGACTGTAATAAAGTGCATCTGTACCTCAAACACCTCCTTGGAGAGATCGTCCTCTGCGGCTTCCTTACTGTCTCCCATGTCTTCATCGTCACTGTCAAAGCATCCGACTGCGTCCACCGTCACCATCTCCTCAGGGTTGTCAGGGAACCATTCCTCGTCGTGGCCTGTCTTCTTCCTCTCCTGGGCTTCACGGAACTTCTGTAGTCAGAAACACAGGCAGCTATGAGTTACATCTACTATGGCGGTAAATATATGGTTACAAACCCTTTCGAATAGAAGCTGTGACCACTGAGTGACCGCTGAACGACCAAAGATTTGACAGATCGCTCAACAAATTCCTTTTTATGTTTGGTTGTCTTTCAAATCATACTTCTATAATAGAAATATAATAGAAGAAAATCTATATCTTGTATCATACGCCAATTATGAAGATGCAGTCAAGAGTTACAAAAAGCCAGTTAAAAGGTTACTGTACAGTCGCTCAGTGATCACGTTTAGTGGAGAGGAGGCCTTACTGTGTCTGAGTGTGTGATGATATCGATGATTGAACCATCTCGTACAAAGTTCTGACTATCTTTCTCAAAAGGGTCTAACATGCCTTTCCTAAAAGGAGTTAACCTTCAAGTGCATAGGGTACATTTTATGTGAACTCTTGCTCTTCCTCATCTATCAATACATAATTTGTCTGAAGTTATCAATATCTTGATGCAACTGATTTGAGATATGACAAAATGCAGTTGGCTCTTTCTGACATACAAAAATGGATAGTAAGAAATCCTTTACATCAAATTCATAGAAACAGTCTTTTGTGCTTTTGTTAGTAATATACAAACAGACTATTTGTGGCACACTCTTAATTTTCATGAACAAGCACATGGGACACAAAGAGTTTCAGAGAAATTTTTTGAACGTTACGAAGTGAACTCTGTTCCAGCTTCTAAATGACTAACGTGACTTCAAACACCTTGACAAAACAGTTGCCAAGTTTTTCAGACAATTCATCGAACAATGATGTGTAAAAATACAAGTTGGAACAAAGTTACCTTAGGTTTGCAAAGAAAAGAACTACAGGCAGAGTCTTCCGTGTCACTTACAGCTTTATGTTCCACAGTGTTGCAGTGTGCCACCATTTTCTTAGGACTCCTAAACTGCACCTTGCACAGATGACAGGCGGGTCTAGAGGACTTCTTGCTTGTCTAACGACAGAAAACAGGAGGCTACAACGTACAACTTTTGGTCTCTTTGCACATTGGACAACAAAAGCTTTATGGTAAATGACAAATGCAAGGTAACTGGTATTTTTGGCAACACCTCATAGATGGAGCCATTTTTGGTACCTGGATGACTGTGTAATGCAGATCTAAAAATAGCATCCTAAGCATTTCCATGTGCCCTTCAGAGGACAATTGTGCATCCAATAAAAGTACATGGCTAGGCTGCTATGATGGCAAAAACAAAATAAGTGGGCACCAAGAACATTTATTGTAACGTAAATGCCATGTGATATGCAGACATCTGAAACTGTGCATTTTTATCCTAGGCCTTTGTATTCTGGCCAAATAACAAAGTGTGAAAATTCATGACTGCATACACCAATTCCAGCCCCCCTGGCATTACATTGACAACAACATACATGTAAGGCCTAGAAAAAAACATTGTCTTTTTTCCTTCTTTTAGACTTTGGCTGAAATGATCCAATAAATACAGTTTAACAATGTAAAGCTGAAATGCATTGCATCAGGACCAGGGCTGTCTCCAGGACCCGTTTGCTTGTGGGGCAACAATTTTCTAGTACAACCAGCCTTTTAGGGTACTTGAAAGATGGTTAGGAAATCTAAGGGAGTAAGTTTATACAGCCACAGCCCTCTTTCAATACATTGCAGATGTGCTAAATATCTGCGTGTACAAGTACATGTAAGTAACCATCGTCAGATCTGACCCTTTGGAGCTGCTGGCCCAATCCCAACTCAATCCAGGTGAACTGAAGACACCTAACGATGTGAACTGTTACATCCTTCCTTGTGAAGGTATGTGAGGCATGCTACAGATGCCCCAGTGTCACCCCAGAAGCCAATTCTAGTTGTTAATCTATATGGCATTGTGTGCATCATCATCAGTGACAGTGGCGCAGTACTGTAAAAGCAGAAACTTTCATAGTGGTTTTATTTTTGTGATGACCTCTTACCGCAAAACACTCCAAGTATGTGTTTCATAGTTCTACTTACTACAGAATTATTTTAACTGCAAACCAAAAACCTCCTTTTCTCTTCTATTGCAAAATAAAACCACCACAAAGGTAAATGCATTTACAGTAACCAGTTGGCTCCACCATTCTTCCTGATTTAAGAGAAGAGCAAGGTTACAAAGTTGGAATTTATGACGCTGTTTTTGTCACCGGATAACCTTATGACGACCAGACAAGTACGGTAGTTCGGATTGATTTCAGAACTTGCCCAGTCTGTTCTAATAAAGCACAAATGAACTGGTCTGAAAGAAGGTTTAAACTTTAGACTATATTCAAGTTGAAACATCCCAGTTTTCCAGCACCAAGTACTGACTCACCTAAAAGGTTATGCATGTCTGAGTTTACGATAGTCTCAGTCTGTTAGTCTCAATGTAACTAGAAGTAGAACTTAGAAGAGCTGGGCTTCAAATAGTGAAAGAGAGAATTTATGGCCTGGTATCCATTGATTTTCATCTTGTGTTTGTTTCCAAGTGGTCGCTACCTTCGCAAACTTAGGGCCTGGTCACATGTGTCATATGATTGCAAATTTAGAGCATTCGTGAGATGGTCAGGCATGTGTTCTGCAAAATTCAGCTGTCTTGTTACGAAAAAGGCTGCATTAAATCCTTGCTGGTGGTTGGTTCTGTCGCAGTCTGCTTGAAAATTCTACGGCATCAAAATCGTACGACAACCTACAATGAATGTGACCGCAACGTTTGTGACGATCGGAAAGTGGACAGACGATAGACAGGGATGGGCACCAGGCGAAGAGAATTTACGAGGGGCTGTGAACCGGTGTCATGTAACAAAATTTGCCTCTTACATCAGTTGATGAATTCCAGCTGAGACTATTATAGGAGTGTTTGGAAAGACCTAACATACTAATGGTACGTAAAATGGCCCATAATCTATTTACATGGACATCGTCCCTTTTATCTTTTTAGGACTCAAGTTAAAACGTTAATATAATCTGGGCAGAGTGTTTGTAGAGAAACCTCAAGATAGTTGAAAACAAAATATACGTGGAACTTGAGAGCCACACAGTAGTCATACCATCTTTTATGTAGTATTTACATTAAACAAAAAATGTTTTATGATACACCTATAAATCAGACATAAGGAACCGTGCAGTCTACATTTAAACTGAAGATGACAACTTTGTGGGAGACTTCGGTCCTAAAACTGTTTTAGGGGGTTGATACAGATGAAAGCCATTATTCAGACGGAAACAAAGTTGTCAGTTATTCCTGTCAAAAGAGATTAAATACTACTGCATGCTCAAGCCTTTGTACAAAGATGACCTGAGCAGGACTCTTTTGGAAACAAGTAGTGGTATTTCATGAAACATCTGTGTGAGACCCACCTTATGGTCCTTGGTGCGTCTGTGCTCAATGACTGGTCCATAGAAGTGGATTTTGCAGGTGTCACACCAGCGTTTCTCCAGCTTGGTGCTCGGCTTTCTCTGGTTACTGCACAAGGACATATCACTTGTCAAGTTCTAGCTTCTATTATCTCTATGGCATGCAACACTAAACAAGCACTGTGGAACCAAAAACAATATTCTAAGTAACTTTCCACACCATATTTATTTTCAAAAGATCTAAAACAACATCAACTATCTTATCAACAGGTGGAACTGAAGAGCCCCAAGAGAGTGGAATGTAAAATAAACTGGTAGCCTCTGCATGCAGCTGTCTCCAAAGAAAATGGAATACATGAGAATGGAATTGTTGCAAACAGATTCAAATCAGAGAACCAGGAGTTTGATAGGAAAAGGTCTTCCCCAAGCAGAGGTTTGGCCTGTTTTCCTATGTATTCTTTTGTCTTTTTTTTTTACACATTTTGTCAGGCTTTCTACTTTGTTGGCTTTTCTTGCAGTATTCCAAAAGGCCAGGGTACCAAAAGAAAGTCTGACAAAATGTCTAAAAAAGGTAAAAAGAACATGTCTGAATAAAAACAGGTCTAACCTCTACTTGGAGATATTCTAGGAACTTTGGTCGTACATGTACAAGCGACGTGAATGCAAGTGATTTCATCGTCTTCTTCACTCACCCTTTTGCACTGCTATGCCTCCCTGAACTTGAGCCTGATGCTGAGCCCAACCCCTGCCCCTCTATCTTGCGGAGATGTTGTTCTGCCTTCATCCTAGCCTGCATGTGAGCCGTGGCCTGCTGCACCCTCATCTGGGTGAACTCCTGGATCTTCAGCATACGCTGGCGGTGACGGTTCCCGGTCATGTGGGCCTCGTAGTTCTTTTAAGGAAAAAAAAAAGGGTTCAACATTAGTGTGAAAATGTTTTGGTCTCCTGCACCTTACCAGACTATGTCCAGACTATGCATTATGTACAAAATGACTAAGTATCTTAAACTAGCTCAGAAAAGACGAAATAGTCATGCCTTCAAATACAAGAGTTACTAGTATCAACCAAATATTGAGGTGTTCAAAAGCTACGTAACTTTTACAACATGCATATGATGGATGGTAGTTGGCATAAGTAAAAGGCATTTCAGAATGTGGCCTTTGGGAACAAGTTTTAAACACTTGTCTCTGAAACTGTGTACACTATCACCTCCCTGAACCTGGCACAATGATTAACAAATGGTTCCCCAGCCCCCTGTGTGGTTCCTGTGTGCATTTGAACTCTCCCACCTGACTAAACAGGCCTGACCTCAAAGCTAACACCAGGAGTGGACACTCCAAACCACATACATCTTGTCTGACCAGAACAAAGGCTGCCTCTGTCAGTATCAATCTATTTCATAGGATGGAATCTCAGGGCTACATGGGACTTTCTAGGAAGTTCTGCCTCAACTTCTATGGTTAAATATAGGGCACTTTGCCTTTTGTAAGTATACTGAATTACAATGGACTTCTCAAGGATTGCTTTTGAAAATTTGAGACTCTCATGATCTTCATTTCATTTCATTTATTTATTTGCACGAGTAAAAAAAGACATTAAATAACAAATATGAGAAAAAAGGAAAAAAAAACAGCGTGCAGGAGGAGGAAAGAAGCCTAAAGGGCTTGTTAGAGCCTCAGCATTCCTCCAAGACAGTTTCCTTCATCAGGCTAAGTTGATAAGAACAGCCTTTGACTTTTCCTTCTGGTTACAATTTCCTTTGTGCAACATAAGAACGTCTCTTCCTTTGAGCTCCTGACATGTAGAACATCAGGGTTAAAGTTCCTGGCACATGGCAAGGGCAGTCTGGCATGTCCTGCCAATTTCTCTTACACCAGTCAGGAACTTGTGATGTAAAGGAAGTATACTTGTCTTCCTTGAAATCTGATCAGATGCTCCCTGATACCAGCCTGGATGCCAGCCTTTCTAGCCTTTAGTTAAAGTAAGCTTCCTGCTACAATAAAGTATCCAAAACAGAGCATACTATTAAAACCTAAAATGGCTGCCATCCAGGCTGCACTAATACATGTACAAGTTGTCAGGGTCACAATTTGACATGTTGTTTTCAAAGTTTAAGACAGTAGTGTTTCGATAGTTGTAAGAAGTTCTAAAGTTTCCGAGGGATATCGGTATGGTGATATTGAAAATTTGGATTGTCAACCCTTGCATCACGATTTCAACATAACCTTCTTGGAGCACGACTGCGTCTGACAACTTAAACCTTCAAGGGCAAGTGACTTGGCCAATGTCAGCAGAGGCACATGGGTTGTGTGTACCTTTCATGCAGACATGTTCAGCCAGGCTTTGCCGCATGTCCATGACAAGGCCAGGTTGAACCAGGTCAACTCATGTCATTCAAAATGGTAACACAGATCCCAAGCCGAGAGGAAATGTTTCAAATCCCTACAGTTATCTGGATGCTGATCTAATGTACCCTGACATGTGAAGAGTAGCAAATGAGGATTAACTACATGCTCTGAGTTCTATGTTTTCAAGTGGATGTGATCTTGGCTGGTTCTTGTCTTCTGACCCAGACCTATGGACACCCTGGGCACTTGCCAGTGTTTATATTTGTCTAAGATACATGCCATAGCTTGATGGTGTAAGAATGGGCTTAGCTTGGGTTTTATCCAGATACAGAGGAAGTCTCATACTAACACTTGTCTTCTTTAACCTTTAGCATACTGAAGTAGCTGCATTTTCTATTGGTTACATCATTAGGCAGCAGGGAGAAGGTTAAACTAGAACATGGAAAAACTTTATCCTCTACTCTTTAACCTTCTCCCTGCCGCCTTACCCTATAACTAATACAAAATTGGTGCCAAATGGCTACCTTAGCAGGTTGATGGTTAACTTACAAGCGAGGCCTCCTAAAACTGTTCCACTGAAGGCTTCTTCAAGCAATGGGGTTCCTAATCATGTGCCCAATGGTTCTTAGATTCTGCTTTTACTTCTTATTGAATTACTTAGACATTGAAAGCTCCATTCACATTCCCTGTTTGTAACCTCGTTAGTAAGGATTTATTCATTAGTAACTCAGTCAGGCAGGGGCTTATGGGATTGCCTCAATTATTTTTGCCTTTGAACGGCAGCAGGGAAATCAAAGCCAGGATAGTGAGTGTGAGTGAGTGTGAAGTAAATGAATGCTCAGAGGCCAACAGGTAGGTAAAGAAAATGTTACAACAACTGTAAAGTTAACTAAGTCGGTCTCACTTTATGTGATGGATTTCTGTTGTGCTTTCTACATGACAATATTAGTTAGACTTCTTCATGTATATTCCGACACCCCCTAACCCTAAACCTAACCCTACCCGCCCCTATGTTCCGACATGTTCGGAACATCGGGATGTCAGAATATAAACGGCATCGGAACTTTCTTACCCTAAGGTTGTAGCATTTGGCATTGCAAGCGTAACAGATGTAGATCTTCTGCTGCTCAGGGCTCTGGAACAGAAGAAGCAAGAAATGACTCTTAATGCCTGTGTCAATGGAAAAATTATCTTAGCGACCATCAAAAAGTGGTCACATTGGCCAGGTGGTCCTTATGTAATGTTTGACTGTATATCAATGGCCAGGTCACTTATACAGGTTTAACTGTATACCGTACATACCAAGTACATTCTCATACCTGTTGTCCCGGCCTGTCATCATTGACTGTCCTGCCCTCCCCACCCTGCTGAATGGTCACCTGGATGTCACTTCCTGCAGGCACCTGGACAGAACACAGAGGACAGCTTGAGGAACTTCAGGGTAATGGTCAATGACCTCACGGAATACCTGTTAGGTCATTGAAAGGGCAGAATACTTGATGCATCATCATCATCATCATCATCATCTGGCGGCTACTTGATGCAATGCTTAAAAATATCTGATAATTTGGTCTATTACTTTTTTCCTCCTTTGGAGGACTAGCAAGAGAGCTTCCTTTTTCTTTTGTCAAGCAAATGTAACACCTGAGATCTTCAAAGTGTTACAATAACTGTAGCTAGCTTTGAAAGATGACATTTTAAAAAATCTTCTAAATGTTTGTTATTACAATCAACAAAATTGAATGTAGCATACTGGCAAAATCACGATTCTTGGACATAAAAGAACAAAATCTGGGGAGTTGAGGTCAATGAACTGTATATGTAGGTCTGGAAAACTTTATTCAGATAAAGGACAACTGTCTACCATCTGGAGTGACCAGGGCCAAAAATGTAAGATTGGCATCTCTAATTCTAAACAAGTCCATGTTTTAAAGCAGTTTACTGAGTCAACCAGAACAGCAAAGGTCTTCAGAAGACATACCTTGTATTATTATGAACAAATGAAATGTTCTAGCAACTTTTTTGGAACCTGGCAAAAAATACTATTTGTAAACGCAAACGATACTTAATTGTTGTGATTACATATAGCAAACAAAGCAAATATTTTAAAGTCTTGCAATTTTATGTAATCACAATAATTAAGCACTGTTTGCTTGTTGCTAATCTGAGCTGGGAGTATGATTCTCTATGATTCAATGTTCAATACCATCAAAAAGGTGTATGTGTGGTGTAAATCTTTATGTTCAATGAGTTGCACTATTTTTTTGCAGATGATATGAAAATGTTATATTTTTGTGTTGTATGCACTTTAAGGACATTGAAACAAAAGAGGGAAGAAATCTACCAGACTGTTTCAATGGCCTAGTCCAAGCAAATAAATCACTATGTCCCAATGTTGCTGACAAGTTTTTAAAGAGCTTGCATGTTGAGACAGAATGGTGCCACATGGCTTGGCCCATGTCCCTGTGATGTGAAATGTCCCGTATAAACTGTGACTGATCCACAGCAGGCCTGACCTGGTTACCTTGTGGGCAGATGTACTCAGTCTGCTTGGAGAGGGAAATTTTTAATCTGGGTACCATTCAGAATTCCCAACCCTCCCCATACCAGACATTGCACATGGAGATAGTGCAGGGCTTGAAATACTATTTTCAAAGTAACATTGCAAATTACCTGCCCCAGTCAAATTTTACCAAATAAAACCAGTACATGGACTGTTGCAGGTTAGGTACAGCTAGACATTAGAAATACCTGCACAACTCCAATTTTACCTACATATGCAGGTGGTACATATATTTTGAGCCCTGTACTCACTCTGCTTAGAGAGGGAAATCTTTAATCTGGATTCCATTCAAAATTCCCAACCCTCCTCCAACCCTGCATACCAGACATTGTAGATGGAGATAGCGCCAACTTGACACACTGACTGAGCTATCTTAATTGGCATAATGAGTACTCCAGAGGCAGAGTCTAAGCCACATACATGCAGTGCTCCGCATTACCACCTGTTAACTGTTGTACCGCCTGGGGTCATTTCTGACACTGTGGCTTTAAACGATCTTGTGAAGTTGTTAACATGTATGTTGTGGTCTATCTGCAAAACGTGTTGGCTACATCATATCTTTGGTTATTTGCCAACTACCTTTATAGGTAATGCACTTTTGTGTGGTGAGGAATAACTCCAAATTTAGATCGCAGCTATGGTGATACAATGGTATAACCACAAGGCAACTGTACCACCATGAGACAGACCAAGATATTTACAGCAATTCAACATGTTTATCCTGTTTAATGTTAAAACTTTTCATCCAACACTAAGTAAATTTTCTCACCTAGAGCTTTCGACCAGTTCCTCTGGTCTGCCTCGGTAGACTGACCCAGTGCTAGTACTAGTCACGTAGCTTCTTTGAAGTGTGACGTCAACTGGTCGAAAGCTCTAGTTGAGAAAATTTACTTAGTGGTGGATCAAAAGTTTAAACTTTTAACATGTAACTACCAACACAGATGAACTTTCATGATGTTTATCCTGTGTTTACCTGATCTGCATTGCTACCATCATCATCATCATCAGGTGTAGGGTCGGATGGATCGTAGGCCGTGGCGTCCACCCTGGACTTCTTCGCCTCTGGACCGTCATCCTCCTCTCTCCTCCCCTCATCGCTCCGCTGGTCCGACTCCGGCGTCCTCCGGTCGCGGCTCCAGCTCCCGCTTCTTCCACGGTCGCCACCGCTTGGATATCGGCTCCTTTGCTGTGATACAAAAAGAATTACAAATACTGTAAATATCAAGAAGATGTATTTTTTGCAAAAACACTTCTTGTCATCTTTGTCTGTTGATCTACCATCTGCAATGGTATGCCCTGGGTGGTTGGATGTGGTATGAAGTGGCCAGAAATGTGTACTGTGTAATCATGGTATGTAACATAATCCATGGTGTAATACCAAAGTTAAGTTATGGCATACATTCATATGAGTAATGATCCATTCTATGATGTAATTCAATCGGGTATTTCCCCCCATGATCATACAATATGGTTCTAATACATTCATAAAAAAACAATCCACTTCCAGAAAGTCTAAAATCTCTGATTTCTTGTTGCACTAAAAATGAATCAACAGACTCATCTTCTGTTCTTTCATTAAGTTGCTGTCCCACTCATATGGCTTGTGTACATGTGTATTGTGTATCTAGCCTAGCTTTATCCTGAAAGTGTCCAGCAGACAAGATACAGTCCCAGACTGGATACCAGCGGACCACACCAGAAATCCTAACCATCCCTCCAGTTATCAGGTCATCTGGGGGTCATATAAACTGTTTATCAAATGGCTGGCTCTTGGGTCAACTCAGCTACTGTATGAAACTGGATCACTCAGGATGCATAGCAACGTGCAGTCAGGCACACATTCTGGGTTAATCCTGACCATGCTGGGTGGAAGCCCTTTCTAAGCATGGCTCTCTTAGCTATTACTGCTATTCGCTTGGTCTCACGGATTTGTAAAACCCACATACATGTATCCACACCCATCTATGCATTCAGGCAATGTACAGGAAAGAAAGGGACTCACTTTGTAATGAATATTTGCCTTGTTCTTCTTTCATAAACAGACTACACAACACCCACAACAGAGTGATACAATGTCTTCTAATATGGGACTGCCAGTACAAGAACTCATATTCTAAAAATGTATACAAATTGTTGTGTATTTAGTCTATTTGTGTATTTATGTGTATTTATGACTGTACTCACTACTCAGTGTACTGTGTACATGTAGCTATACAATGTACAATCATGTATATTGAGGCAGTATACCAAAAAGAAATTTAACTCAATAGGATGCAATAACAAAAGCAACCATCTATTGAGAATGCTACATGTTACAAGTTGACTTTGTGCCAAATTATTACCATTTAAAATTAATCTAATTTCTGGGTTCTCTTATATTTTTAGTAACAATTCAGTAAGAGGTCAAGAAATAAATCTGACCATATCTAGTCCCTGAAACATGGCTGCATTTCCCCTTGGGGAAAGTTTGTAAAGTTCACGAGGTGCAAACACTGATGTAAACAAGTTGTGTACTCTAAGTCTAAGTGGGCTAGATTGATTTTAATAGTCTCACATGTTCTCCTAACTTAAAACAGACATTTTCTCTCACGATATCCTCAAGTAAATCTTCCTTAGAGGAAAACCAGGTCAATCTCATCTCTCAAGGAGCCCCAAGAAATTGTCTTGTCAGGTCTTCTTGGTAAATAAGTGTCTGCACAGTAAGCCAAGACAGATGACCAGGACCCAAGTAGACACAGCTGTATATCCTGACACTTCTCTCAGCTTCAGTGTGAAGTCAATCAGGGATTGAATCGCTTGGCTCTAAAAGATTGCTGTAGTAATTGGAGAGATGAACCCAACTTTTCCAGAATGAGACAGTGACAAAGTGGTATACTGATTGGATGGAACACTGGAGAAATGTTTAATGGAAAATTAACAACCAAAAAAATCAATGTTTCCTTCCCATTCTTTTTAATTTTATAGCAAAGTAACCATGTTTTGAGTTAGACTTTATTGAGATCCCCAATTTTCATGTGTGCTATTCTTCCTGTGCTCCTTAATGAAAAAAACCTGCATAACACACTAAAAATGATACAAAAAGATATACATGAACAGAATATTTGTAATAGAAGTGATAAAAGATAAGTCTTCATGAGGTCCAATTCCCAATTATCACATACTAGAGACCAATATACCATAATACCAATATACCCTAAGTCAAACCATGTATATGTTATGAAGGCATATAGGCTTATTCATGTGTGCCTTGCAGCTACATTATACATGTAGCTTTGCTGACACCTGTTGAGGTAATGAATTGTTAATGTCACAGGGTCAGGCTAATGGCTGGCAGATGTGGGGACTGTCATAAATTCTCACTGGCCCAGATTACTCAGCACCAGCTGGGGTCCACATAAATCTGCACAGTTTTTCAGGTGTTGCAGGGAGGAGGAGGGTACCACCTGCATATGCAGGTTAGTGTAGGCAAAATTAGATCTAGAGCTGTGCAGGTACTTCTGATGTCTACCTGCCCCTACATGTAACCTAAACCATTCCAAGTACTACGGGTAAGTAAGTGTAACACTAACAGTGAGGTTTCAAGTGCCACCAACAGACTCGTCTGACGGGTCCGGACTTTTTAGCCTAGCAGTTATGGTGTTGGTTTCAGGAGCTGACGACCCAGGTTCGATTCCCGGGGCCAGGAGACTGTGCTACTCGCCCCTTGTTTCAGTGGTTCCCACCGAGAATCGAACCCGGGCCTTGAGATAGCGCATTACAATGTTTTCCTTTTAAACTTTACATGTACTTTAGCACACTGAAGCAGCAATTTGGATACCAAGAATTATCTATTGCTTACAGGGTTAGGCAGCAGGGAGAAGGTTCAAAGATATGCTTACTTGCTTGATTACTTCATTAAGTGATATACCACTGTTTCATACCCACATCTTGGCATCATTACTATGGCTCATTACATTCTACATGCACATAATGCATTCCTGGATAGGGATATGTAACCCTAGATTGTAGGTAAGGTAGTCCTTTAAACTTGTATTTTACTTGTAACTGGAGTTGGAAGAGTCCCAAATCTCCAGTCTGCACATGTCTGAATCAGCCTCAGATGGAGGTAAAAAACTCCCAGAGAGAGGAAGCACAAAATCCTGTTTTGGCAGAGGTGAACTCAGTAAAATACATCACGTCACTGGCAATATAACAGAGATGGAACAGCTACATCATTGTAAATTTATAAGTATCTGAAAAAGTATCACGAATTGAAGAATTATACAAATGACCACGCCCTCCATCAATGTGTTCACCCTTGCATATTGCTACTTCATATAACATTGGCTTGATATATTTCTGTTTCAAGCCTTGGTAGCAATGATCCATCAGTAATGGAGACACACAGACACACAAACCCACAGCTCAGCCACCCAAAACAATACTTCTGAAACACACGTTCATCTTCTGATGAGTTAGCAGTGAAAGGTCACAACGAAAAAAACACTGCAAAACTTTCAAACTTTACGGTACAGATATTAGCTGCCTCACAGAAAGAGTTGGCAGACGAGGACCGTCTAACCTTGGCCTTGGCAGACGTCCTACTGTCCAGGTTAACCCTGCCGAGGGGTGTTTATGTCTGAGGGAACACCATTACACAGGTGCAGCTAATGACTTACAGCTCGTACTTTAGGACCCCTCCCTGGGGTGAAAATAAACAACAGACTCCTGCCATCCTTACAGTGTTCTTGTACATGTATGGGTGCGCAGTAACTGCCCTTGAACTTCTTCACTGGATATAAAAATGATATGCCTCATCCTAACAGTTAAAAGCTGAAATGAATATCTACATACATGTCATAACTTTTGCATTAACTCTTGTATCATAAATACGATGGACAAATCCCTTCTTGGCACAGTCAGTATATGGGTGGTAACCTCTCCCTCCCCTTTCTTAGCTCTCAATTGTTTTTATGTGCACACTTACTATGTTGGACTCGAATCAATTGGTCAGGGACAAACCCCTTATTCATTACTCTGGGAACCAAACTCGTGAGGCCGTGTGCAAATAGCTTACGCACGCGCAGGAGAGTGGTATCCTCGCCCAAGCTCATCGCGGGCGGCTTTCCAAGTTTGGTTCCCAGGGTACCTACATTGTATACAGGTACATTGGCAAATTATAAAGCTATATCTTACTTCTTGTGGGTGTATGTACATGTAGCAAGCAGTCTTCAAGTTGTCAAATCTGGTGCACGCATCCCATAAGTCTATCTTATCTTGGCACATTTCTTGGCCAAAATCTCCCCCCATCTACACATACCGCAAGGAGGTTACGGAGGTCTTGGTTCATTTATACATACGGATACCAGTCTCCTTCCATGCTGTTTCCTGGCACTGAAGAATCAATTACCCTTCCCCACCCCCCAGGGCTTCAAGCTTTCATCCCCCACAGCCCCGCTGACACACCTCTCCCCCACCTGGGCCGACAGGAAGTCACCTTTGACCCCGGGAGGTCTCTCCCACTGGTGCTGCTGGTCAGGACCCTTGCTCATGTGATTAACATTGGTTTTATATCATGTTGTACAGTAGTGGTTCTTGTACGGAGGCAAGATCGTTACTCATTTTTGGAAAATACACATTTAAAAGATGTACCTGGTATGTCCGTGGGGACAGTCTGGCACTAGCTTGCTATGGGAATCGATAAGACTTGTGTGAGTAAGTGATGTATGTCGTACTTGCTTGATTTTTAAAATCACTAGCAGTGCCTGATGTTGTGTCCTTGGGAAGGGCACTATACACCTATTTCCTCACTCAACTCAGGTGAAAATGAGTACCAGCTAGCTTCAGTTAGTGACGGATGGGATGTAAAGCCAGAGGTCCCATGATTGAGGAGAGGCACACCTCGAGCACATTGAAGAACCCACTGCACTTATCAAAAAGAATACCGGTAGGGGTCATTCCTGGTACATATATGTTTCAACTTGATCTCCACAAAGCAGCCTGACCAAACTGTATTGTTTTAAGTACATAACTTTTCAAACTATGTATAAGGTCTCATTCCGGAATTACTCCGCACGTGTAGTGTCTAAAAGAGTCCGGTCAAAAAATGAATTGGGCCCGAACAGCGTGAGTTTATGTCCATCATAAATTCCCTTTTATCGCTCAGACCTGATCTGAAAGAGTTGGAGATGGAAGCTTGTTTATTACTGACAGGATCAGGCAGGGAAGTTTCGGCATTCGAGCGATTGGCGGACGTGGACGCTTTTTTTACCTGAGTACTGCGGTCGGGCATTGTGAGCCGAGAGAGGGCCTCTTCCGGATCGTGGGTACTTGCAGTTATACATGACGTAAATATCGAAGGTTGGGTTAGAATTGGGGGGAAAAATTTTTATTGTTTAAACGACATGTGTGCTTGTTGTAGAAAGCAAAATACCGTTCACGAAACTGTTTTTTAATTGGATTCACAGCCAAAATCGTGGCGTATTTTAACATGTAAGTCAATGGAACAGCGAAACTGTGAAATGAGACCATAACTGTTTCATGTCGCTACCTCCACTGTACAAAGAGACCCTCAAGTGGTATTAAATGGACACAGCTTTTGAAAACGACCTTCAAAAAAATTTGACCTGGTAATAAAAAGGGCAAGTAGTGAACTCCATGTTGAACCCACCACATGGGGGGGATGCAAAAATAGACCCTGACCTTGTCTTCTGACAATCCTCCCACATGGAAGAATGGAAATTTATTACTACTTCCTTCTTCAAATAACACGGAGGGATTATCACATCAAAGAGAGATTCTAACATCTGTTCGGTGACTCTATTTACAGAAAACTGTGTCCTTGAGTTAGGCAAAACTTTTCTAAATTTGACTGGAGACCACAACTGGCGCGATGGCCAAGTGGGTAGTGTTCACCTTGCATTTGGTAGGTCGTAAGTTCGATCCCTCGCCGAGTCATACCAAAGACTTTAAAAATGGTACATACTGCTTTCTCTAAATATGTTACATACAGATACTGCTTTCTCTGCTTAGCAATCGGCATTTGGGAAAGAGTATGATAGTTAAACACACCACTACCAGTGGACTAGCCCCCTGCTGTAGTGATTGCACAACTGTGTGGCCCAAGGGCTATGACTGGAGATGCGCACCGCCCTATGCACCATCTGGTACGGCAAGGACTTTAACTTTTTTAAACCTTAACATAACACTAACCTTTGTATTTCAGTTTTAAAAAACCAACATGTTAGGCACCACTCCCTGGTGACCGGAGGGTAAAATACCTTTCGTAATTGGGCCACATTTTTTCCCTATTTATATGTATGTATAACATAAACTGAGATATGTATGATATGTAGCAGCTTGCGAAATAGGATATGGCTTGGACGTGGGGTATGCTGCCTCTGATATACCCCAACTCCTGATGGATAGAGCGTTACATGTAAAAGGTTACTGGTAACGCGTCCGTCCATCCTTAGAATGAGGTGAAGTGCAACACTTTTCCGACTGGTGGTGCAACAAGCCTCCCTGTTGTATCCAGAACCGTGCCTATCTAGTTCTATGTCTGAATGGGTTAGCATCAGGCACGGTTTGGGATAATCTCCACGTATCCAAGAAATCAATGTAGATTTGCCCCAGGCAAGGTTCTGGACAGGCGTGGACTATCCAGAACCGTGCTCAGTCACAGTTTTGGATAAAGCACGGTTCTGGATACAACAACTGTCCATGGTTCATGTTTCTCAGCTTACAGGTCATCACTACTCTTCCTGATAAGTGTGTTGGCTTCTTTTACCTGATCCTCCCCCATACAGGGGACTGTTCTATATCCCCATGCAAAAGGACGAATGAAACTATCGTGCTGTATGGGGTTCGAACCTCTGCCCTCCGGATCCACGGGATTCGATCCATGTGCCAAAGCAACAGGGTCGCTAACAACTTGTACCACAGGGACATCACAACATTGCTATACAAAGGGCATGGTAGTTTGGATGATTGTAAAAGTAAGTCACCCAGCCTTACAATCGACCACCATCATTATGGTTATAGGAAAAATCAAACTTGAAGTGTGCAACTGTATATTAGTAAAACATTGCCAGATGGAAGCATTTACACAATAATACACCCTCGCTGTCGTTTGCTATCTAAGAACAATTGATCTGTAGTTTGCAGCTCGAGTACACGCGACAGAGAGGGCAAAAGGAATGCATCAGTTTTAGTCCAAATCTTTCCTGCATTAAATCTAAAACATTTGTGCATTGAAAACAGCTGGTAAAAGTATTAGAATGTAATCAATGTAACATGGAGGGTAGGCTTGAACTCTGGTCGGAGTCCTGCCCTGCTGGTATGATACCTTACCCTCACTTTGTGCCCACAAGTCCCCTAACTGTCTACCTGACACAGCTGATCAAGCCTAAGTGGACCTTTGGTCATCCCAATTTACCTCCCTGTTGTAACCTCTAAAGTTACTTCCTTAATTCTAAGACTTCAAACATCATCAAGTGAGAAGTACTAGAGACTTCTATCTAACTTCTAAGATAGTAAGAGTTACCTAGAAAAGGACATGTAAGTCTTGGCACATGTATATATGAAATTTGACCTTCCATTTAGTTAATGTGTTTCTAGCAGTACTTATAGTAAGTTAGATAAATCAGAACTGAAGATATAATTTTGTAATATTATCTGACTGTGTTGAAAACAGAGAGAATTCAAGCGACAGTTGAGGGTTTTGGATCTTCAAGAAGCTTTTAAAAGCTCCTTGGAATCTTCCAGAAAATTGCAGTTTTCACGCACTGTTAGATGAACAATGAGGCGTGAACAGGACCTTCAACATCACAATGGTGGGCAGTGCAAATCCATCTGTGTCTAACAGCATACAAAAGGGGGCATGATTATCTAGGGGAGAAAACATGTAGTTACAGGTAACACCCCCTATACAAGTTTCAATACACATTCCAACACTGTCTACCCCATAGCTCTGTAATCACATGGTGAGCCTGTAGTATTAGCACAGCAGAGTAATACTGTGACCTTTCCAGCCTATAATTTTATCCAATAACGATAATTCCTGTCTTCTTCTGAAAATAAGGAAGAGAAAATAGACGGGATTTCCACCTTGGGCGCAAATACCCTATTTGCGTAGAGGACGTAATAGACCTCACAGGCAAACTAGGTTTGGATACTGCAATTGATATCGTGTTTGTGATATTATTACAAAAACTGCATACTTCACTTGCCAAAAGTCTGAAATCTCTGATTTCTTGTTTCTATTACTATATTATTTTGAGGGAAAAGACAAAAACCTTGGCCTGTGAAAAAAAAATCTATCTCTTTTGTCCTTGGCTAACTGCCAGGTCTAAGGAGAGACCTGTTTCTTATTTGAGCCCAGACTGACACAACCATACCCTGTGGGATAGAAGTCTGCTACACCAAGAATGGTATTCATTTATGTAAGGAGCCTGCATGGTATGCACATATCAGTCATACGTTAGCAACCCATCCTTTTACCATGAAAATGTCATCATACATGTAAATCATAAACTACTATTATAGAAAAATACGGAATAAAACCTTTCACAGTTTTCACTGCTATGTTGACATATATGTATACAATTTCATGACACAAACTTTTTTATTAAAAGTTTCTCCCCTACTGAAAGGCCTTGCCATGTACATGACAATCACATTGTACATCACTGAATTGCATTGACTTTCACAAATCACACTGTGACTGATACTCATGTAAGATATAAAGATACTCCATTATGATTAAAATGGTCAAGATTTACATTTATATACATAAGACAGACCACAAGAATGCTGGTAGCAAATTTCCCGTTTTGCTTCGTATTATAAGATCTTGGTCAAAGTATTATTGTAACATTGTTTTTCTCCTGACTGTCTTTTGGCCTACATATTTGGGTGACCTACATGTAAGTCAGGGCTACTGCTAAGTACAGTACTTTTCCAGACCATCACATTTCCTTGTTAGTGCATACCCACAGGAAGGAAATTACCCGACCTGTAAGTACATTTTGTACTGTGATGATGGGCTTGCATAAGATGTTTTCCACGTGGACTTTACAACTTCCGTCCAAGGTCCCCCCTGCTTCCTTTCTTTGATGCAAAGTCCAGACAAATCTTTCAACCAAATTAATCCTTGTTTAGTACCCTGGGAGTGTAAGGCAGCCCCAAATTTTAACTGTTTGACTGACAAGTTTGAAGGTTTACAATGTCTAGCATGCAAATTCAAAACATGTATATATGGACATATTGACACAGTACTGCAGGTAATACTGTGTCAATAGTGCAGGTAAAATTGGAGCTGTGCAGGTATTTCTGATGTCTACCTGCACCTAACCTGCACTGGTCCATGTACATGTACTGGGTTTATATATACATGAAGGTGGATGTGGATTTTTATTTGCTGTATTGACTTTTACTACCCATGAAGTATAAAAAGAAATAATGACAATGGTTTCCAAACAGTTTTTAGTATGATCCATACTTCCTTTAAATTCTGAGTAGTGCAGATAAAATTTGTTTGGTGCAGATTAATTTTCAATGTTACCTGCACCAGTGCAGGTATCCAGAAAAAAAGCATTTTGAGCCCTGGCAACCTCACATGCTTCATAAGGCTGGCCTTGAAGGTGGCCCAGAACAAAACAATTTGGAGCACAAGCCGTTAAGGTGCTAGCCTCTTTGGGGGGCAAATGGGGACAAGTAGATATGTATGGCTAGGGATTTGGCATAATGGAAGCATATGTTTTATTTCTTCCTAGGAGGAAAACTTTACAAATGGCTGAGGCCATGGGTTGAGACTCTAGGTTCAACGTGATCAAAATATCTTCCAACAGGGAGTGTTTCAACACAAACAGGTTTTTCCAAAATTCAAAACAGTGACGCACATTCCTACTCGGGTTGCGTAAACAACTTTGGAGGGACTAAGAAGCTGTCACTTCAAATACTGTTGAGTAACTGGTAGTACTCTTTATTTGCTGTTTGAAAATTTATTTTTGTAAATGTTTAATTCAATTGCCCAATTCTGTACAAATTTTTCCTTTCATACAGTCAAACCTGTACAAGTGACCGCCTCTACACAAGGACCAACTAGCCAATGTGACCACTTTTACTTTAGTGGTTCCTTCAATTTTTCTGTTGACACAAGCATTAAGAATCCTGTCTATAGGGACCACCTGTCCGCATAAATCAGATTTTATCTGTCCCCTGAGTGGTCTTCTTGGGCAGGTTTGACTGTATTTAAAATGCAAGGTTGCAACTGACAAGCATGCCTGGTGGACTACCTGTCTGGTCTGTTACCATGGTTACTATCCCAAGTCGCTATGCACTATGGGAGGGGTAAGACCTCCACATGTCATTCTGGGGTCGCGATTGGAACCGGGCGGTCACACCTTTAGGCGGCTCCTGTTTTTCTACGCGCGGATGTCACCCCAACTAAGCACGGTGGTAACAGAGATGTTACACATCTTTAATACGGGAAGAGCATCGATACCTTGAACCAAGCTCTTTGGATGAACGGAGGATGCCAGTACCCGGTTTTCGCTGCGACCGGGGCCGGGATCAGGACTTGTCAATCATCTGTCTGGCCCTGTTACATGGCTCATCACAATCTACACCACCAGTGGTTCATTATAGCCATCTTCAATTACACCACATCTCATGTTGGAAACACAGCAAGCCACCAGTCAGGAGCTGGGCTAATCAACAGGAGCTACGCTACAACAATCAATTTGCAGATACATTCTCAAGACTGTACAGAAAACATACATTGTATAGGTATTCAACTTTCAATTTGGCAAGCTAAATGAATACATGCTTGGTTTCGTGAAAACAGAAATATTTGGTATTTTGAGTCCCGAATTGATGTTTACTATACAGAGCCCAGAGGATGAGGTCGTTAACCTTTGCAGCTTCCTGGATGAAGGCTGAGTCAAATGGCATCGGAAAGAAATGAACTTGGCTTTAAAATGGGGGCTCAGGAAAACATGTCTGGAATGCCAACTTGAACTTCCTTTAACTGAAACCAGGTGACTCTTTTGAGCATAAAATCAAGCAGCTCCACAAGTCAACATCAGAATCGCTCCCTGGCAAAATACCAGGAATAAAGATCATTCTAGAATGGAAAGATAACATTGTTAGAAGTGGCTTTAATTGCTTCCATGGCCGAAAACAGACGCCAATTTCACAGAAGACGTTATCTCCTTCCTTTGAAGCCACTTTCCAATCATGCTTGAACTTGACCTTTAATCATGTTAATGTGCTGTGCCAGACGGTGTGCTATACTCCTAGGACAAACAGTGATGTGTTTCATATTATCAGAATTACAAAATAACGAAGGTTACTAACTGAAAGGCCTTGCTACAGGGCTGACTGCAAGAAGCAAGGAACTCAGGAATAATGATTATAGTATATGTACACTAATGGTTCTGTGAAAAACAACTGGGAACAACAACAAGACCAGGTTTATACAATCATTCGTTATTGAAGAATGATTGTATAAACCTGGATTTAATGTTATACAATACTTAGTATAAAATACCTATAAGTCCCATAGAAGCTAGAGTATGTTCTAATTCTATCAGCGATCTACTTGTAGATGGTAACCACCTGAAACAAGAAATCCATTGAGACAGAAGTTAATTCTCTCCTCAGCATGTTGCCTTGCAAAAGGATATACACTTGAGACTATGACCTGACATCAGAAGAGAAATTGCTGTCAGACATTGTGTGTCTGATTGAGGGGGGAGGGGGGCAGGGCAGGTAGTTGTCATTAGCCAATCTCCCTGTTGGTCATTGATAAAGATATCATATACTGTTGTTCCTGAACCTTGCACAGAAAAATTGGAGATGGGAAGTCTTCTTATAAGCAAGGAACCAGCTGGTGCAAGAAAGGGAGCCAGAGAAAAAAGTATGGTTATGATAACGACTCACTATGCTTTATGGAAAAAGGCATGCAGACCCTCTTACAATACCAATGTATTATAGGTCATGTTTCAAGAGTTATTCTAATTACTGTAAATATCGTTTTAATAAAATAGTACACACTTAGCATATGAGGATGTGAGGATATTTTTTTCAGGACAACGATGCACATCCTCAAACAATCACAGGTTACAAACAGCAACATCACTTCACTCCTTGACATCTGTGCCATACTTTCCCTGTCCAAGAAAACCCATGGAAATTCGTTATGTAACAATTGTTGGCAAGAAAGTAAGGGAAGATAGAATAACAATGTTTCTATCTGCTTCCCGGATGTTACCACAGTATGGCTTCCAAGAAACCAATGCCAAAATCATGTGCATCAATTCAGTCTGCTCAAACTGGTCTTCATTACAGTTGTACTAAACTTGAGGTGCCAAAACATCTTTCGGCACACATTCTATTTCCTCAACATGAGTAAGAAGTGTTTTTCTTGGCACAAAAACAGCTAAAAAGGTATTCTGTTTGTATCAGACATTTACATGTATTTATCTAGATGCTATGATGAAAAAAAAGTAAAGTAATACACGAGGTGCCAAAATATCTTTCAACAAATATTCTCTTCTCTCAACATCATTAGACAAGTTGTTTTTCTTGGCACAGAAAATAGGTAAGAAGGTAAAGGTGAACCAAGTATATTTTGGGCCAAGATACATATCTTGTATCAAACCTTTGTACCAGAGTTGGCCAGTAATAAATATATTAGTCAAAGTTTGTTGCACAACAATCACAACAGGTACAATGTAAGGCAAGTGTTATATAAGACTTAAAACTTTATTAAAGAAAATCCATTAGTGACTATAGCTAATCATATCAATCGAGTATCTACTGTATGTGTACCACACTTGCATGCTTTTCATCTTTTGTCCCAAAGACTAAGAGGGGAAAGGAGAGTCAGCAAGATGACTCCAGATGTAACTAATCAATGTTCTTAAAGCCAAGGGTACTTCTGAGTGTCTCTACCCCGAGTGACTTTCCTTGGGATGACTGCGGCTCCTGGCCCACCAGGGGTTATGGGAAAAGGGTGATCTCAGAAGGAGGTGGGAACTCAGGAGACCACTTATCCACTACGGATCATCTGGAGTTCAAGTTCAAAAAGCTGTAGGTTGGTCTTTAATTTTAAGGACACAAGGGAGACTACATGACAGCCAAGGACTTCTACAGGCACTGTAACAGATGAAACTGCAGTTCAAGTTCAAAAAGCTGTAGGTTGGTGTCTTTAATTTTAAGGACCCAAGGGAGACTATACAGGACAGCCAAGGACTTCTACATGTACTGCAACAGATATATGGGCTTAGACAACAGTGGAAGAATGGGAGGGGGGGTGAAACAACCACTCGTTTCATATCCAAGAAAGCATTTTATTAAAGAATTTTCAGACTGTAACCAACATTTGTACGTACATGTGGTAGGTCTAACCTCTTGTCTGAAGAAAAAGGTATATCAAAAGCCTTCAAGAACAATGTATAAAGTAACTATATTTCTTTCAAATTCCATAATTTCCAAGCAGATGTTGAGGGTACTACAATCTTCAACCCCAACATCTACTTGGAGACCCTCTTCTGGTATGTCATCCTTCGAAATCAACTATGGCTGTAGCCATGGCTTTTCTGGGACTGTTTGGCTTTACCTCAAGGCCAACAGGTTCACCTATAAGCCTCCCTGGGATAGTGTGTTACAGTACCCATCCCTGGAGGCCTATACAGTAGCTACAGACTTGTAACATGCCTCTTGTTTACTCCTACCAGGAGTATATATCTTTTATGATGTTTAGTTTGCCAACAGATCCCTCCGTCTTTCACCAAAAAGAGCTGCAGTGTTTCTAACTTTAGGAGTCCTCAGTAGTGTGTGAATAATGTGAAACACCCTGACAAGCATTTGACATCTGCAAACAAATGTACATCTGTTTCACAACAAACGCTGAGAAAGCTCAGTTGACAGAGAAACTGGTTGTGAAAGTGACTGCTGCACTGAAGGTACATTTTGTAAACATGACAGCAAAAGTGACAGCGAAACTCACAGCAAAAGTGACAGCAAATCTGACAGTACCTGCTTGTATCTATACTACAGAATTTCCATATCTTTTCAGATATCAAAATGATATTTCAGCTGGCTTACTCAAAACTCAAAGCTACAACTCATCTAAAATCCAAGATGTTGTATTTTTTTACAAATTTTGAATCTATAATTTCAATAGAATTCTAGTTTGTTTGTTTAAAAGAATAGAAATGTGTTTAACCTACATGTGCAGTCTATAGTAAGTTTGAAATTGATTATCAACGGGGTTTAATTCATTCTTCATCCTAGACTTCTGGCAATCCAGGCTCTGACAACTTGGCCATGTGACAGGACTTTGCATGCCTGCTGGCTCTTCTATATCCCTCCCTGTCTCTGTTTTTCTGGAGGGCCTCCAAGTATCAATGCATGTCTGAGTGTCTCTGGGTCAAGCAGAATTCTAGAAACATAGCTCTGCACAGGGAGAAACACTTCATTGTCACAGCAAAAGTTTAGTTATCATCATCTAGAACAACATCGCACTACTATCGCTCTAACTAGAGCATAATATCTTTAGAAAGGTTATAATATCTTTCGAGATAACCGATATGAAGCAACCTATAAAAAGCAAACTGCAGCATATGCTTTCCCTTGGCATTTACATCCTTGCAATCTGCAGTTTGAAATAAAGCTGCTAGGGGAACTTTTTTGCAGTTCCGCTGTTCTCAAACTAACCACAACCTACCATTCTAAAACAAATTAACCTTCACCCTGCTGCCTAACCCTGTAACCAATAAGGAATTGGTAGCCAAATGGCTACTTCAGTGTGCTAAAGGTTAAACTGCTTGTATAAGCACATGTAGCATGCCATTGCTCAAAAACAATTAATCAAAACCTGGGTGCTCCTAGTCCTACAAGGAGGCCATGGCCAACCATGTTTCCAGGACCCAAGAGGACTGTTTTTTACAGGAACTTCTTCCACGCATGCATCTGTGAAGTTTATAAGGTCAACTCTAACATGTTTGTTCAACTGGCGCAGCAGAAATTTACGTTGAGGCCAAGAACCTTTGAAGTACCTTCTGGTAAAACTGTTTCCTCTGTAAAACCCTTCCTCCTGTGTGGACTTAATCTCGCATCAAGTGCACCCGTCAACGTAAACCAAAAGGGCTGATCTCCAAGTAGCCCGGTAGCCATACCATCACCGTGCCAGTATCTCTACAGTGCTGGGAGTATTGCCCGGTCGCCCAGGCCCGTTAGCACAAGCTACAATGTAGGAGTTTTTGTTGGGTCAGTTTCAATTACTTTGCCTACTGGGCGGCAGTAGTCCACTGTTGCAGTAATCAGACAGGCCGGCTGGAAAGATAGGCTGTCAGAAAAGGCCCTATGTTCAAGGGGCCGGTAAAACACTCCTAAGTTATGGAAAATGGTTACCAGGCTGATCTCCAAGAAGATGCTAGAATAGAAAATCCTCAATGAAAGTCAGTTACACAAAACATGCTCAAGCCAGGTATCACATTGAACCTGTCTGTACTCTTTCAGCAAGTGCTTGTTTTGTAAATATTGAGTGGTTTTCACTTACAGGCTAGCTGTTTCAGAAAAAAATGTTCCTGTAAAAAGCCGGTATTGCACACTTTAAAATACATGTTTGAGATGGAAGATTCCAACAAAGTGAAGCATAAATGTACACATAGTAAATGTATAGCGGTTCAAATCAATTTTCAAACTGCAGGCCTCAACATATAATATCAGGGTACACTGAACTGCTACCTTAGCCCAGAGGGGATGTATAGAAACTGTACTAGTATCCGGAATTCTGAAAGGAGTTCCATGTGGGAATTGGGCCAAGGGAAGAATGCTTTTACCAGATTCTCTTGAAGCTCGGTATCCAGTCCAGGCATGTCCCCAGTCTATGCCAATGGCTCCTACAGTCCTGAAGAGAACCTGCCCAATCCACAATAGACTGGATATCAGGCTATTGAAATGACTGCTAGAAATTACAAATTAAAGGAGGTCAAATGGTCTAAACCTGCCCAGGAGAACAACATGTGCCAGGTACTGTAATAACTAATACCTGATTTTTTCACAGTACATGTACTTCTGTACCGAGAACTTATCGTTACCTTTAACAAAATAATTCGCCGACTTGCTTTTTTTCTGCACCTGCCACTACCATGAACATATAGTTCTGCGAACACCTCCATTTTCTCAGACCATGAACTTTTGCTACTGTGAACATAAAGTGAATTACAGTATAGCACTTGGTGCCCTGTACACTAGCTCTGCTACTTGTAAGTCCCTATTCCTTGACCTTGGACTTCCCTCTAGGCCATGTGTGTTGTCCCACAGTGTGGAAAACAGTGTAGCACACTTCCTGCAGATATCATACATCATGTGTACATGCCAACTGTACAGTCTCAGCACCACTCAACCTTCTGTAGATCAAATGATCAAAGTACAAATGTGGGTACAATACTGTACCATTCTGAGAGCTCATTGGCAAGCTTGCTGCCAACTGCAAAGTTCATGGACTAGCCAAGGCTCGAAATACTTTTTTCTGCATACCTGCACTGATGCAGGTACAACATATGCAGGTGGTATTTCGAGCCCTGTAGTGTTTGGTAACCCAACCTTTTGTCAACATGTTAGAATTTATAATAGACTGTGAAATTATGAAATTTGCCAGGACAACTGCAACTTTTCAAACACATTAATAAGACAGCCCAGAAACAGTATGTATAAACAGGCACGTATCTTGGAATGCAGGTTCCCAGTCACTTAGTAAGGAAGTCAAACGGTTAGATGACAACTCCTGGCTCCCCTAGTTCACCTTTGTCCTTTCTTATTCAGCTTCCAGAACCTCTAACTGAACTCAGTCTGGCCTTAGAGAGAACAGATTATTTATTCTGACAGACAGAATGAAAGGCGATTATACACTAATCTAACATGAAAGGCCTCTATCTCCAAATCCCTTGAGTTCAGTTTATTGCTCTTTTCGCCTTGTGTCGTCACTGCGGTGAAAGAACCACCGCTAGTGGTTACAACTTACGTGTTCGTAAGTACTGTAAATGCAGAAACGTTTACGGCGGTTTTATCTGTAAAATCAAAACACCATGAATATGTGTTTTGTAAGTCTACTGTACTAGATAAATTGTCCAAAATGCATATTTTGAACACTACGAAAACCTCATTTTCACTCCTAACGCGGAATAAAAACCACTGCAAAAGTTTCAGCACCTACAGTAGCCTGGCTTCTCTCTACATAGCTAGTCTGCTGAATATCACTTTGCAATCCCAGCGATGTAAAAGAGCAGATTAAGACGACCAATCGTCGTAAAGCAATTCCACCTAACGTGACCCTAATGAGTGGAAACAGGTTGAAGACCTGTCTGATAAGAGTCGTTAAGACGGACAGTGTGGTTTACAGAACCTGAGGTCCATATGTGCTCTATCTGGGTTTACGTACATGGCTTTTGTATCGGGCAGGAGACCTTTATTTCTCCTGACATGGCCGCCGGAGAAACATGGCGGGCATTGCTCTGCTCCGTATTTCTATCAGAGACATGACGAGATTGTATCCATCACGTTGACCCGTAGCATGTGTTAGAGCATATCTGAGTCAAGACCTTTGCCCCTGACCCTGGCACAGGTGAAATAATCAGGACAAGATCATGACCTTTGCTGTCTTCTTTAGCAATTCTTCTAAGAAATCATGCCTTTTGAAGCTTCACTACCGATCCTTTCATGTACTTTCAAAGCTATACTAGGCAAAATTCAAAGCAGATTTCAGCATTTTCCAAAATCTGAATAACATTACGACGAACAAAACACCTAGACTACTTTGTCTGGCACCGTCTTGATTCGTCCTGAAAGTAGTCAACCAGCCAAAATTGATGTACCAAAGTTTTACGGAGACTTTCCGTGCTGCTACAATGAAAAGGTGCAGTTCTGGACAGTCTCTAGTCGTTGTTTACAATGCAGCAAACCAATTACAGAGCACAAAACAGGTACTTAATTAAAGGTCAACTGTAATTATGGTTTTATGTGGAATTTCAGAAGAATGCCACACCTTGTTGTTTGTAGTCTGACCAGGGACATTGTGCATTGTAAAGCCCAGGTTTAATACATCGTACGATACACCTACAAATGTACGATGGAGGGTTTTCCGCAACGATGATGTCATACGTCATAGATTTGAAAAATTAGACCACTGTACCCATTTCTTCTCAAACCTACATTGTATACTATAATAGCATCATACGGTTATATTGTAATGGAAAAAAATCATTGTACCTGCATCATATGGTGTATATGTATGTGACCATTGGGCTTTAGATAACAATATAGATATACACCTACAATCCTAGCAGCAATATTATGTCTACCAGTAGTAGCGCCGTCTCGTTAATTTTGTTAAGTTTCCCTAGAGATCGTGTATTTATGTGATCAAATGCGACGTTCCTCGTAAAATTTACTGGACCTACAGGGTTGTGTTTATTTGAAAAGAAAGTTAGAAAGCTATCAACTATGTATAAACAAATAGTCTGTGACTTCAGATGAACATGGGAAGGCCATAAATTTATAAGTGCTTGATACACTTGGCTTTGTGCCCATCTTACCAATTCATATTCAAGGCTAAAAATACTTTTTCTGCATACCTGCACTGGTGCAGGCAACATTCAAAATTACCTGCACCAGACAAATTTTATCAGCAATACAGTTTCTTCACCTTTCAGTTCATTGAAAAACTGAAATGTTTTGAAAGAATGTTCTTACATGTAGTAGCACCATTTTTAATTTTGCTAAAATTCTCTGCTGTCTTCAATGATGCTGTATTTGAAGAATGCAAGGCAGTTCTTGACCACTACTGGTCATAATTGTCCCCCTAGTGTCTGGGGCTGGTTTTGTCATGGCCCAGTGCAGGTTAGGTGCAGGTAGACATCAGAAATACCTGCACAGCTCCAGTTTTACCTGCACTAACCTGCTTATCCAGCCCTGATATTATCCATTAGGACATACATTATGTAATTAAACTACAAGAACAATAAGGGTTTCTGTTCCAGAAAGGAATTCATCATAAGCTGGATCTAGTAATCGGAAGTTACAGCAGCAATGTCCATAATTGGATTACGTTACCTTTTGCTGTGTGTTTCTTATCTGTAGGTCAAAGTCAATGCTTGCCATGTGCTACCTTTTGCCATTGACTTCACATCTGATTAAAGGTGTGGTCTCTATTCACACATAGAACTGAAATGAAATACATTTTGGGTCTACTTTTGGAACCATATCTCTTATACAGCTATATATAAAAGAGGTTTTAATACACAGAAATAAGAAGCAAATTCCATGATTTATACATGTATACTATATACTAGAAAGAAGAGTTGGCTATTTCACTAATCCTACTTTCACAGTGTGCAGGGTGCATCCTATTGGTAAACAGTACCAGCCCGAGCGGATTTTAAGGGCCAATGACCTGTCTGTGTGAGTGTCATTCCAAGGGAAATGGTGACCTTGAGCTCTCAGCATGGGACTTCAAGGGCAAGGTTTTCACGGATTTCCAGCTCTGCAGGAAGTGTGCCCTTTATCTGTTCCCATCTCGGACACACAACAAGGATAGCTCAGTTTTACATGGCATTTGAATATGTCTTCACACACAAGCAAACACCAGTTCAGTCTGTGACCTACATGGTTTCCATGTTGCATGGAACGACAGATTTCGTGTGACCTCTTCTGTTTGAATACACTGAAGATGTTGTAACTAAAAACCTCTCCTTTCTTCAAATCTTTGCACATTTAATGCCAATCAAGAGAACTTGGGAATTTTAATGTGGCATCACTGCAAAAAATATTTTGTGCAAAACTGACCCCATTTTTGGGGGCCTGCATGCCCTTTTTCGTAAGGCGTAATCAGGGCTTTTTAGTCGCCGTAATTCGTAGGCAGACTCCCCAAAAATCAACGTAATTCGTAATAGTACATTTGCCAAAAAGCGTAAAGGCGTAATCAGCTCTGAGAATTTAACGTAATTCGTAATCGGCGGTGTAAATTTTGCGTAATTCGTAATCACTACCCCCCCATGCAGGCCCTCATTTTTGTCTTGAAAGCTGACTCTCCACAATGTATGGGCTGACCTAGTCTTAGTCAGTTAGTGCTCTCATCTTATCGTACATAGGACGAGAATTCAGATACAACCTGGATGGGCCCATAACTCAAGAATTTAGATAGATTGGAACCCCAAGGAACTGTTTTTTAAGACTCTCCAAACAGATGTTAGGCTTGTTTTGGATGTTTTTGAGACATTTTTAGGCATTTTATCAGTCAGGATACCCAAAGAAAAGCTGACGAAATAGAAAGGCCAACAGACTGTCTAATAAAAATGTAAAAACAAGCCAAACCTCTGCTTGGAGAGTATTTTTTAAGAGGTGATAAATTTTGCCTTTGGTGGCGACGAACAGCTGATGCCTGGGGCGATCTCTAACAACCTTCAAGAGTCGTTTCTTTGATCTGCACATCTGAGAAAAACTCTGATAAAGGATTCCACTTTGCACCGTTCCTGACAGCAACATGCTGAGACCTTCCTCATTATAAGTATGGGGTCAAGAATGCGACCCCATGACATCTTCGAGGAATCTTCCTCTCGCAAAATTTTAAGATGCTCATCTTGAGACAGAGCTAAGACTATGGGTGGTCTTTATTCTTAATGCTAAAATCTTTCCATCCATGACTATTGACTGGTTTTATGAGTCAAACTGGACAGAGGAATAGCACACAGACAAAATGGTTCAGACATTTGTCTGATACTACATGTAGTTAGCACCAGATACATCTGGGATGTGTTACCTATAGCCAAGGTGTGGTCATACTTTTGTCTGGGGAGCAGCTGGAGAGAATAATGAATGTCCAGAACACAAGATATTGAAATCGGAAGATCCACTGCAGTACCACAAGATGCTGCCTGGGGGCCCAAAATCTAGTCATTTCCAGTTTCACATTCACCTGAAAACACAACCTTCTTCGAATTCATGAAGGTAATAAAACAGGTAAAGAAGCTAACCTCAGAGTCAGACTGAGGACGAAGCATGGCAATTTTTTGATAGATTGAGTGCACTGTGCACCCAAGGTCACCCCTATTCTTCTCGATAAGTGTGTTGGGTTCTTTTAAGGTTTAAGATGAAGGAATACCAGAGAAGTAAAATTTGCACTTTTCACAGCAATTATATCATATTTCATTACTTGTACTTCAATGCTTGGCCAGCAAATATATCAGAGTTGGCTGCATGTACAAGTTGGGAATACTAAAGGACAGATACATTGTTTAATACATCCCTGACATGGTGTATCTTTTAGAAAATTTATTTGGACAACTGCTTTAGGTCTAAGTTTTTATCTGGGACTGGTGACATAGAACGGGTCCGAGCTGCCAGGAATGACCAGAATCCTGAGGATTCACAACATTCCTGTACTTCACTATGATGGACATGACATGACCCACGCCTCATGCCCTGGCTGCCAGGCATCGCTGTCCTATGGTAACAGGAACACATACTGTAAATGCAGAAACTTTCGCGGTGGTTTTATTTTCGCTGGTGACCTCTCTACTGCGAATTCAATACACCACGGTTATGCCTTCCTCCTATGACTACTGTACTGCAGAATTGTTTCAACCGCGAATTCAAAACACCATAAAAAACCTCAATTTCCCTCCTAACGCAAAAATAACCACCGCGAAATTAAGTGCATTTACAGTACAAGGAGCCAGGTACTGCTACCATTATTCCAAGCATTAAAGTAACAAAATGTAGAAAAGAGAGTCTCCTAACTAACTTATTTATTTATTTATTTATTTGGCTGAAGACACAGCCAAGGCTGCCCAACTAGCATGGGGCTATCATTAAGGGCTAACCTTGAGGCCAGTCACTGTAGAATTTGCACCATTGCACACCGGGGCATCCTAACTAACTGTAACACATTTTTATCATGGGTTTGTTTTGTCTCCATAAAGCTGGTTACAAAATCCCCATAAAGTGATGGGTTCTGTGTGTGGAATTGTGAGGGGCAAATTTACCCTTCTGTCTGATGGGCTAGTGTGATGTTTACTCACAACAGAGGTACAGGTCCTAACAAGAAGAAGAGTAATTATTCCAGGAAAGTTGGCTTCACGTTTGTTTGTACAATCATTCTGTCCACCGCAAAAATTCGTGGAACTGGAAATATGTCTTCTGTTCTATAGAATTGTTTCAACCTTGAAGTTGAAACACCGTGAAAACCTCCCTTCTCCCCTGCAGTGAAATAAAACTACTGCGAAAGTTACACAAATTACAGAAGAAGCTGCAAAGAGTGTACTGTTTTGGTGTTGCATCTAGGTTAATAGCCTTTTGTATCTACATCCAGCACGCAAAATTGGTGTGTTAGGGGGAATTTTGATTATGATAACTGGAAAAACTGATTTTAGGGAGGTAACCGCAGACAATTCCGTATCAACTTTCCCAGCTCAGATTACCTATCCTAAGCCTGGTGGGTCGTCTGGGATTGAGATAAGCTTTTATAATCCCCGATGGACATCAGATTTTCAATCAAAATCCAATCAGAGTGTGGGAGATATCCCCTGGTACATGCTCAGCTAGCCTGGCTTCTCAAATCAAATACTCAAATGTAGAGGATAAACGCAAGTGAACTGGATCATATATATACAAATGTATATATAAACCCTCCTGTTAGATTTAGAAGTCATAGTTGAATTAAGTTTTTGGAAACAGTGGTATTACATACCACAGCCATAGGAAAATATCTTTATGAAATCTGCTAAAAACAATAATTGTTGCTAAAATGTGAGTGTAAGATAGAGTACCATTCAGCAACAGTGTACACATGTACTGTAAATACTAGTATATGTTTAATACAGCTATTATAGTACTACAATGTTCGTGAAGGTATTTCAGTAAACATACTTATATTGTCACCAGTTTTGGTTCAACTGTCAAAATGTAATGAACAGCAGGGGGTGCGGACATTGACATGAGATATTTTGGGTGACTACAGCTGAATGCATGGCATTCCTTTGTATTCATGGGGGGAATCGATACTTTTATCCTATTTTACAATGAACATATATATATATACACACACACACCGGTATTTGCTGGGCTTATAAGTTATAAGGCAGGGCTTGAAATTTATTTTTGGGAAATAACCTAAAAATTTAGGTGCATGGAAAAATTTTAGGTGCACAACAATGTAGATGCACAGCTCCGATTTTGGGTGCACAAGTGCCTATGTACCCAGTATTGCAAGGACATAAAAGGGAGACCTTGAAAACAACTATTTCTCTCCTAACCATTTATAATGGTTGACACCTACAATTCAGGAATTGACAACTAGCTATTGGGAGGAAAGATTGTCATGTTTCAATGTCTGCCCTCCTGGGCTAGATATTGGAAAAACAGGGCAGTCAGAAAACATCACAATCTTCCCTCCCAATTTCCCCCTAGTGATTGCACCCTTAGGGCTTTCCAACCTTCTATAGCGCATCACGCCAAAACATGTAAACATCGCCCAATTGTTTACAGGTGACGAATTTTACGTTTGGACTGGTGACCTGTGTTCATTATGCTCCCTGTAACAAATACAATTGACGCAAGTGCTGTTTTTAATAGAGTAAGGTACGAAACAATGATCTTTTGTTGAATACCAGTACTGCAAGTACATTTATGTAAAAATGCAAGGCCAGCTATAGCAATTATAGCTAGTATTTTGTGTTCTAAAGGCCATTTCAAATTACCGGTACTGTTTTTTAAAGAAAAGGAGTCATTGACTCACTGAGTCTGTTCTTTAACAAAAAAATGTATTATTCTCGTGACAAAGATGGGTATTACAGATTCTAGGTATAACTATAAGGGGAGTCTTCCAATCATTTCCAATTCATTAAAGGAAAACCTGAATTCTTTTTTTTTATCTGTCCAACATTCCTGTACTGATTACATCGCCTATACCTTGGAGGGAAAAAAAGGTCAACAAAGCTTTTCCAGTTCACAAATTTCTGACAACCAACAACAGACTGTAAATGCACTTACTTTCACAGTAGTTTTATTTCACAGTAGGAGGGAAAAGAAGGTTTTTACTGTATTTTGAATTTGCGGTTGAAATAATTCTGTAGTACAGTAGTTAATACAATTCATTCAATGTGTCTGTATGTATTTGTGGTTTTGAGGTCACCATGAAAATCAAGCCACCGCAAAAAGTTTCTACATTTACAGTACACCACATGCCAGGGCCATCTCCTAAACCTTGGCATTTAATTCTTCCTCATCAGCAGAAACATCTGCTACATGTATATGGGTGGTGCCATCCCTCCAGCCAAAATGTCATCCTGCTAAAAAAACATACAAAAAACACAGCTAGAATCACATCAATTCTTGTAAAGCTCTTCTTTTCTGTTTATAACTTGTTTAACGGTGTGGTCACATTTGTTGTAGATCGTTATATGATTTTGATGCCATGGAATTTTCAAGCAGGCTGTCACAGAACCAAACCCTGACAAGGATCTAAAGCAGCCTTTTCCGTAACAAGACAGCTGAATTTTGCAGAAGACAGGATGGCTATCCCAAGAATGCCCTCAGATTGTGATAGAACAACAATTGTACAATGTACATATATGTGGCCGGGCCCTATCGTACAACTTCAGGCCTTTAGCTGCAAAAATATCATCAGTTGTCATAGCAACACTACAAAAATGACAAACTGCAGTTCTCTGTTTATGTCATCATAAACTTACCCACTCTATTAAAGCTATATTGAGAATGTTGTGGGAAGCCATATTTTATGTGTTCCGAGAAAACTAGAGCACACCACTGTTTATTTGTTTATTTCAGAGATCTCCACTGTTAAGTTCCCGTGGAGGCTGAGCTTGCGCTACTGCCAAAACGATAATCTAGTTCAGTCAGCAATTTGAATGCGGAAGGCCCAATCAGAACAAGCCTTAAGCATAGTCACAACACATTATGACGACCATGGGCCACAGTCATGGTGGTCAGATTTCTTATCTTGAGGTATACCCCAGCTATGTATAAATGACAAGCGACCCATGATACGTGTTACACAAATTCAAATTACTGTTTCAATCATTCTACAAAGTTAACAGAAGTCTAAGGTATGAAATCCTTTTTCATATAGAATGTACATGCATGTAATGAAGGACTTTTCCATTGTAAAGGCTCGGGGAAGGTAGCCTGGGTACCATCCTGGTTAGTTTACGTCCGCTCCCACAGTCGCTATCGACCAACCATTGGTTGGTCGATAGCGACTGTGGGAGCGGACGTAAACTAACCAGGATGGTACCCAGGCTACGGGGAAGGAAGGAGGAATCAAAATTGAATTTCGCCACTTATTTTAAAATACATTATGTATTTATTCCCTTACAGCAAGGACATTCCTGCCTATAGTCAACATTAAAACATATGTGTAAACTGAATTTGGGAATCAACTTCACAAATCCAGGTAGCCCTCGAGTGGGCAACACAGAAAAGTGCTTCCTTAGCTTTGTGTTGTTTTATAGATGACCGACATTATAAACTGCAATCAATAACAATGTACAACCTATAGATGTCAAAGTCCAGTAGTAGGAAGGCTAGGTTGAACGAACTTGGAACATTATGGGACAGCCTAAAATGAACAGTTTGTTACTACTGTAACTGTGCATAATAGTTCCTCTAGAACTACTACAAGTATTTTAGAACTGAGTTTGCTTAAATATAACTGATACCTTTGATTGCAGCTGTGTCGTAAAATGTCATTAAACAGCAATGTTGTGCTATCACATCCTCCAAGTAGAAACAACAACTTAAAGAATCCTTGAGCTCTGTCTCCTCAATTTCCTAACTCATCAAGCTTGTCTGGAAAAGATGTCTCTGATCTCTTCTCCCGATGTTCACCTTGTTAACGATTTGTCCAGACTGGCCGTTAAGATAAGGGAATTGTAACCACTATCTTGTAGACGTCTTGCCTTCCTGCTAAAAAGGTCTGGAGGTTCCCTAACGTGTTTACAAACTTCCCGGAGCTCGGCTAAAGTTTCCAAAGCTCCTGGCTTTCCCAGACACAAGTAGAATACCAGAGTTTTCCCTGTGGTGAATGTGTGGTTTTCATACTTGGGTTACCACAGTAAGGAGGCCAAAAATGGCAGCACAATAGCAGGAACAGGCCTGGACCGGAAACCTATTACAGGCTTGTTTACTGGCACAAGGGGGTTTCTTAGGATAGGATCTAAGGAATCAAATTCTTTCTCCTACTGTTCAGGAGTGTTCCTGCTGAGTTTGGGCTTGCCAGATGATGGGGAAAGAATCCTGGAAATGTAATATTCATCACTTGTAAACTTATGGGTCAAATACAGTTATGAGTGGCGTGTGAAAACAAGGACCGGGTTTTATCACCTACGGTCTATTTTTGTCATTCACAACACATACTTTAACAACAGTGTATTGGTGTTGTAGGGTGTTATACTGGATTCATAGTGCACCAATAACTGCTATCTGTAATATTGAAATGTACAGTGAAATGAAGTACATTTCGAACTCGAGTGAACTATATGTCAGACTACAAATGGAAAAATTCTTCATCTTATGTCCTACAGCGTTCAATGGTTGCTATGTAAGCATACCCCCTATAAAAGAAGTAGCCTCTATATGAATTTCATATCATATATCAAAAGCAGATAGCTGTCACAGCAGGATTTGTGCTTGTAAATCTTTGTACGGCTGCTGAAATAGCTGACGTGATCAGCATTTCTGTGTGTCTTCCTGCAACAGCAGATACAAATCACAGAAGGGGAAGAATTCTGTCGTGACAACTTTGAGCATGTGAAGTGAAACAGTCACAGCTGAAAAATATACAAAACAACATGACCCGCAATTCTTCAGGCAGTGGAAAATTGTCAGGTGTTGTTAGAAAGAAGTCAAGCAGGACAACATAAGGATACCGTTTTTCCCTTGAACTATTGTAGAGTGGAACTGGTTGCCACCAAGTACAGTAGGGGCATCTTCACTAGATACAGTTAAACAACAGTTGCAGTTAGACGTCGTGCAAAGGTTAGGTGTGACAGGTCGTTCAGTGTAATATAACCAGCTGCTGTCGTGTTGCGCGCCTGCGAAGCCAGTATGTTACGCCGAAGGGCGGTTATACGAGCTATACAGATATCTACTCTAGACTTTCTTTCTCCTAGTCCTAGGCATTAAAAATAAAGTTTGCAACATAAACAGACTGAAAAATGCTGTTAGGTCACAATGACCCTGGACATAATTATATTTCAGCCATACCATAGGTATGGATGGAATATATTGTATTCCCTCATGTTTCTCCTTCTCCTCCTGTCATTTCGTTAAATGGATTCAATTTCTTCATTTCTTGGCTAAATGACCTGAAATTTGGCATAGAGGTAGAGTGACCAAATACCCCCAGCCTTTTTTTTCATTTTCTTGATACAGGCCTTGAAAATTGTTTTATTTGTTTTTTTTTGTCATTTTCAGGCAATAAATGTACATTTTGGGACCTGGAGCCCTGGTATTAAATCCGAATGACCCAAAATTTGGTATGCGGACACCTTGAACACATGCCCACACAATATCATTTACGCTTTTGACATACACCAATTTAAAATTGTGTAAAATAGGGATTTTTTGCTATTTTTAGGCAAAAAATGTACATTTTTGGCTCCTGTGCCCTAATATTAAAACCAAATGACCTGAAATTTGGTATTGGGATACCTTGGACTCCTGCGCACAGATTGCCATTTATGCTTTTGACAGGCACTAATTTAAAATTGTCTAAAATAGGGCTTTTTTGCTATTTTTGGACAAAAAATGTACATTTTTGGCTCCTGTACGCTAATATTAAAACCAAATGACCTGAAATTCGGTATGGGGATACCTTGGACACATGCCCACAGAACGTCATTTACGCTTTTGACATACATCTCTTTAAAATTGTGTAAAATAGGGCCTTTTCGCTATTTTCGGACAAAAATGTACATTTTTGGCTCTTGTGCCCGAATATTAAAACTAAATGATCTGAAATTTGGTATATAGGTGCCTTGGGCACATGCTCACAGACCATAAATACTACTTTTATCATATGTTACTTTAAAATTGTGAAAATGGGACTTTTTTGCTATTTTCAGACAAAAAATGTACATTTTGGGCTCCTGTGTCCTGATATTAAAAGCAAATTACCTGGAATTTGGTATGGGGGATCATTGGGCACATGCGCAAAGAATTTTATTCACACTGTTGGCAAGCACCACTTAAAATTGTGTAATATGGGACTTTTTTGCTATTTTCAGACCAAAAATGTACATTTTTGGCTCCCATGACCTGATATTGAAACCAAATTACCTGATATTTGGTATGGGGGATCCTTGGACACATGCAAACAGAACGTCATTCACCTTGCTGGCACAATTGGACTTTAAAATGGGAAGGAAATGGCTGAAATATGCTGTATTTGCTCCGGAGCAAATGTCGGCCTTTCTAGTTGCAGGACAATTTTCTATGTCATTTATGAATTCTATACTTCAAAACTGGAATCTGACGCCATGTAGCTTTGCCTTGTAGTGGGGAGAAAAGCTATCTTTATTGACACAGCATTGGAAGAGTTTTTGCTGTGATCTTAATTCGCAAAGGTGAAAAAAACATGATTTATGTAGGGAAAACACACCCATCATACAGGTATGCCATTCTGTCAAAAATGGGGGTGTGGTCTTTAACAGTGCCCTGGATAAGAGACCAACCCAATTTTTGCTGCCAATTATAATGTCATCAGCAGTCTTGTGTAGCCAGCCATATGGAAGATGATACAAGTTGAACATCTGCCGTGTGTGTCCTGTGTTCCCAGTGTTGACATTATTAATCTGTGACTAATGTGATTCTTGCAGTATCTGTTTTCATTGGTATAAATAACAGCTGATGTTATCTAACTAATTCAAAGGCGCGTGAAGAATCAATGGAGGATGGTGGACATTGGTATGCAGAGTAAATACTATGGAATCAGTGAATGTTTAGGTACAGTTTATCATGTAGCTGGTTGGATTGGCATGTGTACAATACGTGTTGTCTATCTACATAGTGATGAATGTGTGTTTAACGTATAATTTTAAAGTGTTCGTCAATTGGTCAATAATTTTCCAAAGCAGACATACCGCATTGTTTCTTTTGTTGTTCCTCCGGGGCTGTACGTTCTGATATCGCTGTGGCGGGGTTCCTAGCAAGCTAGTTTGTTGTTGCTGCTGCAAGAGAAGCTGTCGCTGCTGTTGTTGGAAGTTGGCGTTGGCTAGCACGTTAGCGGACTGGTTCCCCACAAGCCCAGCGGGGCTGTTGCCGAGTAGGCCGGCCCCTAGCGCGTTGGGGACCGAGGCCATGCCTGCGATGCCGCCCTGCTGTTGCACCATGTTGCGCTGCATCTGGAGGGCCGAGTTGGCAGCTTGGAAGTTTATATTTTGGAGCTGGTTGGCCTGCATGGTGTTCCCCAGGACTTTGGCGATCACTGCGAGCCGTTCCATGTTGGTCCCGCCGGGTACGGCGCCGAGCAGGCTGCTCGCGATGCCGCCTTGGTTGTTCGGGCTCACCGCTCCCGACCACAGTGCCTGGTTCACCCCCTGCCCTTGTGCGAAGTTCTGCCCGTACCCTTGACGATGTGCCATTTTTTCTCTAGCCGCCTGAAAACTCTGGTTTACTCAGAACAAGGAGCGTACCGCCCCTCTCCGCGGGTAAAGACGGGAGAATTACCGCCGGTAGTTGTCAGGACGCCCGTCCCACCTGCACGTCCTCATGTTTCCATCTCAGCGGATATACAGACAAGATGGCGGAGGGACTGATGAACCATGGGTAATATTTTCCGGATATACCATTTATCCTGAGGTAAACCACGGTGATAAAAAATAATAATTCTCACCAAAAATATAAAAATGAAATAAAGCCTATTGACATTTGTTTGTTAATTTTGGTCATGGAAATGCGTCGATTTTTTTCTAGTCAGCTGTAGAAACTCACAAATTCTACATTTGTATTTGCTTCTGAACGTTTGCCTTGTGCTTTCTTCTTTATCGAAGCCGCTTTTCTCTCTTGATCATCATGAGTGACATTTTTTCAAGTCCTTGTACTAGATGTTATGAATGAAATTATAATCATACAAAAATGAGATCGCATACTAGTATCTTCTGTGTTCCCAAGGAGTTCCGTTGCGTCATGTTGAACGTACATGCACAAGCCTCCATCCACCTTGCGGGAAAACTTGGAACGACAGTGTACGTGCACACTCAACAATCATCGTCATCATGGCGGAGTCCACGTTGGACGAAGCCGCTTGTCCTGACATTTCAGACGTTTACGAAGGCCTCAGACACAGAAAAACTCCACAAGAACCCGCTGATGAAACCAGGTACACAGAGGAAAACGCAAGGAACATGTCAGAGTCATCGAAAACCAACAAGTCGACTTCTGTGCACCTGGAGACAGGGACTTATTGGCTGACACGAATCGTTTTCCTCAAGTCTCTGGGACTGATCTACTGTGAGTCAAACGTTGTTTTGTTCAAGTTTGAACCAATCTGATACAGTGAGAGTCTAAAGTCTGAGAAAATAAAATAGGTAGATTTATAGGTGCATCTGTACAACCACCAGGGCGACGGAGAAGTTTTGTTTTTGTTTTGACAGATGCCAGTGTGCTGAAGGGGGCGGGGCTACAATAACTTCCGGGTGGCGTGTATGCATAATGTGTATCATTTAATTATTATCTATTATCATAGAGCAGGGGATTTCTATAGTTAACAAATTGTTACTGAATGAATACTGTTGATTTTAAAACCTCCTTGCTGTAATCAGCATCAAAGAGAATGTGTTTCTCCTGGCTGTAGTTGTTGCCTTCCTGGTGGCCCTGCATCAGAACAAGCAGCTGCTGGGCACAGACGGCCTCCTGCCTGCCAACCTGTACCTGCAGAGGGTCCAGCAGCATGCCGCAGCTGACCCTACACAGAGCACCTGGAGCCTGGTGCCCAGTCTACTGTGGTGGGTGGACTGGGAGAGGGACCTGGATCTGTGGTTGGACAGGTGAGTCTATGTCTGGAGAAGCCTGGTACCCAGTCTACAGTGGTGGGTGGACTGGGAGAGGGGAGAGGGACCTGGATCTATGGTTGGACAGGTGAGTCCATGTCTGGAGAAGCCTGGTACCCAGTCTACTGTCCAGGACTGGGAGAGGGACCTGGATCTGTGGTTGGACAGGTGAGTCCATGTCTGGAGAAGCCTGGTACCCAGTCTTCTGTGGTGGGTCGACTGGGAGTAGGACCTACTATTCCAGATACCCACTGGATCTGGTAGAGACAGTAATGGAGGAAGATAGAGTAACTCTTACATTTTTTAAGTACTTAATTATAAGATGTATTTTCCAATGGCAGCATCGGTAGCTTTTTATGATCTTCTCTTTTCTATCAGCAATAGGTTCAAAATTTTGAAAGTAATATATTCGTCCCTTTAGGTTGGCCTACCTGGGAGCGGCCCTGTCCTTCATCGTCATGGTTACAGGGTGTGCCAACATGGTGATGATGGCAGCACTGTGGGTTCTCTATCACTCTATTGTCAACATAGGACAGAGATGGTAGGTACATTACTTTTATTTACTCTTCAGTTTTGTGATTGCACAATGCTTGTTGGGAAGAAAAGACTGTTTGGAGTATGTCAGTGTGTAATGATTGTGCAAGAATTCAATAAGTGTTGTAATACATTGATTACATCATACAAATCCCCTTTGCAGTTCCAATATACATTGTATTCATGAAAACCCAAAACACTTTCCGGAAGTCTGAAGTCTCAGATTTCTTGTTCAGATGTGTAATGAGTACTAATAATAGTTTACAGTCAAGTAAACTTCTGCATGTATTGTATGATCTGTCCAGTAGGTCTTTATACTGTACAATGATTTTTTTAATGTGAAACAAGAATTTGCTTCAATACCCACAGTTTTACCTGCACCACACCTTTCTTTTCTTCCTCTTGTCTTTTCAGACACAGACTCTGTCTGTAACAAAGCACAGGTAACTAACAATTTCTCATTCTTTTCTTTTTGCTTCATTTCAGGTATTCCTTTGGTAAGTGACATTCTCATAATATCCTCAGGTTAGTGTAACAAGGTGATGGTTATAAGTAGGGTGGCAACCAAAGCTATTGTTATATGTACAAATGTAGTATGTTTTAGAATGTTGCACATCTATAAAAAAATCACCATAGCATAACCTTTCTACAGACAAATTGGCATGGCTAGAACTAGCAAAGCTAAAAACCCCTTCAGCAGAATCGAAGCTACTACATGTATATTGTTTACAAGTTTTAATTTGCATTGATGAGAGTGCTGGCATTCAAAATATGGAGTGAGTTGTGTCATAAAGTCATATGAGTAATAATCCATACTGTGATGTAATTCAATCAGGTATTACCCCATGATCATACAGTACAGTTCCATCACAAATACCTAAAACACTTCCCGTAAGTCTGAAATCTCTGATTTCTTGTTTATGTTATTTAGGCTGGGAGTCACAGCTCCTTGAGACAGGTTTTCTAGCCATCTTCTTCTGCCCCCTCCTGACTCTGCACCCCCTGCCCAGGAGAACCCCCCCATCCCTGGTTGTTATCTGGGGGTACCGATGGCTCATCTTCCGTATCATGCTTGGAGCCGTAAGTGAAATGGGGTGTATGGAAAGTGCAAAATGGCACGAAATGGAACAAAATGAAATGAAATTTGAAGCAAAATGAAACCAAAAGATTTGTTCCAGTTCACACTTTCTGTACATAGAGTAAAATGTGAGCATATTATGAGATAAACAGTCAAACATTTAAAAGACAACAATTTTGCATCTATATGGTGAAGCTGTTGTACCTCACTGTATGAAACATTGAAATGTCAAGTACGTACAGATACAATATTATAATTCTCTATATAACTATTGTATTTGAATTGTTGGTATTGTCATTTCAAGAAGTTTTAGGCTCTTAGGTCTAAATTTAATTTCTTTTCTTCTGCTCAGGGCTTGATTAAGATCCGTGGTGACCAGTGCTGGAGAGACTTGACCTGTATGAACTACCACTACCAGGTCAGAATTTAAGGGTGATATAGGTAGTCCTCCATACATAAACTGAGACATCTTTTGCACCAAAGAACAATAAAAAATGGTACACTTATCAACAAGAGCAAATGGCAGTATCCTATCTAATTCATAGGTCGAGAATCCTTTTTTTTTATCTTGAATGTCTATTAAGGAGATTTTTACAATATCATATTGGCCACATAACAACAAAGTGGTAATATTATTATCATGTTTACTTCTGGAGCAGAAGTATTGTTTTGGGCAGCACTAGCTATGGGGGAGTTTTTATGTTTGAATTCTGAAGTAAGTGGGCAGAGATTGGGTTTCACTTGATTGACAGGGTTTTAACTTTTGTACTGTGTTGTCCCAGACCCAGCCTGTCCCTAACCCCCTCAGCTACTACCTGCACCAGACACCAGAGGCCATGCACAAGTTTGAGACTCTGTCCAACCACTTCATCGAGTTAGTGGCACCTTGGTTCATCATCCTGACCCGTCCCTTCCGTTTCACCTGCGGCTTTCTCCAGATTCTGTTCCAGGTACATGGAATCTTTTGAGCAGTTTGCTCATCAGTAGATACTGTGTCAAATTTAGCTGGTGATGCGAAGACATAATACATTAAAAACTGCCTGTGGAGACCACTCGGAGAACCAATAAGATTTGGTCAATGTGGACAGGTCACAGGTGGGGAGTTTGTATGCATCTCGTTCTCAGTAGCAAGAATTGTAAGTGAGTGGTCAGAGATTAGGTTTCAGTTGATTGTCAGGGTTATGCCCTGGATGGTAGGATATGGTATGAGGTCACCAGGAATGTGTATTGTGTAATCATGGTATCAAATATAAAGCATGGTGTAATAGCAGAGTAAGTTGTGTCATACAATCGTATGAGTAATGATCCATTCTATGATGTAATTCAATCCGGTATTTCCCCATGCCATGGTCATACAATACAGTTCCAATACATAATAAAAAAAAACACTTCCAGAAGTTTGAAATCTCAGATATCTTGTTGCCAGGTTATCCTGATCCTGAGTGGGAACCTGAGTTTCCTAAACTGGCTGACTATCCTGCCCAGTATCTGTAGTTTTGATGACGCCCACCTGGCCTGCCTGTTCCCCAGCTGGAGAGGGGGGATCAAATGGCAGGTGGCACAGATCCAACAGGAGGAGAACAGTGGGAGGGCACCTCCTCCTTCATGGGGTGAGAGCTTTGATTTCTTCCGGGTACTAGAAGTATTGCTTTGGGTGGCTGGGTTGTGTCTCTGTTTGTCCTAATAGCTTCAGTTGCATGGTGGGTGGGTGTTGATTTTGACAGTTGATTGATAGGGAGGTGAAGCCTGAAGGTGACCCAGCATACCACAGGTGGGTGTAAGTGGGCAGTATGTGGAGGAATTCAGGAAGTGGTGTAATACAGAATCAACAATAAAGTCATGAATGCCACCAGGCCGGTGGAAGTGTAACATGAGTAAACAAAAATTGTGAATTCAACATTGAAATGTTTTTAGATCATTTTTACCCTGATGGCACCTTTAACTTTCTGCCCAGGTCAGCTGGTTCGTCGTGTGGTCCACGTTTCACTCGCAGGCCTCCTCATCTACCTGAGCCTTCCCGTGGTACAAAACCTGCTGTCTCCACGACAAGCTATGAACACTTCTTTTGATCCCCTCCGATTGGTCAACACATATGGTGCCTTCGGAAGGTAAGTGGGAATGGTAAAGGTAGTCCGATAGCCTTTTTGGGACAGTGGGTTGTTAATCCACTATGTATAAGGCACAGTATTGGAAGACGGAGCCCATTCCTCTCCTTCCACCGCCTTTTTTCTCCCCAACTGAAGTCAGGTACCCATTTTACACCTTGGTGGAGTGATGAAAGTAGTGTAAGATGCCTTTCCCAAGTACACTATGCCAGGGATCAAACCCACTGACAATGGACAGAATCCTGGATTACTTTAGCCCCCTAGATGTTTAAACTCTGTAAAACATGTGTCAGACATCAACTATCTTTTATCACATTTCCAGTGTCACTAAGGAGAGAACAGAAGTGATATTTCAAGGGACCTATGCAAGGAACCCAACGGACCCCAATGCAGTATGGGAAGAGTACGAGTTCAAGTGCAAGCCGGGGAACGTGACGAGAAGACCCTGTCTGATCTCACCCTACCACTACAGGCTGGACTGGCTCATGTGGTTTGCTGCTTTTCAGGTCAGACAAGACTCCACATGGCTATTGATGATTTTGATGCCTTGAAATTTTTGTGATCATACAGTGATCGTACGTTTGTGACTGGACCCAAAAAAGAATCTTGTGTGGTATGCTCAGTACCTTGCTGTAGAGTTTTAAAAAAAACTTCATCAAACTTTGAAAGAAAGATACACATAACAAGCAGCCCAAAGAAGACATCTCCTTGCACCAAGTTGACAGAATTGTTGTGTTTTGTCCATTTTTACCCCAACAGAATTACAACTACAACAACTGGTTAGTCCACCTGGCAGCCAAGCTCCTGGTGAACGACCCTGGAGCTGAGTCGTTGATAGCACACAACCCATTCCATGGGAAGCAGCCTCCTCAGTAGGTGTTTTGTTCTGTGCACACAATATTGTGTCGCTCGTAGACAATTCAAACTCTACTACTGGATACAATATTGATTTTGAGTGATATCCACCACTCTTCTTCAGCGTCACTAAGATGAACTAGCATAAGTAGTCAACGCTCATCACCACCCAGGGCATACCAAGTCACAACCCTGTCAATCAACCTGTGAAACCCAATCTCCACCCACTCACTTTCAATTCTTAACGCTTAGGATGAAATGCATACGAACTCTCCCTACACCAGTGCTGCCCAAAACAATACTTCTGTCTCAGAAGTAGTAAAAGTTCATGTACTTAACTTAGAACTAACTAAGAACTAAGTTGGATGTGTATGTTCAAGTGTATGTTTAGGTGGAATTCCGTTTGTAACCAGTCTGTCTCTACTTTCCAGGTTTATCCGAGCGGAACACTACAAGTATTCCTACACGAGGATCGACAGCGCTGCAGCGAAGGAGGGAAAATGGTGGAAGCGGCGGAGAATCGGAGAATACCTCCCCGCTGTGTCACTGGGCTCTCTGAAACAGTACATCAAGCAGCATGGCTGGGACATGCCTGCTATCAAACAATGAACAGAACTGAACAAGAAGTCATAGATTTCAGACTTCTGGGAAGTGTTTGGGGATTTCATTAATATATTGGAACTGTGGAGAGGATTGTATGATTTCATGTCATCAGATATTACAGCACTGAATTCCTAAACATACTCCCACAAGCCTTTCGACCTCCTGTCATGTAGCCTGTCATTCTCCTGTCCTGTGGCCTGATGCAATGTCTGGAACCCAATCATACAAACTCCCCTAAACCAGTGCCACCCAAAATAATACTTCCATCCTGGAAGTACTATGTAATTATAGTGGAGGAGGAGGGCCATTGTGAGATATTTAAAACCATGTAGTGTGAAAGGTTACGCAAGTAGAATGCTGCAATATATAGTATCTGAGGTTTAGACACACAAGCCTTTTGATTTTTTATCTATTTACAGTCAACATGAAAAGGTACAAGAACTCTAGTAAGCTGCTTAATGGAAGATGAAAATTCAAGTATAATACCAAATAGGGCTGGGTAGTCCAGGATGGAAGAGAAAGTGCAAAACAATGTCATATTTAGAATTGTAGATTGAAGAAAATTGTAGGGAAATTTCATTCAAATTTAAATCATTTTGTATCACCAATATACCAGGTATGTTTAGGTTATAATCAAAATGTGTCAGTTTCTAGGTTTGGATACTAGGCTATACTTTTATACCTTCTTGAAAAAAAAGTGTAGCCACCCTTCTACTTTTCCTTATGATATAATCTGTTGGGTTTCCTTAAAATCATGTGTCACTGATGTTAACGTTTAGTGATGAACTAGCTTGTTTTGCTGCCATTGTACTTATTAGGTGGGAATCAATATGTACTTTTTCAGTCTCATCATCTATGTAATGATGGGTCATTATGCAATAAAAAGTGTTGGAGCTGTAATGTTTGTGTTTTTATCTTCAGGTGTCTTAAATTTCATATTTTGTCAGCTGGAAATAACTTTTTAGTATCACAAAGGGATAACACAAATTTGGTCATACATGTAGTGGATTTTAAAACAGGAAGGCTCCTTGCTCAGACCAAGGAGTTCATCAACTTTGATTGAAAGTCGATCTGCAAATTACTCTCCAAGCAAAATCGTGATAGCTTCTGACATTTTTAGTCCTTGTGTACTCGCTGTCATAAATGGTCATGCAAGAATGAGATCTGGTATCTTGTGTGTTCCGCTGTGTCATGTTGAACATGCACATTTGTAACGTGCGTAAGCCTCCATCCACCTTGCGGAAAAACATGGAACGACAGTGTACATATTCTGACGTCATGACTCGGTACTTAACTTCCGTACTTTGCACGATACTTGTGTGCCACCTTTATACAAGAACCGAATGCAATTGGAACTCATATACCATCATAAAAACATTTCCTTCGATTCTAAGAGCCTGCTAATGAACCTAAGGGCACACCAAGACGGACAGGGACAAAATAACAGAGAGTACATCTGTATTTGACGTATGTACTTAACTTGAGATCAAAGGGCTTCAAGTTTACACGTGGGTCAGATACCGTCATTTATAAGGGTCAACAATGATGCAAACAAATGTTGAAAGCACAGTCAGTCAAGCATCACTAACTACAGTTGAAGTTTTGTGGACTCTGTACCTACAGTGTTTAACTAGTGACTAGTTTAAACTGGATCCAGCAGTAGGTGGACAGGTACAGGTTGGCGATAGAAACTTCCCTGTACGTTTGATGCAAATCCGAATCCAATGAAACGCGTTATATCATTGGTTTTGTCCGACCAATGACATCCTTTATAACATTTACCTCGGAGTGGTGCAGGTTGATGAAGCAAAAGTTCCTCCTCAGGTGAGTTCTGGAAAGATGTTTTGTCCGACCAATGACATCCTTTATAACATATATCTCGGAGCGGGGGCGGAATGATGAAATAAAATTTCCTCCTTAGGGGAATTCCAAAGTGACGTAACGAAAGCAAACGCACACACAGGCCACGTGGTAGTTACAAACATAAAATCCACAATACGCATGCACACGATATACCTATAACGTCACCGTCAGCCAATCAAAGGCCTAATTTAAAGCAAATATCAACTTGCGTTTCCTGTTACCTACTGGTGTTAGTCATCATATTTGCAGAGAACATTTTTGCCGCGTAAGTCCAGCGTGTTGTACCTAGCGACATGACCTAGAGACGAGTCTACAACACGTTTCGTGGGTACAGTGACAACTTTTACCTTGAGGGTGTTTTGAAGACGCACGCTATCAGGTATGGAGGCACACATGTACATATGCTGAGTTTACTATGCTTGTGGAAGCCAACATATTTGTCACTGTCCGTGGTTGGTTATAGAGAGACTGTCACGCCGCTCAAAACTAGGGCAAACGTGAACAATCGATAAACAATAGGAAGTTTATTAAGGCCGGCTACATACGTCGTACAATGCCAAACTGAAGGCATTCTTGTGACAATCGTGCATATGTTCAGCAAAATTTAGCTGTCTTGTTTACGGAAAAGGCTGCCTTAGATCCTTGTCGGTGATTGCGTTGGCACACAGCCACAAAATGTTAAATCTGGAATGACACCTGTCATATGTCTCCAATATTGGATGTGTGACACTGGCTTGTTTTGGGGCTGTGGCGACCGTCAGCGAAATTAAAAACAGTGAAACCAAAAAATCGTACGAAAAGGAGTAGAAAAACATATCAGTTCGACTATAACGTTAACCAATCATGTGGACATTGTTTACTCAAGTAGGAAGGGTATTTAAACACGTCACCAGTAAGTTTGTAGAAACGTTGTTCATCATTCCTGTACCGAGACGGAACAGAAGAAATTCTACACTATCGTATCTGTATTTTTTCGTCAGCACAACCCAGGGAAGAAAAGCTGATACTAGTATGTATCGTTTTGTATGATACGCACCGGATTTCATCATGCATGTACGTCACGTCATATGTAGGTCAACGGACAGTACACTGCGTATTAGGTCAAAAGTTAAATCAACCTGTTTTATAAGGGGCAGTTTATTTGCACATTGTTGGTAAAACAGGAGAGGACCATGGTAACGAATGACCTTTTCATGCACCTCTAGTCTGGGATGTAAGTAATGGTATCTATATACATATTGTCATTTTCTTGGCGGAAAAAAAATTAAGAAACAGTAGTACGTTAATTATAAGCAACATACGCCAAGTCGCCAACCGTAGATTGCCATTGATATTATTCGGTAGAGTAAATGACTAACGACTATTAGCTAAGGGTATTTCTCCCTCCTAACTGTCCACTGTCACTAAGAGCATTGTTGTGGTATGTTATGTTTGGTACCGGTGAAGGCCGCATGTGTTTGAACTGTTTGAGTTGCTATTGTGTAAGAGGCGAGGTGCCTAGTGGGGGAATCCCCCCTACATCTACGTCATTCTTTCCACGTGACAATGAACTCAGCCTACTCGAGACGGCTGGGCTAACATAGAGACAGGTGGTGCATTGTTCACATGAAGGCATAAACATCTCTGAGTGGGAGGCCAAAATCGTTACCACCAGTTTGACAAGTGTTATGGACGACAGTTTGGGAACAGCACCAAAGTAAAGAGTAAATATTTTTCTAGCCTGAACATAGACCGATGCTGACTGTCCATCACAATTAGCAGTTAAACCAATGAGAGAATTGACAATTAGTGAGTCAACCTATAAGAAAGTGGCTCATGTCCCCAATATTTGCACTTTTATGTTTTTATTTTGCATTCTACGTCCTGACAGAGAGGCGCGGGCCTATGGGATCGGTCTATGGTGTAAACATCCTGAAAGCAAGTAGCAACCTGGAGATGTAGTGTCAAACAAAGTAACAAGTATTTCATTTTAACAACTGTATAAGGTCAGATATGAAATCATGAAGCGGAAAAAGGGGGTGAAGAAAGAACACGTTCTGGCAAAGAGCCAACCGTGACGTCAGTTGTACGTCACTGTCGCCATGGTATTAAACGGAGAGGCACTGCCGCAGGACAGGGACAGTGATGCCCAAAATAGAAATGATTTCATTTTATTCTTTCGCTTCGTTACTTTCAGGTAGAACTGCGTGCTGTCCACAACTAGTAAAATAGGTTGTACCAACATCCGTGCAATATCGTTCTGTTGTGAGCAGAATTAAAATTAACTGTGAACTCCACTACTATGACGGACCAGACCACAGTCGATCTACCCAGAAAGGGACTCTCTGAAGTTCCAGACGACGTTTTCTCTCAGAGGTCGGTAGAAATGATCAACCTACGTCACAACAAAATCAAAACGCTACCGCCAAACTTCGGACTTTCCTTCCAGGCGACTCTGAAGCGACTTTGGCTATGGGGCAACCGGTTTACAGAATTTCCCGAGGTCGTGTTGCAACTGTCCAATCTGGAAATTCTCGACTTGAGAGAGAACTTCATCTCTAGACTACCTACGAATATTTCCGTGCTCCAGAAATTGCAGAAGCTGTGGCTGTGTGAGAACAAGTTAGACTCGCTACCGGACAGCATTTGCGAGATGGAAAGTCTGACGGAATTCATGGCTCATCGCAATAACCTCACCACTCTGCCTTTTGGCTTTGGACGCTTGAAACTGAAGTATCTCAATCTGGCCCAAAACCCTCTCATACAACCGCCGTTAGAGGTATGCCTGGAAGGTATCAGTGCAATAGCCGCCTATCAGAGAGAGCTAGAGGAAGCTAAAATGACTGTCTCCGTGCCCCCTTGTCTGAAGATAGTCGTGCTAGGAAAGCTGATGGCGGGAAAGACCAGTCTTGTCGCGGCCTTGACAAGAGCAGTGTCCCGTCTGACCAAGGAGGAAGCTAGAACACACTGTATGGAGGTTAAAAAGTGGATTGTGGACATGTCAGAACTCAGTTCCCTCGCTGAAGCAAACGACCACATCGACGCACAAGAGTTTGTGTTTGAGGTCTATGACGTAGGCGGACACGACACGTATCACACGATCCTGCCCTTCTTCGTCACGGCGCATGCGCTGCAGCTGTTGGTGGTGGACCTGAGAGAGTACAGGACGGAGGAGTTTGAGAGTGCGGTGGGCTACTGGATACGGACTGTGAGTGCGCGTGCGCCGGGAGCCACCATCTGTGTGGTGGGGACGAAGAGTGACAAGCTGGAATCTCAGGAACAGGTGAGGGCCGGGCTATTTCTTTAGAAGAAATGAATGAAAGAATGGATGGATGGATGGATGGATGGACGAATAAATGAATGGATGGATAAATGAGTGGATAAATGAACTAGAGGTCAACGATCTCATGCCTTCGTCAAAAGATGTTATCGTTATATAACTTAAGAAGGTAGAAGTGATATATTAGTCCCCCTAAATATGGAAGTTGGATTGTGAAAATTACCCCTGCCGATGCAGTCTGCAATCCTGCATTGGGCAAGGGAAAAAACATCTGTGCAGGCTGTAAGGCAACACCGCCTGCAGCTACATGGACTATCCCCTCTGGGACTTTCTCCCTCTGGGACAGCCTGTAGCCCATGTGTCACAATGAAGGTAGAGTATCATGGAAGCCCTATCATGGAAGGAAACTGAATTATATAATTGCTTCATTAATTATGCAAATTACATCATCATTTGCATACTGGTCATCTAATTATGTCAAGCATCACTTACCCTACCTATGCCCCAAATATCAGGATGATCCGTCGACCGGTTATTGAGTTATCCTACTTTAAACATTTTCATACAAATGCTCCTGCAGTTCCAGAGCAAGCCGCTAGGGGGCCCAAACTTATGTCACTTCTTCCCGAGCACAAGACCTATCTACCATCCAAAAATCATGACCCTACCTCCTCCAGATCACCATATTTCAAAACCGGAAGTACCGCTGCAGTACCATAACGAGCCGCCAGGGGGCCCATATTCCTATCACTTCTAGACCTCATCAAGACCTACCCACCTACCAAATATGAAGACAATCCATTTAAGCCTTCTCGAGTTATACTGTTGACAGACTCACGCACACACGAACGCCCATGAAAACATACCCTTCTTGACGAAGGCAATGAATGAATGGATCAAAGGAATGGATGGATGGATGGATGGATGAATGGAAAATGAATGAATGACTGAGTGACATCGCATCATGCTAATTCAACAGCTTATCTAACGACAGGCATGATTGGAGATACGTTTTTTATCGTGCCCACATTCCTGTCTTGTAGGTTGACATGAAGTACAATAAGCTGAAGCACGACATCGACCAAATGCTGGAGGTGGAACGCTCTCGGCTTAGACTGGAGATCAAACGCCTTGAAAAGGTCCTTGAGGAACCGTTTGACACCGACAACTCAAGGACCGACGTCGACGTTCTCTCACTCTTAGACGCCAAGCGCAGCTCAGTCCGGGAAAGGTTGGACCTCTTGCGGCGAATGGAGGAACTACAACCAAAGATCGTTCTGCAGAACACCGTGAGTTCCTCCGAGGAGCTTCAGGGCATCGCCCAACTGAAGAAAACAATCCTCTCTTTTGCTACCGACCGGCAGCTCTTTCCCAACGTCAGATGTTCAATCCCTAAGTCTTGGACTCTTCTTCTGGACCTTTTTGAGTCAGTAAGGGCGAACATTGACAACGCTGAAGCGAGGCTCTGCCTCCCCTTCGACCAGGTGAGAGAGATGGGCAAGACGGTCAGCCTCAGCGGAGAAAACCTCACCTCGGCTCTGTCGTATCTTCACGAAACCGGCCGGATCCTCCACCTCAAGGACAGCCCGTCTCTTCAGAAGCACGTCTTTCACAACCCGACAGCTCTCATCCGGGTACTCCGCGCTGTCCAGCATCATGACGTCGCACAGCTCTTTGACCCGGCGCACTCTGGGTTCGACTACCTGTCCAACTCTCGTCTGCAGAAAGCGCGGGAAAACTTTGACAAGCACGGGCTGGTCAGGACTAAGGAGCTTAAGGTATATCATAGTTCTTCTGCGTTGGTAGAAGTCATGATTTTGTAACAGGTTTCAACTGTAATTTCCATTACAAAAAAATTGGACTACCCAAGTTTTCGACTGTTCAATTCCAGTCTTTTTTAAGAATGAGCAACCCACTGCTTTTGTGACGTCGCGTTGCGCAGATAGCACACATGGCTCGGTGAGCGGTGAATCATAGGTAGCAGAAAGTTTGTAGCTTCTTCCAAAAAAGCCTGGTTCCGTGTCCAAAATGTCCAGTCGACTGTGCTGGGAATCTTTCGATGTAAGGAAACACATCCCCGAAAGATGGATATATATGGCTCGTTTTGAGAAGTTAACCTATGTTCTTCTCTTTCTTACGTCGAAGGTGATGTTGAGAGAACATGTGCGTACCGAGGCAGAGGTGCACGCCGTGCTGTCCCTTGTGGAGAAGTTTGGGCTGTGCTACCGGCTGGGCACCGAGGAAATGTCGGACACTATAGGTCAGTCTCCTTCCCAGGAAACGTCAAACTACCACTCTCTCATTGGTTGAACCGCTTATTGCCATTCTCTCATTGATTGAACTGATAATTGTGATGGACAGTCAGGATTAAATTTATTCGGTCTATTGCGCATCACAATTTTTAAAGGCATGAATCCGTCTACAATTTTGGCAACGCCGCAGGGGCGAAGCCCTTCTCACTTGGCAACGGACGCACTAACAGGTTTCTTTCCTACATCTTTAGACCGCCCGACAGAGTGGTACCGGTTCCCCCGCCCTTCTACCTGGGTGGACTACACCACCTGGTGTGAGGCAGTGCCGGAGGATGTGGAGGAACTTCAGATCGGCTGCCGTGTGCTCGGGTCCTTCCCGACAGGCTTGTTCCAGAGGCTGTGTAGTAACGCACACAAGTTCCTCCAGTACAGGTATGGACATGTCTTACCCTGTTAAACGATCAACTCGACTGGTTTCCTTGATTGTTATACAACTTGGATAACCGTTAACCAGTCACAAGACTCGAAAGTTTTCTTTTAGTGTAGCGTTTTCTTCTCTGATCAAAATCATTTGCTAATTTGCATATCTTGTCTTCAGGTGGGACCGAGCTGACCAGGTTCTTGGCAGCACCGGGACAAGACTAGTCCACTTGCAGCACAGGGGGGACAGGCGGACGAGCTACGACCACATCACCATGGCAACCAGGGGGCAAGCCGAGGACGCCCCCGACCTCTGGGCGGCGGTACTGCAGGTCCATCGCGAGTTAGAACTGTTGATGATGGAGTATCCTGCTGTGGGTACGTTCATCCCACCTGTTGATTTAGTTACTAAAGGCGATACCATTCTGAGAGGGGGAGGAGTCATATCTTGTTAAAGAACCCAACATTTTCTCCTACGAGCGAGATCGTATGACGAATTTTCTCTGTTTTGATTCTGTTTTCAGTGTCCGAGTTTTACGTGACCTGCCACCACTGCCTGCGAACAGGGAAAGGGGAACCACATCGCTTCCCAGGGACTGCGATGAAGCGCCCTCTAACAGTTGACATTGGAACTGTTAAGTGCCCCCTCGCAGACCATGGACAGGTGAACGTAGCGCTGGTCCTGCCTCCACAAGAGTGTGACGTCCACGTCTCAGGTTCGTCGAATTCTGATGAACTTTCTCCTCATCCACCTTGTATTAAACTTTTTACATGCAAGGCACTCACGTTTTCGTACAAAAGAGCAAGCCATGTCACTCATATTGAAAAGAACAAGAAAGCACCTAGTACAGCAAACCTGTTGCCAACATCGGTGTCAAAGAGCCTGTGTATGTTGTTAATCCCTTTTAAGGTCGCCGTGGAAGTCAGCATACCCCTGTGCACTTACATTCCCACAACGTACAAATATATGTACAATATTGATTGTTTTCCATGACCGGTTAACCTTTACATCACAGCCTTACGGTTGAAAACCAATCTTATCACAGTCTGCGTATTTTAACCTCTGGGACGGAAGTACTGTTTTGGGAGGCGCTGGTTTAGGGGGCTTCTATGTTTGGATTTCAGAGGTAGAAGGATGGTGTAATAGTCTAGTAAGAGTCATACAAGTGTATGGGAGTGAGTGGGTGGAGATTGGGTTTCAGTTAATTGACAGACCCAGTAAGCACTGTGTCGTAGGTTGTAGTCGCCAAGAATGTGTACTGTGTAATCATGGTATGAAATATAAACCATGGTGTAATAGCGGAGTAAGTTACGTCATACAATCGAAAGAGTAGTAATCCATTCTATGATATCGATGTAACTCATATCTACTTCCATGTCTTTTACAGGTCTCGACAGCTCGTGGCAAGTCGTCAACAATGTCACCACCTTCAACAACACGCAGATTTACAAGGCGTGTCAGTTTGGCAACAACAATCAGCTGTTCAAGAACCCCACTCTTGGGAATGACGTGATGTAGAAAAGATCAAGGTTGATGCCACATATGTCAGACTTTCCTACACAGGAATCACATGGCCTTCATCTTCATCTTCATCTTAAGTACTCTCGAAAAACCCCTTATTGGCGACCAAAAGCGCACAAACTGTATATAGAATGTACGTTATTATTCGGTACCGCACTCCACCGAACGGCATGAGTTTTGCATAATTGCAAGTACAAATGCAACAAGGAAGTGTCCAGAACCGTGACTGTCTAGTCAGAGATGCTTGGGTAGGATCAGGCACTTTACTGGATAGCTTCCGAGTGTCCAAAAACGTACATTTGTGCCATGCACGGTTCTGGATACATGTACATGTATCCAGAACCGTGCCTGAGCACTGTGGTTCTGGATAAAGCACGGTTCCGGATACAACAATGCACAGTCACCATGTACAGCTTGAACGCTGTTAGAATAGCTATCAAATTACTCACCTGACCTGTCCTTGAGATACATCAGGTGGGAGTAAGGACCAAAGTTCCAGTGTCTTTTCCCACTCGCCCATTTCACTGGTGAAGCCAGATTTCCAAACGGCGACTAGGTCATGATGCCCGACTGACAACCAGTCAGACCAGTTCCTCAAGTTCATACTACTTCCTCCCGTGTATTAAAGGCACGTCACCTCTAACCTGTATATCGATACGCCTGGCTTGTTTTGTACGCAAACAAAGCTACCGCATCATCCTGTTCCTCAAAAATCTGAGAAGCCACACAAAACTGCTAGTCCTCCATGTTGCTTCAAGGGGAAGTTTCTCCACGCAGATTTGTTTGCCCGATTCAATTATATTTCCATCGGCCATGACGTGTAATTTAGTCAACAGTAGACGACTCGACCACCTACTTGTAATTCTAAGTCGCACACGGTCACAGTCTGACAGGTAGGGATCATGCCGCGGCGGTTACTCGGTTCCACAGAGATCAGGAACGCGGAAACTTTTCCACGCAGATTGAGGCTTGTACAGAGCAGGGCAAGGCCTTTCCATAAGGGTGGTGATCGCGTTGAGACGGTATGGCGACCAAACACACCGTGCCAATTAGATTTGCGTGACCTTCGATTTCATAATTGGAATATGATGCAAGACGTAAGTAAGCCAAGAAAACACACAAAACGTAAAAAAAAATTCGTTCTTCATATCTTTGAAATTCGTTGAGCGATCTTTCAAATCTTTGGTCGTTACACTTTCGCAGTGCGATCGCCGCCCAAGTGGAAAGGAGGCATTCCATGCAAGTCACAGGCAACCCATTATGTTGTAATGGCACAAAAGTCACACGTTCGATTCCTTCCTAAGAGAAAGTCTTGCGAACTTCTATCGTACAGTTAGGGACAAAATGTGATAGTTTTGGTGCGTACACATATAGTTTTACAACAGCATTTTATCTTCTAAAGTAAAAGCATAGGCAATTATGTAGCTCTTTGTTTTGTTCAAAAGTCTTCATATCTGCAACTTGTCTAATTGAACAGAAATGAAGAATGGCATATCCCATGTGCTGCAGCCTAATAATGTTTGCTACATGGAAAAACGTTGTTAATGAACAAGTGGTATCCACTGTTAGAAACTCTGTTGTAAGACGGAGATAATGAGATGTACCTCTATTATTTTGAGGAATAATAGGTCTGGATATGATTGTTTTCAGACGCTTCCCCTTTTTTCGTACCTTGCAATTGTATGGATATATTATGGTTGACTATATTTGTATACGTGTAATTCTCACTCGATGACTCCATAGTTGAAAGGTCTGTATGGAGGAAGTGATGTCAATTTTGCAAATATATGCATTATTAATGTGTGCGAAAATAGTCCCTTATTTCATACTAGTGACATCTACAGGCTGGTGCAGGTAAAATGGCCTGGTAATTTGCATGTTGCTTGTACCTGTGCTGGTCTGAAGAAAACAACTGAACGTATTTCGAGATATACCTGCCTCATGAGTATAATTTTTTTCGTCACAATCATGACCATTCAATGTTATTCAAAAAGCCAGATTCAGCCAATCAACACCACCTACGTGTTTAGACCTACCTTGAGTTGTTTACCACACCGCATTTAATTTACGGATCAGCTACCGAAGGATGAGAACAACAGGTACCAGTACGTGGCTTCAAAAGTATATGTTTCTGCCAGTAGAGACAGTAGATAATCTGTGGTTTAGATAGTTTGCTAAGGTAGCTGTGTGGCACCAAATGTGCATTGGTTATGGGGTTAGGCAGCAGGGAGAAGGTTACCAGATTCCAATTTTGCAAATAAGGGCCTTCTACATGTATGCATTATTAATGTGTGCGAAAATGTTATAATTTCTTATTTTATACTAGTAATATCTACAGGCTGGTGCAGGTAAAACGTGCCTGGCAATTTGCATGTTGCTTGTACCTGTGCTGGTATGAAGAAAACAACTGAACGTATTTCGAGATGTACCTGCCTCATGAGTAGAATTTTCGACACAATCATGAATGTTTAATGTTATTCAAATAGCCAGATTCAGACAATCAACACCACTTACAGATCAGCTACTGAAGGACGAGTAAGCTAGTCCGAAGGACGAGTCTTGCGAGAACAACAGCTAGCGGTACCTGGCTTTAAAGGTATATGTTCCTGCCAATAGATAATCTGTTGTATAGACAGTAGTTTCCTAAAGTAGCCATTTGACACCAAATGTGTATTGGTTATGGGGTTAGGCAGCAGGGAGAAGGTTAATCAGCGTTTAATTCTCCAAGCAGATGTTGGGTGGAAACTGTGACGTTTTATGAATTTTGGCACGGACAGATAGTTATCAGGGCAACCTTGTCGGACAGTTTCTTTGTTCTAGGACAGTTAAATGTTATAGATTTAGCAAGAAAGAGAGAGAGTGCGAGAGCAAGAGGTCAACATGACAACAAAGTGCCTATATTATCTCTCCTGTGTGAACCAAGACTTTCCCCTCTCTTTCATTTTCACTCCCTGAAACTATGTGTTCAAAGGTACAGACTTTCGTTCAGCAGTACAGACTCTGTTTCACGTTGATTTTCCAACATGAAGCAGTCTTTTTAAATGCAAGGTCCAAGACAAATAGGTGGTGTGACCTTACAGGCGACCTTTTTCTGTTCTGTTTAGGTGACAGGACACCATGGGTAGAAAGTTGCGACACATGCTGATTTTCCTTCTCATCATCCTGAAGGAGTCCAGTATTCCAGCAGCTGACTGCAGCTGTTCATCATCATCATCATCACACTGCCAGTGCCAGAACCAAAGTGCTAACATTGGTTGCAATGAAATCATCACATCTCGCTTTCACTGGTACTTCAAACGCAATGCCGGCTTAATGGCATATCCAGTAGGCAAAAGAAGGAAAACAAGACCATCACTAACTTCAACCCTTGCACTCACTTCCGAAAACCCAGAAAGCAGCGGTTCTCCTGACTCCAGCTTTCCCTTACCTATTGTCAAGGCCTTTATCAGTGGTACAGTAACTAGCATTGTCCTGATTGGCATCATCATTCTCATAAAGTTCTACACTGAGAGGAGGGCCGGGCATCCTCCTCTAGGACCAAAGCCCAAAGTTGTTGGTAGCAACACAAATACAGCAGTTTCTGTAATTGGCAATTATCATGATCAGACAGAACAGGGTCAGTCTCAGGCCATCACAGAATGCAACACAAACACCACAGCTACAGTAATGAGCAGTATCTATGATCAGGCAGGACAGGGTCAGTATCAGGCCATCACAGAATCCAACACAAACACCACTGCAACCGTAATAGCCAGTATTGATGATCAGACAGGACAGGGTAAGTCTCAGGCCATCGCAGAATCCAACACAAACACCACAGCTACAGTAATGAGCAGTATATATGATCAGGAAGGACAAGGCCAGTATCAGGCCATCACAAAACCCAACACAAACACCACTGCAACCGTAATAACCAGCATTCATGATCAGACAGGACAGGGTCAGTATCAGGCCATCACAGAATCCAACACAAACACCACTGCAACCGTAATAGCCAGTATTCATGATCAGACAGGACAGGCTCAGTCTCAGGCCATCACAGAATGCAACACAAACACCACAGCTACAGTAATGAGCAGTATATATGATCAGGCAGGACAGGGTCGACAGTATCAGGCCATCACAGAATCCAACACAAACACCACAGCTACAGTATTGAGCAGTATCTATGATCAGACAGGGCAGGGTCAGTCGCAGACCATCACAGAATCCAACACAAACACCACTGCAACCGTAATAGCCAGTATTCATGATCAGATAGGGCAGGGTCAGTCAGGCCATCACTGAATCTTTGGATGCTGGAAATCTATCTTATGGTACTGGGCCGACTGCCTCGCAGCTGAATGCCGCTTACACAAATGTTGAAACACAATGATTAAATACACATGTCCACAAGAAGGAGACTGAGACTGTGTGCAACCAATCAGTGACAATTAAAATGGTGATTGGTTTATGAAATCATCGAAAGACCGTCGAAAAATTTCTAGATTATAATATTTGAAGATAATGAAACGATCATTGAAAGTGACATCCACGTCTCTTCTTCAGCGTCACAAAAGAACTAACGGAACTAGTCAACACTTATATACGAGCAACTGGAAAAACTTGTTGAACTTTCTCCCTCTCCCTACATGTAGTAGCTTTGATTTCTAGCAAAGACCAGGCAGGACTTCAAAAAACGGCAACTGCAACCTGGAATCTGTAAACAAAAATTCTGATGGCAGGTGGAATGGACCAAACAAATTGTGATTTTGCAGGCACAAAAAATCACGACTGAGAATCATAATGTAACTATTAGTAAGTACAATGTAGTTCTTGGGTTGTGGAGACTTGCAGTTCAAAACTCTTCTTGTAGTGTGCCGGAAGGGCACAAATGTATACTCAAAGAAGCATAAACTTTGATTTTGAAAATCTACTAGCAAAGTACGGAAGAAACAGTCAAAGATACAACTTACTAATCTGCCACATTTTGAAATGTAATACCGGCAGTAGGTTTTCCTTTTTGTAGTCTTGTAACAATTGTGGTTACAACTATTTCTGTGACGGTTCTCATTATCAATGATGTTATAGTTGTATTTTGAAAGTCATCGTATTTCAGTATTGTTGCATCTTGTAATCCATGAAGATTATTGAATGGATGAATGAAAGACCTTTATTGTACATTTATGCCCTTACAGGCTAAGTACAGGTCATGGTGATGAAGTCCATGTGCAATAACAGTGATACAAGTCTGGTATCTTACTATAAGAGAATGACTCTTATGCTGGGACGAGAATTTTGTCACTACAACCAAAGACTACATTAGTGAAAGAGATGGGGTGTAGGATGGTGGAGTTAACAGTTGAAGTTACATGTATATACCGTGGCCATTTTAGGGCTTGCAACAACAAGCTCTCAGCCTGCAAGGTTTCTGTCCTAGGCCCATTGAAAGTATTTTGACCATCTCTTTGGTTGTGCCAGTAAATTCACATAAAACTCTTCAATACTTTCCAGGGATTTGAAATCTCCAATTTCTTGTTCACCTTTATATACCAAAATGCAGCATGAAGTATACCCAACTAACCATATAGCTAATACATAATATACATAAATCACAAAACATACAAATAAACAACCTCTTCACAAGTACACAAAATACATGTAGCATAAAGAAAAGACACAACCAATATACAAATAAACTAACCAAAACAGTTGGAAACACCAAATCCATAAATTCCCTCAATAAGTAGCAAGTAAATTACTACTAACAATATACCATTATTGAAGAGCATGTCATAAATAGGGTGAATTAAATCAGCAATGCAAGATCATGATCTACATTCCAATGTAAATCCAGATATAACCCATCAAACCATAAGAAAGTTGACTAATTATTATTAATTGTGTACACAATTAGATGTGCATTACACTCTATGCAATATAATTCATGAGAAGTTGAAATTCTTTTACCACTACTTACAAAACTATTATGGTTGTCTCATTCACACAGCTTCTAACAGATGAGGCACTTTATTTCTACCTGAACCTCTAGGATGATATGTTTTTACAGATGGCAAGAGAGTACATGTAAATGCATTGTCTAGTGCATTCACACACAATAAGAAAGCTCACAGTTAAGACTGCACGTGCCCAGCGTTAAGGGTGAAGGCAAAGGCATAAACAAAACGCATGTCAGACCATACTCTATACATGTCCAGACACGTTTTGTTCATGTCTCAGGGGGTCTTTACCTTTGACACTGTGCATGCACAGTTTTAATTGTGAACCTCCTTATACATTTCAGTATCATGCATTCTTGGCTACTTACACTGTTGAAGTTGTTGATATGTGATAATGCTGAAGTTTCAGATAAATGTTCTGCCTTCTTCCTGTGATTGATACATGAAATCACTTGGCCCCTTGATTGTCTAAGTTGTTATTTCTAAATCACCATGGCACTTGTAACTCTAAATATATATTTCTCATAAGTATTGTATCTTCTACAGGATGTACAAGTACTTCACCACTGTCCATAAAATTCATTTTGGCAACTAACCCTGGCACAAACACTTATTCATACACCCACCAAGGAGGTACTGTAAATGCAGAAACTTTTGCACGGTGGTTTAATTTTCATGGTAACCCCTTACTGCAAACATGTGTTTTATAGTTCTAACGTACTACATAATAAAAACAAAGCCACTGCAAAGGTAAATACATTTACAGTAGTTCAATGACTCAGGTTGGATTTTCCTACTCTACACTGTGAGGCACACTGGAAAAATTTTATACTTTTAGAATTTTTACATGATCTACGTTCCAATGTAGGGGAAAACAAGGGTCATCTACAGGCTATAGAGAATACAGAAATAAAGCTTCACAGGTTCATTGTACCTCACATATCCTTGACTGACTCTGAAACTTCACTACTCACAGGGAACTCCAAACCATTCCCCAGCAGGGGGGACGGCAGCAGGGGAAACAGCCACACCCATGGCCACCTTGTGCCAAAGGCCTGTTCCAAGTTCTGCTGCCACCCCAAGTCGTAATCCCTGATCCTCTTATTGAACTCGAACACCGTTCTGTTCATGATAGTCAGCTTACTGTGGTAATAGAACAACACGAGGGAAAAAGCTCCCCCTATGAGACAGATCATGGACATTATTGACACAAAGAAAGTGTGTGCTTTGGCCGCCCCTGCAATCCACATCACCAAAGGAGCAAACATGGTCAGGACAGATTTCACCGTCAGTCCCCCCATTACATCCCAGACATAGTCAAAGTTCATAAGGTTTGTGTACACAGCCCCAACGCTCATGTAGAGTAAGAACACGATGTAGTAGCGTTGGTTGGCCCACGCGGCGCAGTTCCCGGTGAAGGTACAGTGGTGGATTCGCTTCAGCACACACGTGCCGCACTCCCAGCAGTGGAAGGAGCGGGGAGGGGCGTTGGCCTCGCACGAGGCGCAGAAGTGCCAGCCTCGCTTTAACACGCTGGGGAGGACGTGGCTACCGGTGGTGGTGTCCACATACATCATCATAAACAGGTTCCCAACCTAGGAGGAAATAAAGAAGACAACTAGAGATACACAAGAAAAACGGTTACTCAAGCAACTGGATAGATTTTGAAATTAGAGATGTTATTGCACAACAATTGTACAAGATACAACATATGGAATCTATTGCTATACAACAACAACCATACTTATATATGAGTCAGACTACTCTACCTTACAAAGACTATCTAGCGGTTTTTGTAGGGTTGAGAATCGCTTTTACAATCATTGGTGGAATTGCTGGCGTTCAGGCATTTTTTGAGATATTGTCCTATGTGTACAATGCAAGGATTGTCACAGGTCAATCTGTACTTTTAAAAATTTGTGTGTGGAGGGAAGAATACAAAAAAATACTAGACTAAGTACATGTACATGTAGCTGATAGATTTGACATATATGTACATAAAATTGAAAAAATTCTTTTGAATGGATTCAGTCCAGAGGGTGACTTTGGTAGTTACCTTTCTCTTATTTTTGAGGCAAACAGCATTTCATTACATTAATTATTGAATGCATGTAACATAAATTCAATAAAAATGGCTTACAAAAAATTGTATCCAAAGCAAATTGGAACTGTGTGATAATTATAGAGAACATTATCTCACCGTGTTGATGTATACAAACACCATGAACGCCGTGTGGATGTAGCTAGCCAGACAGGGCTCATGGTAGATCTCAGGGAGGACTCGGAACTGCTCGAAGTAGAAGATGAGGTGAATCACCACCACTAGGAAAGCAAACGCCACCTGGGAACAAGAAATCAGAGATTTTAGACTTCCAGGGAGTATCTAGGGGTTTTTGTGAATGTATTGGAACTATAGTCTCTTTGTCAGGAAATACCTGATTGAAGTAATGTTACATCATAGAATGGATTATTACTCATAGGATCCCATGACCTTACTGTGCTACCATGGTTTATGTTTATAGTACACATCCCTGGCGACCTCATAGTCCACCACATTCTACCATATTAGGTCACAACCCCATCAATCAACTGAAACCCAATCTCCGCCCACTCACTTCCAATCCTTCCTACTAATAGCAAAATATATACAGGCTCCCCTAAACCATTGCCGCCCAAAACAATCTTTCCGTCTGACTCCCGGAAGTAAAAAGGAAACAAAAACATGTCTGTTAAGACCACTTGTTCAATGCATTGATTGAAAGATCAGGCAAAATTTCCTTTACAATTATTTCAATTCTTTGGTTCTTCAAACAGTGGACGTTTCCAGTTTCACGTGTTTTATGGGGAGACCGTATCCATGGCCACTGTCTTTTGTTTGCAGTCATATCTATTAGCCACCGTGAGGGCTATTCAAGCAATAGATTTCAATTAACGAAAGTATCACTATGTATAGCAAGTTAGCAACTGGAGATGTCCGTTTGTTTGGGAGTATACGAAACACGCGTGCTACAGGTCGGTGCATGGAAACCAACCTTGTCTCCGCGACTTTTCGGCAAAAACTGGCGAGCTCTCCTCACAAAGCCTTCATCCATGGTGGCGTCCATCTCTTCTGATTGTACCAGCGCTCACAAACTATCAGCTAATGTACAGAAGATGATGAAAATGCATAAAGTTCATTTATCGAAGGACCAAAACCCGGAAGGATTGTCCTCGAACTCAAATTTTAGATTTTCCCACTATGCCTTTCGTGGATTATTCCACTCATTCACATTTTCATGTGGCAATAGCTCTTAAATCAGGACGTAATGAAATATGAAGAAAACTAATTGCAATATAATTCATAAAACATACTTCTGGTATCATCTTATGATTTGATATCTGAATTTAAATGTATGAAATATAATGTTTTGCTTCGTTATTCCACCCCCTTAGCACCTAATGAACTAGTCCTTCCCATCATGCAGCGTAGCTATATTGTCTTTCCCGCTCGATTGTTTAATATTTTAGGTGTTTTTCCCTAAATATTTGGGTCATACTCATCGGAAAACACCCAGAAAATATTCATAATTTCCGGTAAAACTGCTTCGGTGGAGATTGTCCGGTCCTTTTTTCCCTAGGAAGCCGGTAAGTTTGATTTTCGGTGGAAAAAAGACCCCTTATCATCCGTTTCGAGTGGCAAGATGGCTGCCTGGTGAGACTCAGCAGTCGGGCGGAGAGACCACATAGGTCACAGCTGACTAACGGACTTCAGTAAATAAGTCAGCATGTTCGACATGTTAGCTGCAGTTTCAGGGCGTTCCTAGAATTAAATCCTTCGATTATTGAGGGAAAAGAAAGGCAGATTTCGATGTGAAGTTTTGCATTCCAAATAGACTGTTATTATAACGTTATAACAAAATGTATAGAAAATGTATTCCATCATCCATGTAACGTTTATTATATATATATATATGAAAAAAAGATGTATCTTCACTCTCCTTAATTTCCTCGCAAAGCTCACATGATTGATTTAAGCGGAAGGAACAGCAGGAACAAGTTGTTTACCACCCTGAAGATGATGTATTAAAATCAGGTTGATAGTTTTGTAAATTATGTTATGAAGGTCATTTTGTACAAGTTTTGAATGTCATTGCTGATTTTTACTACACATTCCAATATTTACACTTGTCGTCCAAAGGGCTTCTCAAAGAAGTTCTTTTAGAATAGAGAGTAATTTTCCTAGGTTTTCCAGTAACTGATTTTTGGCGACGTCTCAGGGAGGAGCCAAATGGTACAGTATTGTGTGTGATTCGCAAGAATTCTAGGAATTGTACAGGCATTTTGTCCACAGGAATGGAATGTCTACAGGCATGTGACCTACATCTATGCCCACATTCCTGGAAACCTTCGGGACCCTGCTCCTCTCTGCCCCGGATGCCCTGTTACTTTCTGTGACCCCGGGGCTTGTTCACTATACACTCAGGGGGGGAGTGCACTGTATCTGTATAGGTACCAAGTCTTCCTCAAAATCATGAAATGATGGCAGGGCCGCAGTGCCATGCAAACAATAACCCTAACAGCAACCACCGTCGCCATGGCAATGTATGTTTTCATTGCCAGTCTTGTTGAAATAATTTCTAATAGATTAATTATGTAGTCACACCAGGTATGTTATGGTGATGCATATACAAAACATTTGACTTATTTGGATTGCCAAAGTACAATACGAGTGGATGACAGGTACTGGCAAGTGATGATGTTGTGCACCACAGTGCATATTCCACATCACAAAGGCATATAATATGTACAGCTGTGTACTGTACTAATCTTCCAAACAGAAAACATGTAAAATACTAGTATGGATTAAGGAAATCAGAGATAGCAGACTTCACCCCATCCAGAATGCACAGACAGACCAAAATTTTAATCATATCTTTTTCTCCAAAATGGCCCTGTACTCTAAACTTAAACTTAAACTGTAATGGCTAATGCTTCTACTCTTGCAACTTACACTTGATTTATACTTAAATTCTTTCATTTATTTTGGTTCAGGCTGGATCCAGAGGTTGTAACCATGGATACAGGTGTGCCAGCTGCCACCTCGCACCTGGGAGCCCACCTGCTGCAGTCGCTCAACATACAGCGCTTGGAAGGACAGCTTTGTGATGTGAACATACAGGTGCTTTAAGTTTCGAACCCTCTGTATTACATAATACACGATGAATCAAGCAACTCACTCAGTCACTGGATAAATTTTCTGTAAAGATTGATAGTGAAATGTTGTAGATAGCATTCATCTTTCATCAGTGACCAGTGCTCGAAATACTTTTATCTAACATTGAAAATTACCAGCACCAGACAAATTTTACCTGTACCACTCAGCATTTAGGAAGTATGGATCATACTGAAAACTGTTCAGAAACCATTGCTAGTATATTTCTTTTATACTTCATAGGTCGTAACAGTCAATGCAGCAAATAAACATCCACATATGCCAACATGTATATATATTTTTATAATCCCTGTACATGGACCACTGCTTGTTAGATGCAGGTAGACATCAGAAATACCTGCACAGCTCCAATTTTACCTGCACTTACCTGCATATGCAGGTGGTATTTCCAGCCCTGGTGACTGAGAATGAGTGTGAAGACAATTCTTTATTACAAAATCCTTGTACCGTTCCCCTGTTTCAGGTTGGTGACCAGTCCTTCCCTGCTCACAAGGCAGTCCTGGCCTCCTACAGCGCTCACTTCCACACCCTCTTCTGTAACCAGAGCAGCGGGGTCGTGCCCTTTGACCTGGCCATCAGTGACATCACCCCCGACAGTTTCTCCCACATCCTGGAGTTCATGTACACGGGGAAGATTCCTCCGGAGGAGCCCGAACACTCCGACTTCATCAGAGTCGCCAAACTGTTTGAGATGGAGACCATCTTAGACCTCGTCATCAAGATTCAAATCAGCACGGCGGCAGGGTCCACCATGGAGACTGGTACAGGTGTTGTTTGTTTGTTTGTTTGTTTTGCATAACCGGTAAACCACGTAACACACCAGCTTTGTTCAGTAAGTTCAAGATGTGTAAGACCAGACTGTAAGGTTTGAACCACTTACACTGGGATGGACTCCTACTCTTTTTGATAACATACTCAAGGTGTGGCTCTCCTCAAACACGGGGCCTCCAGCTTTACATCCTGTCTGAGAGGACGTCCCTAACTGAAGCTAGGTACTCATTTTCACCTGAGTCCAGTGAGGAAATCCAAGGTCAGAACATTGATGCCTGCTAGGGATTCGAACCCAGAACCTTTACATTCTAAGTCAACAACCCTAACCACAAGAAAACCTTCCCACCAGGTGTGCTGGCAGGTAAGACAGACCAGGGAGCTGCCGTGGAGCCTGTCTCCAGTGACGAGGAGGTTGGAGGAAACGCCAAGCTGCAGAGTTTATCTTCGGTAGACCAGCTGTCAGCTATTGGCCAGGGGATGGCAGCGACACTGAGCCAGGCCACTGACGGGCCAGCTCATCAGGTCAGTCAGTTTTGTGTCAGATTGGCGTACTGCTCATAGCCAAGATTGGGTTTCAGTTGATTGACAGGGTTGTGCCCGAGGTGGTAGAATGTGGTATGAGGTCGCCAGGAATGTGTACTAGAAGTAAGTACTGTGTAATCATGGTATGAAACATAAGCACAGTTCCAATACAAATTTGCAAAGCCTCTCGTAAGTCTGAAGTCTCCATTTTCTTGTTTCTTCTGTACAGCAGGAAGGAGACGGAGAAGGTGGTGTTGAAGAAGGGACTTCAGGAAAAGGAACTGCATCGCAGAAGGGAAGACCACGTGGGGGGTCCAGGAAGAGAAGGGACTTTGACGTCCCACCACCTCCCTCTAGGATGGGAACCAGAGGCAAGAAGATTTCCTTCAAGGTACAGCAGTCATTGATTCATGATATTGAGATTTCTTTGGTTATTTACTCAGAAGTGAGCCATGGGAACCTTACAGTACAAATTTGTACAGAAAAATACAAGTTCATATACTGTCAATCTTGAAGCTTTAGCGGCAGTTTTATTATCATGGTTTTCGCAGTGCTAGTGATCTCTCCACCGCAAATTCACGACACTGAAGATATGCCTCCCTCGTATGACTACATTTACTTTTGCAGTGGATGTATCACTGGAGGGTAAGGAATGTTTTCACCGTGTCTTGAATTTGCGTTTGAAACAATTCTGTAGTACAGTAACTGAAAGTAAATGAATACTAGTATACAGTATGAAGTGTTGTCTGGAAAAATCAAGATAACCAAAATATTTGGAATTCTGGATAATTTGTTTGTGCTACAGTTTAGTCCCTTATTTTAATAATTTGTAACATTTAGTATTGTTTTGGGCATCACTGGTTTAGGGGGGGTTTGTATGTATCTCTACAGAGTAGAGAGGTTTGGAAGTGAGTGGGCAGAGATTAGGTTTTAGTTGACTGACAGGGTTGTGGTGTGAGGTTATGTATTTCCATGTACCTGTAGGAGCTAGCCTCCCCAGTGAGAGACGAGTCCCCCCCTCCCAGGAAGAGGAGGATGAAGAGTATCTACATCCAAACAGACGGTGCAGACGGGACAGAGGGGGGTGAGGATGAGGATTACACCCCGGGGGGTTCCCCCTCCCCCACCCCCACCAGGAGAAGGAGGAGGAGACCCAAACGGACCAACCCTGCTGACAGGAAACTGGAGTGTGACAAGTGTGGCAAAAAGTAGGGACCGATTCTAGCTATAATACACACCAGTAAGGCTATACTGACTTGATTATATGGATGACATCTGTGCACGCATTAATTTTCACCCATTAAAAAAAAAAGGTTTACGACCATACTGTTTCTCTAGGTACATGTACTTCCTGACTCGGATTTAAAAATTTAGGCAAATTTTTTGCCCAATGCTTTTTTTCTGCACGCCCGCCCACATCAGTTTTTGTGTGCCCAGAGGATGTCATCCCTATGATCAAATCAGTATGGCCTAACTTAAACTGCATACAAATGCCTTGTGACATTTATTTATTTTTGTTATGTCTTCTATAACCTAACACTGACTTCATGTCCATTGAAAGAAATCTGGGACCTAGTATGGTTGATCTAATCTATTTTGATCGGTGCAGGTACAGCACTGTCCAGAGTCTGCACAGCCACAGAAGTCTGCACCACGGCAAGCGCACCTACTCCTGTGAGCAGTGTGGGCAGAGCTTCAAGATGATCAGGCTGCTGAAGCGCCACCAGGTGGAACACACAGGTACTGCAACTATGTCTTGTAAAGAGAGAACCATGGAAAGGAGATCTTCCAACATTTTGACAGTTGATTGATAGGGAGGTAATATCTGCAGGTGACCTAGCACATGCTGGGTGGGAGTAAGTGGACAGTATGTGGAGGAATTCAGGAAGTGGTGTAATACCCGATTAAATTACATCATACAAGCCCCTCCACAGTTCCAATACATGAGCGAAAATCCAAAACACTTCCAGGAGGTCTGTGAATTTGAAGTCCTTGAAAATCAAAAATACTTTGTGGAAGTCTGAAATCTTCAATTTCTTGTTATAATTTCCATCTGCAGGTCATAAACCATTTAAGTGTGGCCAGTGCGAGAGACAGTTCATGGACAAAGGTGACATGAAGCGCCACGAGCGAACGGTCCACTCTCCTGCCAGCCACGTCTGTGAGATATGTGACAAGAGGTTCAAGACTCTGGAGTGCTTCCAGAAGCACAAGGACAAGCACCTGAAGGTATAGCAACAACTTGAGACATTGACCATTTATTTTGTCTTGGGGTGAATGTGGCACATTTTCACCTTCACTTGGAAGGTTATGTTTTCAGTAGCTTTTGTATGTACAATGTCTCAAGAAGCTATAGATAGATTGGTAGGTGGGTAGATATTGACCTATCTAAGAAATGATTAGATGTTGGACCCCTGGTGGCTTTCCTTGGTACTGCAGCAGTTTTGATATCTCGTATTCTGGACATGCTAGGGCCATGATGGCAGATAGCTCTTGGCCATGTGAAGAATTGATGTAGGTTTGGGCCCCCAAGCAGCTTTTTTTGGTGATCAAATCAGGAATAACAATTGAACTACATTTTGTATCTTGAAAGCTACCAAAGCCAAAGCATTGTACGATCTCTCCCTATAGGACCCCACGTTTAAGGCCAAGAAGAGCACCCAGTGTGACTTCTGTGGTGAGATGTTCCAGACACCCAGGAAGATGGAGGTCCATCGGAGAAAACACACCAACGACAGGCCCTTCCAGTGTGAGCTGTGTGGGAAAGGCTTCTACACGTTGAAAGACCTGAAGGTAAGGCAGAAACAGAAGATATGAGAAAGGGGACACCTTTTTGCAAGTCCTATGAGTATGAGTATAAAGTAAAAACGATGATCAAGGTCTGTAGAAACTTAGAGATACAAGTGTATGTGAGCGGGTGGAGATTTGTTTTCAACTGATTGACAGGGTTGTGACCAGGTGCTATTGTGCCCTGCTAGGTGGTAGGATATGGTACGAGGTTGCTATGAATGTGTACTGTTTAATCATGGTATGAAACATAAACCATAGTGTAATATCAGAGTAAGTTACAATCGTATGAGTAAAATCCATTCTATGATGTAATTCAATCAGGTATTTACTCATGATCATACTATACAGTTCTAATACATTCACAAAAACCACTTCCCGGAAATCTGAAGTCTCCGATTTCTTGTTTTATCTGTTCCCTTATTTCCAGGTGCACAAGAGAATCCATACGGGAGAGAGGCCCTACAAATGTACGTACTGTGACGCTGCCTTTACCCAGTGGTCGTCCTGGAGCGGTCACCAGAAGACTCACACCAAAGAGAAGCCCTTCCTGTGCTGCACCTGTGGAAAAGGCTTTGCAGAGAGGGAGTACCTCAAACGGCATGAGAGAACACACACTGGTAAACACAATCCTGTCTTCACAGTCATTTCTTACTCCAGATCTGTAGGTATAGGTTATTTCTTCCAGGATGGAAGTATATTGTTTGTATTTCTTCCTAAGTAGGGAGAATTGGATAAGTGGGTGGAGATTGGATTGTTGATTGAAAGGGTTCTAACCCAGCATGCCCTAGGTGGTAGGATGTTGAATGAGGTCGCCCAGAATGTGTACTGTTTAATCATGGTATGAAACATAAATCATGGTGTAATGCCAGAGTTAGTTAAGTCATACAATCGTATGAGTAATAATTCATTCTCTGATGTAATTCAATCAGGTATTTCATGGTGGTCATACAATACAGTTCCAATACATTCACAAAAACCCCAAACACTTCTTGGAAGTCTGAAATCTTCGATTTCTCGTTACCAACTGTTGCTTTTGTGCCCAGCTAAGATAAAACTTGTGTTCTGTGTTCATATACAACATGTATCTGATTATCTGGTATTAAGCTGACTTGGTGAACTTTAACCTCTGCAGGTGAGCGACCTTTCACCTGCGAGGTGTGTGGGTCAGGGTTCATGGATAGGAATGGGCTTCGCAGGCACAAGCGTATCCACAGCGACGACCGGCCTTACCGCTGTCCACATTGCAATGCTGGTAGGGGGAAGTTTTTCTCCTTCTTTTAAATCTATATTTGGATGTGTACTTAATGGGCTTCCTATGCTCAATGTACACAAACATCAGGAAAAGATGTTTTCAAGACTCTTTGATGTTTTGAGATAACTCATAATCTTATCCCTTCAAAGAATCTAACATAAAATACACAGTTTTCAATATCTGTCTACAGGACTCGATATACCAGCTGCATATGCAGGTTAGGGCAGGTAAAATTGGGTCTGTGCAGGTATTTCTGATGTCTACCTGCACTGGGCCATAACAAAACCAGCCTCAGGCACTAGCAGTGGTCAAAACCTGCTTTGCTTTGATTTTGAAAGTCTTTAAAGTAGCATAATTGAAGACAGCAGATAACTTAGTGAAATAAAAAATGGTGCCACTAGGAGCATTTTTTTTCAAACCATTTCAATTTTTTGATGAACTAAAAGGTAAAGAACCTGTAGTGCAGGTAAAACTTGTCTGGTGCAGGTAATTTTGAATGTTGCCTGCACCTGTGCAGGTATGCAGAAAAAAGGATTTCAAGTCCTGTGTTTAAAAGAAGATTTTGGAATTTTCCCCCCAGGCTTTAAGCAGTGTTCCAACATGAAGGCTCATGTCAAGACACACTTCAAGACTGCCAACCTGGTCAACGTCAAACCTGTGGAGACTATCGACATCAACGCGCTGAACATCCCCATCAGCGTCCAGCCGCAGGACGCACAGTTCCGACAACAGATCAGTCAGATACAGCTCCAGGAGCAGATCATACCGGTCAGCAACGTCCAGGTCAACGCTGTGCCGGTCAGCGGGGGAGACCAGACCGTCACCACCATGCCGATGACCGTCAACGTTCCGGTAAGTCTTCGCTTTGTCATACAAGATGTTTGTGTTATATCAATATTAGTTTTCAAAACCAATTGTGTAGAACTTGGCCTTGTGTATATACTTCCGGGTATGGAAGTATTGTTTTGGGTGGCTGAGCTGAGGGTGTTTGTCCGAGCAAAGTAGGTTTACAGCACATGGGTGGGTGGGGGTAAGACTGACTGGCAGAATGACAGGTCAAAAGGTCAGACACAGGAAATACCGGTAGGAAGAACTTGAGGGTAGGTTGACAGTGCATGGGTGAGGGAAGATTGACAGAATAATGGTCAAAAGGTCAGACACAGGAAAGGGGTGAACTTGAAGGTCATGTAAACCCAATTTACTTCGAGAAGTCTGATTTTTTATTTGATGGAATCAAGAGCTAATGAACATATATATTCTGCACCTATCTTTTCTTATGTACTTGTATTGACATTCAACAGGTAAGCACCTTTTTGGACAACTCATCTGGAGTCTGGACTAACTTCAGACTCCGGAGTTTTTGAAAAGAATGAAAGAGCAACCTACTGTTAAATCTGCCTGCTATTTTCACTCTCATAGAGGTTTGGAATGCCAAAGAGAGTTGTACTGCCAGAAGCTGTACCAGTTTAATGATACCTGATGTTTTTATTTCCAGGTGAGCGAGGTGACCCAGGTGGCCGTGTCCCTACCCCAGGGGGTTCAGCTCCCCGGCCACGTGACCACATCCCAGAACAGGATAGAGACGTCAGAGGCCACAGAGTTCATCACACACCTGCTACTGGTCTGAACACCTTGGTCTAGACACAGGCCATACTGTGTTGATTACAGTCAAACCTGCACTAGTGACCTCCTCTACATTATGATCAGCTGGCCAATATGACCACTCTTTGGGCATCTTTGACTGTTTATGGATGACATCTTCTGAGCACCCCAAAACTGATGCGAGTATGTGAAACCAGAAAGTTGGCCCCCAAAAAAGTTTGCCTTCTTCATGAAATATAAGTGGTCAGCAAGGTTGAACAAATGGCTGATCACATAGAACATGGTATACCAAACAGTGAATTCCCAAATTTTGTTCTCTCACATCTTCTTTGACTTTGGAAGACTTGGTGGTGCAAGCAAGTGGTCATTCCAGCCCTGCTTCCCTTCCTTTGGTATCTTCTTCTTTTCCTTTTGTCATCCTTCAAGTACCTAAAGAAACAGTAGGGTCGCAAACATTTTTTTGGAAACAGATGAAAATTGATCCGCGTGCCGATGTCATCCATATAATCAAGTCAGAGTGGTCTAATGATAGCTTGATGAAATACTATCAATTCTGTACCAGGTACATTTATATGTAGTGAAAGGAATACTGGAGGAAAAATGGAATTACTGCAATGGGTATACATGTACCACCTCTCCAGAACTTAGTATAACATTGGTTGTGAACAAGCCTGACTTGTGCTGGAATTCCATGAGTCTGTTTTGAATCAGACTTTGCAGAACAAAATCTCACACAGTTGTATCAAATATTTGCTGCTACATGCAAAACTGAGAAACTACACTACTTCTATGGTAATCAGGAAAAACACTTATCTTGTGTATCATGTTGAAAATTGTATTGTTTATATACTAAAGTTTTTTTGTAAATAAAATGTTGTAATGATAACCAGGAAGTCATACCTGTAGACTGATAGAGTTAGGAATTTTGTTGTCTGGAGTGGGCCATTGCAGTCATTATTACAGAACAGAAGTTATGTACATGTACTGTTATACCATGGCGTATCTTTTGCGGTATTGATGTGCTTTCGGCACTTGCTCACTAATTTGTAGACTATTTTTTCTCATCTTCCGGAGGACATAACCTTGACTGAAGTACAGGTCAGATTTGTATAAACTGCAACCAATTATAAATTCTGGCTCATGTAACCTTGTGTTCTACACATTTATTTGATTAAAGGTTCATATCGCTCAAGAATTTATAACTAACCTTCAGCACTTTGGCACAAAAACTGTATTGGTATTTTTTGTAAGTTAGTGTGTTACTAGTTGGTTGATCGAAGCTTTTAAGAATGTCTGTGTGTATGTCCTTGTTTGAAATGAAGTGAAGATGGTCTTTATATCTTCTCCATACAGCAATTGTTCCTTAACAATGGAATTTACCAACCTCAATCTACCCAATACATACTTGAGAGTTACGTGTGATTTGTACAAAGAATTGTAGACTGTAAAGTTTGTACATTTTCATTTATTCAATATATAGATGCAACAACACCAACTTTGTGTATATAGTGTTCACAGTGTGCAAGGATAAACTACTATCACATACAAACAGAAGAAATACTTTGTAGATGAATACATAGTGTGTGTGCTACAGTTTAGATGATTTCAACAACAGTATGTTGAACTTGAAAGTGAAAAACGCATCCAGTGTTGTTTTTTTGGACTTGATATTTTTTTAGAAATTCGTTCACCTTTCGAAAAAGTTTAAAGAGCCTCTTCGAAGCACACTTCACAAAAATTGATGCTATATCAAAAAGCCTTGCCTACTACATGTAAGTTATTAAAAGCTGCAGTTGCACAATAAGTTTAATTTGGGAATACAGGAAACCACATACTAGTAAATAGTGCTCAAACTTTGTCTTTGCCATATCTTGAAATGATCTGATTCATACAAGTTTTTGTTGACTTTGCCCACATAAAAAGCTCTATAAACCGGAAAATTTCAATAAGTGTCTTTCACCAGATATTTTTCACAGTATTTGGTCAAAGCTTTAGGAATTATACAATACACATGTACTAAAAAGTTTTTGAATGACAGTTTGCATTGGTTGGCATTGAAAATTCTCTCAAACTTTGTTATAATCTTTAACCCAGGGAATTGCAATTACATGATTATAACTGTTCAAATTGGTGTCTGCCAAAGGATGCAACAATACTGCGCACTCATAGTACAGTTAAATGTAAAGCAGCATAATGCATAGTGAAACAGCTGCCCCTCTTACGAGAAAGGGCTCTCCGTCTGCTTTCTTCCCGAGCGCCTCCTAGCGGAGTTCCTGGACAGTACATTTCGCCAGCCGCTTGCTCTGTCCCGTTCCATTGAAGCCTGTATAAAGCACATGGAGACCCCGGTGTCAGTTTCCAGTCATAGCAACATTTGAGGGCAGTCGTAAACAAACGGTACAGAAAAGTTGCCTTTAGGTTTCCTGGGTGTACTCAGTGTTATTTTCTTAGGAATATAAGCACCTCAGCCAACCCAAGGAAAACAAATACGTGTGCTTTCTGCGTGTGGCCCAGTTAATGGCGTTGGTTAACCCTCTCACTGCTGATGTAGCCTTTTGGCACCAAATTTATATTGGTTACGGGCTTAGGTAGCAAGGAGAAGGTTAACAACATACATAGTTCACTCACTCACTCATTCAATTACATCTCAATCAATAATCTCAATTAATATCACAAACCTTTTGTGATGTCTGCGAGAATTTATCCTAGAAAATTCACGATATCACAAAAGGTTTTGTGATATAGCATGACAGTGTGATCAATTTTCTGAGAATTTCTCCAGTTGCTTGATTTATTTGAAACTTGAAACTTGATTATCATACTTTGCAGACTTTAAAGTTAGAATTATGTTCGCATTTACAAATAAACATAAGTTGGTATGACGAAGTGAACGACATATAACCCATAACCCATTGGGGCTGTTACACACATTGCACGAAAGTTGGATTTTTATACCAATGTTAGTAAATACCAGTAAAGCCGGGTAATGTTTACTTTGTAAACAGTATCGGATTTTACCATGGTAGTAGTCAAGTCCGGTAATTTCATTTACAACCATTGTTAAGTCTGAAATTACCGGACTTGACTTTTATTTACCACCATTGGAAAGTCGGTACTGTTAACATTACCCGACTTTACTGACATTTACTACTATTGGTAAATTTAACTTTTCATGCAGTGACAGGAAAAGAAGAATGAGTTGTCCACCCACCCTAGGAGACGTCAGGCTCATGGAGGTCTCCACCATCCTCCGGGCGGTGTCCACGTCCTCATCGTCCGAGTCGCCCGTGCTCAGGTACCCGCCTCCTCCCGACTTCAGCACCACGGACTTGGACCGCCGGTCCTTACGGTCGTCTATGTCATGGTACGATACTGCCGGCTTGTCGCCCAGATTCTGGAAACAGGACATATGACATAAGTGCATTGAAAGTCTTGTGTAAGATTGTTTTTACAATGTCAATGGATCGTTTTAAGTTCTTTCTCCAAGTGACAGTAACGCCATGTCGATTTGATTATACGGATGACATCCTCCGGGAACCCCAAAACTGATGTTTGGAAAAACTGAAGTCTGCAAAGTTGTCTTCATTATGAAATCTAAGTGGTCAGGAAGGTGGAACAAATGGCTAAACACACAGAGTATGGTATACCGAACGATAGATTTTTCATTTTTGTTCTTTCACATTTTCTTCTTAGACTTTGGAATTGACTTTGGCATTCTACGACATTTGTATCCATTTTCGGACTTTTTTGGCAATTTACGGCACATATTTGCTCATTTTGCAGTTGCTTTGTATGATATACAGTATGGTCAAAAACTTTTTTTGGAAACGAACGAAAATTAATGCGCACGCGGATGTCATCCATATAATCAAATCAAGATGGCCTAACATATCATATCATATCATTTCCTTTTCATCAAGCTTTTACTTTTGTTTTCCTCGTACCTCGAAATCCAGCTCGTTCCACCCCTTCTGGAACTTTGTATCCAGGTGAAGCGGTGACTTGAGCCGGGGCATGTGGTCGCAGTACGTGCTCGGCCAGACCCGCTTGGTGACCGGGAGGAGCATGTCCCTCTGCCGCCGGGGAGAGATGGAGCGAGGGGTGGTCCGTTTCTTCCTCATGTCGTCTGGATCTGAGATGACAAGAAAATCAAGGCTTACAGGCTATAAATTTATCAAGATAATCCAGAATTAACTAACTGCTAGCGCTTATAATGCTGAGGTCACATTTCCAAACCGATTAACGGAAAATCAACAATTTATATCAAGAATATACGCAAATAGCTTCCATTACTATTTTTTTTCAACTTTTTTGTGCTTCGTTGTCTTTTATATCACACTTTTCGTTCCATAAGACTGCCCGGCCGGACCCGGTTTGGAAATGTGACCTCAGCATAAGGTGGTAACAAGGTACGGGTATGAGCACTTAAGCTTCTGAGGGTGTCTTTAAAATACAATGTGCTGTAAAAAAATGTTAAAACATGAACTATGTGTTGTAGCAAGGAAAAGAGAAACGTAAAAGCATTTGACTTTAATTTGCACATGGAAGCAGTGTTGAGTAGTCGAGTGATTACCTATGATTAAATCCAAAATAAAACAGTTAATTAATTGAGTAATTAAGTAAATGAGAGGTCAAGCAAGACTAAGAAAGATATACATTTTGTATGGGGATTTTGGGAGCTCATAATTGAGCTATTTACTATAACAAGGCCTGCGGCCGACTTTTGCCGAGGTAATCATACCATAAACAATAGGGGTGAGAAACCCATAATAGGGGACATAATCCTTGTGTGTATCAAACAAAAGTCCCACGGGACCACAAACGTTACCGGGGAAACTTGCACCAAGCGACATAGACGTAGTTATCGTCTACTATTGCACTATATATAGGCATAATAGACGAAGAATGCGACCCTTATTCTGCCAAAACAAAATGATTGAATGAACGGAATAGAGAAGAAATCAAATAACGTCAAATAATCCACGCCTCTTTTATTTGATTGGACCTTAAACAAATGTCGCTGTGTAAAGACAACGTCAAAGTTCTTTGTGAAGTCTTGTCAGGGCTGTACAAAATACCGATGTATTTATAGACTCAATGTCAAGTTCTACCTGTTGAATGTCAAAGTAAAGCGTCCGAACGTTTTGTAGCTTTGTGTTTTGACAATTCAACCGCTGTATATGATTCATATGCCATGTAACATTAAATTAGTTAAATAGAGATATGTAAAAAATAACATGCATACTGCATTACTGTATTATTTGCTAAAAAATACACAGCTTGTACGAAAGGAAAAATGTTCTGGGGGTTTAAACTAGAACAGCCGGAATAATTGTCGACTAGGTTAGGACTTCGTCCATACTGCAACTGACAGAACAAGAAAATCCACCAGGCCTTCCTAAGGGCTTATGGATAGTAAAATTCGGCAAAAGTAGGGAGTCAATATTGGCGGGCAGTGAGCCGCGGTAAGGGCAACATTTTCCCTCAGAAGACCAAATGAACTCTGTGATGGCCAAACCCCCCTGGCAAATTATTCTCCCCTAGCCCACGTTGTTAGTCTGGTGGGAGACTACGAAAATCCCACCCAAACAGTAGATACTGCTTCTGCGAACATGTCAAAGACATAATTAACACCGAAAATGCATGAACACCGGCACCTACCTGTTCCCAAACTTGAAATGTAGTTGGTTTTTTTCTGACAGTCGTTTTTGTAGACTTTTTTCTCACGCATACTGTCACTGTTATGACTACGCCCATACTTTATGAAGATTTTCTTCACGATTCAAGATCACCCAGAAACAAATGTTGACAACATAAGCGTACATAGAATCTACAAACAACCACCACTTACCCCTACCGTGTACTGTGGTCTTCCTCTAGTGTTTTGTCATCGTGTCCAAACAGTCGTTTTTGTAGATTTTTTTTCTCGCATACCGTCACTGTTATGACTACGCCCATACTTTGTAAAAATTTTCTTCGCCATTCAAGATCAATCAGAAACAGGTGCAGACAACACAGAATTTACAAACAACCACTTACCCCTATAAAGTGCCCTGTGGTCTTCCTCTAGTGTTTTGTCGTCGTGTCCAAACCAACGTCCAAATCGTTGGCGACGCTTACAGTAGAAGTGTCTCTGTTGTGACTACCTCCACTGTCCGAATGTGCCTTGACTACCTGTACTGCCCGTCACAGCTGACAACACTCTATTGTGGGCGAAACCGTCGTAAAGAAAAAAAGCTAGCACACGCCTGGACAACTCCTAAAACCAAACACGGACTTTAAAAATGTTTTTAAAGTCCCAACAAAAGTGCCGAACACTTGAAGAACGTAGCAAAAACAACAGGTTGTAGCAAGGAGTCGTCAATCGAAGCTGTCTCCTAACTTGTCTAACTCGAGAAACCGGCTTTCCTACCACATCCAAGAAAGAGCGTCCCCTCTACACCCCCAGAATATTTGGTCTATTAAAGCGAAGTGTTGCCGAACGCCGGGCCTTCAGGCGACAAGGGAAGGCGATATAGGAGGAGCGGCCAGCATCGCTGAATGTGTTTGCCGAAGCGTGATAGGCGCGTATTCACGATGATATAATACACGGACAGATCACATATCATAGGTCATCGGCTGGAGACCAGGTTAAGCGGCAACTGTAGCGTTACGGTGGACACTTGTTAAGTCCGCCGGTCAAAAGATTGGCGATCAATTACGCCTTAAGAACACAGGGTCTCCCCCCGGTGTAGTGTTTCCAGACGCGCGCGACTTTGTTAGTAGCACAACAAAAAACGACAACAAAAACGACAAGCTCTTCTAGACTTGGCTGTCAACCGGGCGTTGTGTTCTGTCAATAGAAATCCCTTTAAAGAATGTTCCGAGGATCTTCAAGTAGCCTGAGTGATCATGAATGAAGAGCCTGGTCGTTTAGACTTCTTTTTGTGTACGCCTGTTTAGAAACAATACTCAGTAGCTTGTACGAAGTCAAGCGAACACATATATTCAATAGTTAATCTAACTTAGAACACCATTGTAGACTGAAGCATGATCTTAACCCAGAAACAATTAATCTCAACAGAACCTCTTAAAAGGTGCCAGTTCTTTTGCTATTATTCAATTGTTACGTATGCGCTGAAGAGAGCTAAATTCATATCCTTCAATTGTTTTATTCCTATTAATAGATCGAAAGCGAAGTCGCCCTATTTCCTCTCTATTGTGTGGTATTGTACAGCCTTTGTTTTCTAAACACATCCATCGTATTTACACTGGCGTTTTAAAGTGGACTAGATCGATGATGAGACTGTGTTGTATCCAGAACCGTGCTTATCCAGAACCACAGCGATTATACATGCACGGTTCTGGATGGTCCAGGCGTATCCAGAACCATGCCTGGGGCAAATCTACGTTCTTGGATGCGCGGAGACTATCCAGAACTGATCCAAGCCCTAACCCAGTCAGGCATAGAACTAGATAGACACGGTTCGGGATAGCCTGTTCGCATAGTCACAGAAATGAATTGGCCAAGATAGGGGGGATATTTCGCGTTCAACTGCGCACTCCCATATTATAGCCAACTCCTCTGGCATTTTCCTTCCTTTTCTACTTTTTTCAACCCACGGAAATGACTGTTGGAGACTGTAGCTACTGAATATGTGGATTAGAAGCCTACCAGCCTGATCAGAAGAAAAAAAAAATGAAAAGTTCGAAGGTAACGTTAATAAACGTAGTACAAATTGAACGCCCTCGGACTAATGGTACATATACATCCTGTAAAGCCTAAGGAAATTGGTACTGTGTTTCCGATTTTAGTCCTGAACAAAATAGGGTTGGTAAGTAGGGATTTTTTTTCTCTTTAGATTTCGGCTGAAGTGATCCAACAAATACAATTTGACAATGTAAAACTGAAATGCATCAGGACCAGGGCTGTCTCCAGGACCCGTCCCTCCGTTTGTTTCTGGGGAAGGGACAAATATTTCATCGGATTTACTCAATGAAAATTTGCTTCTAAAAATGTATGAAAAAAACAACGTTTCAGAGGGTTTGAAATTCAGATGTGAGATCGAGAACGTTATAGCCTTTCCAGCGGTCGACCAAAAAAAAGGCTATGGTCGGCGGGTTTTTGCTAGGGTCGGTCGGGAGATTTGACCGAAAACAAAACATTTTTTCCTTGGCCTTAAGGTCCACAACTTACCTTCTTCAACACCTTCGAATTCAGCCATCTCTTAGCATCTCATACCCGTATCACCTAGAAACAGAGAGATAACTAGAGACACCTCACCTTTTATAGGACAGGAGGGATTAACGCATTGTGTTACCTTCTTTAGTTGTCCCGTTTCAGCTTTCCTCTCGCGTGTTGTCTGTCAACCCAGATTGATGTAGTAGTATCAACAGCTAGAAGGGATTGAGTAAGGACCGGGGAACATAGGTCGTACGATTGTCGTACGATTGAAAACTGTGGGCATTATTGGGATAGTTGTGCATCTGTCCTGCAAAATGCAGCCGTCTTGATACGGAAAGACTGTCTCAGATCCTTGTCGGTTATTTACTAGTATGTCACAGCTTGCCTTAAAATTTTAAAATCGTACGATGATTTTAAAATCGTACGACAACTTACGACGAAGGTGACTGCGCAGTAACCGAAATCGTGGAAAATGTTGGTACAACCTGGACATCCAATGTTTCTATGTACCCGCTTACGACCTCTCACTTATCATTTTCGATTTGTCGATCTGTCATTCCAGAGGCAATAGAAGATGGTCTCAATAGCGAGGTCATAAAATATTCAGTAAGCGGGCTGTAGATAGATGTGGGACGGTGGGGTTCTCTTACTGACATCACGATCTCTGTACGCCCTTCCAACGTACCTCGTGTTGTAATACGACACCTACTGTATCTATTTATAGTTATCGAACCAGGTGCACCAATCCCATCAGGCTTTGCGCGAACGAGTTTCGCAAAGCCTGATGGGATCTCCTTATACCTTCATGCTTCTTTCAATGGATTTTTAAGACCAAATTTTTCGCATTATGAAAATTTCGTATCCACTACCTTCCCTCTGGGAGAAATTCAACATTCCCTTATTAACATTTCCATAGTAAATAAACAGCACACATACCACTTGCTTCAACTGGCTTGTTTAATGCCCAAACTGGAGTTAGAAAATGTTACAGCAAGGGGTTATAGAACCTCCTTGGTTAGACCAAAACAAACTTTGTCTAAAGCCAACGTATTTTGAACAGATGAAACAAGTGAAACTTTGAATAAGAAAATATAACATATTTTGATCGTTCAGGCCTTTCATATATTTCTTTATGTCACACAAGACACATTACATGTATCAGTATTCAGTACGAAAATGACATATCTCTTACACCCATGTAATACCATGCCAACAGAATCTTGTATCATACTGATTTCTTTTCACAGGAAAGCAGTATCATAACAACATAGAACAAAGAAAGCTCTGAGAAGAATCTTCACTGGGTATTCTCGAGAGAAATTTTCATGATCCTTTGGCAAGCTGACTTAACTTTTGGCCTTTCCTCGCGATTTTCATAAACAAATCTGGATTACAATTCAGACAACCCAAATATGGCTTATTTCCATAGCAACTGTACCGTTTGTGGTTAGTTGTAAATAGAATCAATAATCATAATAGTTGCTACTATAAAGATGACTGACTCATTAGTATGAAGTCATAGTTAATATTATCAGAAATATCGAGCTACCTGAAATATCTCTATAGTTAGTATCATCAGAAATATGTCTATATCTTAAATTCTTGTGCATCCTTCTTTTCATGAATGTCTGTTACAAAGACTTTAATCATTTAACATTTGGTGGCATAAGGCAACAGGAGACCCTTTAACTAAACACATATAAGAAATTTCCACATTCAGTTGTTAACAGTTTGTTGTAATCCTGTGGTGTTGATTCCTCACTCTTTCCCACTTCCTGATGAAGACAACATATCCCTGATGGTCCGACGTTTCTTGTGCTTCCTCTTTCCCTCTCCAGGGGGCGTGCTTGCACTGGAGTCTTCTAAGGGCCTCTTGCCTGGGGTTCCTCCCTGTGACGGGCTGCCTAGCTCCTCAGACCCAGAGGACTTCTTCCCAGTTTCATACCTGTCGTATTTCTCGTAAGCTGGCGCGTCGTTGTCAGACTGACTCAGGTCAAGATGCCCCGCCTCCTTAAGTGTTTGTGCACTTCCTCCCACAGATCTTAGAGTCTTCTCTGGAGAAGATGTGAGTAAAGTCTTCTGGCCAAGACTGTCTTTTTGTGATAAAGTTCCACCATTGACGACACGAGTCTCCACATTGTCAGCCGGAGATTCTGCCGTGCTGTTGCATGCTGGTCCTTCTGTCTCCATCTCAGCTGGTACGGAAGCTTCGTTCTCGATATTCTGACCAGAAGTTTCTGCATTCTCCTCCTCTGCTTTCACTGCGGATCCATTTTGCAGTGGTTCCTGGTCTTCATCATGACCCTCCTCCTCTTCCTCCTCTTTCTCTTCCTCATCTTCCAACGTGACATGCTCCACTTTCCTCTTGGTGTATTTCCGTTTGAACCTTATGGGCGGTCTGGATGCCAGCCTTGTGCTTCTCCGCGGAGCCTCATCTCCATCTCCGTGGAGCTCTGCCTTCTGACCCCTACGGCTCCTTTTCTTGACCTCTGTGCTACTTGTTGAAGCTGCAGGTTTGGATACAGGTGTTTCTTCTCCAGTCTCTGTCCCAGTCTTGCTGGCCTCCATTCTCTTCTCCCTGGATAGTTTCTGTCTCTTCTTTCTGGCAAAATTAAGATGAGCCGGCTTGGGTTTTATCCCCTTCTTACTCATCTGTGATGGCTTCACATCCACAGTGACAGTGGAGAGCAGGGCAGGCCATAGGAACAGGGCTTCAAATCTAAAACGAAGAATTCAAATATTGTTTGAGTAATCTCATAGCCACAGTTATACTGCTATGACTGTTCTAAAATCTGTCTTGGCTACAACTAGTATGTTACTTGTCTAAATCATGGTTTCACATACGTGTGTGTATATATGCTACTGGTATCTTATTTTCTAGAGAGCAACCGAAATTGATTCAAAATGCTTGCTTCAGCTACTTTAGTATAAAAAAGAGATGCAGTAAAAAGCATGAACTGGCTCCATCTCTGAGCCATTGCCAAAAAGAAAGAAAGATAAGACCATACTGTAAATTGCAAACACTTTTTAATCTATCAAACTTCATCCTTCTTGACTGTGTAGTTCTTTGTAGAATATGTACTAGAATATGTACATAAGTTAATATCTGAATACATTGAACAATCTAAGAGGATAAAAAACATGATTTGTCAACAAAGGAAACAAATCTTAAGACAAAAATCCCCTTAATAAATCTAGAATCAACAGCTACTGTCTCACCTGTTCTTCAGCATCTGGTAACAGTAGCTGTCCTTGTGAGGGTTGACAGCAGAGCTGGGCAGCCGGGTGGAGGGCTCTGACCTGCCTACAGGAGCAATGGACAAAATTTAAACAAAGTTACAGAAAAGGGGGCTCTGACCTGCCTACATGAGCTATGAACGAGATGTCAGCTAAGTTACAGACAGCAGCATGCCGAACTCAATTGAAAAATGTGATATCAAAAGCGAAAGTTCTGCTGCAGTACCAAAGAAAGCTGCCAGGGGATCCAAAATCTAACCATTTCTTCCATGGGTTAGGACCTAAACACATGCCAAATTTTATGACAATCCATCCATAGCTTCTTGAGTTATGGTGCTAAACCACATCCAAATGGTACCCAAAACATAACCTTCTAGGAAGATAAAGAAGTAAAATAAGACTGGGTTCATGTTTTTTCTTTCTTTATTCGGATTGCAACAATGCAAAATATCATGGAGCACCAGGTAGCAATTGCTGATGACGTGCACCACACATTACAACACATATTTTATTATGTCCTCTAGCTTTTCTTTAAGTCCTCCAGCTTATAAATAAATAAATAAGTACCTGGTCTTGGAGAAGTTTCACTGCCAGAACCATCAAAACCAGCCCAGCCCGAGTGTGACGGTGTGGCCATGGCAGCAGCTTGTGTCTGGGGTCCTAACCCTAGCCCTGGGGCACACAGATCAGAAAACTGGGTATTAACTGTTGGAATGATTAAGAGGGCTTTGACTTAAGCTTTTGTAGTATTGTTTTGGGTGGTGCTGGTTTAAGGGGAGTTTGTTTGTATCCTGTCCTGAGTAGTAGGATTGTGAGTGGGCAGAGATTGGGTTTCAGCTGATTGACAGGGCTGTGACTCAGTATGGTGGTAGGATGTGGTATGAGGTTGCCAGGAATGTGTACTGTGCAAGGTATCAAACATACATGTAAACCATAGTGTAATACAGGAGAAAGTTACGGCATATAATTGTATGAGTAATAATCCATTCTATGAACTAATTCCCTTGGGTATTTCCTTCGTGATCATATAATACAGTTGCAATATGTTCACAAGAACCCCAAAACACTTCCTCAATTTCTTGTTAAAGTTGCTTTTATGATGACAACGTACCCACTCATTCATGTGTATTCTATCACCATCCAAAACACAAAATATACTAGTACTAATGTGTTGGCAACTGTACTTGCACAAAGCTTGGTATCTACATGTACTAGTATTTGACAAATGTATCAATAAACACACCACCTACTTCGTGCCTCCCTGGCTGATATCAGCCTCTCAAACTCGGCCACCAGTTTTTTACGACCCAACAACAAGGACTTGAACCCGCTCAAGGTCGCAGAGTTAGGGGCCTGGAGTTTGACCTTTGACACTTTCCTGCTGCTGGGTGCCCTCACGACCTTTGCCCTTTGCGGTGCGGGGAGAATCTGTACAGGGACGACTGGCACAGTGGGGGTAGCTCTGGCGACTATAGGGACATTCTTCACAGTTTGTTTTAGAGTTGACTTGGCTGGCTGTGCTTGTACTATCTTAGGCACAGTTTGTTTTGTCTTTGTAGTAGTAGTAGTAGTATTAGCAGTAGCAGTAGAAGTGGTAGCAGTAGCAGTAGTAGATGCAGAAGAACTTCGTGCTGGACTTGATGCAGTTCTAGCAGATGCTCGAGTTTTCCGTTTTGGTACATCGCGAGTGGGGGAAGAGCTGCTGGCTGCCGTTCTGGTGGTTGTTGAGTCTTTTTCTCCAGCGGCGACTGCTTTTGCTTCTTCGTCCGCGGCCACCTTAGCCGCTACCTGTGCCAAGCTTACCAGCCCTTCTGGCCTGTCTTGTCCAGTTTGTGGGGTGTCAGTCCCTTGTGTAATGTTTGCTGGGGTACCAGGCCCTTGTGTAGTGTTTGCTGGGGTACCAGGCCCTTGTGTAGTGTTTGCTGTGGTACCAGTCTCTTGTGTAGTGTTCACCGCGGTACCAGTCCCTTGTGTAGTGTTCACCGCGGTACCAGTCCCTTGTGTAGTGTTCACTGCGGTACCAGTCCCTTCTGTAATGTCCACTGTGGCACCAGTGCCTCCTGTAGTGTTTGCTGTGGCACCACTAGCAATGGGCAGAGGAGCCCTTATTCCTTGCTGTGCAGCACCACCTAGCTGTACTGACTGGAACTGCACAGCAGGCACCAGGGTAGGGGGTCGGATCATCTTCATCCCTGCAGGCAGCACGACCAGAAACTGGCCGACGTTTGCTGCTGTTTCCCCGGGTTTCTGTGGCTTCCCTGTCAACATCACGTTCACAACCTGAAACAGACAGTGGGCAACTCAACTCAATGGAAAAATAGCAGGACATTCTCATTTAAGTTTCTATACTATGTACATACACTACTTTATGCTGAAAAACATACACATTTAACTTGTGATTATAGTTTCTGTCATTAACATCCCCGTGTTTCTTCTTTTAGAAAAGTAAACCTGTTTCCCTACCTGTGGGAGCTGGGCTGCTTGAGGTTTGGCTATGCCAGAGACAGATGCACCCACAGGAACAGCACTGGGCCCAGCTGTAGGAACAGCAGCAACAGCAACACTGGGACCAGCAGTGCTAGGTGGAGAAGCCCTCGGACTAGCAGTGGTAACAGCACTAGGAACAGCAGTGCTAGTTGCTGTAGCACTGGATCCAGCAGTGGTAACAACACTGAGACTGCCGGTAGCAACAACATCGGAGCCAGCTTTGGGAACAGTACTGGGACCAGGTTCTGTATCAGCTTTTGAAACAGGAACAGCAGCTGTTGGGTTGTCTTTCAGGACAGCTTGAGCTCCCACTGAAGCTGCAGTCTGCTGAACAGCTGTCTGTGGCAGCTGTATTATATTAGCACCTGGCTGTCCTGTAGCTGTTAGTTGGGCAACAGTTACAGGCTTTTGCTGCAGAATCGGTGCTTGGAGGATCTGAATTCCTTGAGCGGCTGGAACTGACGTTGCTGTCCTGACTTGCTGCAGTGACAGCGGTGTGGCAGGCCTTTGCACAGCTTGGCCAGGCTGGTTCCCAGCTACTACAGTAAATGTTGGCACTACATAGGAAGAAGACAGAAAAGTCTATACAGTCTTCTATTCAAGTTTGAAAATGAATATACAATGTACATGGAAAAAAAAAATCAATATTATGGCATCCTTCAATCAACATAATACAGGCAGAAGAGTCTTTTAAGAGCAGATGGCCAATATGGAAAAGAAATACATTTTCAGCTTCATCCAGCATGTCAGCAGAACGTACTGTGCCTGTGCTAAACCAGAAATTTATTGTGCATAGCACTTTGGCAGAACACCTCGTTTAAGGTCGTACTTGCGTATTTAAGGATGACATCCAGTGTATAGTTTTCAAGTGTTGTGTTGGAGAAGTTATCGTCTGCAATGGGCAAAATTCTGATGAAACGGGGTCTGGGTTTTGCAAAGGTGTTTTGACGATGTGCTGCTTCATCCTTGCATGCAATTTACAATTAGAGACTTTTTGTGTACATCAGATTCTGAATTCTGATTCAGCAGGCTGAACATTTTACGGACACAGTCCTGTAAAACAGCCCATATTTGGTAGATGATACCCCGCCCACATTTCTCCATACATGGTCGCAGAGTACCTGGGATGAGCAATTGTTGTATGACGGGTGGTAATTTAGGAGGAGCTTGTTTCCTGCGTGCCTCCAGCCGATCTTTGATCTTTGTTGTTGTCCCAGCGATGGCAGCATGCTGTTTCTGACGTTCCTTAATCATACCCAAGGCACCGGGGATGTCTATGTGTAGGGCCTGGGAAAATAACAATTAGACCATACTGATTCAATTTTTTACGAATGACATCCTCTGGCGCATGGCACCCCAAAGCTGATGCCAGCCTGCGAAAAAAATGTTACCTTCATTTATCATGAAATCTAAGTGGTCAGGAAGGTTGAACAAATGACTGAACACACAGAACATAATTAGTATACCAAACAATAAATTCTGTATTTTCTGTTCTTTCATATCTTCATCCTTGACTTTGGAAGACTTCACTCAGGGCTAGAAATACATTTTTCAGTCTAGTTATACTGATACACATGGCAAAAAAAAAAATGATCATAGAAAAAAGGGCATTCCACAAAATTTTTTTTTCATAGCAAACTTTTTTTAAAACGAAAATTGATGTATGTGTGGAGGAGGATTCAGCGAAAACCCTTATGGAGCAGGATGTTTTGCATTTCAAACAGGTTAAACATATCCATATATAAATCTCACAAAAAAAATTCAGCAGGATACATGAAGCTGGTATCAATGGGGTCTACACTGGGTTGTTAACTGGTCATGCAAGGCAACAGCACAAACCTCCACAGTGGAAAGTTATACTGACCTTCAGAAGATGGGTAAAGATGGGTTTGCTGGGTGGGGCAGATGCAGCCAGCATCTTTACCAACACATCCCCTGGGAGGGTCAGGAATTGTACTGTATGTTACATAGTCTTCATTGAAGGCTTGTTAAGTAGGTTGCAACTTTATTATAACATACACATACTAGTACATGTAAGTACATAGACTAGCTTTACAGATAACCTCTAGTACCATTTATCTTACAGGTCATGTATCCACCGCCCTGAAAAAATGTGTCTGAGGAGATCTTCAATGCAACTTCCGATGTACTCAAATGCACCAGAGATCTCTCAAACACACTACATGTATATATGTTACCCGGCAGTAAAATTGTAAATGTAAAATTGTTATATATATATAAATATATATATATATAGTTATTTATCCTTTAAAGCATGTCTTTATTTATTTCATCCTTCATTGACCCAGATTGCGACAGTTATAAAAATTGCTACTCCATTCCATTTTCTTGGCACTTAGTCAAGCATTACCAAAACAAACCGCGGTACTCTATCAGAAACCCAGACTTACTATTGGTCTTGTGCCGACGAGGCCGTCCGGACGTTGGTTTGACTGGTAGTTGTTCGGGTGGCGGGCGCAGGAGCTCCAGGATCCCCGCCTCTATCGTGTCCAACCGCGGGTCCCGGCGCGGCACCCCTCCCTTGTTCCTCCTTGTAAGCTGTAAAATCATCAAGTCTTTTCAAACTCTCTCTGAGAAATCAATATGGAAAGATGAGAAGAAACACTGTATATCCCACTAATGGAATACTATACCACACGACAGGACAGTTATCAAATGAATGTTTGTCTGACTAGAGGCAGACCTTATCTTGACAATGTAAGACTGTAACAACAGCCACTTCATAATCATAGAAGTCATAGTTCAGCAGTGGAAGATTAAAAATCATCATTGTTCAGACCAAACGCTGGAAATAAGACCTAATGTAGGTAAAGGTATCTATTAAGGTACAATGTAGTCCCATAGCCTTTTTCAGGCACAGTGGGTTGTTAATCCACAGTGTCTAGGGCACGGTATTGGTAAGAAAGCACAGCCCATCCGTCTCCTTCCACAGCCTTTTACGACCCCAACCAAAGTCAGGTACCCATTTTACACCTGGGTGGAACGAGGAAAGTTACATGTAAAGTGCCTTTAGACACAACGTTAACGTCCAGCCAGGAATGTACGGAATCAAACCCGTCAAAGCCTAACCACTCAGCCATTCGGCCACACTTAGTCGCCAAACGAAACTTACCAGTAGGTGAATCTTCTTGGTTTTGCGATCAGGTTTCTGCTCAGGTTCATCAGGTTCAGGTTCTTCTGGCTCGTTCTTCTTCTGTTTGTACAGCTCAATCAGACGGTAGAGTTTCTCCTTGTTTGGCTTCTTGTCCTGATGTTGTGCACAGGGAAGGGCAGAAAGTAGGGAACAAACAGATTTATGATTAGAGAGAAAAGGAGGTTTTTGCGTTGTTTGAAGTTTGCGGTTCAAGCAATTATGTTGTACACTTTGTAGAACCATAAAACATATATTTGTGTTGTTATGATTTTGCGGTAGAGGTCACTTCGAAAACAAAACCACTGCAAAAATTTCTGCATTTACAGTACCAAAATAAAATGTACAGTCCATGTATATTGTTTACCTTTATAGACACCTGCCCCTTTTCCTGCTCCTCCTCTTTCAGCCTTATTTCCCGTCTCTTCAACAGTTCTGGCATGGAAATGCCCAGGTACTTGGCCATGGTCCTGTCCGAGTGGCGCTCCACCGGGGCGTTGGGCTTACGTACCAGGGGGAGGTATGTCTGAGGAAGGAACGGCCAGATTGTCTTCATTGTGTCTCGGAAGTAAAAATCGATTCAATACATCTAGAAGTTAATGTATATGATTACCTATATGAACATACAATTTACAAAGCTTGTATGTCGTATGAAAGTTTGTGATTGTATTTGGCTCACCATATTTCTCTGCTTCAGCAGTAACTCAAACCTCCTCAGGATCATACAGTCTGTCCTCCCTGGGATCTCATTAGCAATGGTGGACCAAGCTGGAGGGGGAGGGGGGCAAGGTAAGATGGTTACATTCCTACACCCCCATGTTCCTACACCCCAATGTTCTCACGACTCAACCTACATTCTGACAACCCTAACTGTTACAAAATGTGTGTTCACAGCTAGGGACAGCCCTATGTTCTGACAGCCCTACATGTACATTCTGACATAGGGTTAGGGTTGTCAGAACATAGCTATATATAGGGGTGTCAGAACATAGGGCTGTCCTCGCAGTACAAATTAGGCGAATTCAAAACATTGTTTTGATAGTCTTAAAGAACAGTATTGAAAATGACTGAATCATGGGTACATACCTGGCCCATATTTTTCATACAGTGCCATGAGTTGTTTGTCCTCCCCTAAGGTAAAGGGTCCTCTTCTGATCTCAGGATCCAGCACATTCATAAACCTGTGGGGTCAAGTACAGATAGGTGTCTGTATCTGTAAAAAGGGTAAAGGTAAAGGTAGTCCCAAAGCCAAAGTAGTTTCAAGGAACCCTACTGCTGAATTATTTCAACGACTAATTATAATCCTAGAAGTGACCAATCCAACCTCTCCCTGACTTGTGCATCTGTTCTGCCTGGAACAAAGTCTTGAATCTTCCACCAGTCCTTGGCACCAAACTTGGCGACAGCTGTCAGAAGGGCCTATAGGGATGACACACAAACAGACATCGAATCAGGAGCACATGTGCTTTCTTTCATATTGGTATTCCAAACTCTCTGTAAACAAATCACAGCATACGTGAATAATTTCATCAGCTTGGTGAATGATTGAATAGCAAAGTTCTTTATTCACAACCGCTTTTTTAACAAGAGCCGATGTTTCAATGACCGTCTGTCATCTTCATCCAGGCTAAAATGACTGGTTTACTGTGCATTAAAGCTAGGTGTTATTGGTTCACTGTGCACTGAAGCTAGGTGTCACTAGTTCACTGTGCACTGAAGCTAGATATTACTGTAACAATGCAATTCCAAGCATAAAACAATTGTGTCATACATAGGTATTGTTATAACATACATTGTAGTGTTACATGAGGTTCCAAATGTAAAGTATTGTTAATATTAAATCACAGCATAGTTCTGCTTATAACATGGATATGTTTAGAAATGTCCAAAATGTAATAAAATCAGTCACTGAGATGTTGGTAAATGTACCATGATACAGGTTATCATGCCTAGAGCTATGGGAGATCTTGTAAAACTTACAATGTCCTCATCGATGCTCCATTTTCCTTTGACCACGTTGGGGTCAAGAGTCTTGAGCCAGCGGTGACAGCACTGAGAGATGGTCCTTCCCTCCATAAAGTACGCAACTACATGTAGATAGTACAAACAAAGCATGAAAACTTCACTTTGTATTGGTAAAATAAAGAGTTCTAGAGAGAGATGTATATTGAAATTGGATCATGTTTACTGTGAAGCGTCCCACATACTTTGTTGATATGGAATGTAATTTCCCACTTTGAGTTTCTCCACCAGTTCTGTCAGTAAAGCATCCTCCTCTGGGCTCCATTTCCTGCACAGACAAGAAATTGGAAATTTAAACTTCCAGAAATTTTTTGTTTTTTAAAAAACGTATTCAGACTGTTCTGTATGGTCATGGGGAAACACCCGATTGAATTACATCATAGCTGGGATTATTACTCATACGATTGTACATGTATGACATAACTTACATGTACTCCGCTATTACACTATTTTTATGTTTCATACCATGATTACACCGTACACATTTCTGGTGACCTCATACCACATCCTACAATCCAGAGAATACCGGGCCAGAACCCTATTAATCAACTGAAACCCAATCTCTGCCCACTCACTTCCAATCCTTGCTGCTAATCCTTGACTAAAATGTTTCAATTTTATGAATTGCCATGACCAGCTACATTAAAATATAGATATTTCCATCTGATTATCCAACAACAGCACTGTTCCTTACGTCTTCCTCAGTTCAGTGTTTATATCTGTCTGGTACTTCCGCAGGCACTGGATGGCCGTCCGACCCGTCTGGAAGGACAAAAATAGGACAATTACATCTCAAACACACCATGGCCAGCACTCGTTTTTCATGCTAAAATTCTAGAGATGAGCTCTGATAAATTAACACTAAGGCCTAGAAAAATTAATGTTTTGTGTCTGGTTTGAGTCCTAACAAAGACCCCGTTCAGACCAGACTTTTAAAAACCGGTTGAAACCGCTAAATAATTAGCGGGGGGAAACCCGGCTAAAACCCCTAGCGTTCACACCAGACTTATAAAACCGGTTTTTCAAAAACCCTGTCCGGCGAATATCTGGTTAATCAGCCATTAAAAGCCATGACTGCAGTTTAATGAAAACTTGTCCTTGGCCTTCTTGTATGCAGTCTTCAGATTCTTGATCTTGCTGCGGCACTGCTCCGTAACAATGTCGAAACCATGCTCCCACAACTTGTTTGAAATTTCCAGGTATACGTTCTTGTTTCGGTACAGCCCCCCGAGCTTTTTCTGCGTCTCCTGCTTTCCAAAAATGGATATCAGGAGCTGGGTCTCCTCCGCCGTCCAGGTTACGTATGCCGATTCCATCACAAAATGAAACAAAACAGCGGAAAAAAACTGTGGAAACGAACTCAAAACAATGCAATTCTGAAAACTTTGGAGGTCGAAGTTGGCGGCTTTTGCAAACGGCCCGGATGCTGACCCCGTGACCCCGGAATTATGACGCAAAAACCGGTTCAATAAACCCTTAGCGTTCAGACCAGGTTTTTCGGTGGAAAAACCCAAAGAAACTGTATCGTTTAAGGTCGTGTTCGCATCTTTAAGGATGACATCCCATCTGTAGTTTTCAAATGTTGTATCAAAAAAATCTTTTGCAATGGGCAAAATTCTGATGCAACGTTGACCAAACATGCAACAGAAACCATGGTTTTGCGCAGGCAAAGTACGTTCTGCCGACGTGCTCCATTTTTCCTGCTACAGGACAGATTCATGCCATAACCTCCTCACCCCCAGTTCCTGAGCTATCCTTGCCCAGTCCTCAGCCCCATGTGCAGCAGCTATAGCCTCCAGACGACTGGTCTCCTGCTCAGTCCAGTTTTTCTGGTTTATTGACGGATGAACCACGTTCTGCCACTGCAGCTGACAACTGCTCGGGGTCTGAACACCATCAAACTGGAAAGGGAATAGTATATAAATGTACATTTAGCAAGGACAATGAACCAAAAAAAATAATCTCCAACATGTTAATCAGACTTTGAGGATTTGATCAACTTTACAGTACAGTAACTAAACCCTTTAAAAAGTCATCCAAGGAATTTTATTCACATTTTTTTTTAACAGCTCTTCATTGCCTAGCAAAAGCAAATCATCCTTAGATGAAGATAACGTAACTCATATTTGTAGGTTGTGGGTTAGATTAGTCTTGTCGCATTGTTCTTTAATACCTGTTGCCATACGTTGCACCCCTCTGTGTGGTTAAGTCAATCTGAAGACCCCCAGCGAAGTGGGTGTTGGCTCCCCTGGCAACACATAGCAACCACTTTTGACCCCAAGTTTCCCAGATTTTTCCCATTGTTCACTAATTGCCCTCTCCACACCTAGTGTGAAAACATCCCAAGAGGGGTGGCGCTGGCCCAGGTGAGATGTTACCTGGCACCCTGCAGTGGTGTGAAGGACTGTTTGACAGTACTGTCTGGGGAGGGAAGGAGGATGTGTAGCGTTACAGTGTCTGTTAGAAAATAGTTTACATGGCGGTCTGAATTTTTTCTCAAGAATGTCCTTTAGTAGTAAAATACACATAACCTTGAATATAGCTGTATACATTTACAACTGTACTTGTATATAGCACAGGACAGAAGACAGTGGAAACCTGTGGAGGCCCGCATAGTCGACAGATGAAAGCGGTGATGATGATGATGATGTATACGGTTTAGCTAAATTACAGTGTATTGCTCCCGTCATTCACTTCCCGCCAATAATACGCTGCAGTTTCGACAGGATATCGACTATGAACCCCAAAAGAGATGATTTTCATGTAAATCCTACCTCCTCCCCCCAACACTTCACCCATGGACTTTGCCTTCTGTTATAGCAAGGACATTGTGTGTAATGTCCTTGGTTATAGTAACATCATGTTTGCTTTTATCAAATGCCCAAATGAGGCGTTCCCACAGGAACAAGGCTATAATTGCTTCTGATTGAAAGTTAACAGAACTTTTTAAGAAACTAAACTTCTGTTGTCAACCCACTTTCAAAACAATGTCTGTAAAAAACGACAATCATGCCAAGCCACTCACTAGCTGTCACTTGCAAAATGGGACAATTTCCAGTTTCTAAGACACAAAAGAAAGATTTCCGTGCTGCTGTTTTATCTACATTCTTCCTTGTACAGTCTTTACTGAAGTCCTTGTTGAAGCCAAGGAAAATGCCAAACAATTTGACCATTGTTTTCGCAAAATGAAAATTGAAAGTCACCTATTTTGCAAATGACTGGCGCCAGCAGGCATATTTACTTTTTTTACAGACATTGTTTTGAAACAGTCATATTATATTTATGGAAGTTCCACCCCAAGAAGACTTGGCCGTTCTGTCGTAATATGTTCACAAGGTTACTATTTTCTTGAATCCGGTCTTAAAGGTCTTGAAGATTGAAAAGAAAAAAGAATAAAATCTACCCGTACTCTCCCAGCGACAAGGAATCTGCCTTGTGGATTATTCACGATGTGCCCAAGGGGAAGGGATATTGTCTGGGAAAACACCGCACTGTCTTATTAATTACCACATAACAGCCCTGGGGCCCCTCATGTATGTATGTAATGAAATATACTAACGGTCACTGAACTATACTACGTTCAGTGACCGAACTTTACCAAGAACTGGTAACACTATCAGCAGTTTTGTGTAAACCAATCAATAATACCAGCCGCTAGTAGCTACAAATACACATCTAAATCAAACAAGACAGCTCACAAGCTTGACACTCAGGTTTACTTGAAAAAGTCATGATAAACAGACGGTGCTACACGTTTTTAAAGAAAGGAAAAGTTTACTTCACAACATTTGGTCTATTGCATCATGCCATGTCCTTTCCGGTTCAGGGTTATATCATATCATATCATATCATATCTTATCATATCATATCACATCAAATCATCGCTAGAGTTCCTCAACAAGTTAATATATGTCTGCTCTTCAATATGAATAGCAATCAGTTTCTTGTCTATCACTGAAGTGACTCTCAATTTCAACATCTCCAATTTCCTTTTGGTGGGAGGATTCATACTTTGATTAAATTGGACAGAATATTAATAACCTGAATCAATACCACGTCTACCTTTGTTTTCCAGTGGACTCTAAAGTTCAGAGAGTATGATTGTGTTCACTATGTTACTTTGTTGTTCTTACCTGTAACAAATCTGTATGTTTGTAATATGTTGTAATTAAGATTTTAATCAATATTTACCTTCTAACCATATGTGTGTAAACCGCTGTTTGTTGCATGACTGTAATGATTGTAACCAGACCTCATAATTCTGCCTAATTCAATCTACATGTAGGCTGCCAGCAGGTTCTGGAATCCTTTTGTTTACTCAATAATTTAGTCTTATTAAGGCCAGCTAAATCACACAAGAGAGCTCACAAGTTTGACATTGACTCTGCTTTAATGAATCTTTAATTGACTCTGCTTTAATTAATCTTTAATAATAAGTCTACATATAGAGAACAGACAGTGCTGCATGTTTTACATTAAGAATCTACAGAATACCAAGGTAGGTATGAAACATATATACATAGCTTCTTGCTTCCAATGGTAACGGAAGTGGCATACACATATTGGTGATTACTGCTTCCTTCTTCAAATCCAACATTGTCTGAACGACTTGAGAGGCTTCACTATCATCTATCTCACCCAGTTCTCATTTAGGTTTAAGAGTGACATTTGAGACTTATTTTCTGGTGACCTATAATAGAATAGAAATACTGTCATTGGTCACTCGTCCGTTACTGGACAACTTCCATATAAATGTAGGATACCCAAGTCCCCCGCAGTACTGGTATTGTCACATGCCGCGGTACTGTTCTCGGGTTGCTGTCCATACAAGCTATTTCTTGAAATAGAAGGGGTCGTTTCGATTTCGTTCACATTTACCGCACAGTAATGTGGAGTCGGGTTATAATTACTCTGGTTAAGGTCTGTGTCTTCATACACCGAATTTGCGGTTGGACTTCCACATAGGATGCCCAAGTCCTCCATTGCAGTGTTACTGTCACGTATGGTGGTAATGTTTTCGGGTTGCTGTCCGTAGAAGCTATTTCTTGTAATAGAAGGACTTGTTTCGACTTGGTTTTCATTAACTGCACAGTTATGTGGAGTTTGGTTACAATTGCCTGAAATAGTTTCATTCTGATACAGGTTTGTGTCTTCATACACTGAATTTGCTGCTGCTATTCCGTACGGCCTTTCTTCCTCATCGGACCCAGTGTCTCCGGAATGCCCGGATGTGTCATTGTTACTGTACTGATGGATTTCTGCTTGTGTAGTAAGGGCCGTGTCCGCAGCAGCGGTTTGAGTAGCGCCCTGGGAACAAGATTGTGCCTCTCGTGCACATGTAAGCGGCGGAGTTTCGTCCGATTGGAAACGTCGTAGGGAGAAAGTGTTCGGATCGAGTTCTTCCTTTACGCGATAGTTTGCTACATTGGGTACGGCATGAACACAGACAACCACAGCTTGCACTCCCACGTGTAACATTGCACTAGACATGTTAGTAGTATTTCGGTTGGCCATGTTAGCACTGGACTGTTTTCTCCAACGCAACACGACAGTGGGAATAAGCACCAAAAGGAAAGTAGCTACGGTAATTGCAATGATCAACAAAACGTTAGGTCTGCGAGCATTTTTGGGTTCTGCAGTAATGTTGCCAGGAGCACAGAACTTCTGATCAACTGACCCTACACGAAACCCAGGTAAACAACAGGACTTATTTGTAAAAGTGGGACAGTTGTCTAGTTTGCTTTCATTTGTTGTGGCCATTGTAGTTGCCGTCTGGTGTTGCCGTTTCTCGCTGTTGTTCTTAACCACACACAATACAAAATCAAATTTTGCTTTTAGGTCACCTTTGTCTGCTACAAAGGTGTATACACCAGAGTCCTTTACTGCTAAATTTTTTATCAGACTGAGGTCAACAAAACTGGTACTGAGCTCGAGGCGACCACTCGGAGTGCTCCAGTAGTATGCGTTAGAGGAACGCAACATTGTACCCAAGGATGAAAACGCCTTGGTTATATATAGTACAATAGAGTTGGTTAATTGTGTTAGAATGTCAGTGTTTTCAATTACCTTATGCATGGAGGGATGAATGCCGAAGTATTTAAAGTTTTCTTTAAAAACTTTGTTAACGAAAGATCGATTATTTATAGTATTGATTACGTATAAATACATGTAGGCCACAAATGTATCTGTATACTCACTCTTGTCCGATTTATCTGGACAACTCAAAGGGTTTCCTCGCAAATCGTAAGAAGTCTCTGGACGCACTGTTTTTAATATGTCTCTCCTTATTTGACTGATGTTGTTTAATCTAAGCAAGACCAGATAGAGATGTTTACTGGGGACTAACTTGATGGCCTGAGTCGGAAATACAGAAAGGCGGTTTCCTGAGAGTTCTAGGAACTCCAAACTTACCAAACCGTAAAAAGCATGTTCTGATATGTGAGAAATGTAGTTATGTGAGAGGACGAGACTGGACAGCGTCGTGATGGTAGAAAAAGCGAACTGACGGAGAGAAACGATGTCATTTCTGTCAACATCAAGGTAGATTAGCTGACGAAGTCCTTGGAACGTTTGTGGCAATATGCTGTTCACCTTATTGTTGTCGATAAAAAGGTATCGTATTTCAGGAGTTGTATTAAAAGAGCCGAGGTAGGTTATTTTGTTATTTGACAGCCTTAGTGTGTGGGTGTCTGGCGCGATGGAGTCTATCGGGACGTGTGTTAAGTTTTGTCCTGTATAATCCTTGGTATAATCAGTCATTTTTCCCAAACTAGTGGTTAACAAAGTAAAGATGATGACGGTAGCCAGGGATTCCATTTTGCATCACCACACAATAATGTGCTGTTAAAACTTCCTGTGGATAGAAACACACAAAAGATCGTTCAAGAAGGTGTATGCTACATGAAGTTGAGTAAAAATGGGGAAGTAACACTTTCATCGCGGATCGTGCAAAATTGAAACCTACCTGATCGTGACGTGGGAATGCCCAAAATCAGAGGAGCCGTAACTCTAAGCTCCTGAGTCTGCATATGAGGGAGACCAGGAAAGAAATTGTTTTTATTGAATATCAGGTGGTGCATTGCGACAAGATAAGTGTCCGTCATTGGTCAGATACAAGTGACCTCACACGTAGAAAAAATCCATCTGTATTCTCCCAGCAGCAAGGAATCTGCACATTGTGGATTATTCATGATGTACCGGTATGTAGGGTTATTGTCTGGGAAAACACGGCGCTATCTTACCACATAACAGCCCCCAGGCCCCTCCCAGAATTGTGCATGTTCATCATGAAAGATACTAATGAAACATACATAGCATAAATAACATTAATCACTACCGCGTCTGCTTTTGTTTTTCAGGGGAAAAGTGCAGAAAGTTCGATTGTTTCCAACTTTCCACTATGTTACTTTCTTGTTAAAGGCGACAGCCTTGAGGAGAGGAACAAAGAATAACATCTACCCGTACTCTTCACGCGGCAAGGAATCTGCGCCTTGGGGATCATTCGTGATTCATCTTGATACCACAAGGACGTCAGTTTTCAATTCCCGAGGATATGTCGACAGTGATGAGTTCGAGGAAGTACCCAATTAAGGGGAAGGGATATTGTCTGGGAAACACGGCACTGTCGTACCACATAACAGTCCCGTCCCCGAATTGTGCATGTTCGTAATGAAACATACTAACGGTCCTGGTCAACGAACTTGGTGTAGTTCAGTGACCGATCCATACCAAGAACTACTAACACTATCAGTGGTGAAGTGTAAATCTCACAGTAATTATGCCAGCCACTACAGCTAGTAGCTTCAAATACACATTTAAGTCAGCTAAATCACAGGGAGGGAGAAAGTGTTTGGATCGAGTTCTTCCTTTACGCGATGGTTTGCTACATTGGGTACGGCATGAACACAGACAACCACAGCTTGCACTCCCACGTGTAACATTGCACTAGACGTGTTAGTAGTATTTTGGTTGGCCATGTTAGCACTGGACTGTTTTCTCCAATGCAACACGACACGACACGAATAAGTCCCAAAAGGAAAGTAGCTACGGTAATTGCAATGATCAACAGAACGTTAGGTCTGCGCGCATATGAGGTTTCTGCAGTAATGTTGCCAGGAGCACAGAACTTCTGATCAACTAAACGAAACCCAGGTAAACAACAGGACTTATTTATAAAAATGGGACGGTTGTCTAGTTTGTATTGGCTGTACGATTGTTAAGCAATAAAGTTCATTCACTCATATACTATACAGATAGTAGTCAAGTCAAGGCCCCTAGACTGCTTGAAAAATGATACATGCAGCTCTGTAACAGCTATTTGGCAATAACAGCTGTGCCAAATAGAGACTTTTAAAAACACGGTTTAATTAGCTGAAGTTTCTGACTCACGTCCACAGTAGAGATCTTGTCCCAGTCATGTGTGTCTAGCCGGTCTCCTAACAGCTCGGTATCGTCCGCACATCTGTAACACAAAATTCAATTCTTTCACTAGTTCTTTCTGTCCAAAATTTCTAGTCTTTGTATTTCCTTGACCATGTTTACATTCTGGACACAGTGTAATCTTACACTCACAAAAAAAGGACCACATGTAGCAGCCAGGAAAACAAAAACTGGTGACAGTATAGTTTCAATTTATCTTAGTCCTACTGCCAGTTTGTTTCAAAGACAAATCACAGTTTCTATAAGCTTTTTAAAGCTACTACACCATGGTTTATGTTTCATACCATGATTACGCAGTACACATTCCTGGCGACCTCATATACCACATTAAAATACTCCAACTTGACAGTGAATAGGCACAAATTTGGTGCACAGAGACACCCTTAGAGAACTACAGGTTAAATGATGTCTTAAAAGGTCTGGAGGATGACTCACGTGATCTTGTTGATGTCCTCTCGGATGTCTTGGACCTTCTTCTGTAGTTCTTTCCTGTCAGAACCTTCCGCACCATCTCTTAGCTTCCTGGTGTAAATTTCCAATCTGTAGGGAGGACAGGCAACACTTAGAGATTAAAAACTAACTTTCTCAGGGCCATGTCTTTATTCTGCATTCTTCTTGGAATACATGTACTGTAAATCATGAAATGTTCGCGTTGGTTGTATTTTTGCAGTAACCTCTTTAAAACATAACACTGGCAATATTCATTTTTAATTTCTACTGTTCTTTACTTTACTTTAGAATTGTTTCAACTGCAAACTTTAAACACTTCGAAAACCTCAAGCTCCTTTTCTGTCACACTGCAAAATAAGACCACTGCAAAAGTAAATGGTAAAATGTAGTGTCTCAAAAACAGAGATGCATGCGATGAGTTCTTACTTGTTCATGAGCGGCCGTGTTTTCTTCTGCATTCCGTCACTTCTGACTGCTGCATAGAGAGTCTTGTTGTTTTGCGCCGACCCTAGACAAGGTCGTGTGTGCAAAACAAGTATGGTGTCAAGGTTAATCACAAGGACCTGTGGTGTTGCCAAAAAATGAGACAGATCTAGAACAGGTTTTTGATTAAGATCTTTGTTTTATTTTGTCTGACCCTTACCTCCTCACTCATGCCCTTAATGCAATTGAAAAGCGGCTTGTGGGCTGATTTGAGCTCCTCATAAATGAACAAACATTCCAACAAACAAACAAACAAACAAACAAACAAACAAACGAAACAAACACCTTGAATGTAAGGACTGATTGAGCATTGCTTACATTTCTGGGACTGTGTCACAAATGGACTGATGCTTTTTTCCTCTCGCTTGTGGAGTGACTCAGGATTGGGAGGGGGGCCCTGAGCAGCAAAAATGAGAGAAAAATTCACTGCATAGGATTAGGAATCAGGATTGTTTTACAGCTGTACATATCAAACAAGAAATCGGAGATTTCAGACTTCCGGGAAGTGTTTTGGGTATCTGTGAATAATGCATTGGAACTGCATTGTATGATCATGGGGAAATACTCCATTGAATTACATATACATGTATGATAGAAATATGGATTATTACTGATATGGCTGTATGTCAGTGTATGACGTATTAAACTTACTCCGCTAATACACCATGGTTTATGTTTCATACCATGATTACACAGTACACATTCCTGGTGACCTCATACCACATGCCACCACCCAGGGCATGCCTGGTCACAACCCTGTCAATCAACTGAAACCCAATCTCTGCCCACTCACTTCCAATACTCCCTACTTACATGTAGGACAAAATACATACAAACTTCCCCCAAATCAGCGCCGCCCGAAACAATACTTCTGTCCCAGAAGCCATTAAGTTACTGAATTTTTTCCAACTTTCTGAAACAAGAAGTCAGAAGTGGATATCCCTCTATCATGTTCACTCACGTTTCCGTAGCTGTCCTTGAAGTACGGTTTGAAGAAGCTCCAGAGCTTGTGGGTTGTCCTACCCCTGCCCTCTGACCCCGTGTCACTCACTGTCAGCTCCGACTTCAGGGCAGTCTGTGGAAGTTCAAATACATGTAGTTACAATACTCAATAGTACAACATGGATTCATGCATTAGGAAATGACAAAATTCGTTTGAAAAATAACTTGACATAGGAGACAAACAGAAAACTATACAATCAGTCTTATCACTAGGTGATTTTTTAAACCTCCTTGCTCTTTACTTGAATGCTTATTTGCAAGAAAAACATAGCCTGGATGCCAGTCCTGTTAGTCTTTAAGTGTCAGGGCAATTAAATCAGATTGGCCATTTCTCAGCAAATTTATTTTACACGTAATGTATCAACCTTACAATCCACGTACCTGTCTCTCCCTGTTCTGAGCCAACATGAGCTGTACCCTGTTCAGCATGTCATGGATGTACTCCTGGTAGTTCTGGTTCAGTTCCAGCACCTCCTCTGGCTCCAGATCCTGGATCACCTGCAAACAATGACCACAAAAATGTCAAAGCAGGTCTACCTCAATGCTTGGGACAAAGGGTAAAATACTAATGCTTTTTTAGTATATAGCTTAGAGTGCAATGCATCAGTGCCACAGCTGCCAATTTTAGCTAAACACAAGTCTAGATTTGTAGTCAAGCATTCTCGATAAGTGTGTTGGTTCTTTTGCAGAGGTTTTTAAAATGCCTTTAGAAGTATCCCAATACACAGGACCTCTAGCTTAGCATCCCATCTATCTATCTACATGTACATAACTATCTATATACGTTGTATATACATACATCCATATATCCATGTATCAGTATTACAATGGTCTCCCAACTAATATGTTATCCACCATTACCCAAGTAAATCCATGAAAAAGTACTCTACCACCTGTGAACATTACAGCACAGTTACTAGTAACTGCCCATGACTTACCCCTTGAACTTCAACCTCTGTTTGGTCCTCTCCTTCCTGCTGGTACCCATCATCCGGTGCAGAGGACGGCCCTGCCACGACCAGGCCAGATGACGGTCTACTCCGCACACCCTCCACCGTGTGTGGGGTGAGGATGAGAGTGTCTCTGGACACCTGGGGTGGGGGGACAGAGGAGTGCTGTTACCTCTGTGTATGGAAGTATTGTTTTGAGCATGTTTATCTGTGTGTGTGTGTGTGTGTGTTTGCTTGTGTCAGTTATATGAATGACAGTGCATATAGGTGGGGGGTATTACCTCACTACAGACCTCAAAAGGTCAGGCACAGGAAATGGGGCCCCAGATTCGGCCAGCCAGTTGGCAATTGGCTGCTAGCAGGATGCCTGTGCCCAATAAAGCTGTAATTTCACCAGAATGTGATATTCCATGAAAAAATACTATACATGCAGTACTCGTTTGAATCAGTAGGAGGCACTGCTGACTGGCCTGTACCTGAGAGGATGCTCTTGACCCTGCATTGCTGATCCTCGGTGACACTGATGACCTGAATGGCTCTACTGGAGATGCTATAGCTGCTGAAAAACAGTAGAACAACATTATTGACACAACTTTAAAGTAATTGGCGAAACCGAGGACATTGTCCTTGGCAATAAGTACTGGTTTTACTTGAAAAGCATGGACCTAAAACCCTTCAACTTCCCTCTATTTCTCAAGTTTGTGCAGATATGTGGTGAAACCATGGAGGTAGAAAAAGAAGAGAAGTAAAGCAGGGATGCTCATTCTATTGTACAATAACCCATGATATTTCCACATGTCAAATCATTAATACTTTAGTATAGTTAGCTACTTTTTATCAACATCAAAGTTCCAAGATGGACTTCCCAAACGTTTGAACGACGTCGTATTTATACCCAGGGATTCCCGCCCAACACCTACTCAGCTTTTCCTCGTGGTCCGACTCTTCCTCCGAACTGTACTCCCCCTCCGAGCTGTCAATCACCAGTCTCCCACTAAGAACCTGTTTAATCTGTTCAGTCTCCCTTTCTATCTTTTCTCGCTCGAGATCGATGCTCTGATCTGCCATTTTCGGCTGGAAATCGCCAGAACGTCCGAAATCGGCGAAAAATTGAACCACTTCTGATATCCAAGATGGCTGAACTCTGGTCAATTGTACTTTTTGATTGGCCAACATTTATATCAATGCGCGTAGACCAAATAATGATCATTTTTTCGTCAGATACGGGACTGTCATTGTGTGAAAATTTTGAATTATGATAAGAATAAAATACATCATACGTAAAACATATCAAACATATGAAGTTGAATTTTCTGAACTAAGACGTGAGCAGACAAGAAAGCAGTTCCCCGTGGAAGGATAAAAAGCACGTGAGTAGTGCAGTAACCATCATGGCGGACGAAGTCTGCAGTTCAGGTTGGACTAACAGGTTTGCCACCGTTCTCTCGTCTTAGAAGCCGTTTTAAGAGTATTCAACCTTTCTTAGTGGTTTCTAACAATTTTGGGTGCTCAGTGTACCATTTAATGTTCTTCCGCGGCCTGAAATATTAATTTGCATAGTGTGTACGTGTCCTCAGTGTGGTCATGTTCTTGCATGCTGGACATGTTCCATACATTAATTTTGTCCCCTCCCCCTTTCAAATGATGCAAGCTGTGAATAATTTATCCGATTTCGAAAGAGATATTTGCAACTTGAGAGTGATTTTTCCACTGTGGGATACAGAGGATATTTGTTGAATTTACCAGTCCGTAGCTGTTGCTCATTCACTGGCAGTGGCATAATTTGGAAATTGTTGGGAAAGATTCTCAAATTACAAATGTATTTATATGAAGAAAATTGACCATTTCATAACGTTAATGTTGCCATATCGTTCAAAATTTGCCAGCACACAGCCTGACAGTTATGATATAAAGTTACCACATGTGTGCTAAAGAATGCAGCAAGCCTAAAGCCAGCTTGGCACCCGAGCGGAGTATTTGTCGACCTTCCTGAGGCCTTGGAGTCAAGGCCAACTGTAGGGGCAAACCATTTCACATGAGGGGGGGGGAGGATACGGAGTTAGTGTTATGATACACTCCATGTACTTATTTATGAAACAGTAAAACCTGTTCTAGTGGCCACCTCTGCATATGGACTCAGACACTACCTGGATACCAAGGAGGTTATACGGAGTTGCTGGATACTAAGTATTGTGGTTACTTTTAAGTAGTGATTTTAAATTGTTTTTCCCAAAGGACCAAGTCCTGTCTATAGTGCACTAGTGGTTACCTGTCTAGTGTTGTTACCATTCTCTTCTACTTCTAGTCTCTTGAGTGGTCACTATACGAGCGATTGCCATAACGTCACGGCCAGTGAGTGTAAGGCAAAAAGCGGGTGACAGTTGGGTGATTTGCCTACCGATAATTTGCATATTCCTTCAAACAACTTGCTTGTAACATTACATGATGTAAACAAAAACAGCGATCACTTGTATAGACAGGTAGTCCTTATGCAGAGGTGGTCACTATAGTACACTTTTGACCATTCACAAGTTGTTGTCATTGCTGTGACCTCATGCCTTCCCCATACCATGACCTCTAGGACAAGCATGTTTAACAGTTATATTTACATTGAAAGGTTATTAGGGCAAAGATAATGTAATGTGGCTGGCTCACGTATCTATGATTCTGTGGCATAGCTGTTTGTTTGGGTCCTTTTTTATTACTTTTTATTACTTTATTTTGTTATTCTTATAAATTTCTGTGGATATCAAAAGTGGTCTTTTTTGTCATGATTTTCAGCATATTCTATTGTTAGCTGTTTTTAGTGGGTCAGACCGTCATGTGACTCAAACGTGCTGGCATTCATATAGATGTTGTCATTCGCATGTGATTCATGTTTGCCTTTTATGTAAGTAAACCTTTGGCTTTTGCACAACTGGTGCCTGCGTGCTCCTGTCCACATGTACAACAAGCTACCGTTCAATGTCCGACCAATGATCTTTCAGTCTCCCTGTGACAGTAGCTACATGCACGCAAAGACAGTACTAGTGTTGTGACATTTATCCATTATAATTTGAACCATGTCTGATTGAGTAATTGTTAAATAGGTACATGTGTACTTTTGTCAAGTGCATTGCCGCTTTCCTCTAATGTTAAATAAAAGGGATTTAATCATTTTGTGAACTTGATGGACTACATGTAGGTATAGTACTAGGATATAAATGTCTGTTGTACTCATCAAATGCTGAAGTACAGCATGTGTCAACTTTGGCACAAAGTCCATCATTAGGTTCATACACAGGTCAGACAAGCACAGTCACTGTGTTAACATTGTTTGCTTCCGGTTGTATTGATTAAATTTGCAGTCTTTCTTCCAAAGAACTTTCAACACATGTTATCTCTGGCATGGTGATTACAGGGAAAATGAGTTTTCCTACTAAGTTCTAGGTATGGGAAAACAACAGGTCCTCAGGAATGATGTATAAGATATTTGTATTTTATATTCATTGATTTATTTATATTTAACCTTTCAGACTCTTTAGGAAGTATTGGTCTCCTTCTAAAACTGTACATCAATTTTCTCTTCTTTGTTTTTCCGCTTTTGGTTTCTTTTGCTCTCTAGGACCAAACATCCATAAGTTTCAAATGGTATAATTTTTTAAATTACTACATCGTTGCTATTCTTGCTAGTGCCATATATAACAGAGAAGAAACTTTGCTTTCCCGAACCAAAAAGGTTGGAAAGTGAAAACATGCATTTGAAGCTGGTTGTGTGAAAAAAAAACATATACAAGGTCTGCAGCACACATACTGTTATAGTGTTAAATCCGCAATGTGTTTTTTTCAGGAATCTTTGCGTCTTAAGATGGGCCAGACACTGATCACCAGTGTGAGATAGCATCCAAACGTGACCATGACTGAGAAACAAGTGGATGCCACTGAGCTCTTTAGCCTGCTGTCATCACCTGACCTCCATGTAGTTGATGAAATCAAAGCCCTCATCCACGAAAACCTTAACACTGGTTAGTTCACGTGTTATGATCTTTTGGTATGAAGTGTGTGAATTGTTCTTCAATGTAACCCAGGTTACTCAGCGCTCGTGACTGCGCCTGTTTTAGGCGCATATGCGCCCAGAATTTCGAGAATGCGACTAGATTTGAAATCACAGGCGCACGGTGCTCTTAGAAAAAATCAAGTTACGTTTAATCATTTTTCAAAATAAGGGCTTACAAACCCAGGTAAAGCTACAAATTTTGTAGTAACAATGACCCATTTTCCATTAAGAAATGTTCATAGAGAAGTTCCATCCGTAGTCAACTTGTTTTAATGCGCCTATAAACGCAAAATTTCATCCAAAACTCGCGCGAAGTGATCGGCCGAGACGAATGAAAACAACAGCGGCCATCTTGGATTTTCGCGATCTCACTGCAACGCCCTCTAGCGACATAAGTGAGAACTACAGGGTTACGAGCCGGTAGAGAGCCGATAATAATGAAACAAATTAAATCTAGCACCGCGTTTCCGCCGCTATTTTATCTCTTGGCCAAAATTAATTACTTCTTTCCTATTGCTATATAAAAATTGTACCAGGCTGAAAAATAGTTGTTGTTTTTTTTAAATTTTATACAACTGTATAAATGTTGTTTACTACAGACTCTGTAATAATATATAGTAATTTTGCATGTGTTCTTCAAATTGCATGTGAAATGTATGAAATGGGTTTAGGTCCAGCAGATATAGATTAGACTGCAAGTGACATACACCTCAATGGCCTGTAAGAGAATTTTAAAATGAACGTTGTTGTCAATTTGGACATTTTCTGGGGGGTACATTTATTTGGGGGGGGGGGTATGTTTATTAGATTTTGAAGTTTTTCTTGGGGGTACTTTTATTCCGGAGGGTATGTTTAATTTATTTGGGAAATGAGAGTAATATTTTTCGGCAGCTTTATAATTACGGTATCTTCTTGGTATCTCTATTTCACACAATTTTATCATGTTCAATCAAGGAGGTTTGACCTTTTTGGTTTAATAATAAAAGTAAATAAAAGGTTACATTTCTCTATACATGCAAATCGCAGGAAGTATTATTTTACCTTTGCAGGCAGTGTAGTACCCTGAACACAGTGTTCAACATTTCGTGCAAAGTCCTGCAAATTACGTCAATAGGATTATTTTTTCTGGTGGTGCGCCTAGATTTTTGCTGGTGCGCCCAAATGTTTTGGGTTAGGAGCACAGTGCTCCTAAGTCAAAAAGTTAGTCTGGAGCCCTGTTACTAAGATTAAGGGTCTGCCTTGGCAAGCCTGTTAAGTTTTATTGCTGAACTACATGGATGTCGCCATCTTGGAAAGGTCACGTGACCAGACCAGCCAAGCAGTTACCATTGCAATTTTCAGGCTTTGCCATTGTTACTTCTGGGATGGAAGTATTGTTTTGGGCAGCGCTGATTTAGGGAGAGTTTGTGTGTGTCTCGTCCTCAGCAGGTACGACGTAACGTGTGGTATGGGGTCCCCAGAAATGTGTACTTTGTAATCATGGTATGAAACATAAACCACGGTGTATGTAACAAAAGATTGTACTTTGTGAGTCAACTTGTGTGTAATTTTGTGGATGACTTTCTCTGTAGCCCGTGAACCATGGTTGTTGAACTGCCTGGTGGAGTTTTATGTGGCCACCAATAACCAGCCAGCCCTGGAGGTGTTAGTGGGCATCAGGGAGCCTCATGATAAGGTGAGACACACAGTACATAGCAATTCCATTGGTCAGGTACTAGTACCCCCTCTAAGCTTGATGGCCAACACCCAAATCTGGAGGATTGGGCATATATTCATCCTGTTGATTTATATGTACATAGATGCAAACATGGACCGATTATTGTTAGATTGTGAAATGTCTGTTACCATGCTTGGAGTCATGTGGGTGGGGGAAAGATTGACAGGCAGAATGACAGGAGGTCAGACACGGGAAATGGGGTGAACTTGAGAGTAGGTTGACAGCACGTGGGTGGTAGAAGATTGACAGGCAGGATGGGGGTGAACTTGAAGGTCATGAAAACCCCAAAATACTTCCCAGAAGTCTGAAGTCTCTGATTTCATTTTGTTCTTTCATGCAGCATTTGCTGACCAAGTTGCACGAGTATGTGGCCCGTGGCTGCCAGGCCAGTCGGCTGGCCGCCCTGACGCTGCTCGGACACGTGGTACGGAAACACCCGTCATGGCTGTACAAAATCACCCAGCACTCCATCATGGCTACTCTCCTCAAACTTCTCAAGGTCAGTCAAGGGCAAACTGGAAACTGCTTGAGCTTTCAGTTTCAGATGTATTGTGGGTAATCTCAGAGGAACTTCATGTAATGTGTGTGTGTGTGTGTGTGTGTGTGTGTGTGTGAGTGTAAGAATACATTGTAGGCTGTGCTGAAGTAGTTAAGTGACTGACAATCCAATGCATCAAATGTGGTATGAGGTCGCCAGGAATGTGTACTGTGAAATCATGGTATGAAACATTAACAATGGTGTAATTCCGGAGTAAGTTACGTCATACAATCATGTGAGTAATAATCCATTCCATGATGTGATTCAATCAGGTATTTCCCCATGATCATACAATACAGTTCCAATACCTTCACAAAAACCCAAAACACAAGTTTAAAATCTCAGATTTTTTGTTTTTATTCCCAACTTCACCAGCGTGAGACAGACATACCTAACGTGATGAGTGGAGTCCTGATCATCACCACCCTCCTGCCCATGGTACCTGCACTCGTCGCTCCGTACCTCAGCAGTATATTTGAGGTCTTCAGTCGGCTGGCCGCATGGAACACCAACAAGCCTGGTATGGACTATACAACATTCTCATCTCTCTTATCTTTTGTTTTGTACTTATATTCAATGTCGATCTATGTAGCAGTGTACCAAATGGCTGCAATGAAGTACTAGTGCTGCAATAGCAGAAATGGAAAGTAAAGTTACTATAAGTCAGTGTAGCCCGTCTGTCCCTTAAGCACAAGACACAGCATATATGTATTTCTTTTGTCATGTTTTCGTTTAAAGTGATATTCTACCTTACTATATGTTCCAGTGGTATTATTAGTCTGGTCCAAAATTTTGCTGTCTGTCTTGGATTAAGCTGTGAAAGACATCCAGGGCCTCCCTGGAAAGCAGTGCACAGGCACTGAGGGAGCTACCCTGGTTAAAGAAATAGAAATAAATAACAAATAAATAAAATATCTGAGATTGCACATACTGTAGGCTATCGCCTTGAATTTCTAAAGCTGCTGCTGCTGCAAAAATGGAACAAACAAATGATGTCAGATGTATCTGTCCCCAGGTCCAATCCCAGACGTGTACCTTCTCCACCTGCACATAGCGGTGTACGCCCTGTTCCACCGCCTGTACAGTATGTACCCGTGTAACTTCCTGGCTTACCTCCGAGCCTACTACAGCACCAGGGACCACATGGCCGTGTTTGAAGACACCATCAAGGTAGGAACAGTTTTTGTCCTCTCTTCTATTTGAGGAACGTTGTTTGGCCGCCACTGGTTTAGTTTGGGATGGGGGGAGTTTGTATCTTGTCCTGAGTAGGGAGGATTGAAAATGTGTGGGCGGAGATTGTGTTTTAGTTATAACATTGATTGACAGGGCTGTGACCCGGTATGCCCAGTGGGTTGTAGGATGTGGTATGAGGTTGTCATTAATGTGTACTGTGTAATCATGGTATGAAACATAATAGAATTGTATTGTATGATCATACAATAGTATGATCATACAATACAGTTCCAATACATTCACCAAAAACCCCAAATACTTTGAACATTTACAATTCTGAAACTGTTGTTTTTCATCTCTAGCCCATGTTGGAGAGAGTAAGGATGCACCCTCTCCTTATCATTTCCTCATCTGAAGAAGAAACAAAAACAAACAGGTGAGATGACATAGAGTTCTTAGTACTGTTTTTCACATTAGTATTATCAGTGCAAATTGATAAGTCTGACTATTATGAAGATAATGTAGATGGGAGTACATTATTCACTTCCTTAGCCTGTCTACATCATGCTTCTAGCAGCTCTTCCAACCGTCAGGCCCCTAGAAGCTTGTACTAGATAATATATATATATGAGCAGAGAAACTTGACAGCAATAAATGTGATACAAATTCTGTCTTGCCTACAGATGGAGAAAGATGGAGACCCACGACATTGTGATAGAATGTGCCAAAGTGTGTCTGGACCCGCTGGAGTCAGGGCGGGACTGGGTGGCCGCGTCCCTCCGACCGTCGGGTCTGATATCCAGGGAACCCTCCCAACTCAACACTTCTCTCAACTACTCCTTCTCACCCATGCCTAGTGCAGGTTCGTATGCTTAAATGCTTACACTATGCTCATAACAATATCTGGATACAATGCTTACCATATATTGTATTATGTTTGAAAGTTACAAACTTTTCAAAAGTTAGATTGTTACCCCCGGGACAGAACTGTTGTTTTGGGTGGCACTGGTTTAATGGGAGTTCTTGTCCTGGTCAGCAAGGATTAGAAATGAGTGGGCAGACATTGGGTTTCAGTTGATTGACAGGGTTGTGACCCAGCATGTTCTGGGTAGTACGATGTGGTATGAGGTCGCCAGGAATGTGTACTATGTAATCATGTTTTGTATATTTGTATTTCATTCAAGAATTCAAAAACAATACAAATGCGTAATACATGACTACACGAAGAACATTTAATGTAATCATGGTTGTTTCTGTCTCTGTCCATTCAATAGAAGCCAGTCTTGCAGATGAAAGTCACAAAAAGGAGAAGGCTACCTCTCAGAAGCCAAGCCTGGTGGAAGACTCTCCTCCGTTCTGGAGTCCCTCCAACATCTGTGGGCTGTCCACCCCTCCACACTCCCATGGTATGTCCCCAGCCAGCAGCCAACTTGAATTGACCTCATCGTCCGCTTTACACCACAGTTTTGCGCTGTCTTCTGCCGCCAACACCCCCACCCCCTTGGCTACCCCCTCCGAATCCCCCCCAACTGTAGGGGGGGAGTTACCAGGACACGGATCTACACCCAAAAAGACCAGCAGAGAAAATGTCATGTCTAAGCCGCCCATGTCTCCAAGGTCGCGAACTCAGATATTTCAGCGATTTTTTAGCTCTCCGGGTCAAATGTCTGAACTGTCCTTGAGCAATTCTACTCCCGTTTCGCCGCTATCGAGAGAAGACTCGGGGGGCACCAGCGGAGCAGGAAAATCTCAAAGTGCTCCACTTACCGCAGAACCGCTATCAGAACAAGACACCCCTTCCTTCCCCCCTAAAGTTCCCAAAAGTGGACTGGACCTAACAGAGAGTCAGCAGTGTGCCGGAACGTTCCACTCCCAGGACAGGGAGGAGGAGGGGAAGAATTCTAAAGACATCTTAACCCCCGAGAACCTGAGCCAAGTTGTGGAGAAACTGTCGGAACACGGGTCATCCCTGGAAGTAGTAGGGCCATTGTCTTCCACAGGATTGGACGTAGACAAGGATTTAGATGGTAAGAATTGCTCTTTACACTCAAGACAAATATTAGAAGATCTTTTCTTGAAGCAAGGCAATGTACATGTGTATAAGCTTAGTCAAAATTGTGATGCTGTACAGTTCAGTCTATCATGGCACTGGTAAGGTAAAAAAAGGTCAAGGTTTATTGGAATTTGTTTCTTATGCACAGGGAAAAACAATCTGGCCTATCTGAGTTTTAATTTTCGCTTCCGGGACAGAAGTATTGTTTTGGGTGGTGCTAAATTATGCTAGAGTTTGTATGTTTGGGTTCCAAAGTGAGATGGGGCAGAGATGGGATGTCACTTCATCGAACGGCTAACCGTTTTGACCTGGTATGCCCTGGGCTCAGTGATGTGGTTGTGTTTCATACATTCCTAATAGTGGATTAAGTTTTAATGCATTTTATGATGAAATTAATTAACACAAACTATATCTACCTCCCAGAAGTTTGAAATCTCAGATTTCTTGCCATGTTTTGCTTTGGTAGATGCTGCTAATTTGGAGGTGAGTGAGATCACAGACCAGGGCCGGTCCAGCCAAGGTGCAGCTAGAACTCCAGAGGACGAGTTCCACAACACAACTGCCAATCTCACAGGTACTGTCTGGTCTTGTGTTAATACTGGATTTTTATTGATGTCATATTGATATTTTCCCGAAACCCCCAATGTTTCCACCAAAGCCCCAATCGGTTTTCCCCAAAGCCCCAATTGGGGTTTTCCCCAAAGCCACATGACCACAGAACATTGTTCAAAAGTTTGGCATACCCCATTTTAAAACTGCGTAAAATGGGACTTTTTTTGTCTATTTTCAGACGAAAAATGTACATTTTTGGCTCCCATGATCTGATATTAGAACCAAATGACCTGATATTTTGTATGGGGGATCCTTGGGCACATGCAAACAGAACATTATTCACCTTACTGACATACACCACTTTCAAATTGTGTAAAATGGGACTTTAAAATGGGAAGGAAATGGCTGAAATATGCTGTATTTGCTCCGGAGCAAATGTCGGCCTTTCTACTATGTAACATATTTTTTATTTTTCAGTTCTAGTTCTTTCATTGGTCCTTTCTACTAACCTTTGAACTTTACTGACATACCTCCTGTAACCTTTGACCCCCAGGAGCCTCCAGGTACCCCCAGGGGGAAGGATTGGTCACCCCCTACCAGGACAGCCAACAGGAGATATCCGACCAGTTTCAAACCAACCAATCAGACTCCAACCTGATCTCGTACGACACTGCCAAATCCGCCGCCACTTTCATGGCCCGCGTGAAACAGATCCGCGGCCACGTCACCTCAGACACCGTGGTGAACCCCTCCGAGCTCCCCAGGGTGAGGTACAAGTCGTACCCACCCCTGACCAGAGGTGACAAGTTCGTGCCCTCAGATTCAGCAATTGTTAGCCCAAACGTGCCAAGCGCATTCAAGAGACCCGCCAAACTTTCGAAATTGAAGATCCCTCCGTTAGACGAGTCCAACGGTAGCCTGACGGACAATTCGGTCACGGACACCTCGGACGACGTTGTTACAGACTCAGTGCCCGAGGATGTCGAAAAACTACCAAGTGAAGTAGTAAACAACTTTGAAGGTAAAAGTTGCGAGCAGACAGAACTTCAAGTTCAAGAGAAACTGCAGCAAAGACTTCAAGAAATTGTAGAAGAGGAGAAAGAGAAAGGCTTCACGCCCATTCAGGAAGAGGAGGCGAGAATGGACACGAGCACGCCACACAAAGTACGCGATTCCGTCACACAGACTTTCACGGAGCCGTATGAGCACCTCATCCCCCTGGCTCTACAGTTTCTACCCGGTATGAGACATGGAGAATCCAGTCAGGACCGTGCCATTCCCCCAGACGGGGAGGAGAGGGGTTCTCTCCCCTCCCAGAGGGACAGTGTAGTGTCCATGTTTAGTAAGGTTTCTCCTTTAGAAGTGTTAGATAGACACATAGAGCTGGGAGGGGATGTGCACTCCAAAGAACTCAGCAGAATTCCACTGGTCAACATGGACTCCATCAACTGGACACACTTTGGAGGTACATGTAGTCTTCATTTGTTTACATTATGTCTGATAGCTTGTGTAGGATGTCATTGGAACTGAAAATTATAGTTTTGAAATCCTGCTGTATGTTTGAATGTTCTTAGGTTTTCTTGATGCAGAGAACTGAAAAAGAACCTTCCTTTCCTTTAAAATGTTACTGCAGCAATGGCCTAGTGTGGGACAATATCAGTTTCTGTGTTTGTTGGGTTTAACTTCACGTGGAAATGCCAAATTTTTTTGCATCATTTTTTGATCGGAAAATAATTTTTCCTCCTAAAATTTACTATAATTTGATAGGTTAAGGAAACTGAAAGTCTTGTAGCTTGATGGATCTCAAAATTTTTGTTTGCTTAAAAAGTATTTTCTGAAAGAGACGATCACTAGACTGGAGGATGTGCAGAATCAAACCCAGACCCAAAATTAAGTAGGGTGTGCCCCCTTAACAAAACCTTTAAATGTATCTGCCACAGGAGCACCGCCGGCTGATGAGGTGACCATACTGAAGGACCAGCTCCTGTTGCTCCACAACCAGCTGCTGTTTGAGAGACACAAGCGAGATCTACACGCCCAGAGAAACAGACGCCTGCTGGGGAAGACCTTCAAGGCCCGCGCCATGGAGGAACAGAACGTTGCCATGCAGGATCAGGTATGTTCCAAACAAGAAATCAGAGACTTCAGACTGCTGCGAATTGTTTTAGGCTTTCGTGAATGTATTGGAATTGCGTTGTATGATCATGGGGGAAATACCCGATTGAATTGCATCATAATATGTATTGTATTGATGTGACTTACTCGAGCATTACACCATGGTTTACGTTTCATACCATGATTACACAGTACAAATTCCTGGCAATCTCTCACCACATCCTACCACCAGGGCATACAGGGTCAATCAACTAAAACTACAACCCTGTCAATCAACGAAAACACAATCTCTGCCCACTCACAATCCAATCCTCACTACTCAGGACAAGACACATACAAACCACCCTAAACCAGTGCCGCCCGTAACAATACTTCCATCCCGGGAGTAATAATCCTTTTGCTTGCACTGTTGCAGTTACAACTGCAGGAGAAGGAGATAGCGAGTCAGAAGGGTGAGATGAGACAGCTGTGGGTGGAGAGGAAGGACCTTCTAGAGAGACTGGAGAGGAAGGATGCAGAACTCCAGCTGAACACCAGACAGCACCAGCAGGAGCAGGACAGGCTACACGCACAGGTAAAACCACTTTAGTTGGGGTGATGTACAGATTTATCAACATAGTACCCCCCATACAGGTGTGGCTATTTCTTTAAAGTCCAGGTACTGTATACTCACTCTGCCAATTAAATTGTGGTTTTTATGTTGCTATGTTTGCTGATAACTGAAAAGAAAGATTTTGCAGACAAGGTTCCTTGAACATAAAGGCCCAAGGTCAACTACTTTGGAAGTTTCACAACACATACATATAGAGTTGCCTGGACATTCGGTCACATAGGATAAAGTAAAAATCTTGGACAAGGAACCAGACTTTTTTGCAAGAGGAATCAAAGAGGTCATCTACGTTAGGGCATTGCAACCATCCCTCAACAGAGACAGGGGGCGCCACAGACTTTCTGCTAATTATGATCCACTGCTCACAGAGTCACGTGTTCTATCTGCATTATTATTATCTGCATAACGTGACGTCACAGAAGCGGTGGATTGCTCATTCCGACACTAAGACTGGAGTTGTACAGTCAAAAATTTGTGTAAGTCCATTTTTTTGCGTTGGAAATTACAGTTCAAATCTGTTTCAGAATTCTGATTGTTGTTGTCCTGGGTAACAGGTTGAAGACCTGAAACAGTCCATGGCAGCTAAAGAGGAGCATCTGGACAGACTGAAGAAGGACCTGAAGGCCTCGAGCGCCCGTCTCTTCACCATGGAGAGTGAGCTGTGTGACATGGCCGACAAGGTCGCTCACACGGAGGATCTCAGACAGCAGGTGGAGGCACTCAACAGGTACGCACTCTGTCTTATTGTGTCCTTATTGGTCTGTTTGCTAGTGTATCTGTACAGTAGAGTGACAGGAGGTGAGGGGGGAAATAGTGTAACTGCAGATTGATAAGGAGGTTCAATTGGAGGTCAAAATGGTCTCCTGCGAAAGTAGCGGGACAAGAAGTGAGGCAGAAAACGTTGTAACCGCAGACTGACATATGCGACCACAAAAACAGCCATGCAACTTGATTTGAAATGATGGTCGCACGGGTGTGACTCATAATCAAACATAATAATTTAAGCAAAAATCAAGGCCTGGGCATAGATAATGGGCTGCAGAATAAAGTTATAGGCTGACATGATATTCGTTAGAATGGTCTTTTTCTGGTAGTGCTCCTAGATTGTTGCTAGTGTGCCCAATTGTTTTGGATTGGGTTGGGAGCACCAGTGCCAGTGCTCCGAAGTCAAAAAGTTAATCTGGGGCCCTGCTCAATGACACTTTGTAACACTGATGTGTTATCACAGACAGCTGCTGCTGATGGGTGAACTCCAACAGAAGTACGACGACAGATTGGACCTGATGAAGTTCACAAACAACAAGGAGGCCAACTGTAGTGCACAGCTGGCAGCGGCCAAGGCTGAACTGGCAGGTGAGCTGTTGACTGGTCATCTCTATAAGGAAACTGCAAGGGATGTCTAAAACTGATTGGGAGTTCTACCTTACGTACCCATAACTATTAGAATTAAAATATTCTATAAGAATTTTTTGTGTGAAACTGTTGTTCCGAAGCATGAAGACTATAATATTGTAGATCAAAATCATTGATTTTGGTCATTTTTTCAATAAGTTGAATCTATCTTATTACACTGCACTGTGATATTCACAGCATATGAATGCAACTTCGTTGTGTGGTAAGCAAGTCTTGAAATATGCATACTTCCCACCACTGCTTGTGAGTATGAGCCATTTGTTTTGGCACTCTATGGCATTGGTACAGTCCCAAGTATGCAAATGAGCATAGGGTCAATTATGCAACTAAGATTTCAGAATGACATTTCCTTTCCACTTTAAGAATGGACTGTACGATATTATGTAGCTGACAATTCGTCATTCCATTTCATACGTGTTAATGCTGGATATCAGAGAAATAAAAAAAGTGATCTTGATCCAGTTTTACTTTTAGCTCACTGAAGAGCTAATCTCCCACTGGTCGTAACAGAGAAGACAGACGCTATGTACAGTATTTACAGGTTCATTGTACCAGGGAAATTCCCCTAGCTCTTTTTGACAAGCACAATGAACAGTGGACCAGAGCTTAACGTCCCGTCCTAAGGACTGTAACCCTTTACAGTAGCGTGCATGTTGGGTGAGCAACAGCAGCCGGGATTTGAACTCACAACCTCTTAGTCCAGAGGTAGGGTCACTAACCACGGGACTGCGCACGCTACTGCTGAATTTTTTAAATGTAATGTTTTGAAGTGAGTAATGGTTTATGAAAGTTAATGCTGAAGCTTTGTTGTCCCATCTTGTCACAGGACTGAAAGAGACACTCCACGCAGAACGGACAGAACGAGAGATGGCGAAGAAGAGGATCTCGGAGCTGGAGGAGACGCTGGGGAACCGGGAGGTGGTCGGGCTGGAACAGAAGCGGATGTTGGAGAGCGTGAAGAGCCTGTCCCGCGGCCAGCTCCAGGCCATGGAGCAGAAGTACAACTCCCTGAAGAGAATCTGCCAACAGATGGAGAACCAGATACTCAAGCTCTACAGTAAACTAGAGGGGAAGGGACACAACAGGTAATAGATATTACAGTAAAGTTCTTTTTGCTGAAAATTGCAGTTATTGAAGTATTCATACCACTTGCGGTTTGGCATGTGTATGAATAATTAAGTTGTTAGCTGTAAGGTCATTCCATGCTTTGAAATTCCATGCTTTGAATGTCAAACTTCTCTTTTTATGAACACAACTCTACTATATTGTGTAATGCTCTTGAAGGCATTGTGAACAACCAACACAGTGCATGACTGTCTTTTAATTGTCTTTTAATTATAACATGATAAATGTACAGTCAACTGCAATTTGGCAATTGGGCTATGAAGTTATAATTCAATGTGTTTGGAAATAAATCAACCAGTTCTTCTTAGATTGAGTATTTCCTCATACCATTTCTTACCCTTTGTATTGTAGCTCTCTCCTCTGGATGACAACAGATAATTGCATACGTTGATCACATCTATATCTACACTTGTCTTGGCAGAAATCGGGAGAAACTCTCCAGGGAAAATATCTCAGTGGGCAGGAGCCAACCAGAGAAGACGGTTTCGCCTGACGTGGCCAGTAGCACCGAGAGTAGCGAATCACAGAGTTCCATCGACAGCGTCAAACGGTTACAACCCCCTCCGGAGGATACAAGCGGACAGCGGTCGTCGCCGAACACGACTTTCGGGTGGGAGCCAGGCTCGGACGATCCTGTACGCAGTAGAATGAAGAGTGCTTTTGAGGAGGATGGCCTGTCGCTCACGAGCTCCGAACGATTACAAGCGGAGGACATACGAGAAGAGACAGACGGCAAGGAAAAAAGCCAGGAGATTTCTCGCGAACGAGCAAAACATAAAGGAGAGTGGACTGGGGAGGGAGCGCGGGGCGCGCAGTCGGAGGAAGGTTACCGGAGATCAAGCACGATAGGAAGTCGATCCACGCTGAGCGAAGACAGGAGTTTGGCCTCCATGGCGGACTTAGATGGTAGCCTTTACAGCGAGACCACGAGTATGTCGTCCAGCGGAGCGCGTGGCTTCACGGATACCTACGATAGCGGATACGCATAGTTAAAGAAGAGAGGAGATATTCTGGTATACTAAAAGTCATATAACTTTTGATACTATAGTTGGCGTAACAGTGAGGACAATAGCTTCTAAACATGTCGAAACAGCAATTTTGAACAAGTTGCAATATTTCAAAAAGAAGAGCTATGGCTTAAGCCTGGAAAAGGTTTGTAAGCAATTGCATGGAATACTAAGTGAAAGTGCCTGTCAAGTGTTTGAAAGCGATGTTCTTGTGCTGTAAGTTACATTCTTCCTAGTTTTGAGAAGAGGGATTGCATCAATTTCTTTTAGTTTGAAGCTTGTTGATAAATAGAGAAGAACAAGAGGTGTGAAAGTTTCGTTGTACAGGCAGAAAATGGAAAACATTTTATTTATTTTCAATAATTCTAATGGTGTGATTTTGTAAGGCCACTTACCATTCAATTTCTTTTGTACTATTAAACTTTCCTTTCTATTTCTTTCCTTTCTACAGCCTCTTTCACACCAGAAGGCTTGTACATAACATAATGATAGTTTGCTTTTGTTTATTAACTTTATGCCAGTTCTTTGCTTTCTTTTGTATTAAACTTTTCTTTCCATTTTCTTTGCCTTCTCTTTTTCTAGAAGGCTTGTATATAGCGAAAGGGAAATTCTCTATGAGAGCGTATATCTTGTATTGTTATTCTTTGAAATATGAACATAAAAAGGGAATTCTGTAGTCCTCCAACTGTGTATTTTTAACATATTTCTCACAGTTAGTTTAACGATCAGGAATGATGTCAACTTTGTTGATGTAAGACTGTATTAGTTTCCAGCAATTTTGAACAAAAAACTAAGCTTTTCAAATTGATGGATTTGGAGTTTTGGGTCAAGTGTCATACAGACAGAAAAAAAAAAATTACTCGAATTCCTAATTTTGAGTTGGTGGTATTCTGCTAGTACAAATCTTACGGATAACAATTGTATTTGAAAAAAAATAGAATGGTAGACTGTTTCTAAAATTCCTTCATATGCTGCTGTCGTATTTTGATGTCGGACAATTTCTACCCTGTTTACCATCATACATAAGAACATCTAGTTCCCAATTGGATAAGACTCTTAGAGTGACTCGAAAAAGTCTGTCATTCCAACTTTTTATAAAGGAATATTGAAGGGTTGATGTTATTTTCGACCATGAAAAATCAAACTTAAAACTCAGTAATTGCAAGGGGGCAAAAAAGGAGCTGAAAGAAAGAAAAACAGTTAAAAACCAAAATAAATAGAACTTGACTGGAAAGGACAATGTTATTGATAGAACTGTTGAAAGACAAAAGGAGTGCTCTACATGTATGTTCCTTTACTTCCAGATGAGATTAGGATTAAGTACTCTTTTTTTTTTAGAATCTCACTTGTTCAGAATCATTTCAAAGTTGTCCTGTGTCTGTACATGTATGTGTGCTACAACAAGGGCATATGATGTAATACTTCAATACATCAATAGTAGGCTATCATGTGACGACTGCCGAATTTATTTGGGATATTCTACGTCAAATGTAAGGCAGACAAACCATAATAGTCATTGGTACTTGAAACTGACTCCAGACAAAGTAACATACAGTCATGTAATTGTAAACCTTGTATAACAATCAGTGATTTTTAGAGTACGACTAAGTTGATGATTTTGATTGAATGTACAAACCATGCCCTAGCTACCACAGTTTTACAAAATTGTGATAAATAAAAGCATGGAATAAATACATCAGTAATAAACATCAATAGTACATTGTTATTGTGATAATAAAAATCGTTAGTTTTCGTGTCATCTTGATCCACTGTTACTACATAATTGCTGCTTGTCATATCTTACTTTAAGGGTAATTAAAACAATTTGTACCATAAACAAAATTTAGATCTAAGTCTACAGGCATGAAATGTCCTCTAGACTTGTATATAAACATTGCTGTTCAAAGTGGCTGCTGTTATTATGTGTGTATACTAGACAATAAATATCTTAACAAAAAATTCTCATTTAGGCAATACATGTACAGGTAAAGATAAACCATATCACTGATTCAATAACTTTGAAGAATTAAAAATTCATTGAAACTGCATTAATCTGTGTTGTTGCATGGTCTTTTTTCAATTAAAATAGAGTTTTTAAAACTTATAGTATGTGTAATGAAATTTATTGATGTCCAATGTATGAAAAGTAAGCTTTAAGTTTGATTAACGGAGTACAAAATGGCCGACGGTATTTCACAACAACAACAAGAAATCGATTTCAGATTTTCGGGAAGCATGTAATTCTCAGCTTCCTGAATTCCTCCATGTCGACGTCTTCCTCCTGGGCAGATTCTGAGACCTTTGAACTCTCCACATCCACGTGCTGTCAACCTGTCCGGACAAACAGATGCACAAACCCACAGCTGAGCCACCCAAAACAATTCTTCGTACCTGGGGAAGTAACGAAAGCAAGGAGGTTAAAAATCAACCTCCTTCACGTGATAGCTTTCTTTCTGGAAGGGCAGTACGTCTGCAGTTTGAGAATTACCTGCAAGGTGGCGTGCTTGACTTGTCCGTATCTTTCCTTGACTTGAGTAGCACCGCTACCATACTAGATTCCTGGATGACCACGACCAGGGAAAATCTTCCAATCTGATAAAATAATTTCGTTTGATTGCAGTCGTATTCTCAGGATCTAGATATAGAATTACTATGTTCGATCCAAACTGTCGGGACCCGCGCATGACTGTATTGTCATTTTACTACCCTTAGTTGAGCACGTGCACGTGCCCAAGTAAATCATATGTACAACAATGTCAGAAGTCTGCGATGCAACCAATGTGATAAGTATGTCTATTCTGCCCAGTATTCAAACTGACAACTAATTCGACAGTGAGATGTAACGTTATCTATGGACGATGAGCTTGCCAGTGCCGGTGTCTGGTGTTAACTAATTTATCCTCAATGTAAACTCAGTTTACAACGCATTAGTCTCAGAAATCCCATCGATTTTTTTTCATCACGTCCATGAAGGCTACATTTGAGCAAGTCCTTGGCATGAGAGTGATGAGACTCTGACTAATAAACTGGTGCATGGACGAACCAACTTTTAGCTCAGTATCTAAATCCAGCTCAGAAAAGAACAAGAAATATGCCTTTAAAGTACCAGAGTTATCAAACAAGGAGTGAGGTGTTCAAAAACTCGTTTTTCCCCCTAGAACAATCGTAGCGCGGAACTCGCTGCCACAAAAAATGGTTAAAGCTATCTAATGATGATGTCCCAACTGCATTTAAAGCTATCTAATGATGATGTCCCTACTGCATTTAAAATGCAGTAGGGACATCATCGATCATTAGATAGCTTTAACCCTCTGAGTGTCAAGGAATATTAGAATATTAGGCTTTTAAGCTGGCCCATGACACTGGGAGGGTTAAACAACGTTGAAAGTTAGATGTGCAAAGGTTAGGTGTACGTAACAGGCCAGGCCAGGTAGTTCGGTGTAAATATAGCCATGTGCCGCCGCGTCGCGGGCCTGCAAAGCAGATACAGATATGTGCGTGTCCTTACAATTTGATTCTGGTCACGTCAGAATGGTTCAATCAATCTAAATCCGTTTTTAGTCCACTGGCCTTGCAACGTAAGGCTCCATTTACACGTGCCGATATGGTCAAGTATGACGTCAATGGTAGCCTTCAACACACGGACAAGACTTACCACCATATTTGCTCAGTTAAATTATGTTTTATAGAATAATGCAAAGGTCAGAGGGATAGATCTTCTATTATGTGTAGATTTACTGAATGTCACATTGTATATTGAACGTGTTCTTTTTGTGGAATATGCGAAGTTTGCCTCTTTTACTCCGTCAGTTGTCAGGCATTTCTAAAACATACAGCGCCGAAACTCGCAACTGTATGCATATGTTTTTGATAAAAAAAAGGAATTTGGAGTTTCTTTCTCTATAGTTTATTACATTTTACTCTATCTAAAGATACCCGCATTTTCACTCCAACCACAATATATGCGTACCACTACCTGGATATAGAAATATTAAAATATCAATATCACTAGAGTAATGTTGAACTTCATTACATTTCCCCTCATTTTTCTTGAGGCATCAGTGAAAAAATATATCTATAAGGCTTGAAATTTACCCTTTCGGCCTTTAAAAAGACAATAGCCTTAAATCAATGATTAACACGAGCATTTTTACCAGGCATAAAGATAATCACGTTGGACACCTTATCCAACAAAACTCTGTAGTCAGGCACTTCTACGGCGGGCAGCCGGATTTGTAGTCTGCTGAAGTTGGTGAGAGATGGCAGCTGAGATCAGGGTGTTGAACGAAGCTCGGCCAGCAGGAGATGTTTCCCGCGACTTACAACGGCTCATGAACAGGTAAACTTACCGTTCTAACAACCGCCTAGCTCCGTAGGTACAGTTTGCTACAGGTTAGGCCAGGCATCACCGTAAAATAGGCAAAATTCCGTCACTCTGGCGACTAGCTAGGACTAGTTCGAACGGGAGCTAGCATGCCAAGGGCGGGCCCAATGAAAATGTATACTTGACTTCCCCCGCTTACTACTAGTATGCTCTTGTATTTGCTTTTGCATAGTTTAAAGCCAAATGATCGTCGACATAGGAATGTAGGTACAGTCACGAAAATGGGGAACAAGCCAACAAGGACTGTGTTTTCGCGGAATTAGCGGAAGTGTCCCGTGACTTTTGTTGGTGGTCCCAGCCAAACCAATGTACACTGTATCAGGGATGGGCGGGTCACTTGGGGTCACCAAACTTTAAAAGTACAGTGTATGTTTTGAAAACAACAGCTTGGCATTTTGAATGGGAGCTTATATACAGGATGGTTGTTTATGTAAAATCTTGTCAACATTCACAGCATGAAATCCAATATTTAAGCATAGGTTAAATCATGTGTAAAGGTTCCGTTTTTTTCTCAGTCTACTGGAATAAGGGAACCTTTAGGCATGCTTTAAGGTATGCTTAGATATCGGATTTCGTGCAGTGAATGGACATTGAAATGCCAAATTCCACCAACATGTACATGGCACTTTTAAAGCTATGCATGGTCTTAAGGGCTTGTTCAGTAATTTACAGGAGAGAGTTTGATAACTTAATAAAAAATTATAGTTTTCCATCCTTTGCCCTTAAGAGTTTTAAATTCAGCAAAAAAAAATGTCCTTGCCCACCTTTTGCTATAGTTGAAGGAAAAGTAGCCTTTACCAAGTGGATATGTTGAGGAATAGCTTTTGGACCTTCCCTGATACATTGTACTTCAGTTTGTTTGCCCAACTTTAGTGTGATAAATTGCAGTGGTGTAATATTACTTTCCAGGTGGCTTTTCACCTGGTGACTGGAAGCCACTGTTGTTTTCAACTGCTGGGCATTGTAATTTTACGTTTAAGTACTTTAAACTTTAAAGTAACTTGGTGGACATTTTTTTTCATCTAGAACTTAACAGTACAGTCAAACTTGTACAGTAAGTGAATACCTCTTTCTATATAAGGTGACTAAGGCCAATGTGACCACTTTTTGTTGGTCCCATAGACCAGGTCTTTTCGGCCCCCTGAGTGGTTTTCTTGGGCAGTTTTGAGGTCCCAGACTATTTTCATCAACTTTACTGTGTATACAAAATAAACTTGAATGTATCCTCAGTGGCTGCAGGTAAAATACTTGGTATGGTCTTGACGGTGAGGTATGCGAAAGATATTCGATCTGGATACTGGCACACGGACTTCCTGGTATGCGTTAAGCATTCAGAGCCATACTCTCTGCCAGGCATGGCGAATCCTTTTGTTAATTTTTTAAAAGCTCAAATGTCACCACGTAACAAGACTCCAGGGCCACTTCAAGGTTACACGCATATGTATATATGGGTTACATAGATAGGACTGAAACAAAGTCTCTTCTCCCTTAGGCCACGCCAAGTACATGCAATTTTTATGGATGACATCTGCACACGCATTGATTTTGGCCTGTTCCCAGAAAAAAGAAGAAATTCCGCTTCCTGTAACTATGACCAAAGGGTCACGAGAGTGCTGCAAATTGTAAGATAAAGGGAACATAAAAGGAAAGAAACAGGACAAGACGACAACTGCTGTTCCACTGATTTATTGCTGTTTTCATGACGAATAAAAGACTTGACGTTTATGTTGGTTGTTACACTGTGTCCTCTCATTCAATTTGTGTCCTAACATTTGTCATCCCTTAGTATTTCAAATCTAGACATCTTGTTTTTTTGTCCCTCCTTGTTTTTTTCTCCCTCCTCCATTAGAATTAGGGTCTCCAGAGGATGTCATCCATAAAAATTACTTGGTGTGGCCTTACTTAAAAAACAGGGACAAGCTTGAGTGAGGGCTGAAACAATTTGAGTAGCTGAGGGCTTATAAAATCTGCTCAGGAACAAATAGCTTGAATCTCTTCACATGTAACTTTTTATAAATAGATAAATAAATCAGTAACAGCAATGTTTTCCAACTAATCCACTGGGCCAAAAGAATATATAACCTTGCCATAAAATGTTTGAAGACAAATGTTTCTGCTAAAGAAGTTACTGTCTAATCTATATCAGGAGGACAACTGTAAGAATTTTGAAACAACCCTGCTAGGAAAAATTGTACCCGGGAAATACTGATCAATGTTCAGTGACTAGCAGGGATAATTTTTTGTTATTTATACCTTTCCTTAATGTAAAATGCATAATTTATAATTTAGTTATTGGAGTTTAATTATTTAAACCACATGCAGATGCATAGCTGCGTGGTATTCAATTTTCTGTCGGAACTTATATCTTGCTTATATATGAATATTATCACATGATGATGTTAAATGCCTTCCTTTGCCCTTGAAGATGTGTGAAAACCTTAAATTCATTCAAGCAGTTCAATCTTATATCAGGTGGCATAACACACTTTCCATCTTTCTAATGACGACAGTTATTTCTGTCGGTAGAACTAGGCTACGACCCAATTTACACATGCGGGCAAAACCCTGATGTACGAAAACTGTGTATGCACATGAGCATATCCAGCGCTTGAGGTAACGTATGTTATTGACAAACGTCAAGCAGGCCGATTTACGCACAGGAAAAATTTACTAGTAACATATGCAGTTTTCGTACACTTGCATACGTACACAATTTTCGGACCGTCAGATTTTTGCCTGCATGTAAATTGGGTCTTATATAAGGTGACATAGCACACTTTCCATCTTGCTAATGACATTTCAATCAGTTACTGCTGTTGGTAGAACTAGTCCACTCTAATTCCCTCGGGTCTAAGTAACCTTTTCATCCTTATCATATTTTGATATATTGAATGCCTGATAGTATCTTTGACAGGGATACATAATCATATTAGAAAGTTGTACTGCAAATTGCTATGTACAATTTGCAAAATCACACTTAGTCTAGTACTGGAGGAAAAGATAGAGAAGAAATCCTACCCCTCAAAATACCAATCATCCAGAGACTTTTAACTGCTCTATATATCTTATTATCTATACTCAATATGATGAAAAATAGTACAATGTATTCAGAGTTTACAGGGGTATAATTATAAAGTATTAGTACAGTCAAACTTTCACGTTTCAAAAACCAGTTAAGGGACTGACAGAGGTAAAATGGTAGGTGACTGGGGGTGGTTGTTCATGACAAGAGGGTCGTAACATTGGATGTGACTGTTTTAATTTGGCTTATGATGACTGGAGGTGTTAATTGGCTGTGTGCCGAAATGGTGGTTCCACCAGGTTTGACTGTATTACATGTACGTTCACTTGGCCTGTAAGATGGCCCCTTTTAGTGCCCTTTCACTAAGCTCAACTAGGATTTGTATTTCATTTGACAAGAAAATACCCAAATGGAACTGTAGTAATTGTCAAGTAGGTGTAAAGTTGATCATTTTCATCACTTCATTTTGTTACCTAATTCCAGAGCTTTGTAGATGAGCCAAACTAGGGATTCGACACAAATAACCTAAGTATTAGAATGAAGCAGGCATATTTGTTCAATGAAGAAAGCAAGGTATCTTCATTTAAAATTTTACCTGTGGAATTGGAATTGTAAAAACTCAAGCACTGAATGCAAAAAAAGTAACTAGAAAAGGAAAGGTGGGACAAAGTGGGGAAAACTGCTGTCTAGATTTCTCAAAGAAAAAAAAAAAACCAATTGAATTGAATCATAGAATGGATTGTATGACGTAACTACTGTACAGTACTTCTCAGTATTACACCATGGTTAATGTTTCATACCATGATTACACAGTACACATTCCTAGCAATATCATACCACATCCTACATGTACCACCCAGCGCATGCTGGGCCACAACCCTGTCAATCAACTGAAACCCAATCTCCTTCCAATCACTTCCAATCTTTGTAGCTGAGGACAAAATACATAAAAACTCCCGCGAAACCAGCACCACCCAAAACAATACTTCTGTCCCAGAATTTGCCAGAATTGCCAGAGTTTGCAAGACCTAAATCTCAGTCTGTCAATTCTCTTATAAGGTTGAAGCTGGTTATGGATAAGGTGTTATTTTATACACAACAAAGCCAACATGATCTAGCTGGTCTACTGGAAACAGCCTTCGATATACACAATTCTCTACTAATGTAATATAGGCAGCGATTGTAACCTATATTTCCTCTCCCCTAAGTAGATTAGTTCCAATTTGTGAAGTTCTGATATGAGCACGACAAAGAAAGAACATTAAGGGCCATTCCATAAAATCTTCAGGAGAGGAGATTGCATTCCTGGCCCTTTATCATGACCATTTCCCATGTATTATCTAGTAAATCTTAATCAGCCACAATTGAGTTTAGAAAACTCTTTCTTGCGTCCCTTTTTAAATGAAACTGCCCTGATTAGATTTGTGTGGGCAAAAGAAAAATGAAAAATCCCCTTTTCTTCTTTGAAATCTGATGGAATATGCTGTAGAATTAGGTTCTGAAGATTTCATTCAGGCGCAAGGAATCTTAGATAATTCCTTAGAGCACCATGGCCAACATTAGGTAATACTGTACCTGCACTCGTCACTCACAAACAAGAAATCTTAGATCTCAGACTTCTGGGATTTACACGTAGTATGCAATCCTCGGCATCCTGAATTCCCCCATGTCAACCTCTAATTCCTGCTTGCTCCCTGACAAGATTATGAGACCTTTGACCTGTGATTCTGCCTGTCAATCTTCTCCCACCCACATGCCGTCAACCTACTCTGTACGGACAAACAGATACACAAACCCACAGCTCAGCCACCTCAAGCAATACAAGTATCCATGTCTAGCTGGAAGTAACTACATGTAACATACACCCTTGAGTACAGTATTGGCACATATTTTGATGAATTATAAGTACCAAGCAATTGGCAGCTCTTAAATCTGAAGAAGCTATTAAGGTTATGCTAATAAATATAAGAAGAGCTACTATTCTATCACCCTTGAGCGATCAATTAAACTGGTTTTGACAGAATGACAAAGACTGACCTGTTATGTACTTTCCTTTCCTTTTGAACTTAAGACAGATTGTATGTAAGGTAGTTACCCATTCATGTGGACAGCTGGATTTATTTCTCCATTGTCAAGACTACTAGTAATGGAAGAAAAGGAAAGAAGAATTAGGGTTAGAAAAGGAATGTGAAATAGGTTTAGATATGGCTGGAATTGAAGTTGATGTAGATATATGGTGGTAATCATACATCCTGCTGTGTGGAAACCATCATGTGGTGTGATGTATTTGTACTGCACACTGGAGAGTTAGGTACTCATACATGTAGACCACACGGCAGCTAGTAGATTTTATCCATGACCGTGGTGACAGCTTGAATATTGCAGATTTGGTCACTTGCACACTATCAGGAGATTTTCTTATGCTATCATATTGATCTGCGCTATGTATTTTAACACAGGAAGTGTAACAAAAAGAGCACCTGGCCTAGGGAAAAAAATGCTGTGTTTTTGGTCACCTGACCGACCCTAGCAAAAACCTGCTTTTTGGTTTTGACCGTCAAAAAAAAAATTGATGTTACATCTGAACAAGGTCCTATAATGTCCTTTTAACGTAATTTGAAACCCTCTGAAATGTTATTTCATACATTTTCAGAAGCAAATTCTTATGTTGTATTGGAGGAAATATTTGTCCCCTCCCACAAGCAAAATTAATGGAGGGACGAGTCAGTCAGAATATAAGAATTAAAAAAAGAGAATCCATTCCTATATAGCTCTAACCGACCCTACTTTATTCCAGGACTGAAACTGGAGCCATGTTTTTCCCTAGGCCTAACTTGAACATATGAAAATGATCTACAAACATTTCTATCCCCAACTGTCTTCTTCTGCATACATATGTGACTTAGAGCAAAGAGCTTAATATCATGTAAGAAATATCTACTAGAAGGATAATATTCAGACACCTTTACTGTACTATAGACTGTACATTGCTATGCACAACATGTACATGGCATTTGTATTGTGACAGTCCTAGATTTTGCTCAGGTGTGGGAACTCTAAATCACTGGCTACATTCCAACTCAAGTCCACTTTAATAGGCCAGGCTTTATATGTATTGAGGCAGAACTAAGTGGAAATATGAAGTTGGCAAAAGATAAACTACATGACTGTAAAGCTGCGGATCAGTTGGCACCATATGTGCTAGACTATTTGATATAATCTGTCAGTCTTTCAAATATAAAGTTGGTGAAAGATAAACTACATGTAGAACTTGAAGGATCACTGGACACCATATGTGCTAGCCTATTTGGTATAATTTGTCAGTCTTTCAAACATAAAGTTGGTAAAAGATAAACATGTAAAACTGTGGATCCCTTGGCTGACCATATGTGCTAGACTCTCTGTTGTAATTTGTCAGTCTTTCAAATATAAAGTTGGTAAAAGATAAACTACGTGTAGAACTAAGGATCATTTGGCACCATATATGCTTGCCTATTTGATATATTTTGTCAGTCTTTCAAATATAAAGTTGGTAAAAGATAAACTACTGGTACATATAGAATTAAAGGATCCCTTGGTGCTATATGTGCTAGCCCATTTGATATAATTTGTCAGTCTTTCAAATATAAAGATAGCATCAGAGAATTTCAGATAGCATCCACTATATCTGTTTTCAAATATAAAGTTGGTGAAAGATAAACTCGTGTAAAACTGCGGATCACTTCGTGCCATATGTGCCAGCCTATTTGGTATAATTTGTCAGTCTTTCCAATATAAAGTTGGTGAAAGATAAACTACATGTAGGACTGTGGATCATTTGGCACCATATGTGCTAGACTATTGGGTATAATTTGTCAGTCTTACTACATGGTGGGTGGGTGGATGGTAAGTAAAGTTACGGATTATGGTGAAGGCTGAAGCAACTTTAGCAGTTGGTTCTAGAACTATCTGTACCAAAACTGGAGCAGGATACTGCAAATAGGCTAAACAGAAATAAAATAGTAATCGCAATCAGAAATTTTCTTGGCATTGAATTTTAGGCATAATAGAAACTAAATCAAGCAACTACTGGGCACATTCTCTGAAGGGTTGGGCATTTCAGATAGCATCCACTATTAATATATTTTATCAGTGACTGAGAATGTGACTTGATTCATTTTGTATTATGTAATTCTTTGATTCTTTGATACATTCACCACAGGGTACTTTTAAAATGTCGCTTTTATCTATAAAGGAGAACTGCAAGTCAAAGGGAGTTCCGAAATGTTTATGTGATATGCAAACCAGAAACATGGGCCAGAAATACACTCTGCTTTAGAATTAATTTGTTGCTAACGATCAGGAGAGGAAATTGCAGTAACACTAATTTAGCGTAATGAAAGGGAAAAAAATCTTCCTAAAATCATCTTGCTCCTTTCATGGGCTTTTTGCAGATTGCCATTTGATACTTCAAAGCATCAACAGTGATAATTTCTGCCTACGCTTTGCTGGCTGATGGCACTGAAGAGCAGATTTGAAATTGTAATTGCTGTTCTGAGAAGATGAAAAGATTAGGGGCTGTCATTTTAGTCATGTTTGATGGATGTACACTGTTTAGGGCTTCAAATACCACCTGTATTCTTTCATACCTGTATTCATACATTCAGTGAATAAGGTCAGACCAGTTTAGTTTGTTGGTTCTCAGATTTTTAAAGAAATATGCATAACTGGAAATACACACTGAAAACAAAGTCTGAAAACCAGGTTTATGCCTTGTTGCACTTACATGTAGTTTTATGGAGTGAATACAGTCTTATTCAAGATTTCCTCCTTGTCAGCATGTCCCCATTCATTCTAAATAAAGAATTGAAATGTTTTTTTAATTCACAGTTTTCAGCTTAATCTATTCTTTACAAAATCTAACTTTCTGTTTTAATTTGTCCAGTGCAGGTATGCAGAAAAATGTGTTAAAACTATTTCAAGCCCTGTGGTTGAAATAGCCACCATTTGGCAGGTCGACTATATGTTAATGGGGGCTTATCTAAATGTTTTGTCCATTTTCAGTTTAAGCCTGGGCACTTCTTGAAAAAGTTAAAGTGCTGTTTGTCATTCCAGACTTTGTAGCTGAAAGCTTTTATCAGATACACTTTAAGTAGGTCCAGTGCCCTACTATCGCACAATCTATGAAGGTTCCACGCGGTCTGGTTGTACTTAGGTTTAACGTCTGTCGGATAAAGTATTACCTGGAGGTAATCTAGCCCTCTCTGCTGTAGGCTAGATTTGCTGTGGAATTGATGGCAGTTGATTTGGTGTAATGGGGCATGTGCTTTGTAGGACTGCCAGAGGGCATAGGGCTTTTTAATACTGCGAGGGATGTACTGATGGATGGGTGGGTTTTCAGTACCAGACAGACATGTTCACTACCATGGACAGACATTCATGGATATTTTCAGTACTATGGACAGGCATTTTCAGTACCATGGACAGGCATTGTCAGTACCATTGACAGATTTTCAGTACCATGGACAGGTATTGTTAGTACTATGGACAGAGATTTTCAGTTCCAGGGACAGACATGTTCATTAGCATGGACATTTTCAGTACCATTGACAAACATTTTCAGTACCATGGACAGACCTTTCAGTATCACAGACAGACATTTTCAGTACCATAGACAGACCTTTCAGTACCACGGACAGGCATTTTCAGTACCAGTATGTAAAAAAAGATCATAACAAATGTAGGAATTAAAAAAGAAAGATTATCAAGTCCTTTCACAAACTGCCTTGTTGAGTCAGAATGAAGGCTCTATTTGCATTTCAATGAGATTAGTGATACCGCATAGGTCTTAAGTTGGATGAGCAACAATTGTATACCTATCACATTTTATAATCACTACTCCTGAATGGCATGAAAAACAAATCTCCCCATGCTCCAGTGAACAGCCTGGGGCTGGGATCGTCTTGCTCTATTTCATATGGGCAAAATCTCTGTCATGATTCCCCATGTGATGGATCCCTTAGCTTAGGCCGCGGAAAAATAATGTTGTGTTTCCAGTTTCTTTTTCCATCCGTAGCAAAACCCACAAAACCTAGCTTTTTTGGGGGTATAAAATATCTGAATTTCAAACCGTCTGAAACGTTATTTCATGCAATTTTAGAAGCAAATATTTATCCAGTAAATCTGGTAAGATATTTGTCTCTTCCCACAAGCAAACAAAAGGACGGGTCCTGGAGACAGCCCTGGTCCTGATGCATTTCAGTTTTACATGGTTAAATTGTATTTGTTGGATCACTTCAGCCGAAATCTAAAACAAAAAGGGAGAATCCCTACCTACTGACCCTATTTTTTTCAGGACTGAAACTGGAAACATAACTTTTTTTTCCTAGGCCTCATCAGACATCATGTCTCATGATAGTATTCATTCAGCGTTCATCTGACAATTGCAGGCAGGAGACAGATTACTTGTATATGATGGAATATGACAAATTCTGTGTGGGCTTAAGCTGGGATATGGAGCTTTTCTTGAATACGAGGAGGAAGATGACAACATCGATAGTGAGAAAATATAGTTACTGATTCATGACAAGAAAAGTTACTGCCTGGCAGTGCAGAAGGAAATGAAGTGGCCAAGTTAGGGATATGGTATTTTAGGAGAATGCAAAAACTTTCCAAGTCTTCAAGATAGAATAAGGGTGTTAAATGTATGTAGTTCTATGCTTCAGGTAACATAGGACCAATGTGGGAAGGCTGACATAAAACATCTTGTTTAAATGTAATGAGATGTCATCCCTTGTGATAAATGAATGCACAAGTCTCCCTTTATGTGTTATAAATTTTGTCTTTTGTGACACTGACAGTTGTGACATTTTTACCTCCGTGAAAACTGAGGTATTGCTTTGGGTGTGTTTTCGCCTGGGTTTGCTTGTGTGTTTGTAAAGTTGAGTGAGGGGAATTACCTAACCACAGATCACAAAAGGTCAGACACAGGAGGTTAGGTCGCAGAAACTGGGAGCCAGGAGGAAGTTGGCCCGGGAGTCTGCTGACCGGATGGCAGTGGGAAAAGGCATAGAGAGGTAAACAAAGAAGTTCACAATTATGAATAAAGAAGAAATTCATTAAAAATCTGAATATTTCATGGAGGTATGGCATCTCCCATTTCTTGTTTTGCTTGCAGGATGAAAGGGGAGCACATGGTTGCCGGTGGGCGTGGGGTTGACTATGAAGCTCTCCGAGACAGTGAGCTGTTTAAGGACTACCTGTGGAGAACCCTGGAGCTGAGGTCTGTGGACCTGTCCACACTGAAGGATGCTGGGGAGAAAAAAGCCTTCTTCATCAGTATCCTTCACTTCATGTTTAACTATATCCTAAGTACTAATATGTGACAGATTAATATGTGCATTATATGTAGGACAGTACACAAGAACTTGCCTATTAGACATTTTCAGTACCATGGACAGACATTTTCAGTACCATGGACAGACATTTTCAGTACCATGGACAGACATTTTCAGTACCATGGACAGACATTTTCAGACAGACATTTTCAGTACTATGGACAGACATTTTCAGTTCTATTGGCAGGCATTTTCAGTACCATGGACAGAGATATTCAGTACCATGGACAGGAATTTTCAGTACCATGGACAGACATTTTCAGTGCCATGGACAGACACATGACCAGTAGTAAGTAAGTAAGTGTTAGAAATTCCAATTTGCTTTTGCTTGCTACCATTCTAATAGCACCGAGGCACTAGATTCAATTTCGTATATCTTTATCAAACTTTACTAGGATGTACATTTACATGTATATGCTTCAACATGCTGACTGTGTTATTTGCAGAAAGTTTTTTCCACGTTTCGGGTGAAGTCGCTGACAACTTGCAATATTGCAGGACCTGGTAATTGAAAAACAGTGTTTCAATCCCTTACATGGTAGTCACATAACACTAAGTCCTGGGTTGTCTCGCAATAACATGCTGCCTGAAGCCTGACTAATGGCACTATAGCACCTACCGCCCGGTACGTTACTGTCTGCAGGCAATTTGGAAAATCTACCAACCCTTAATGTAGCTGCCAGGCATAGTGACTGCCTTTTACGTGGATCAGAGTAGCTACACTCTATCATGTTATGAACGTTTCACCAAGTCAGAAAGCCGCTCGATATGATGTCTGCAAACATTTCTGATGTGCATAGTGCGGCATACATTGCACATTTTAAAGTCAAATCGCTCCAGGTTGGATTTTGTAAAACTTTTTTGCACAAAGAGGTGAAGACGAATGTACTAAAACTAAAAGCATCTGCATACATACCGTACATGCAGAAACTTTTGCAGTGGTTTAATTTTTGCATTTTTCTTTCCACTGTGAATTGGTGATACTGCAAATGAGCCTTCCTTGTATGACTACTGCACTTGTTTTTCCTCCTACCTCCAAATAAAATCACTGCAAAGGTAAATGTATTTACGGTATACAGATATGATATCTTTTACAGCTGGCTTTGATATGACAGCTTGAATAGATTTTGCCTCATGGCTGTTAAACAATTCGACCTTAACCTTGACTCTTAACCAGGCTGCCGTCGTGCATATAATTGAGTAATTCTGCGAGTGATACAAATTGGCCTCGGAGGGAGGGCTGTCTATCACGAGCTTATGTACAAATCCCTGAGTCAATTATTACTGGCTGCCTTCTGCAACAGCTGTCAGTTTTTGTGGCTATGAAAATACCATCAAGAAATTTAATTTTAGCATATGTGTATTATTACTTTTTTTTAGTATGTTGAATTCTACATTTGTATACCAAGAATTTTCAAACTGTACTGGACTGCCAGTAATGTAATAATTGACTTCCCGACTTGTCCTTCTTGCATGAGGGCCTTAAGTTGATAGAATTCTATTTTAGGAGACAATCGGAAACTAAATCGACTTGGATGTTGGCATGTTTTTTTTCATTTCAAATAATTGCTGGGCCTATGGGTAGTGAACCTTCATTGTGAACTAGTGGTCCTTACGCTGAAGTTTTTGTCAGGTTATTAGATACACAGTTGACCATTGTACGTAGAAACATCAGATAGATCTATGTAGACTAGACTAATTTTTTTACGTCTTTATGTTCAGTGTGTTCCTTTGCAATTTGCCTTTGGACATGAGTTGGCAAGTAGATAAATGAAATTAATTGAGATGTAAGGTTTTATCCACTCACACCGGGAAGGATCCCTACTCTTTTCGAAAAGTGTGGTGAGTTCTTTGACGTGCTCGAGGGCACTCTTCAAACACAGGACCTCCGGCTTTAAATTCCATCCGAGAGGACGCCCCTAACTAAAGCTAGGTACTCATTTTCACCCGAGTCGAATGAGAAAATAGGTGTAAATTGTCTTTCTCAAGGGCACAACATTGAGGCCAGGTGCCAGGGTTTTCAACCCAGAACCTTTAGATTCAACAACCCTAACCACAAGACCACCTTACCTTTATATATAAGTCATTGTCGTGTTGTGAAAAGTGTATGAAAAACTCACTACCTACCAACTACAGATTCAATTAACAGCCATCATAGGCTTTGTATGAATCCTTAACTTCCCAGATATATACAATGCTCTTAACATCCATGGCCTGGTGCAATGTAAACAGCTGCCCTCCTCTGTACTGGATGTACGACAGTTCTGGAAAACCACAGCCTACAACATCGGGGGGCTCATCTTCTCATTAGATGACATTGAACATGGAATTCTTAGAGGTAAGTGCTTGCATCTTCCAGCCATCTTTTGCAAACAATTGTTAATTCCGGGTACAGATTGTTTCCTGTGGCTGAGCTGTGGGTTTGTATGTCTGTTTATCTGGACCAAGTAGGTTGACAGCACGGGGAGGTGACAGGTCAAAAGGTCAAACACAGGAAATGGGGTCTGAAGGTCACGAAAACCCAAAATATGGAAATCTGAAATCTCTGATTTCTTGTTTGTTTTGCATAACTGGTAACACTAGGTACAAGCTGCATTAAATCAGACTAATAGGGTTGATCCACTCACATGGGGATGGGTTTCTTCAAGTATGGGACCTCCGCTTTCCATCCAAGAGGATGTCCTTAAACATTTTCTAGTGCCCTTGGTTCTATACTTTTCCATATTTGAAGTGTCGGAAGTGTCCAGTTTTACATAAGTGTGCCCCGCAGGCTACATTCTGTAGCAGCTGAAAGTGTTGAAGTGCAGAAAAGCGTTGAGATCACAAATCAGCTGTCACATGATAAAACTGTAACAGGTATCTTAATAATGCAGTCTGAGAACCCATACTTTGGAAAGGATCTCAAATGAAAGATTGTTTTCCTTTGCTACATTTTCTTTCTGGTAAGAATAGCACAATTTTAGTAATACATGTAGCATAAATCAACAAGTTTATACTTGAGTGTAAGTCTATTTTTGCAGTATGCACAATTAATATGTTTTTTGCCTTCTGGCCAGTCATTTGCTGAGAAAAACTATCTTGTCTAAACTTCAGATTACCTTAGTTTGTGAACCCTACTGGGCATACTCCAAGCAAAGACCATAATTTATCATGAAAATGCTTGAGTAATATGTTTCCCAGGATGAAATGAAATGAACTGTAAAGACTCAAAACAGGCAGGTTTTCAAGGTCACGGTGTGATTGGAGGTCATTTAGATCCTCAGACTAAGATTATGAGTTGTTATGAGAGTGTTATCTTCTTAAATTATCAAGGTCAATGTCCAGTTAATAGAATGGTTTTACATTCAAGTTGATGAAACCAAGACATTCAAGGCCATTATGGGAAAGATAAATAGACCAGATTATGAAAGCACTCCTCTGGATAGGTCTGTAGTAAATGAAGACATCTCCAGAAAGTTACGAACATTCGTTTTACAATTCAGTCTGTAACTATTCATGGCATTATTTAGTAAAACGATTGACTAAGTAGATCTGTAGACTGAACATTTTTTTTACCTTTCTACGTTATTGTATCTGTGTGTTCCTTGCAATTAGCCTTCGGGCATGAGTTTGCAAATATTGCTATTACATAACTATTACATAACCATAATTGTCTGATATTAGCAAATTAGCAAATTATATTTATTAAAGGTACATGCATTCAAAATGTGCATTAGAAGTGATAGTGGTACAATGCCTGTGAAGACTGTGAATGGGGGCTTTACAGGTACATTAGTCTCGCTTGAGATGGATAAGTAACCCTGGGAACCCCTGCACCTGTAGCTTAGGTCATCGGTACTTGCTATTAGTGGTCATGCGGAAAATAGCTCGGGAAGTGGCAATTAGGCAAGGCTTGCCGAGTTACTTGTCAGCACAGTGATTATGATCTCTTCTGTCAGATGATGACGGAATAGATGGTGTCATGCCATATTGTGATATTGTAATCATATGGACAGTACTGAAAGATGGGGAGGATTTTTCTTAGTTCATGTTAGAGAGTCTAGGTCTTGTAATTTCTTTTTTCAATGAAACCATCAAACAACAATAATGATAGAGGAGTGTAGGAAGGGGATGTAGAGTTGTCACTCAGGCTTGGGAAAAAATGTTGACACGAATGTGTTTCCGATTTCCCGACTGACCCAAGCAAAAACCCTAAGCCTTTTTCTTGGATCGACCTCTGACAAGGTCATAAAATTTGCCATCTGACATCTGAATTTCAAACCCTCTGAAACATTATTTCACTCAGGTGAAATATTTGTCCCTTCTCCACAAGCAAATGGAGGGACAAGTCCTGGAGACAGCCCTGGTCCTGATGTACTTCAGTTACATGTATTTATCAAACAGTATTTGTTGGATCACTGGAGCTAAAATTTGAAAAAAAAAAAGAAGAGAATCTCTACCTAAACTGCCCCTATTTTGTTTTTCAGGACTGAATTTGGAAACATTTGTTTCCAAGCCTGAGCTACACCATTATATATAATAAATGTCATAAGTTGTCCCACGTTTTGAGTCACATTAACATACAAGTCATGTAGAACACTGGGACAGTCACTAATGGCTATTCTTTTGACTTATTACTAGGCAACAGACCACACCCATCTTCCAGAGAGTGCCCCTTCAAGAAGGATGACCCGAGACTGAGATTTAGCCTGGACACTCTTGATCCCAGGATACATTTCTCCCTTGTTTGTGGTGCCAAAGTATGTGAATGTTTGTATCATATTCATATTCATACTCATGTCAATATGAAACCTGACATAGTTTCAAAGTTTCAAAGGTAAATCCAAATTCTGTACCTACACATGTAACTTTTAATTGTAAACAAATGACACAACAAAGTTTTTTTTTTTACACTTAAATGTCAAGAATTAAAATATGCTGCATCATTATTAGATATTGTTTTCTGTACGTAACCATACATAAATAATCTAAGGTGCATCGGTGCACTCGTAGTAAAAAATTAGGTGCCATGCTCAAATTTTGAATTCACAAATATATGCACCCGGTATTTTTCAGCCTCGTATTGGAATATATGACACATAATTGTACAAAAGTACATGATTGAAAATTTATTATGATTCTGTAGACAGTTGTCTATTGACTGTATTATGTATGTATGACTATGTAATATGTGATGTGATGATATTACATATTGAAATGTGTGCATGTTTCAGTCCTGTCCAGCCATCAGTGTGTACAGTGGTGAGAACGTGGACCGTGCCCTGACGGCTGCAGCTAAGGGCTTCTGTGAACAGGAGGTGGTGGTAGACATGAAGAGAAAAGAGGTGGGTTTCAACATTTGTATAACATGTTTTCTATCACAGACTTTCTTTGCCAAGGAGTGGCGTCAAACAGCCAAGGGGCTAGGCTGGCAGACACGAAAACCGTGAAAAATCCCAGTTTTGCACAGGTGCAGTACGTTCTACTGACATGCTAACCAAGCCATACAAATTACATGCTCTCACAGTTCTACTCCTGGCTGCAGCATTCAAAGTACCGGTACAAGATACTAATTGGCCAACAGCATTAGGCTTCTGGCCTACCTCAGGGATCAATCTAGTCCTGCAAATACACATCAGACAATCTCAGACTTAGACCTATTGGGACAATCATTCAGACAAACATAACTCCTAATCAAAATGACTGCATATTTCACAAGTTCAATCAGATGGACTGTTCCAGTAATGGGTCCCTGGCAGCCCTTATGCAAGCAAATCGGTCCCCTTTCTGTACTACATCAGTGCTAGACTTGGTCTGATTATCATGACCTTCAACAAAGTCACTTCTCAATCTGATTAGAATTGGACTCTTCCGGCTTAATAGTTGTAAAAGGAAGCTTTAACTAGCAGCAGTCATCTTCCATTTTTTTTACTACACTCAATTGTCACCATGTAGCAAGACCTAAAGGCCGGCGCCGCACTGCAAGGTTACATTATAAGTCAGTGAGTGAGTGAGTGAGTCAGTATTACAGCATCTTTTCTCCGTAAGTTGCCTAAGTCACAAACATCATGATTGAGACAAGCTCAAGTCACTGAGATTGAAGATTAACTGACCCAATAGGAGTAGCAGGGGTTATATGAAGGCTGCTTGGAAACGCACCTTCTCCAATGGCACAACCCCCCCCCCCCCACCTGAAAATGATAAGTGCAGACCCAGGCTTCAGTATGCCAAGTTTCATGCTTTTATCACCAACTGAGCAATTATAGCTGCTATATTTTGCACCGGTCGCTTAGATTACTATAGCTATGTAACCGTGGGGGGTCAATGTACTTTACACATTCAAGAGCCCAGCAGATGGAACTTATTAAATATTGCTCTTTCTAAAAACAACAGGTTTTAATAACTTTTTCACAGATTCTTTACCTCAAAGCTTATGAAAGCTTCACATGCACATAATTTTTTTGTTCTTGATCTATTACAGATTTCCCTGTCCAAGATCTTCCAGTGGTACAGAAATGACTTTGGGAAAGATGACATAGAGGCTGTCAGGTCAGTGATTCAGTGTCCTAGGTTAGGAAGCAGGCACAGATCAAAGAGCCACTTCACTTTAAAGACCAGACTTAGTAAAGCATTAAAAGCTTGCCATTTGTTATGTGTCTAATAGTATACATTGTGTGCTATTTGAATGATTCAGACTTCGTTGGTCAATAGTTGTTCACTCACAAGAATGTAGGCAAAGGAAATATTTTTTGACCTAATGGCAAATATAATGTGGTGGATTTTATTGAATTTAATGTGAATAGTATGTGTGCTATCTGAATAATTTAGACTCTGTTGGTCACAATGTACGTCTGTGCTCACAAGAATGAAGGCAAAGGAGATATTTGTTGAACTAATGGCAAATACAATAAGAAGGTTCTACTGAATTCCATGTAAGTGCCCAATCACATTCGTTTGTATTATGATTGTCATACGATTGCAAACTAAGGGCATTCGTGTAAGAGTTGTGCATAAAAATTATGATCTACAAAATTCAGCTGTCACCTAAATCTTGAAACCTTTTTTGGCAGTTATTTGGTTCTGTCGCAGTCTGCTTGCAAATCCTACGACATCAAAATCATACGATGACCTACGATGCATGTGACCACACCCTAAAAGAGGCTTCCTATATACCCATACTTTCCATCCCCCGTACATAGATGGACTCTTCCGTACCTGAGTGAAGACAAGCAGTATGGAGTGGAGAGTCTACTGTCCACTCTGGAGCAGGAGGGGGGAGTCAGTATCCTGTACTCCGAGTACAACTGGCACCTCAATGACACAGAGATCATCCTCACCCCACAGCAGGCCAGGTATAAGATGCTGGGAGTGCCTCTTGAAGACATGGAGACTTTGTGAAGGGCTTAGGTGGCCTAAAACACCATTTCTTAAACCTTAAAGTGTCTCTCATTTTTTACAACTTGAGTGTAAACATACCCGGAATATGACTACTTAAAGTGGTATTTTTTGTAATGTAATGAAATGAAATGAGTTGAAGCTTAGCCTCCTGTACAAACTTTCTAGTGGCCAGCATTTGTTTCTAGAAGCAGGGCTAGAGACTGCATCAGTGGTTTCATTTTGGGGGGGGGGGGGGGCTGGATTGGGGGAAGAGCTACATTGGGCATTAATATTCCTCCTTGTAGAAACAAATAAATGCGGGTCACTAGAAAGTCTGTACACAAGAAATGCTTTGTGACTGAATAGTTCCATTAAGTTCATTCTGTCTGATTATTGAAGTCATGTGTCACATTGATAAGTTCATGATCAGGGTAGGCCCTGATGTGCCAACTTAATTAACAAAGCAGCAAGGACAAGTATGTTGGCCACGTAAATGAAATTTAGGTAAAAATTTTCTGTCGGCTACCAGCTGTGTATTTTTTTCAAGTTTAAGTGCATAATATGTTGTTCTGCCCTTTTCACTCCCCTGCAATCTGTCTATGTATCCCCAGGTACTGGTGAAGCTTTCTGGATTACCCTTAAATAATTCACTATCATTAATGTTTGTTCTACAGCTAACTGCAAGACTGCAGCAACTCACTAGTGCCATTAAATTGAATCTAATGGTGAGATATCAAGGGTCCTCTGATGTAGACAATATATCTAATGTTGGATGACACAGTTCTGAAACTTCATACACCATACTGACGGTGTCACCCAGATTAGGGCTGTTGAACAGCAATGTTTATGCTAGTGTGAAGCATACTATCTATAGCCTTGTGGAAGTATGATTGTTTTGGGTGGCACTAGATTAGGGAGCAGACAGCCAACGAAAACCGTGAAAATCTGGGTTTTGAGCAGGCGCAGTACGTTCTGCCGACATGCTTAATGAGAATGGATCTGCAAAAAAGTTAGAATTATCATTATCATTATTATTATCAGCCAACTGTTTGCTAATCAAGAATATTTGTTGCTGTAATGAATGTTAAGTTGGAAATTACTAATCACTTTGACTCCTATATAATGTAAGCAGGTATTAGATCTTATATGAAAGACAGTATTATCATATATTTTATTAATTGTCTCAGCTTGATCAGATTGAATGAACAAGCTAAGGATGACTAATCTAATACCCAAGATGGTTGTGAAAGTTAATGATGCACTATTTCTAATAAGCCACTCTAATTGTATTTGTGCAATTCATTTGCATTACATATCAATGCAACTGCCATGTATTGCCATATGGAATATTAGTTGGCTTTGATAAAAGTGATGAGCTACATGTACATACAACAACTGTGCTCACATATATAACTTCCACTAACCTTTATCCATCAGGTGACTTATATATTACATATCTGCCACATTGAGAAACGCTGTGTTTACAGATACCCAAGGTGTGCGCTCCTGCATATCTAAAAAGCTTGCATACCTTGGGTGTTGCATCAGAGATCTCTTTAAATACAATGTTTTTTTTAAAGTGACAGATGAAAGTTATCTGACGGATAAAGGTTCAAGGAGGATACCCAACTGCTCCAAGTGTACCTAAATGTTCAAACATTGCTTCCCTGTAGCCTCTACCAGGCTTTGGGAAGTGGCTGGAAAGAGAAGAAATTGGTCAAATAGACAGATAACATGCCAGGGGAGTTGGTCTGCTAAAGCATACAGTTTAATTGCCGGGGCATGTTATCTGTCTATTTGGCCCTCCGCGTCCCAATGCCTGATAGAGGCTAATGTTGTTGTTGCATGCATTACTGTGATGACTGTAGTGTAGCAGTGAAAGGTTTCCAGTCAAATTGTAAGAGTACAACAGATTTATGGTAGCCAAGTAATCCAGTGTAATATTGCACAGGAGTTACATGCCATATGTATCAGATCTGGGCTGGAAAAGTAGCAGGAAGCCTGGATCTGGTCCTATTTTTCACCTTAGGTTCAAAGAATTCTAATAGATATTTTAATCATATTCAGGATTTATCCACATTTGCTATTATTAAACTCCCATTGATAACCTGGATGATTCTTGAATAATCAGAGAATTTAACATTATTTGTGTATCTTCTTCCTGACTCTTTATTTGGTGTGTTTCAATTATTCTGTACTGCTGTGGTGCATGATGATCCCATATTTATTCCATTTAAGGCCAGACTGACTTAATTTAATATATGGATGACATCTGCACAGACATTTTTTTTTTACTTTCAAAGAAAAAAAAGAAGAAACTATAGATTCCACCATCACATGCTTTCACCAAATGATGTTAACATTAACGTTAACTGACCTATTGTATTAAATGTTTCTCATTGACTATACGCTCATAAGGTCGTCATTGGCATAAATCACATAAGTTTACCATCTTCTCTGTCCCGATAACAGGAGTTGTCCAATGACAGTCTTATCTTAGCCAAAAATGATATTATAGCATTTTAGATTAATAATTAAAGAACAATCAATTCACTATCTTACCTTCGTACCATTCAAAAATGTAACGTTATAGTCACATGCTGACATCTAGCGGTTAATGATATTATTGCAGCATTCGGGCGAATTTGCGTTGCAGTGAGCGCGCTGATGTCAACCATAAAATTATTTGCTGTGGCCTAATGAGTTGTGAAGCTAGAATAAAGATACATATATTTTCTTCTAAAGATAATCGATTTTTATATACCATAAAAGATTATGTTTGATCTTTAATTCGTTAACTTTTAAAGGCTTTTGCAAAGAAAATCTTTAAATTTTGTGGTTCAAAACAACAAAAACTTTAAGTTCAATTATATCAAAGTTGTCTAACACGTAAATGAATGAATTTTCCTGAAGTAGGGAGCCGTAAAAAACATCTATATGACCTTTTACCTAAAGCGTAATCAGCCATTTTGATCCCACGTAATTCGTAGCCAGACCTCCAGATGGCGTTCAGCACCAAGGACAGACATGTTTGCACAGAAACGTGTAGTGCACGGAAATGGTTACGCCGCATGATTGCGTTAGCATATTCTATACGTTCTATACCAGTACTTGTTGCCTTAGACGTAGCCAGTGTGTGAGTTTGACATGCACTAGTCCGAAATGGTGGGGTGGGCATCACTATTTTGGAGGGGTTCGATTCTTGGTGATAAAATAATCAGGGTAAAAATTAGATCAGCTGCTGTGCACACCTGTGTAAAAATCACACATGGTATGGGTAGATTCAGTCTAGACTGTTACTGATGCGGAGAAGACAAGGCATTGTTTGTCACCTTTTTGATAAATTTTCAGCTTCCTGTTCGAAAAATACTTATTATAACGTGTGGAGCAAATCGTCGGGGATGTTTTCTACGTGGACTTATGCCGTTCCTTGGATTTTTGACGAAGAAAATGCGTATTTTCTGACTTGGTAAATTTTGGGAGAAGACGAGAAAATGGCAGCAATTGGACGGCGTGATCATGGGTGGGCTGAAGTTCACAAGGTAAGACAACAAACCATATCGTCGACTCGAATAGATTTCCAACAAACAGAGAGCACACGTTACTTGATATTCGTGTAAAATTAGTGTGATTTTTAGAATACAACGCGCTAGTTTCTAGCTTTAGCTTTGTTTTACTAAAAATTTCTTTACTGTTGTATTGAATATCGCAGTTATGTTTCTAGTTTTGTAATTTAATTTTGAAGTAAAAAAAGGACGTTAGCAGTTATTTTTGTATACCAATGCCACATTAAAAACACCTCATGTTTCTAGATCCATTCAAGGATGGATGGAGAAATGTTTTTGCATCACACTAATTATACTTTCATTGTTACATCTAGGTGTGTCCTGACATTCCTGTACTGACTGGGAGAAACCTGTCATGCCTTGGAGACTTTTGTCCAAACCAGACCAGATGAGGGCTCAGCAAACCAGTTGACTTGAAGACGCAGCGAAGATTGTTCAGATGAACAGTTGAGTAAAAGGTCAAGGTTGTTAAGGAAAAACGGCTGATGTCCACATATATTTTTAACATACTCGTTACGTACAAGAAGTGATGTGTCCACGAATATAGGTGGCGCTTCATGGTGTTACATGGGCGCCTCGCACGGTGAAAGAAAAGTTTTTTTAGGTCATCCTAATGTATGCAAAGATGTCTGGACATGTTTGAGAAAATGTTCGTGCGCCGTGACGAATCATTTAAAGTTAAGATTATGTTGTACAGGAATGTTTGTTACCCAAAGATAAAATGTGGATTTTCACGAAAAAAAATCACGTTATCTTTACAACGACCAACAGGTGGGGCCACAGGTGGGAATTACCCATAGGGCCATGCAAACAACATGTGAACGCGAATTCCTAACTCCAAGACGGCGACTGGACAGCGAGCGGGAGGAACATCTGGGAAAACTGCGTCCCTGGTCCCTGGAAGACGACAAATGTCTATTTTTAGTGGTGAGTAGTGTTTACCTTAAATTTGTCCGCTGTATTCTTGTAACTATATTTTGAGGGAACCTCCGTGGAAAGACGAAGTATAAACCACAGAAATATGACGGAGTTTCTTATACATTGTGGTGTGGCAAACATGGCGGAGGGGCGGCGCACACCCAGACATTTGAGGTAGAACAACATGCAAAGTAACGTGCTGGGTAGGAGTGAAGTTAAGGCGGCTTGTACTGCGTCCTGCCATCTTGCTTAGAATAAACGTAGCATACATAATTCTTTTTAGTAATTTTGATAATCTTAAATTGCAAATTGCTACAGTATTTTGTAGAAAATTAGTTAAATTATGACGCAATAAAAGTTAAAAATAAACGTAGCATTACGGGATGAAGATTTTAATATAACGTTACAAGATGACATGACATGTTTGTAAGGATAATTTTGTTATGTGTTGTTTTGTTGATGTCCTAAGTATCTAGTACTGTCAGCCACTGAAATGTAAAAAGTAACTTATTTTGAAGGGTCACTAGCCCGTCATTAATATGTTTTTGCTATAAAGCAGTCAGTAAAAAAAACTATTTTCCACCGTAGGATGGGAAGTTTATGTGGGACTTGTCAGCTAACCTGTCTACATTGCTGGAGGACCTGCTTGAGTTACTGTGGACCTGCCAAGACAAGTCACGTGCACATCAGACTTTGACTGTGAGTTGGTTTTCTGGTTTAGAATTTAAATAGTTATAATTGTTTGACCAAACGCTTTATGAATGTTCTGACAATTGGCATTGGATGTGCCATTGGGTAAGTCGTCATATGGATATGTCATCATATGGCCGATACTTGCATGCATGAGCTGATGTTTGAGATTGATTTCTCACTTGGTATTTGGCCACACAATATGTGACTTTTCCTGCGAAAAACATTAGAATGAAGCACTTTGGACTGTCAACACTTGCCATCAAACAAGAGCAATTACTAGTAAATGAAATACAGCACTATGTCAAAGTACAGTAAAAGCCTAACAATGATTGAGAGCCTTGTTTTGCCGTTGAACATTTACAACATACTTGCCCATTTTCGGCATGTTGACTACCGTCAGAGGGCAATAAATTTTTTTCTGAAATCGGGCGAAAATCAATGTGCATGCTAGCTGATGTCATCCATAAAAATGGCTTGCTGTGGCCAAAGAGCCCATCTTGTTTCCCAACTCGCGAAATGGCAAAATCTGGGACCGAGAGAGGCTTCCTAGATAACTGAAAGTCTAACGTTAAGACTAGTGAAACTTTGTATGTTATTCTTGTGCAGCACATGCAGACTATGGGATCTTGTTAACCATTTTTTTCAGACATGTGTCAAACATTGCCATAAAAGTATAAACTTTTTCTGAGGCACAACACACCACCAGTGACACATTAAAAACACCTTATGTATCTAGATCCATTCAAGGATGGATAGTTCTTTTAATGGCCATTCATGATCAGTGTTGAATGGAGAAATGTTTTTGCATCACACTAATTATACTTTCATTGTTACATCTAGGTGTGTCCTGACATTCCTGTCCTGCCTGGGAGAAACCTGTCCTGACTTGGAGACTTCCAAACCAGACCAGATGAGGGCTCAGCAAACCAGTTGACTTGAAGATGCAGCGAAGTGAAGAGTGTTCACAGCTGAGACATTGCTTTACAACATCTTACTTTTAGATGTCTTCTTAACAACCTGTGTCTATACCAGAAACTATATATAAACAGCACACACACACACACACACACACACACACATATATATATATATATATTTGATATTAAAAAACAGCACATTTCTACATCTATTTATAATCAATGATGAGGAAAGAGGTAGTTGAATCGTGCAGTTTTATTATAATTATCTTTAATGATCATTGTTGCCTGGATATTTTTTTTCATCATACTAACTATTCATGATGTTACATGTAGGCATGTCCTGAGGGTCAGCTGTGTTGGTGTTCCTTTGATGACTGTAACTCCTGACCAGACCAGGGCTCAGCAGACCAGTAGACCAGAACTGCTGAAGACACCGAGGGAAATGAAGACTTAGAGACACTGAGGGAGCTGAATGGTTTTCCCATGTAAGTTTGACTGCTTCTTATCGTTACTTTCTTGAGAAATATAAACACAGAAGGAACAGTTGTTACTTTTCTTATAAAAGAACTGTTTTTTTTTCTTTTTTTTCTTTTCGCCCGCCTGCTTCATTATTTGATTTTCTGCAAAAATCCAAGAACATCTCAAATTTGTGTGGCTCAGCAGTACTAGTAACAGCATGACATTGTAGACGTTAGTTCTTGGCAAGGCCAATCGCTGCTTACAATACACTGACTTTTGTTTGTTTCTGTCTTCAAGATTTGAAGTTGGAGACCAGGCCGTGGTGGGAAGTACCTGAGGCTTTTATCGGCATAGCTGTGTGAAAGAGAAGGTGGATCCGGAGACCGGACTGTAGCAGGAGGACGAGCCAGACTTTCATCGGCAGGTCTGCATGTGTGAAAGAAGATGGGGAGGTGTGAGTATGGTCTCTTTGTTAACAAAAGACAACACACCACACACCACACATTTTCCTGCATTTATGTCTTTGTTTAAATGGCCAGTTCACTCTACTGTACTCTTTCTCCATCACATTTCACAAACTTCTCTCAATCACACCTCTTTTACTGCTTTCATTAATTGCACAGTAATCACACTTTTCTGAATTGTTTTTTAAGCCACTTTCCCGCCAAAAAAACTAATTGGGACCGTGACCTGGATAAAAAGATAATTAGATTAACTTTTCCCGCGGTTTTAGATAGACTGATTTCTGCACTGACCTTTGACCCCAACCCCTAGCCACACTACATTGAACTACTCACCCAGTATGTTAGTGACACTGTTCCTTACTTAACTTCTTCGACCACACTGTGCTACATCAGACCAACCTTCCCAAACACTTGGTTACTGGACGAAAAGTTTTCCGCCAAAAGACTCTGAAGAATTTGTCACTCTCCTGGTCAGTCAATGCACTCAGCATACTCCCTTGGGGAACGTCTTTGCTTGCAGAGACATTGATGCTTCAACACATCAGTATACCAGTGCAATTGACTGACCACCAGGAGAGTAAGAGAAATTCTTCAGAGTCTTTTGGAAGAAAACTTTTCGTCCAGTAACCAAGTGTTTGGGAAGGTTGGTCTGATGTAGCACAGTGTGGTCGAAGAAGTTAAGTAAGGAACAGTGTCACTAACATACTGGGTGAGTAGTTCAATGTAGTGTGGCTAGGGGTTGGGGTCAAAGGTCAGTGCAGAAATCAGTCTATCTAAAACCGCGGGAAAAGTTAATCTAATTATCTTTTTATCCAGGTGACGGTCCCAATTAGTTTTTTTGGCGGGAAAGTGGCTTAAAAAACAATTCAGAAAAGTGTGATTACTGTGCAATTAATGAAAGCAGTAAAAGAGGTGTGATTGAGAGAAGTTTGTGAAATGTGATGGAGAAATAGTACAGTAGAGTGAACTGGGCATTTGAATCAAGAGATAAATGCAGGAAAGTGTGTGGTGTGTTGTCTTGTGTTAACAAAGAGACCATACTCACACCTCCCCATCTTCTTTCACAAATGCAGCCCTGCGATGAAAGTCTGGTTCGTCCTCCTGCTACAGTCCGGTCTCCGGATCCACCATGGTCTGGTTTTCAACTTCAAATCTTGAAGACAGAAACAAAAGCCAGTGTATTGTAAGCAGCGATTGGCCTTGCCAAGCACTAACGTCTACGATGTCATGCTGTTACTGCTGAGCCACACAAATTTGAGATGTTCTTGGATTTTTGCAGAAAATCGAATTATGAAGCAGGCCGGCGAAACGAAAAAAAAGTTCTTTTACAAGATAAGTAACAACTGTTGTTTCCGTGTTTATATTTCTCAAGAAAGTAACGATAAGAAGCAGTCAAACTTACTTGGGAAAACCATATTCAGCTCCCTCAGTGTCTCCAAGGAAAACTGCATTCTAAGTCTTCATTTCCCTCGGTGTCTTCAGCACTTCAGGACTGCTGAGCCCTGGTCTGGTCAGGAGTTACCGTCATCAAAGGAACACCAACACAGCCGACCCTCAGGACATGCCTACATGTAACATTATGAATAGTTAGTATGATTAAAAAAATATCCAAGCAACAATTTAATGATCATTGAAGATGATTATAATAAAACCCTACGATTGAACAACCCCTTTACTCATCATTGATTATAAATAAATGTAGAAATGTGCTGTTTTTTAATATTACATATAGTTTCTGGTATAGACTCGGGTTGTTTAACATATCTAGAAGTAAGATGTTGTAAAGCAATGTCTCAGCTGTGAAGACTCTTCACTTCGCTGCATCTTCAAGTCAGCTGGTTTGCTGAGCCCTCATCTGGTCTGGTTTGGACAGAAAACTCCAAGTCAGGACAGGTATCTCCCAGTCAGGACAGGAATGTCATGACACACCTAGATGTAACAATGAAAGTATAATTAGTGTGATGTAAAAACATTTCTCCATTCAACAGTGATCATGAATGGCCATTAAAAGAACTATCCATCCTTCAATGGATCTAGAAACTTGAGGTGTTTTTAATGTGTCACTGGTGGTGTTGTACCTCAGAAAACAAATCATAGTTTTATGGCAATGTTTGAGACATGTCTGAAGAAAATTGTTAATAAGATCGTATGGTCTGCATGTGCTGCACAAGAATAACATATAATAATTCATCCACAAATAAAGCTTCACTAGTCTTAACGTTAGACTTTCATTAGAACAAGAAATATCTGGCTGAATACAGACCTACTTGTGAAAAGTCTTCATTTCCCTCCATGTCCTCACGTAAACTGGATTGCTGATCCCCAATCAAGTCTGGTCTGGTTTGGACAGCTGACCCTCAAGACACACCTAACAGTGAAAATATTATCAGATGGTGTGAAAAAATATCTCCAGGCAAAAATTATCCTGCATGGTGAATGAAAAAGACCAGGATAACTAACACAATTGATATACATGATTGCATCCCTTATATTAGCCTGAATAGATGTGATGACATCAGCATGCACATTGATTTTCGCCCGATTTCAGAAAAAAAATTCATTGCCCTCTGACGGTAGTCAACATGCCAAAAATGGGCAAGTATGTTATAAATGTCCAACGGCAAAACAAGGCTCTCATTCATTGTTAGGCTTTTACTGTACTTTGATATAGTGCTGTATTTCATTTACTAGTAATTGCTCTTGTTTGATGGCAAGTGTTGACAGTCCAAAGTGCTTCATTCTAATGTTTTTCGCAGGAAAAGTCACATATTGTGTGGCAAAATACCAAGTGAGAAATCAATCTCAAACAGCAGCTCATGCATGCACGTATCGGCCATATGACGACATATCCATATGACGACTTACCCAATGGCACATCCAATGCCAATTGTCAGAACATTCATAAAACATTTGGTCAAACAATTATAACTATTTACATTATAAACCAGAAAGCCAACTCACAGTCAAAGTCTGATGTGACTTGTCTTGGCAGGTCCCACAGTAACTCAAGCAGGTCCTCCATAGCTCCAGCAATGTAGACAGGTTTGCTGACAGGTCCCACATAAACTTCACATCCTACGGTGCAAAAGAATTTTTTACTGACTGCAATATAGCAAAAACATATCATCTGCACCAGTATACGAATAAAAATCTATAGTCATCATCTTCATTGCATCTGAACAGGTACTTATATATCGTTATTATAAAGTATACTATGTCCTGATGTGATTAATGTTACTGATGTGAGCCCCCAGCTGGTCGAGTTCCCTTTGCACAATTCCACTGTTATGCCCGATGTTAGTGCTGCCTCGATTTCACTTAAATGAAGTCTACTGATGAGGATATTTGTGCTGACGGTGCCATACATTGAACACAAACCTACCAACAACTTCCGTCGCCATGGCAATGTACTTTTCATTGCCAGTCTTGTTAACTTTTATTGCGTCATAATTTAACTAATATTTTACAAAATACTGTAGCAATTTGCAATTTAAGATTATCAAAATTACTACAAAGAATTAAGTATGCTATGTTTTATATACATTTGTAGTACGTTTATTCTAAGCGGGATGGTAGGGCGCAGTACAAGACGCCTTAGCTTCATTCCTATCCAGCAGGTTACTTTGCATGTTGTTTATTGTCTAGCACAAGGTGTGCGCCCCCCCCCCACGTTTGCCACGCCACAATGCATAAGAAACTCGGTCATATTTCTGTGGTTTATACTTCGTCTTTCCACGGAAGTTCCTTCAAAATATAGTCACAAGAAATAGAGGACAAAGTTATACACTACTCACCACTAAAAATAGACATTTGTCGTCTTCCACGGACCAGGGACGCAGTTTTCTCAGATTTTCCTCCCGCTCACTGTCCAGTCGCCGTCTTGGAGTTCGGAATTCGCGTTTGCATGGCCCTATGGGTAATTAAAGACCACCTGTGGCCCCACCTGTTGGTCGTTGTAAAGATAACGTGATTTTTTTTCGTGAAAATCCACATTTTGTCTTTGGGTAACAATCATTCCTGTAAAACGTCATCTTAACTTTAGATGATTCGTTACGGATCGTGAAAACTTGCTGAAACAATTGTCCAGACATCTTTGCATACATTTAGAATGACCTTTAAGACTTTTAAAAACGATCTTGACATCAAAAGGATCGAATTTTTTCACCGTGCGAGGCGCCCATGTAACACCATGAAGCGCCACCTATATTCGTGGACACATCACTGCTTGTATGTAACGAGTATGTTCATCTGTTTTTATGGGGCGAGGGGCTGTCAGAGAATCCCAGTTGTCACTCAGAAAACATTACGATCTTTCATTCCAACTTCTGCTTGGAGAATTTAGCCGATAATCTCCAAGCAGAGGTGAGGTCTGATTTGGGCGTTTTTAAAAGCTTTTTTATTCGTTTTGTCGGGCTTTTCTTTGGGTATCCTGGCTAAAAATAAATCCAAAACAGGCCTAGCCTCTGATCTGTTTGCAGAGTGCTTATCAGATTTCAACACTGCTCACCATTAAAAACAGACATTTGTCGTCTTCCACGGACCAGGGACGCAGTTTTCTTAGATGTTTCTCTCTGCTCCCGCTCGCTGTCCAGTCGCCATCTTGGACTTCGGAATTCGCGCGTTCGCATGGCCCTATGGGTAATTAAATTCCACCTGTGGCCCCACCTGTTGGTCGTTGTAAAGATAACGTGATTTTTTTACGTGAAAATCCATATTTTGTCTTTGGGTAACGTTGCATTCCTGTACAACATAATCTTAACTTTAGATGATTCGTTACGGCGCGTGAAAACTTGCTCAAACAATCGTCCAGACATCTTTGCATACATTTAAGACTTTAAGACTTTTAAAAACGATCTTGACATCAAAAGCCCAGTTGTCACTCAGAAAACATTACGATCTTTCATTCCAACATCTGCTTGGAGAATTTATCCGATACTCTCCAAGCAGAGGTTAGGTCTGCTTTGGGCGTTTTTAAAAGCTTTTTTATTCGTTTTGTCGGGCTTTTCTTTGGGTATCCTGGCTAAAAATAAATCCAAAACAGGCCTAGCCTCTGATCTGTTTGCGGAGTGCTTATCAGATTTCCTATGACAACTTTGGTCTTTTAAAAGACTGGTCATCTGAATATGTAACGTTAATAAACATCCAGACACCAGATCACAAATGATACTCGAGTTTGACGACCCCATACCTTCGCCAAGCAATATTATCTTAGTATGGAAATCATCGTTAATTGGCATAATATATGACTTAAAATGCTCACTTTAATGCTTCTTACTCGCATATAAATCTATCTGAATTTCTTATCCCCTACTTTCCAATCTACCTATGTTGCAAGTAGCAAAGTTCTATCCTTCTTCAGGAAGTTATTGTAGCATTTCAAATGATGTTCAAATTATTCATCTTTATCTAACCTACCCGTATCACTTGTATGACTCATTTATCACTAATGTATTATTCAGTTTTCATTATGCTAATGAAAAGGGTCGGGATTCCGAAAAGACTGCAGTGTAATGTGTAAAATGGGTCATTTGTATCGATAACTTTCTCTGTTACACCGTCTATACAACCTACCTCCTTATGAAAGAACATGAATAAAGGATTCATTGTTTGTTTTACCATGTTGTGTGTTTCCTTATCTTTATGATTTTTTTGTTATGTTGTTTTTAGTGCGTCCGCGTCAATCACTAAGATTATGTAGTAGTGATTTATTTAATTTGATCAAAGCAAAGCTATCGTCACTCCTGAACAAATAACCATGCGACCACACCCTCTTCATTTCTGTGCAGATTACCAAGGAAGCTACATCATTTATTCAGAAATGGAAAAGGAGGAAAGAACAGAGAAGGTAGCATAATTCATAGAGTTTGTTTACTGACATGTAGTCTTTAATCTCGCTCCTGAATAAAATGTTCCAATACATCCACAAGAAATGGACACTGTCGAAACTTTGTTTCTCACAAAAGGCAAACTCACATCGTTACATCCATATACATGTTTTTTTGTGTGTTTGAATAATTCAAAATTATTATATCTGTTTGACAACAATGTTTGACAAAATTAATCTCTTTGTGTAAGAATTTCAACACACATATCACACTCTGGTCACATTGTCAAAATGGACAAGGTACATGTACGGTTAACTATAATGCACACCGGTGAAAGACCATCCCTATACATGTATGTCACAGAAGGATCGTAATTTGCCAAACACTACCATTAAAAGAACATCGCATCTAATTTTCCTTCCTTTTCATAAAAGGTAGCATAAGCTATAACCACCCTATCTATGTATCAATATATTACTATCATTTCCAAGGGACCATTGCATAGGAACAAACAGTATGAAAACGAGAGGTTTACAGTGCCAAAAAAGTGCTCACAAACAAGAGGTATACTGTGCCAAAAGTGCTCATAATCATATAATCTATGGATTGAAAAAATAAAACATCCAAGGACAATAAGACAAGCCAACTTGTAAGAATTTTCACAACTGTGATATTCTACCAATTAATTTAAGGTTGAAGAACTTTAGCATGATTAGCTGCTTTGTGACTTTTCCGTCGATGTTGAGGAGTAACCATTGGTACCAAATAGGTTGACTGTCGTTGTCCATATTCCTTGAGTCCTGCAGCCAGTAAGGGGAAAAAAACATAACATTAGCCGGTCACTGAGTGTGTAAAAGTGATTCAACGAAAAATTACATTTACCAATGGTAGTAAATGCCAATAAAGTCGGCTAACGTTTACTTTGTAAACAGTACCGGACTTTACAGTGGAAGTAAATGAAAGTCAAGGCCGGTATTTTCATTTACTACCATTGTTAAGTCCAAAATCACCGGACTTGACTTTTATTTACAACCATTGTGAAGTAGAGTACTGTTTACAAAGTAAACGTTAACCGACCTTACTGACATTTACTATCATTGGTAAATTGCGACGATTGAATTATCCCATTACGTGACGCCATCATCAGATGGGTAGAAAATGTTCAGATCCAGTCTTTTTGGTAGGAAAGCGATCTCGAGAGGGGACTAAAGCTAAAAAAAAGGCCGCCATCCATGCTAGAGGACTATTTCTCACCTTTCGAAGTGCCGCTTCAGGCAGATGTGTAGGACAGGCGGAAGCCCTTCTTGCCCACACTGCCGTCCGAGTTGAGCTCGAGGACCACCCGGTTGCCGGTGGACGTGAAGGTGAATGGAGTGCGGGCACCGCAATAGCGCTCGAACTGTCCGCTCACGCTGTCGATGATCTGAACAGGAATGGTGTATGTTACTGACCTCAAACTTTATTTCCAACTCGTGTCTGAAGGCTAATTGTAAGGGAACACATAGATACGATAACGTAAGGTAAAAAACCTGTTTAGTCTGTAGTTTTATCTGACGTTTTTACGCGTACATTACTGTAGGCTGTATATCATTATTGTTACATCTTCTGAAGTCCTTACCTTGAAGTCATCGTAGCCACAGTTGGCCTCGTACTCGACCTCGAAGTCCAGGACGTTGATGTTGATGGTGGTGCCGGGCTTGACGTTGATGTACCACTTGCAGCGGGAGTTGTTGTCGTACTCGTTGGGGTAGTTGGGGGCCTGGATGGTGCCTGTCGGCTGGGTGATCTGGTACTCACAAGCTGGAGGACAAAATCAAGATAACACGAATGAATAAATGAACTTTATTGCGCGACAACTGCACAGTGTACAATGTACAATACGGGACGGAAGTATCGTTTTGGGTGGCGCAGATTTAGGGGGAGTATGTATGTTGCTATTCTAGACATTGCATCAGGCCACATGACAAGAGGTCAAAAGGTTGGTTGGGTGTAATTAAGTGTAGGAATCCAGTGGTGTAATATAACCCCCTCCATCCCCACAGTTCCAAAACATTCACGAAAACCCTAAAACACTTCCCAGACCTCTGACATCTCTGATTTCTTGTTAGCAGAAGGATATTTCCTCTTGTCACATATGTTTTAGACTCACAAGGTACTGGTGTTCCGGAGTCGGCGCTGGTGAAGGAGAGCCTGTACCCGTGCCCGAAGGTGCCGGACTTGGTGGCATGCTGCACGTACACGACGTTAGACTTGGAGACGTAGTCTGGGTACAGGGTGGTGCCGCAGTAACGCATGATGCTGCCGCCGTCCACAATGGCGAAGTACTCTCCTGTGGACATAAGTAGCAGGAAATGTCATCTGATTCGTTCTGAAGTAAATCATTACACATAAATAATGCAAATCAGGGCCTCAGTTCCATAATAGATGAGAAAATGCAACAACAGCCTTTTTAAGATAAGAATTATAAAACTTGTGCTACTTGCTTAGAGAAGATCACCAACTGATGTAATCTATGCAAATGAGGATCTTATTTGCAAAATCAATTAGAAACTTTTTAATACGTCATTTCTAAAGGTTAACATCATGTAGCTGGGGTATGAGGTCGTGGAACTGTTGTTAATTAATTAATTAATTAATCGATTCCTTTATGAATTAACATGGCCTTCCTGTCATATCGTACAGAAAAAGTCCAGACATTCTGATCCACCACAACTGGACGTTTCCTACCTTGTGTGCAGTCGATGTTCAGGAACTCAAACTTGATGGTCATGACCTTGCCCAGGGGCACGACGAGTGCCTGAGAACAGGTGGCTCCGTTCGTCTGGTGACCAACACGGCTGACCGTGCCGGACAGGTAGGTGGCCTGCACGTCACATCCGGTCAACTGTCCTCCTGAGATGACCAAAGAACAGAGACAACGTTTTATTTGAATGCTGGTATGTGGCTAGTTATTGAGGTCCCTAAGAAACATGGCGAATTTATCCCTTCGCCCACTCCGCAAACTATTTTACAGCTTTACGGATGTTTGTGTCTAAGGACTCTTGTTCATTTCTAATGTGTGGTATTTTCAATTGACGGCTATTCCCGTGGCCTTCCGTATAGTTTAGGGTTAATGACTCGGTTCGAGGTATATACTAGTATACGTATATGGTGTGATAAGGCCTTGTCAGTTGCTATAACCACTGAATAAAACCACCGAGTGAGCGCAGCTATATGATAGTACAGGTTAAGGACTCCAAAACTGACATACCTTCAGCCCATCCGCCGGCAGCAGCAGGTGTGGTGGTGGTGATGGGACGCTGGGTAACGGCCGGGCACTGTCCGGTGTAACAGGTCTGGACTTCCGGCGGCTTGGAGCTAGAGTCACAGTTGTTGTCATCAATGACGTAAGGAGAGTTGCCGTCCGGACGGCAGGTCACAGTACGTGTGATCTGTCCAAAGCCACAGGTCACCGAGCACTGCAAGCGTAACAAGAGATAAGAAAATGACCTCTTAGGTAGTGTCACCTGGTAATTAAAACAAAGGCAATACAATCATTCGAAGACTAATTTATAGATGTAAGTTGCTTTATTTTCTGTCGTTCATAATTCTTGCTGTCGGAAATCTTATGGGGAAGATAGAATATCAAAATACTAACCAAATCACGATACGATGCAATACTATACAGTTTTGACATTCGTTGTTTATTTGGAGGTTGTAACTACTTTATGTCATATAAAGTTTGTATGTAGAGAGTTATTGTTTGACAATATCTTTGAAGATATATGTGGCAGCATTTTCAACACTGCAGCAGCGACACCTAGCTGCGATGCGAAGTAGACCCAGTCAGTATACTTTAGCCTGGAGAAACGTGACAGATGCTGAGATGGTCACCGAAACGTCGACATGTAAAACTTCTTTGGTTCTGAATAAAAAAAATCGATGTTATATATTCAGAGAGTGTCTTACACTTGTCCAGCTGGTGGCCACCCACACGCCAGGGCAGGCTTCGGTGTTACAGGACATGGTGGTGGCGGGCTTGGCTGTCTTACACTCAGAGTCGGCCACCGCCTGATCGACCTGCCCGTCATTCCTCATGCACTGCACCAGTCTGGTCTGGGTACCGCCTCCACATGTGGCAGAGCAGGCGCCATAGCTTCCTGTGTTCCAGCTGGAGATACAAGAAATGAAGATCTCATATTAACGGTGCGGTCACGTCCGTCGTAAGTAGTCGTACGATTTTTATGTTGGAAGTGACTGAGTTTCAGTTGATTGACAGGGTTGTGGTGTGATATGGCCAAGAATGTGCACTGTGTAATCATGGTATGAAACATAAACCATGATGTAATACTGGAGTAAGTTACGCCATACAAACGTATGAGTAATGATTTATTATTTGATGTAATTCAATCGGGTATTTCCTCACGATCATACATTTACAAAAAACCCAAACACTTCCCGAAGTCTGAAATCTCTTAATTTTTGTGGTACACTGAAGAACTTACAATGTTGGGCAAGCCTGCAGGTTGCAGGAGCGGGTCTGGGCTGATGGTCTGTTCCCTGAGTCACAGTAGGTGTCGTCCACCCTGGAACCGTCGTCATTCCTCACACACTGGACAAACAGGCTCTGGGTACCTGGCAGAAGGCAATAAAAAGAAGTGAGCTGTGCAAATACGTATCACAAAGCTTGTACATTTTGCTGTCAAATATAACACCTAGGTTCCAAATATTTGATTTAGGAATTGATATTTGTTGACTCTTGGCATCATAAAATCTTTGATACTGGCATAACAGCTCTTTGTGAGGATATCTTGGCGTTTTCAAGGTCAGATAGAAAGGGCTGCAGTGATAGTAGCACTTTTGGTGGTAATTCAATGATAATCGAGCATTCAATTCCAAGTACAACACATTCAATTGAGCAAGGCGTCCATGTGAACACCTCCATGTGAACACCTGTACGGTTACGTCTGTATCACCTGTTCCACATGATTCAGAACACTCCCTCCAGGTGCTATCCCAGACATACTCGACCGCAAAAGAGATGACTTCTTCGCTTCCAGAGAAGGAGTGATAGATGGGGCCGAGGTAGGAGTACTCGACCTGCGGGGCCACACCTACGAACTCTGTGTCGAGGTAGTGACGGTACACCTACGGGTCGGAGATAAAGGTGTGCCGCCCATGAGCTAAGAATTCCCGAACCCTGGTTGTTAGGAATCCGTGCAACACCAAGCCCAGACCGTCTGACAACAGCATACCAGAAGAACGTGCGTATTGTAGGTAAACAATAATCAGATATGAACATGTTGCTTTTGTTGACGGATCTGGACTTGATGGAGCACTGCCTGATGTACAGTATGATTACTCCACCAGAGTCGCAGAGGAAGGCTCAGAATTTGGAGTCTTTAAGTAGAATGACCCATTTTGAGTTTGTCCATGACATTTCCTCCACGAATCTGGTGAAAAAGTCTTCATCAAGTGCAATGAGAATCGTCTCCTTGTGTTTTGACACAACGGGTCCTTTTTTGACATTGAAATTTATTGTTGTTTAGAACTTTATAGAACAAAGCTGTTATTCCAGTCGTGATAGGTTCCAAGCACTGGTGACATAGTTAGGTTTTGTCATGCTCAAAAGCCCAACGCAAGGAGACGATCCCAATGCATGTCCTACACTACAATAGCATTACCTGTTCCACACGTCCTACTGCAAGCCGACCAGTTGGAATCCCATGAGTAACTAACGGCACTAACGGACGAGGCACCGGCAACAGGCTTATAAAATTCGTACTCAATCTCTGGTGCAACTCCCAGATACTCTGTGTCACTGTACAGGCGATGCACCTATTGGTGGAGCAATAAGGCGCAGCCAAGATTTGGTGGGGGGAAATTTTTCATCTCACATAGCCATGTGGAAATCAACGAAGAGTGCAGGAAGTTTTTGCAAATCGTTTAAAGAATGATGACAAGAGCATTGCGACGAGGAACAATGTTCTGGCCACGATTCCAACGATAAGCGTTAACTCTGCACTCTTCTGATGATTTTGACAGGGCTACAGTCAGGGTTAGGACACAAAAGGAACAAACTTGAAAAGTAACACCTTAAAATCCCCAAAGTAAAACCTGGCTTTCAGAAAATAAACTTACTCAGGCTATCAAATTAACCAACGATTTCTAATATGACAGCAAGAAAGAAAATGTTTAGATGAATTAGCAACTTTTAAATTACTTCTTCTTGTAACGATTGAAACTTTGAACATGAACCTTTCATGTCAGGTACTGAAAGTTAGAGTTATTCTACTATGAAAAATGAAAAAAAATATTATGGAAAAAGGTTCACTTAAACGTTTACTAAGTCTTAATTTATATCTTTCTTTAACATTATAACTCAGTGAAAGAGGTTTACTGTTGGGGATTTTACGGTGCTACTTCAGTGTCATTCAAAATGAGCACGACATGTCCTGTAACAGTGCGCAATACAAAAGCAGCTAAACTAAGCTTTTTGCGGAATCTCAAACATATAGTGGCTATGCATTGCCTATTTCTATTTAAATTACTTCTGCGATAAACTAATAGCTATAGGCTTTTCCTTAGTGTTCATATCAACAAGAAAACAACGTTTGTAGCACAACATCTAAAGTACATCAAAGGCATAAGCATGGATTTGTTCTTCAACAACAATGTAGCAAAAATCAGATAACGCTCTACCAACACAAACAAGACAACATCAACAACAACACAACAGCCGTAACAAAAATAACATACCTGGATCTCCACCAATGTGTTAGGAGGGACAGGTCCAGCGATGGTCAACTCTTCTGGGCTCTTGGTATAGACGATGTTCAGTCCGTCCACGAGGTACTGACCACTGTTGGCCTGGACGCCATTGCCGCTGAAGGCATACCTACCGTTCACTCTCACGGCTACATGAGGAAAACAAATAGTTTGTCACATCTATTCGTACTGGCAACATTCAGTGACGCTTCAACTTATGATGTAGCTGGATATAAAGTTTTCACACACACCATCGTCAGTCCATCGTGAGGGCTATGAGGCTTAAGTTTTTAAGGTTTACTAAGGAACAGATATCTGCAGCATAGGAACAATAGACCGAACCCACAGTCCCACCCACCTTTGTCAAAACGATGAAATGCAAAATAAACATAAAAATGCAAATATTTTACGGACACCACACAGCCAATCTCTCATTGGTCAAACCGCTAATTGCCTTGCTATCATTTGTTGAACTGCTAATTGTGATTGACAGTCAGGATCGGTCTTATAGACCTAACTTACCCAAATGGCACCAGTAGTTTGCTTCTGTAACTGTGGCTGCGGTGGATCCGGGTGGCAATGTCAGGAAGGTAACATATTCTGTAATTAAAGAAAAAAAGATTTTAATCGAATATAGTTCCTACACTTTTCACGGGACGCTTAACTCTTTGGAAAAGTGTGTGTTAAAGTTTTACAGTCACTTTTGCTAGCATCTTACTTCCATGGGCAACAATGTTTTTTGGACAAGATTGATGATACTCACGGTTCTTCTGGCCGGCGTTGTAAGTTCCGGACATGGGCTGGCAGGTGTTTCCGTTTCCGTCACAAACGCCACAGCGGTCAAACACAGTTCCGGAGTTAGGCAGCCCATCGCAACCAAAAGTCTGAAACACCACAACAATTTCTTTAGTACTAAACTTGACGGACATACAGCCACTCTCTCTCTCATTGGTCGAACCGATAACTGCCATCCTCTCATTGGTTGAACTTCTAATTATAATGGACAGTTGAAATTACTTACGACACATTGTCCCTCCACACAGATGTCAGAGTCGCTGGCGTCGTTACACCTGGTGCCGTCGATGTACTTGTCACCACGGGAAGTGTAGATGCGAGCCTCGGGGGAGAAGCAGTAGAACTGGCACAGGTAGTCTCCTATAACAAACAGGTACAGATAGCGTCAAGCTTCCGTTAGATCACGTGCTAGAAGTGTGTGGGTCATTATTTATGAAGAGGGTCGAATTATCAACTGAATATTGGCAAGAGTTTGTTATCAGTATTGAAAAAAGGTTGATTTTAAACTTTGATATCTGAATGAGGCATTTTCGTAAGAATCAGCAACATAAGATCATGAGAATTCTTGTGTAGGAAGTGTTCTGTAGTTTTACCTGGAAGTGCCATGTACGGTTCCCATGTGTAGAACTGCCCGTTGAAAGGCTGGTTGTTGGTAGATGCACACTGCTGGGCACGGAACTCGGACTGAGAAACTGAACAAGGCTGGGGAAGAGAAAAAAAAGATGCGATCAAAAATAGAAAAGATACACTAGTACATGTACATTGTCAAGAAATTAACAACAGAAAACAGAAGTAGCGCTCACTTGCATAATATAAAGAACGATCCTAAACCCCGCCCACCTCCTTCAAAACGTAAAAATGCACAATGAAACATAAAATGACTTGACGGACATACCATTTTTTTTCATAAAAAGGTCCATGCAATTATGGTTGAATTGCTTATTGATGAATAGTCAGGAGCGGTCTATAAGCAACGATTTGAAGGTAAACCTTTTTGATACTGACCTGGATGTTGCAAAGTTGGAACATGGTGTCATCTCCGGTACAAGGAGCACCGCCGTGCTGAGGCCTGGACAGCGAAAAATTGTGTTTGATGAATTACCTGTATACTGATTATGTATCTCTGAAGTTTTATATATATTTCTTTATTCAAACTGCAATAGCAATACACTGCGGCGCACAAGGCAGCAGATTTAGATGATGTTCTGCACCACACATTATAAAACATATGAAATAGTTTATGTACAGATGATAGATACATCACTTGTTGGATAGAGATGGCGAGTCTTTTTTGTTTTACGATACCATATCTTTGTCTAGAGTAGACTTACTCGGGGTTGTTGCAGTAGCGCCTCCTGAACTGCACGCCGGAACCGCAGGTACGGCTGCAGGTGCCCCAGCTGGTCTCCCAGGCCGACCACCCTCCGTCCACAGCCTGGGGGCCGTTCGTTCCGTACGCCACACAGGTACCACGGACACACCACTGAGACAACGCAATGGATAAACGTTGATATACGCAACTAAGGATGATATGTCAAAGCTTGTAAGAATGTAGTTGATGTTTGCGTTGAAAGAAAATCGTCTAAGAGATTGTTGATTCCCATTCGCCGTAGGTCGTCGAACGATTTTGACGCCGTAAAATTTTGAGCAGGCTGTGACAGAAAAAAATGTCCACAAGGATCAAAGATAGTCTTTTCGGTGACAAGACAGCTGAATGTTATTCGACACAAGCACAGCTATCCCAAGAATGCCCTCATTTTGTGATCGTACGACTATCGTACGACGTACGTGACCGGGTCCTAAACCTACCATCCTGTCTCCGCATGCTGTCCCGTCCAACATTGGCTGCTTGTTGGAGCTACAGCTCATGTCGGATGTCACGTGACAGAACAGTTTGGCGCAGAGGTCCCCGTTCCCACCGGTGGGGTCGAAGCGGCACTTGTAGGCGTTCCCGCCGTACGCCAGACGGCACTGGTCATCAGCGGTGTAGGTCTGACCGGGCTTCATGTTGGGATCCATTGTGATGCCGGAATAGGTCGGCCGGTCGAACAGGCACTGAGCTTGGTATGTGCTAGAGAATGAAATACAAGTCAGTATGACAGTTCCAACACTGTTACACAAACAACGAAAACGGCACATGTACAAAATTTCTTTTCGTCGATATAAGACTCTGCATCCACGGACATGGAAGAATCAGATGAGGGAGCTCCTCGAGCACACAGGACGTCTGAAATACCCTTAGGCTGCGACTGAGGACCGCACTACATGTACATTGCAAGCCGTAATAAACGGACCCTGACTGTCCGTCACAATTAGCAGTTCAACCAATGAGAGGATGGCAATTTGCACTACACTGGTGGCTAGCGGTGGTATTTGCACTACACTGGTGGCTAGCGGTGGTATTTGCACTACACTGGTGGCTAGCGGTGGTATTTGCACTACACTGGTGGCTAGCGGTGATATTTGCACTACACTGGTGGCTAGCGGTGTGGCATACTCTCTGTACCTGAGGAAGTCCTCGAGTTGCGTGGCGCTGCAGGTGGACCACTCGTAGGCGCTGGTGCCGGACACACTGGAGGTGGCCATCACGTTCACAGAGTCTCCGCAGGTGTTACCGTCTCCATCGTGGCGGATTCCCAAACTTTGGAGGAAAAAGTGATAAAGTTATGTTTAATGTTGGCCAAATTTGAGGATACGTGTAGCTGTGTCTTGAGAAAGTTATACGTTAAAGAACCCACCACGTTCCTTCCCAGTGTGAGTGGATCAAACGTATCAATCTGGTCTTATGTTAAAGTCACATTTCCAAACCAGGGTCCCGGCCGGGCAGGTTGCGGGAACGAAAAGTGTATGTAAAAGACAACAAAACACAAAAATTTGAAAAAAAAAAGCATGAGCACCATTTATTTTCTCTTGATATGTATCGTTTATCTGGTTTGGAAATATGACCTTAGCATTACACAGCTTGTACTTTACGTACAGAAGTAGTGTACATGTGTTGTGCCTTAGGTTTCAGGGTGATACGAACAAATTAGTGCCTTACTTGTGGCCAGTCTCGTGACCAATGGTGAAGGCGACGTGGAGACCGGAGTCCTCGTTGACGGAGCAGTGACGGGAGTCCACACAGGCGGCGCTCAGCTTAGCCAGACCCAGGATACCGGGATCGCCGTACCGGGTCAAGTCAGTCCTGCAGGCAACAACGCAATGAGTCGTACGGTGGTGGAGGCAAGCTGCACGCGTCATCTAGCGATTTGCTTACAAAGTGCAGACAACATCTTTTTCATGCAAGGTCTTCTTCACAGGGTAACGAACGCTGTTTCATGCAGGGTATTGGGTACAAAGGATCTAGTAGCATTAACCCGTTAATTTTCAATACCCTATATAAAACATGGATAGATGTTGGTTGTTAAAGGTTTTGTTGTATGCGTAGATTTCTATGCTACAAGCAAAAAGAAAGAATAACCGACCTGGTGATGAGAGTAGCCACGTCGTAATGCTGATGGTCGCTCTCACCAGGCTGGTGTTGCTGCTGCCAGTAGCAGAAGCTGTCCAGCAGGGTCGTGGCATCGCTAGAGATGGACAGTCCAGACTGTACCACGGTAAAGGTTCATATTGTCAGTATAGCGAGAACTAGATCGGAGTGTTTTAGGCTAGGACAAGAAGTGTCAACAAGAGGAGCGACTAGACCGATCCCATAGAGCCGCCCAACTCCGAGAAAACATACACATGCAAGATAAAAAAAATCAAACAATGCAAATATTTGTCAGTCATGCAGCCGCTCTCTCATTGGTCAAACCACTAATTGCCATGCTATCATTGGTGGAACTGCTAATTGTGATGGACAGTCGGGACCGGTCTAATAAATGAACTGTGACCCGACCTGATCTGTCTCCAGCACGATGAGCTTGACCACGTGAAGGGAGATGTCGGTGCCGATGGTGCCGTCCCGATACAGACTAGCAGCCTGGAGAAGGGAGAGAAAACGCCAATTCAATAATGACCATTCCTTGATTGAATTGATTTGAATTACTTGTTAGGCTGTACAAAGACATACAGCCAGGACTACTAAACTAGCCGAAGGTTATTACAAAGGGCTTAGCCCTGGCGACTGAACAATATACTAGCGGTTACAAGGTACATACACAGGTGTTTACAAAGCACAACCTGAATGTAGGCGCTATATATCGTTGTACGTAGGTTGTACAGAGCAATGACTCATTTTTGATGCATACACACAGTGTCATTCAAAGAAGACATTGTAACGTGGGCGAAGCTCCATTCATTCACCATAGCTGACGTACTTACCACATTCATGGCTGTGAGCACGTAGTTCTGCACGTTGGAGCCGTGGTACTGGTACATGGACTTGTCTGCCACTATCATCATCTCCACGTACGGGCGGTAGTTGTTACGGAATCCGCTCTCGTCCCCGTTTGTCGTGAAGTCCATGCTGCGGGAGGTCTTATCAGCGGCGCTGGGGGAAACAACATGAAGATTTTTTTCAATTATAAATGACATTGACAGTGAAGTTTATTGCATATTCATGCCAAGCAGGGGTTATGTATCTAGATTATTGTAAAAAAATGCTTTATCTATGTCTACAGTCTACATTCCTCTTCTGTCTTCGTAAAACATCTGTACGCGAATTCAGAGAGTTGTTTTTAGTTCTATCGACGTTATAGTGAGTATTCTGGAATAAACTTTATTTTATATATAGTTCTTATTATCAGAAAACTTGCAGAGTCTATCATTTGGAGGAGTCTGGTTGTAAAGTGATTTAATTGAAACAACTGAATGGTGTTCTATCACAAAAACTATAAGTTCTGTTGCGGAGGGTGATATTGAAGAGGCTGTAACAGTTGTACCTTGCCCTGACGAACTGGATGGGGCGGGGGTCCTCCACCTCTGGTTTGGGGGGCGGGCCCAGCTCGGTCAGACCGTCGATAAGCGGCTTGTCATCGATTTGCGTCACCGTGGCGTTTGGCTTCTGGTGGACTGTGATGGATCCTGCCATGGGGACAACAATATTACGAGTTGAACTCAAAACAAGCTACATGTATGTAGCATTCACAAGCATAACACTCTAATGTTACAGCTTTAAATAGGGAAGTTGATCTATGGCTGCAGTTAGAACGAATTCTGCTGAAAGATAGACCCAAACTGTAATCATTTTGTCCTGAAGCAAAAGTCCACGTATAACCATAAGCAAACCATGACGAAACTTCTGTCTGTTCACGGGGAATGAATGGGCGACTGGTTTATTTCGTTACCTCCTGACCAAACGGCTGAGTTACGAGGTTTAGGTACATAAAAACGTTTTTAACGCAAGTTGACTACATGTAAAATACAAATGTAATACAGGTAAACTATTTAAACCACTAAAAATCATTACCAGGTAATCATCAAACATCTGCAGTTTAGATCAAAGATGCTAGAGGGCGTAAATCTGAATCTTCTACCCCTTACCATCCTCGTGCTCCTCCACCTGCAGGTGCAGGCCGAAGGTGTTGTCCAGCCTGCCCAGGTCTCCGTCAGGGTACACGTCCGTGAAGTGCACCACCTCCTCCTCCCGCTGGGGCTCAGCATTACGCTCCATATCCATGTCCAGGTCGTAGTCATTCATGTAGTCAGTTCTAAGTGCGTAGACAAAACAGCATTGATGATGACGATGCTGAATGGTTTCTTGCAGTGAAAAATACACTGGAGTCTCAGGCTGAATTACGCAATTTCTTACAGGCAAGAGCGAACTATAACCCATGATATAAAGCTTCCTAGAGGGCGTCATTGAAATAATCTAAAAGATACAAAGACAAGACTTAGTATAACATCTCAGAGAATGATATCTGTATGCTAACCGTGTTACCTACCATTTACAAAGTATTGCGGTGTAAATACTTTGCACACATCATGAACCTGCGTTATGCCATTAGAGAGACGTAATATCTACCATACATAAACGGTGCAAGATATGTTTATCAATGTTGATAACAGTTTGGTGTTTATGTTTTATTGTCCTCTGAATGAATGAATGAATGGATGAATGACTAAATGATGAGAAACTGTGTCGCAGCGCTAGCTGACTTACTGTCCCAGGTTCCTGGCCTGCTTGTAGACGATGTGTTCCTTCTCCTCAGGGTTGTCAGCCGACCTGCGGGCGCGGCGCTTCTCAGCGTGCTCCTTTCTCAACGGTTGGATGAACAGGGTCACGTCATCGTGGGTCAGTACACCGGCCTGGGAGGGGGGGGGGCGGAAATGTTTGAAGTTACAAGATGGCGACCGGAAGGTGACAGAATACCAACATGGCGGTGCCCATGGACGGAGGCAAAAACCTAACAGGTTTTAACTTATGTCAAACCTGTAGAAAATTGTCTGCTGGCTCACCATGATTCATACAATTCAGACAGTGATTGTTTTCACGATACTGCTACTTCAAAAGACGTGCGTTCGATTCGAACACCTTCAAAAGTGATGTTAATTATAAAGGATCCGTCCCTGAGGCGCCACCAAAAATGAACACAACTACTTACCAATCCCTCGCACGTACTGACGGCCACCACAGACTTCTTGTGAGACAGCAGTTCTCCCATGTAGTAGCAGTGACTGTCCAGCGGCGTCTCTCTCTTCTCGCCGTCCTCACCGATGAACGTGACGTGAAACTCCTCAGGGAGCAAGTCCACATTGTGGTCCACCTGTGGAATGAAACGATGACATTCATTTATCAATTTTCTATCTATTGCTTTGGTTCAGCATACTGCAAAGGCTGCCAACTAGCATGCAATGTTAACATAAAAAAGATAGTGATATAAGGTCAAAGTATATCCACCTTTCTTTCCGTTTGCTCAAAAGAATTTGATACATTTTTATGGATAAATCTAGTCATATCTTTGCAATGGATAGTCCTTTAATACAGCGTTCAAATAGGTAAATACATATCGGAGAAGATGTAGATCGAAAACGATAAAAAGGTGGAAATAAGAGAAAAAAAAAGAACTGCTGTCTAGAAAATTAATGGAACCGACATCTTATGAAAATCATCCGTACGTTTCTCCTTCCTTTACACCAACTTTTTGAAGAAGTAATGGGAAGATTCTGGTCTCACCTTCAGATGGTAGTCCTCGTCAAACGCCTTGAGTTTGTACTGGAGAGAGTTGACCTCCTTTCCGTCAGCTGAGCGCCGTGTCCGCCCACTGGAGTGTAGAGATGGAGAGACGATCTCGTACTCTGGGACTGGAGCAAGGGTGAAGAACACAGGTTAACTTTGTAACAATGTCGGTAGACAGTCTCACAGCGCCACCTGGCGGTATGTTCTAAAATCGCAAGAAACATGAAATACCAATGCAATGTGTGGACAAATCGCTAGGAGGAATAGGGTGACCAGTGACAGAATGCGACGTATGGAAAGCCATTCGAGGATTCGTGAAATAAGCGCCACCCGAATCAACCTCACTGCTTCCTTGGTGTTACCAACTTATAGCTTTCCTCTTTTCTTTCATAACTGCAACAGAAACACGTTCTCTTCTAGATCTTGCGGAGAATCAGCATGGAAATGTAATTAATCAATCCTGCCAGGGATTACACAAACGAAGCCCTTGACTTTTTGACTTTGAAGGATGAGGTACGTGAAATATATCAATGGCAGGGGAAATTGACAATTCAGAAATTATTTTTTCCGTGCTTTTTCACGACTTGCGTCTGACACTTGGATGTGTATGTTGGCCCACTAGACATATTGCCCTAATCTGTATAAATGAGACCGACAGAGGCTGTCTCGTGTTGATTGAAAGACAAACAACACAATACTGCCTTTATTGTATTCATCTATTTGTTTTCGTTTTATTAGGTCTTATGTCAACATATCGAACAGAGCTGAGTATCTTTACATTCCTTAGACAAAGACATTTATTTGTGACAATACACACAAGAAATCCGCACCACTATTCAGTAACTTTTTTCGTAACAAAATGTTGGCGTTATTAGCTGAAAAGTTTGTTAACGCAGCATTTATATTTACAATTCTATCAGTCCACTGTCTACAATACTTCTTGCGCGCGCACACCCGCAAGACTGACAAACACCATGTATCCGTCCCTCATGATTAAATGGAGATTGATACTGGAAACGTTAACCGTTTGTCGACCTAACGGAACCACAAGCTAATTTGTATTTTTTAAAGTCTCTTGTTCGTTTATTTTAGCCCACTCAAGTACCATCTGTACCGCATTTTTCATCCCAATATGAGGGATATATGTAGAGAATGCAATATACACCCACGGAAAGAATAAACACTTTCTAAAGTTTAGTTATATTGGAACAGAGTATTGACGTCACAAGAGCCTTTGAAATGTCGGTATCGCAAAAACATCTATGTGGGGTTTGGCAACTTAAATAGCAAAGTCACAAACTTTCTATTGTAAACCCAAACAACACCCATTTTAGCCAAGCAATTGCACAACGATGGCATAGTTGATGGTGGGTTAAAAGCGACTAATTGTCTGTTTGTTGGATTCAGGAATTATAATCTGGACACTTGAGACGCTTTTTTCTCCCATTACGAATTGTTCTCGTGCGAGAAACAACCCCAAATAACGTATAATTTAACTCAATTTGGTGCTGGTTACGGCTAAACATGGCCATGATAATGTTTGGTGTCTATCTTTGGCGTGCTTGTTTGACATACAGTCCGTGTCTTGAATTCAATACCGCCAATAGTTCTACTGCTTCTATTGGCCTAGCGTCTACTAGATCGATAAATTTGAATTAGAGCTCCACGAGTTATCTTCTCAGGGAGGCTACATGTACCTCTGCGAAGGGTCCGATCACACGTGCACAGGTCGTACGATCGTCGTGCGATCGCAAACAGAGAGCATTCTTGGGATAGTCGTGCACGTGTCGTACAAAGTTCAGCTGCCTTTTGAAAATTCTATGATCTTTGATCCTTGTCGGCGGTTAGTTCTGTCACAGCCTGCCTGAAAATTCTACGACATCAAAATCGTACGACGACCTACGACGAATGTGACCGCGCCGTAAAGTATTCGTTACGGGTCCCTTCCGACAGACTAAAAGTGCGTCTCCTCACTTTTTAGTCACTGGAAACACAGCTCATATTTTATCTACTTCGTTTACAGTAAATTGTGGAATATCTTAGCAACCTTAATGACCTTGTTTTTGTTCGTTGTATTGAGGGAAGTGAACTTTTCTGATCTGTTCGAAACAACGACGCACTTATCTAGTTTTAACATTTCTTGTCAAACAAAAGCACGCAGTGGTAGCCTATCGTGGCTCTGTTGTACAATAAAGAGAACAAAACGTGTTTCTATGCACGTTGTCCACGGTTTTTGAAAAACATAAGTTCGGAAGAAAAATTGCCTTGGCGCACAGAATAGTTATTCCAGGAAAGACGAAATGTTTGTCATTGATAAAAATGTGGGACCATTCAATAGCCACTACCTCCAGAGGAGAAGTCAACATGTATTACGTACGAAAGAAACATTAGATAGATGTATAGACTACACACGTTTTACCTAAATACGTTATCATAACTGTGTGTTACTTTGCAATTAGCCTTCGGGCAAGAGTTTGCAATAAAGTTTGTATTGAAGATTGATAACACTGAGCGACAATTAGCCATGTTACAAGCAAAGCCAAACCAAGGCCGAACTTTATCGAAGTCAGACAACCTTCCCCTTATTCTAACACATCAATGCCAGCAGGTTGCACTTAACATGCAATCCCTACCGGGCACCGCCGCTATTTATCTCCAAGTCGGCTCCAAAAATATTTCCATCGAACCACATCAAAGTACATGTTTGCAACGCATTTGGCCATCAACCGCGCTATTCCATTAAATCTGACGTCATTGTAGGCCGTTATCTGTGTACGGACTTATCTTATCTCGTCGTACATAGTCCGTATCACTGCTCCAGTGTCTATTGGACTCGAAATGAGTGTATCGATTTGTAATTAGCTTGTATCAGAGAAATTAGCATTCGACACACCAATAGAGTACTTTGTTTTGGATTACTTTGTAGGCGTTCCCCGTGTGTTTGTGTTGTAAACTGTGATATCGGAATCTTGGTGGTCCTTCCTAAAGACAATCCTCAGTAGCTGGCTGTTATCTAAATGACTGGCTTGTAATTCAGTGTCATAACCCTGTACGTGCAGCTGATAATGCTATAAACTTCAATAAACTAATTAGCGATACAATAAACAACATTTTAAGCTCAGGAAAAAGAGTACTAGAGGTACCGGAAAAGGGATTAGCAGTATTTAATCCGTGGATCCTGAATTACCTAGACGGTGGTCTAATGACTAAGCCATTTCAAACGTCCTAGATGTATTTTGGGATATTGCAAATGACCTCTTCGTCGGTATCGGTATCAATTTTAACAGAAATAAATCATTTTATAAACCTTTAATCTTTATGTATTTGGTACAGAAGAAATGCAAAAGTGATAAATTGTTACAAATCGTGTGGAGTGGTACGCAAATAACTTTCATTTATATATTTATATCTCTGTATGTAGTCAGTCATGACACATATGTATGATGAAGTGTACACATTAATATCGATCTGCGCAATATTATATTTCCGGCAGCACTCTGTTGTTTACTGGGGCCTTGTACATTGGTATTATACTCACCACGAAGGTGACTGTCGAAAGCAAGATCAATTGTCCAGTGTCTTTGCCACAGAGAGCACGTTTTGATTAAATTTGTCACGCTGATCTTAATTGAAATTATATCATAAACGTCATTCTCTGCAATAAATGGTCGCCCGGTAGACCGTTTGGCCCAATTAATGTCAATGTCACCTACGTGTGGCCATATTTCGTGTTGAGATTCCAAAATGCACGTTGTGTCAAAGGATCAAGTTTAGGCAGCAACGAATATCTTTGTTTCTCACCACGGAGCAATTTTGATCTTACAAGACGTACCTACAGCGGCGTTTTCTGCAAAAATGCCTTGAAGAGTGTTCCGTCTCTTTGCTAGCTACGAATAGCCTCTACCAGGCTTCGGGAGGCGGCTGTAAAGAGTAGAAATTGGCCAAATAGATAACACGCCAGGGGAGTTGGTCCACTAGAGAGCACAGTTTGCTGCATCCGAACTGTACTCTCTAGCGGACCAACTACCCTGGCATGTAATCTGTCTATTTGGCCAATTTCTACTCTTTACAGCCGCCTCCCGAAGCCTGGTAGAGGCTAAGCTACGAACGCGCTACAACAGAACCGCTCCACTCTGCAACATGTTACAATGATTCTTTGTCAAGACATTCAAACTTTTTTCAATGGCAAATTCTGATCCACTCTTTCCAACAGCAAGCGGGTTAGCGATCGTTTATGGTTCGTTCAAGCTAAAATAAATTTTATATCAAAAAGCAGCCCTTCGGGTTGATATGTACATTGGTGAAATTTCCTGATCGTGCGCAGTGCAACAACGGAATCCAATACTTTGCAGCGCAACGTTAGCTCTCGTACAACAAAACTGAAAAGATTCATGGGGCTGACAGGTTAAGTCATACACGCGGAACCGAATACGCATGCAGTGTACGTGCTTATAGAGTGTATAAACTGACTCTACAGACTTTTCGATGACGTTCACATGTTCCTTTTACAATGTTCGCGCGAAAACTCTTTCATTCGTCACTGTCAGAAAAATCTGCTCGATCGTCAAAACGCAACACAAGTATGTTCTCTCAATGATTATGTTTATGTTCATTTGACCAGGTGCAGACATAAAGATACTCATTTTTCTCCTCAACACTTGTAAGATATCCTGTTTCTGCAGCCAAAGTCCAAAGTTGTTTTTGACCCGTGGTTAGCGAGTCAGACGGCGCGCATGTACGTGAGTGGCGACCGTGATCAGATACGCCTGGAGGGTAACATGGGGGACCCGGTACTAGAATGACATTGACCAAACGTGCCCCTTGGGCACTCGTATATCTTTGGAATTGTCTTAAAGGCTTAAGGAGTTGGACACCTGGGCGGAAGAAACGCGCACGTACCGTGGCAAAGGTGACCATACGTCATACAAAAGTCCTTACCCGGGGGTAATTTTCATAATGCAGGTGTGCGAAAGGGCACCGATAGACCCCCGTTGAAGACATTAGTCATTCAACCAACCAGAAGCGTCAAGATAAAAATCACCCGGTTGTCCGGGAGATCCCTCCGCGCCTCACAAATTCACTTCGCTCGGGGAAAGAAGCTACAGTAACAACACTGCCGCTGCTATATGAAATACTCTGACCGCGACATTTTAAGATCTACAGTCTACAGTCCCCTCCACAAGTGGTTATAAATCCCATAACTTCTATTTGCTCAACTAAGTCCCTATTGACACAAGTGCGTACATTTTCATCGTCGGATTCGGTGTCCATAGATTCAAACTATACACCATTATTCAAACTGTCTATTCAAATGGTGAAATCATACACACAGGATGACAGAGCTAGCATATCTAATTAACTTTTTAAAGTGGCGTTGCTGATTCTTCGGTTTTATTGCATACATACATTTCACCATATGTCGATAGTACAAAGACCCACGGGGGCAGGTACAACTTTGTACAAAAATCTGGCATGCAAAAACGTGAAAGAATGGCACACATTTGCATATTTGCGTTCCCTTATGGAAACATCAGTATGACACACACACACCCTATGTACACGCCGAAGTGTACCTATGATCAGGTGAAAGTACGATCAAGTATGCATGCTTACCTTCGTCCGAACTTTGAACACCAAAGTAGTGAGCCATGTCTTCGGCAGTCAGATCTTCGTGAAACTGGTGAGAGAAAAAAGAAGTAGACCGTTTACATTTTGAAAACTATACGGCTTGAAAACTGTAAGACGAACACACACTGGGACGCATTAACCACGTGGCAAGGGACCAGGAAAATCCCCAAGTCTTTAGGTCGAACAAACAAGGCTCTTGTAGAAGCCATATCTCACCAGGATATCACAAAACAATTATCTTAGAGTGCTTGAAAAAGTTTGCCGAATGCCTAGTGAGTTCCAGGTAGCTCTACGTGACATCACGAAGAAATACAATGGATTTGCACCTTGCGGTAAATGTGCCGGTAGCTTTATATATACTCAGTGCGCTTTTGACAGACTGTGCTGATCATGTCCTGTAGTGCGTATTGTTACTGAACGGACAGCAGGACAAAAGTAGGGCAGGCGCCGGCTATATTTAGAGTTCCAGCTCACAAAAAAAACCTGCTTAGTTTGAAATAAAGTCGAAGTCTATGCACAGAGAAGCAAACAAACATTGTATTACGAACATTTTTTAAAACACAAGGAACCACACCATCAGACATTCAAAGTTGAAAGGTGAGAATAAATTATAAAAATAGATTTCTAAACATGGTGCAACGTTAAGCAAAGCTTAAGTGGCGAAAGCACGTCTCGGTTATATTTGGCTGAACTTGACATTCTCTTACTAAAATAGATCGGCTCCGGCTATCCAACATTTCAGCAGAAAACATTGCCGGTCAAGTCTGTAGTTTCAATGCGCCGAATGTAAAGAGCAAGGTATAGAAATGTCACAGAAAGTCTACGATCAAAAAAGGAGAAAATAGAAAGAGTACTGGTTGTTGTATCCAGGACCGTGCTTTATCCAGAACCATGCTCAGGTATGGTTCTGAATAGTCCACGTGTATCCAGAACTGTACCTGGGGGAAATTTTACGTTCTTGGATACGCGGAGACTAGCCAGAGCCGTGCCTAACCCTAACCCTAACCCTAACCCTAACCCTAACCCTAACCCTAACCCTAACCCTAACCCTAACCCTAACCCTAACCCTAACCCTAACCCTAACCCTAACCCTAACCCTAACCCTAACCCTAACTCTAACCCCAACCCCAACCCTAACCCTAACCCCAACTCCAGTCCTAACCCAAACTTACCTGAGGTCTAGCCAGCGCCAGGGCGGCGAGGCAGAGGAGCGTCGTTACTCGCAGCATGTCGCACCAGCGCTGATTCACACTTCTGTCGAACAGAACAAAAACTTTTTTACAACTAAATCCAAAAAAGTAGTGCTGCTGAGAACAGCTAAAAAACCTGCGCCGGTGACTTATAATACTTCTACAATCCGCAACTTGAAATGCTGCTTCGTCGGTCAGAGAGTTCTGTCAGGAATGTTTCTTGGTCGGACGCGTTTGTGCGATGGTGGGTATAGCTCGTTCGTTTTTTCTTCTGAGGAGACCAGGAGGAGCTCTTACCTTTATACACTCCCCTGAGGAGCGGCTTCGTCAGACTGACCAGAGCGCGTCGCTGTTCCGGTTATCAAAACACGATTAGCACCAATCAGGTGTCACGCCTGTTATGAAATCACCATAGAGGGACCTGAAATCTCGGCTAAATATTTAGACATAAAAATCTGCGAATGATTGCAGAGATTGGTGTGTTACTTGGCGATGTTCAAATACTGCGCCGTAAATTGGCCGAAGTCTTCTTGAGTGAAAACCAAACATTTGGTCTGCGCTGACTGAAGGGGTACGGAACGTAAACTCACTAATTAATCATACCACGTGGGTAACCCGTTGACCCGATACCAGCTATTCTCTCATAGCTTTGGCCGTGGCTTATTTCTCCACTCGGTTGGTATGGAGTTGTGTGGAAAAGTCACAAAGCAAAGAAAAGGAAAAATCGCCATGGTATAGAACCAAAAGTAGTCTAATATTTATGTGAAAGCCGGTTGTTTGCAGAAGTCATTCCTTCGGTCACAGCGCGTTACCGCAAGCGGTGTACCGTCAAGGATCGTACCAATATACGTTTACCGTAAAATGCTCGTCAGTTTAATGGCGTTTCGCTGTATCTGAAACTTAAGTGCTTGGCAAGCACACATCCAAAGCGTTAGAAAACACGCAAAATCAACTCGGACTGTCGTGGATTTGTTTATAAAGAACATTAAAATGTATTTTTAGGCATGGCGGCAACCAAAGAACGTAGCTACGCAACGTTTACAGCAAAATATACACGTTCCCATCCGGTGAAGCAAAGCCTAATTTCTTGATGCACAACATGAGATATTTTAGGGCAACAGCGTCATGCATTACCTCATAGTTTACTACAAGAAGATAAGGCGGCTTTGTACTGCAGCTGGTTACAGGTGTTAACGTGTGCAGAGTGTGATGTTAACAAATACACATGGCTACGTGCTCAGCAGTTCTCACGTCGGGAGGTCGTAAGACCATCTTTGTGTCTGAAAATTGAAAGCTTAGATTGATGAGTTTGTTTGTAATCCACGGACTAATCTCTAAAACTGGCTCCTTCAAGAACCGTATGTAAAAGTCTTTAATAAGGCAGATGTTTGAAAGTTTAGACGCGTTTTGATGACTTTGCCGACACTTTGTACTGACTTTAGCCCATGGCTACAGGTCATAGTGACATTTTTAGTCTAATTCAAGGACGCTACGTTATCTAAAAAATCTCTGTAGCAACTTGTTTAGCCAAGACAAAACGTCAAGCCATCTTTTGTGAATAACAAAAAATGACCTAAGTGCGTCCTACTTGCGACGTACTGTTTGAATTTACTTTTCGCAAAGTCCTTTTTTTATGTGTCAAAAGCCTTCGTGAAATCAACTACTACAAGTATCACGTGTAAGTAAGGTATCGGTTCCAGGCTGACTTGGTGTTTGCTGGTATGCAGCGCTGGTCCTCGGATATGTATCATAGCACCAACACGCAGTATTGATTTGTATTTATGTTTGTTTTAGAGAGCACACCGCCTTTATTTGGTGCTTTCAAGTGCTGCCGTCTGACTCAAACCGTTGTGTAGGGTTGGACCAAATTGGAAGTTTGTCTGGAGGGTAAATTTGAAAAAGTTTGAAATACGTCATAGATAGGCGTGAAATGTGTGGGCAACCTACGTTGCCATGGACACGGTGGCACAACTTTGGAAAACACAAACTTTCAAATGTCCATAGCAACGCAGGTGTTTGGCCGGGTGACTAGATTTTGTCAAGTTATTTCTTTGTTAAATTTTGTGAGTTTTGCTTTCATCAGCATGCAACGGATATACATATACTGTTGTATTGTTGAGTCAAATTCTTTCAAAAGATCCCCGATTCGAAAAAAAAACTTTGTATGAATCATCCAAGTTTGCTAATATATATATGTATAGGTACTAACGGCTTAAATGATTCAATATTAGCACAAAGGGTGCGTGAAAATCTCTATTTTCTCAACTAACTAATTAATGGGAAAGTTTAACACCACACCTTTTACACACAACTTTACTCGCTGTGATTAAGTCCATCATATACATGTCAGGGTAGAGTCTCCGATCCGGTAGAATCGGCAATCCATTAATCTAAAGTGACATGAATGAAAATTGAAAAGGTCTGACTGTGTTTTAAGTGAATATCTTAAAATTTACAAACTCCAATCGGGGCATATACATGTATGTATATTACGTTCAAACTCGCTCTCAGTAAATCCATGTACAAATACATACATTACCGAATTATTACAACTATTGTCGTTAAACAAGCCACATTCCATAACACAAAAGCCCGTCTTGTTCCTGGTTAGTAAAGGGTCAACGGATAAGTATGTACCTATAGCTATGGCGACTATCGTTTAACTTTGATAAGAAAAACGTTTCCAATATCAGAGAATGAATGTAACAATTCAAGTCGTTCAAGATGTTTGACATACTAATCCTGCATTTGGCGCACTTGATTGACTTCAAGTGGGTACAGTTAGAACTGCAGGAATTTCACAAACCGCTTACCGGTTAAAGTAGGTCCTCTCCTTTTTATTGAAATATCATAATAAATGTTTTCATGTTTGTCTCTTGAAAGTTCAGTGTTGTAATACAACTACTCTGAGAGGATCGCCCTTGTCGAATTCCAAGTGCGAAAGTATGTTTCATGTTTGTTCATAATTGTCGAATGAATTCGTCACCATCAACAGCGTTCCTCATATGAAAAATCAATCAATATATTTCAAGATAAAATGCCATTACTTATTCAGGATGTCAAGACGGACTAATTAGGTTGATTGATTACAGATCTATCTATCTAAGAAAGTATGGTGTTTGAATATATTGCAGGATTTAAGCAATTAACGTATTTTTGATTCCATAAGACATCGATCTCAGTAGATGTCAACATTTCAATCATCGGAAGTGGTCTTTCAACGTCGATAGGTTTAAAACCGCTGATGCCTGGATGAACATCAATGGCCACTTATCCCTGTTGAACTCAATCTCTTTTAAAGCAAATAGGCCAATTTATTGACGTTTCATACATAACACTTTTACGTAGATTATTCAACACGACGTAATTTTTTGTAAAAACGTGTTTAACACTGAAGGGTTCATGTAAAAATTATAGTTTATTTGCGGTCAATTAGATCAAGTTCAAGTTGCTACAGTAACAACGTTAGGGGTTTTCAAAACTACTTGTAGATTCAAGTGGCGCCCCTTCTTGTGGTAACATAATAGACATACAACGTTTAACCGATTAAGGTCACTACATAGACGTATTGATGGAAGAAAAGAGGGGATATATATATATATAGTCCTTGATAAGTTCCAAAAGTAAATATTGTTTCACATTTACTGAAATCCATCCAATATGCATTCGCGAACATCAAGGGCATACTTTTGTAAAGAGTAGAAGTTATACATTTTGAGATTAAATGCAATTACATTTAGCAGATCTCAAAATGCTTTCAAAGAAGATTGTGACGTTTCTATTTATTTCAGGATTAATTAACTCACGTATTATTGATTTCAAGAAGGCTCGTGCCCATTTTAATATCAACATCTCAGTCATCTTGAAAAGCGGCTCCATTATTGTCTGTTGGGAGCAGGACCTGGTGAGTTTTTAAAAATCTACTTGAAGATGTAAGTGGCCCTTTGCCGCTTTTGTGATAGCAAAATGAACATACCTTTATCAGACCTCAAAATGTATTCAAAAGAAGCGTATGACGTAAAGAATCTCACGTATTCTACATTATAAAAGGATCGTGTTATGTTTAATGTCAACATATCAATCATATTAAAAGTGCTTTTGACTCTCTCTCTCTCTCTCTGTATATATATATATGGAAGGTATGTTTTTAAAACTACTTGTAGATGTGTCATTTACCTCTCTTTTCATAACGGATATACAAAAAAGTTTATATCTACCCTTTTATAACGTTTACGAGAGTAGCACTTAATGAGTATTGATAAGGGTGGCGTTTGTATCGTTGACGTCCAAAAGTAGATGTATGTGCAACATTCACTAGCATTAATAAAATGCATCAATTGCATATCTTAGTTGAGAATGAAATCTATGTATTCCAAGATTAAATGCAATTAGATGGTCCAGATATGAAGGAAGCATACAATGTAGAGTCTCGGCGTTTCCGTATATTTCCGGATTAGCGAAACTCGGGTATTCTTGATTCCAAAAGGCCCATGTTCATTTCATGTAAACATTTCAATCATATCAACAGTGTTTTTAATTGTCTACAGGATGTAACTTAGGGCATAGACATAAACTTGATATCAAAGGATATTTATCCCGATTAGTGAGAAGCAAACACTTAAGCAGAAAGGACAGTTTGCCAAAATTTCTATTTTGGGATTCAAATCGATTACACATTCTTTGCAAGGAGCCGAAGATCTGCTTACGAACTCTTTCCTGTTAATTAACATGTCGCGGATATGTGTAGATAACATTCTTTGAACAGAATTACAACAACGAGAGTCACCCCATACTCATGTCTGAGTGCCAATATGGTAGTGCTAACGAATCAGCCCATCCCTGTTTTCTGATCGATAGATAGTCCTCTACTAAACTAGTATTTCAGATAACGGATATGTCGGCGGCTGGTTGTCATTTTACTATACTGTTGTTGTCATCTAGATCTGCTTGCACCCTCTTTCCTGTTAATTGGCATGTCGCGGATATGTGTAGATAACATTCTTTGAACAGAATTCCAACAACGAGAGTCACCCCATACTCATGTATGAGTGCCAATATGGTAGTGCTAACGAATCAGCACATCCCTGTTTTCTGATCGATAGATAGTCCTCTACTAAACTAGTACATGTATTTCAGATAACGGATATGTCGGCGGCTGGTTGTCATTTTACTATACTGTTGTTGTCATCTAGATCTGCTTGCACCCTCTTTCCTGTTCATTAACATGTCGCGGATATGTGTAGATAACATCCTTTGAAATGAGTTCCAACATCGTGAGTCACACCATACTCATGTATGAGTGCCAATATGGTAGTGCTAATAAGGAACCTTCTTTCCAGTTTTCTGTTCGATAGATAGTCCTCTATTAAACTAGTCTTTCAGATAATGGACATGTCAGCGGATGATTGTCGTTTTGCTATTGATGTTTTCCTTACTATAGTAGTCAATTAGATCTGCCTGCACACTCTTTCCTGTTAATTAACATGTCGGGGATATGTGTAGATAGCTTTCTTAGGATTGAATTCCAACGTCGAGGGTCACCCCATACTCATGTATGAGTGCCAATATGGTAGTGCTAATTAGTGAACAAGCACACTCATCCTGTTTTCTGTTCGATAGATAGTCCTCTATTCAACTAGTCTTTCAGATAATGGGCAGGTCGGCGGCTGGTTGTCAGTTTACTATATTGCTATTTTTCTTACTGTTGTTGTCATCTAGATCTGCTTGCACACGCTTGCCTGTTAATTAACATGTCGCGGATATGTGTAGATAGCTTTCTTAGGATTGAGTTCCAACAACGGGAGTCACCCCATACCCATGTATGAGTGCCAATATTGTACTGCTAAGAAGCCAGCACACTCTTACCTGTTTTCTGATCGATAGATAGTCCTCTCCTGGAGCTTGCTAAGGGAAGTTTTGATAGTGAAACGTTTTAACATAGCTGTAACATGCAGTTATTGAATTATGAGTAGTTGAAATGGCGCATTTGATAAAGACTCCTGACAAATACGGCACATTAAACATTAAATTTTTTTATTCATAATGATCCATTGCGTTTTTTGTCTACTAGTTCACGTTAAACTTAACAAAGAACAAAACATTTTAAAAGAAGTCTTTGATTAGTCATAACTATGATTTTTTTCAATATAGTCAAAGAATTCAAACTTTTAGTTGCTTTGGCAATTTGTGCATCAATACTACCAAGGAAACATACCCCATACTAATAGTTCTATTGACCGTTTCTGATGTAGGGTTTGCAATTTTGCAATTGGCCTAGGTGTTACGGAGGGCAACGGCCCTATATCTCTAGTTAAAACCCTCAATCCGGATGCAGGTTTATTTCAAAATTCCATCAGTTGTTCTACTGGTCATGGAAAAACCCAGTCCCACAAAATCACGAAAATGCGTAAGTAACTTCTTGCGTTACCCAACCAACGCACCAGTCAAACAAGCCACAAACAAAGCAGCGTGGGAAAACATTAACTTCATTGACGTAGGTAGCAAAATGACAATAGGAGAAAGGACCTTCACCCTATAAAAGTAACGATTTTACTATTTCTGCAGGACTGTGGTGGTATTGCCATGGAGCAATTAGCCTGGGTCAAACGGTAGGTCAGGATGTTGATGACCAGTAGCGAGATGTATCCGCTTGGTTACAGAATGTGTGCGGAGCAATTACAAACAAAAACGGATTCTGTGTGACAACACGTCTGGTCAGTGGCACGTTTGGCTGCGGTGATGGTTACCCGGGTCGGTCGGGTACGTCGATCAAAATGACAGGGTCAGTGTTGTATCCAGAACCGTGCTTTATCCAACACCATGCTCAGGCACGATTCCGGATTGTCCACGCATATCCAGAACCATGCCTGGGGCAAACCTACATTGTTGGATACGCGAAGACTATCCAAAACCGTGCATGATCCTAACCCTAACCCATTCAGACGCAGAACTACATAGGTACCCTTTTGGATACAATAGTCAGCCAAGGAATAGTCTTCTGAGTTCTACTTGTTTTTAGCATGTGTATTTCTGCCCACGACACAAAAAATATCAGTCTCAGTAAGTCAATTCCCTCTTATACATTAGACGAACTTGTCCATTACGCCACGTACACTTTCTACTGTCGGGATTGACATTAAGGAATGTGATTAATTTTTATTGAATCTGACGACTCAGTGTTTTTGTTTGTGTTATCTCAGTTTCAAAGCGGTTAATCTGACTAAACAAAACAAAGAAAGAAGAAAATCAATCGGTTTTTGAATCCGTTTTCCTTCTTTCGATTGGAATTTAGGTTAGGCATTCCAAGTGTACGTTGCTGAGCACGTTTTAATCGTTTTGACTAACAAAAAATTCCGGGGCAAACTAATAAAGAGAGGGGTAACAAAATTCCCCCTGCTCTACATCTAGTACCAAGTATTCATCCGCGATAGAAAATTTTCCAATAAATGGTATGTGGCTCTCTGTGGTGGTAAGGGCAACAATAGGTCAAATAATCCGCTGGCTTTACCGTAAGCTCGTTGCGTACAACCTATGTCAACATGCCAGGATTGGGCATAAACATACAACAATGTTAAAGTGAAGGACATGTTTCGTACCATGAGAAAAAAAGGGATTGTGGTGTTGCCAGCGCCGAGGCAAACATATGAAAACTTCCAAAGTTTGTTCTGACTCCTGCATCGGGATATTGTCGTGACCAGAAGGTGGGATTGGGGGAAAAATATTTGTCTGTTTTGCAAAATGAAATATAATACAATAGAGCTTGTCTCAGCGGGAGGCCTAAAATTTTTTTTTACATTTTACTTATTTAAAAGTGCTAAACATGCTGCAAACAGGCAAACAAGGTAAATCGATTTGCCAGATCAAAGTTAGTATGGCTTTAAGCGATCTAACTTGATCCGTGTTTGAGTTTCTAAAAAGTTGAGAATTTGCCGTCACGATTACCTGCTTGTAAAACGAGTGCCGAAAGGGCCATTATACGCTGGCGTCGGTTCACCTGTAGTCCTAAGCTTATTCTCAAGTGACAATTTGTCATCAACATTTATGATTGCGAATCCTAGACCCAACACAGCCAGTTCAAACTCATAGAAGGCTTTCTTTGCAAATAAGAACAAACGTAATGTCTTCTTAGTGTCTTCCTGACAAGCACACGACCGCCTTACGGTAGTCTGACAACACTTGTAAAGAGACTGAATCTCTCATAAGCGGTCAGAATGGTTGGCAACTACGTGGTCTACTTATCATCTTAATGCAAGCAACAACGCAAGTCGTTTAGATACATGCTACCTTCATTACGTTTACTTGTAAAGAATGGCATTTTAACATATGCTGATCCGAACAATATTTTGATGAACTTGATGAAATATTTTACGAAAATTCTTAGGAACGTGAAAGACTTTGACCAAGACGGCGAATAGCCACCAAAGAAAAACGCAAAAAAATCCTATAGTATCACTAAATTGGAACATGCTAGTATCACTGAATTTGAACTTGATGAGAATAAGTCTAAAATATTATATACAACACATTCCTGAAGTTAAGATTCACACACGGACTGTTGTATGACATTTTCACCTGAGTGAAAATGAGGAAAAAGGTGTAAATTCCCTTTCTGACGGCACAACATTGGGTCTGCTAGGGACTCGAACCCAGAACCTTTAGATCCTAAGTCAACAACCCTAACAACAGGACTACGTTGCCTTGCGACGCATTACCAAGAATATCTTGTAAAATATATGAAATGCCACATATCTAGTTTGCTTTTTTGGTAAAGACAATAAAATGGAACACACTGTAAGTTTTGCTAACTGAGTAGACCTTACCTTCAGGTGAGCACTGCCACGAGCCGTCTACGTCTGGTCTTTGGAGGGTTTATTCAACTTATAGGCCACAGCGTGTCACATGATCATTGAAGTGCATCTGACCATGACCATTATATTTGTGATTTTGAGGGAGTGTTCAATATTTGTCTAACAATATTTGGGTCATTATTTATGCAAGGAGAAGCGCCATGGTGGTGGGAATGCACCATATGAGAGATGCTACATTTGTATTGTATCCAGAACCGTGCCTGTCTTGTTCTATGGCTGAATGGGTTAGGGTTAGGATCAGGCACGATTCTGGACAGTCGCGTATACAAGACGTAGAGTTAACCCCAGGCACGGTTCTGCATACGCGTTGACAATCCAGGACCGTGCTTGATAATTGTTCTGGATAAAGCACGGTTCTGTATACAACAGATGCTTCCAAAAGCCATATTTACACCGGTGTAAAAGAGGATACCAATACGTCTCATGTTGGCGATGTTGTTTTTAAAAAAGCATTCATTCTCCGTCAAAGTGTTGGTAATGGATCTACGGTAGTTAAAAAAATATATGGCTCCGTTGCAACACGTAAAATGCCTGTGTCTAGCTTTCCCATTTTATTGCAGAGGCTATAGGATTATGAAAGTTTATTTCTCCGTATAAGGACTTTGGTTTAATCGTCGTTACACATTGCATTACAATACGTTTTTAAAAACAATGTAATGTTGGTAATGTGCGCATTGCAATTGAAGGGCTGAATCTACATACATGGTTGGTGCCTATTTTCCCCAACTTTCAGAAGGTAAGATTAAAACAGTGACTGCGCTGTTTGACATTTTTAACACACGTTAATCATCCTATGGGAACTAGGCGAAAGGTAGCAGCAGATTTCACTGACGCATGACGATACAAATTAGCAATAACATCCAATAGCAAGCTAGGTTTGCCTCCTATACAAACAATAGATAAGATCTAATCAACTGTCGTCTATTGTGACGTGATAAATGACTGTTTGCGTGTTTTCTCGAAGTAATGGAGTTATCGGCAAATCGGTTCTTCTGACATTTGCACAGATCTAACCAGGCGTGGCTGTAGAAGGTTAACCGTTATCACCAAATGTTAAAGTCTTCAGAAATTGCTATTCTCATATGAGTGATATGTTTGCCCGCAATGTTATCCTCGCGAGGAAGTTTGTTTCGGTAGCAAACTTTTATATCCTCCGGTAAACAAGTAATTCGACTTCTCATTTGTCATGAAACTTTAAAGGAGCAATTACGCACGTCTCTACAAAATCTCTGGCCGAAAAACATCCAGAATGACGTCATGGAGACGTGGCGGAGCACACGGTTCGTGTTTTGCTGATGAAGACAGATAACCTGGCAACCCTAAAAATAGCTACAGACAAAACAGCTTATCTTATCAGCAGAAATATAAGATAGAGTTTCTACAACAATCCATGGGAGAAATATGTTGTTGCCATCCAGGTGGTTGAATTCCAAGGTTATACAGTCATACGTTGGTACAGAGAAAAAGAAAAGGGTCAGACTATTTTTTTGGTCGTTATTTTGATCGCAAGACTAAGGGCCATACGTCGTACGATCGTCGTGCGATCGCAACCTGAGGACATTCTTGGGATAGTTGTACGTAGTCCGGGTTGAAATTCAGCCGTCTTAATACCGGAAAGGCTGTCTTATATATATCCTTGTCAGCGGTTTCTTCTGTCACAGCCTGCTTGAAAATTCTACATCAAAATCGTACGACCACTTACGACGAATGTGACCGCGCCCTAAGGCATCGGTAAACCGACTCATCGTAATACACCGTAGCACACAAGCTTTGAACAGTCCGTTCAAGCTGCACAAGACCAGAATGATAACACTCCTACCGCTACCGTATAAGAACCCCTACTCTTTTCGAAAAGTGTGGTGGGTTCCTTATAACGTGCTGGAGGTGTGGCTCGTCTCAAACACCGGACCTCCGGCCTTGCGTCCCACACGAGAGGACGTCCCTACCCTTACCTAGGTACTCATTTTCACGTGAGTCCGAAATACGTGTCCAGTGCATTTCCCAAGGGTACGGCATTATGGTCTGCTAGCTTCGAACCTAGGACTTTCAGATTCTAAGTCAACAACCCAGACGATTAGACTATTATTCAGAAATGGAATGTAGCAAGATTACGAGCCAGGTCGTCGTAGGTCGTCGTACGATTTTGATATCGTAGGATTTTCAAGTAGTCTTTGACAGGACCAACTGCCGACAAGGATCTAAATTAAAAACAGACTTTTCCATAACAAGACAGCTGAATTTCGCAGGACACGTGCATGACTATATACACCAAGAATTCATTCAGTTTGAGATCGTACAACGATCGTACGACGTTTGTGTCCGGCCAAGTAAGACCAAGGCCTAATGGCTCGTCGAACTTAGTTCCTTATTTCTTGCTCTACCGGGTCAAGAAAAGGTGAAACCTGCTTCCTTAACGGAGGTCAAGACAAAAAACCGTCGACCCTTGCCTTCAGGTGATTAAACCGAGGTTAATGCCACGTGGGTATTTTTTGATCTTTAGGGTCAAGAAAAGGTGAGACCGGCTCCGATCAAAAAGGAGAAACGATTGGGTGGTACGTTGACCCTTGCCTTAGTGGACTAGAATGAGGTTAATGCCACGTGTTTCATCACCTAAGACAGGGTTGCGACCGGCTTCCTTTGAAATGACCGAGTCAGACATTTAAAGTCACCGACCCTTCTTTACTTTGAGTCTAATATCATACCGTTACCTAATATGTCGATAATAAGACAAAAAATGGCTCTGTTTCCTTTGTTGCTCAAAGACCTGAGGATTCAATTTTCGGCCCAATACAGGAAAGGCGTACTTGTGAACACCTGGTATAACCTAGTTACGGCACAGCAGGGGATGGTGGTGCGTGTGAATATTTTATTACTTTATTCTTGTTTTCCTCACAACGGCCGGCAGGTCGATTTGAGAAAAAGCCAGTCGGATAGTAGGTCGATTTGAGTATTTCTTGATTAGGGCAAACAAACAGACGAACAATCATCATCTCTTTTATCACATCATAAGTAAACATAAAAGAGATATGTCACAGCATTTACATATCTAGGTAGTACAGTTAGTTATGATGGAGGTGCATGTTAAGACGTCACTAACCATTTTGAAAAAGTAGGACATGCATTTCTCATACTAAATAACGGGTGGCAAGGTGGCATTGCAGTTATTGCAGTTAGGCTGTTGACTTATAGTCTGGAGGTTTTGGGTTTGCATCCCTAGCAGACCACATTGCTGTGCCCTTGGGAAAGGCACTTTACACCTTTCCTCACTAGACTCAGGTGAAAATCAGTTGAGCCACAGCTCAAACACGTTAAAGAACCGAAAAGAATAGGGGTCCTGCCCAGTGTGAGTGGTTCAAATCCTACAGTCTGGTCTCCGGCAGGTGATAGTCACCTGTTATAATTATGTCAATCCTTCGACCGATATGGATGTATGACCCTCTTGTCGAACTTAGTTCCTTATTTTCTGAAATAAAGCCAAAGTCTTGCTCTAACGGGTCAAGAAACGGTGAAACCTGCTTCCTTAGTCGAGGTCAAGACAAAAAAAAAACGACGACCCTTGTCTTCAGGTGATTAAACTGAAAAGGTGATAGACACCTGTCATGTCAATCCTTCCACCGATACTGTAGGTCTCAATAAATACACGAATAAACAAAGAAACAAACAAACAAACAAACAAACAAAGCTTGAAATAAACTTAGACATGTGTCTTATCAACTCTGATATAAGGCTCAGAATGTTGGAGAACGACAAAGAAAGATTTCTTTCTTCGCATCTTCTGGCCAATTATCTATAGGGGGATCAGGAATTAGTAGGACATGTGCATACAAAAGACCCAATGGACCTTTCCTGACTGTCCATCACAATTATCAGTTCAACCAATGATAATATGACAATTAGCGCTTCGACCAATGAGAGAGTGGCTGCATGTCGGTCAAATATTTGCATTTTTATGTTCTGACCAAGGTAGGTGGGACTATAAGAAAGGTCCATTGACATAACAAGAGCAGCACTATACTGGACACGAGCAAAAAAGAGAGAACAAGGATCACCTGTGGCAAAAGACCACCACGCCACCTTGCTATCGCCCTACATACCGGGACTTGCATGAAGTCAAGGTCACCGATGTCTAACTCCGAGACGCCCCAAAGCTGCACTTAGACAAGTAAAGAAATATCCGTTGCACCGGTCTTTAAAATGCTGTCGGGCATTGTAGTCCCTTCTTGTACTGAATGAGGTCCAAAATTCAAAGCCTATGTTCACACCTGTGCACGAATGGAGTATTTGAATGGAAATGATCGTTGTTGCAGGATGACAGAGCCCCTTACGGTTATAGTTGATATTGCAGCTTCGCTGGGGGAAAAGAAAATCAATAAATTTTTCGGGCTTCTTCTGAGCCCGCGTTATTTTTACACAACCTTTTACAATGCTGGTTTCTCAATTCAAACCACAATCATACAAAGTTTGCAACTATTATTTAATAGTTGCAAACTATGTATGATCGCAAAATTAAAATTAAAACAAAAATTGTAAATCCTCGTACATATCCATATCAAATTGTAAATCAATAGATTTTTGTGCCTCTTCTAAGTTATTTTCACACAACCTCCTAAAATCCTTGGTTTTCAAAATCAAACCACAACCATACATAGTTTGCAACTATTTTAATAGTTGCAAACTATGTATGATTGCAAAATTAAAATTAAATCAATATTGTAGATCCTCGTACATATCTATATTGAATTATACACACCATACTTACTAATAAGTAAGTCAATTAACTAGTAGTTAACTGATTGATTAAACTATAAGTCTCCACAACTTAATCAATGAGTTAAGTTTTAACTGAATAGAGATACTAGGTGCATCAAAACTAGCATTGTTATAGGTGTGCTAAGCATAATGCTAGATAGAAAGTTTGAACGAAAAGTTATGAAGCCTCACTGAAACCTGACGGTCCATTCGTCATCCAACCAGTTCTCAAAGCACGATCGCAGGTATATGCATTGTTATTGCTACCCTAAATCAGTGTGGTAAGATGCTCTGGACACAAATATTTGAACACCTACATCTAAACATAGGCTACAACAGATCACCATGGTAAGTGTTAATCACCAGTGCGTGCGGTCTGGGATACGCGATAGCCTCAAAGAAAAAGAAACGCAGTACATAAAATGCTGAATTGACACTATTGGGTCAGTGTACGAATATACTACACAAAGGCATCAACTTTAGGAATCATGTTGATGAATAGAATCCAGCCCAACGATGATCCCGTACAATGCGTCTTTGTCAGTCTCTCTGTGTTATGAGAAGGCCACATTGCTTATTCATATCCCTTCGGGCCTTTTGTAGGTGGCAAACTTACAAGCAGCTCGGAACGGCTTCTTAGGTGCGTCAGCAGTTTTGAAGGCAAATAATTGGCACCCCTATGAACCTTCTACCCCTGTGGGAACTAAGAGTGAGAGGGACAATTTGTCACTGAACCGTTGGGGCGTCTAAAAAGTAAAGTACCCGGTTTGAAGCGCCGAAAGGTCACGATAGACACCACGGAAGAGGACACAAACCGCCAAAGTTGTTACTGGAGGGGGGATCTCCAATGTGTGAGCACGATGAGAGGGTTTTCGCCAAGCTTAGTGAAGGCGACCAAGCAAGCAAATTGATGATAAGTACAACCTCAAAAACCCGCTGGTTAGACATTGCCCCAGTACTGCTTTTCAGTCCCGCACGGTGGTGTAGATGCTATCTACATGGCTTCAGGAATTAGAAATTGATTTTTATGACACGGGAATCAATGGCCCGCATGTTGGAAACATTGGTAACGAAGACCTGTCCGTAATCAGCGTGCTGACATCAGCTCTGCCGGTGTTGGGATCTATGTTCTTTGGCCCTCCAGTGAAAATTAAGCTCGGGATATTGCCAAAGGGATCTAGAAGACATATGTCCACTGCCATCAGTTTTTCTCAAGGCTTTATTCGGCCCTACCAATGTTTCTCTTATCAATGCCTTGAGGGATTAATACAACAGGACTGAGTTATAGCCCTGACCTAGTCTGGACATAAACATATAGCTAGGTTTGCGGTGAAACGTTAACTTGTAGACTGGTAGACGTTCAATATGTCCGGTCTTGGTGTCGAAAGTCCTTCTTAGTCCCTCGTCAATGTCTAGTTTGGTTGTCGACATGGAGATAGAGTTTCGTCACTTGAAGCTTTCATGGGCATTCCGTGATTGCCAGATAAAACTGTATCGGTCTACTTGAAAAAAAATTTTCATGACGTACACAGAAACTATGCCTTATAAACCGAAAGACACCATGTAAACGCAGGTCGTATGCATACAGCATCCATTTTTTTCATTTTTATTTATTTTGCCAGTAGATCACAGGTCATTGACCTGTTTTTCGGGTGTCCCTGGATATATGATAATATTAACGCAGACACAAGAAATGGAACAAATTACAGACATAAACAAATAATATAGAGCGTATGGTCTAGACAACTAACGCTAAAAACCAGTCCTGTTTGAGTCACACATCACATCATAAGCAGAAGCAATCTTTCAACATAAAGTAATGTATTCTCCCCCCGACGCCGGATCAGTAGGACGGGTAATCTGCCCCAGGGGGAAGGACAGGATGTGCCCATGCAAGACGGGTTCCTTTTGATTCATCTCCAGCGCAGCTTTGATATATCGAGGATGTGTGTGTTTCCTGTAGTTATCCAATTTCCAATTACTCTTTACTTTTTTCAACGATCCTACTGGGCAGCCTTTGATATTACCATTGTTTCTTGTTTGTTTTATAAGGATTTCCATTAGTGTTCCATAAATTTCACACTTTTCTTCTTATAGTCCGCAAGAGTGCATCAGTGATGATGTAAATCACCGTGTGGCTAATATGAGACAGGGGTTCGTCAGGTCTCCATCTGGGTGACTTGTAGTGGATCACTTGTTGTGTGATTAGTTTCACACGAACGGTGTTTAATACCAGAATCTGTACGTTTGGGAACAACAAAATCGAGCCAATTCTGAGAGGATTCAAGACCCCAAAAAGAAATAAGAGATTTCAGATTCCGAGAAGTGTTTGGGGTTTTCGTGAATACACTGGAACTGTAAATTGGATTGTATGATGTAACCTAATCGGTATTACAACGCTTACTGAAATTGTGCACAATAATTACACACTGACACCAGCACGTGCTGGGTCACCTCCAACCATGACCTATCTATGAAGAAACTGTCAAAACCACCTCCCACCCTCTAGAAACCGTTGCCACTGTGGAACTTAAAACCCCTAAACAGTGCCACCCAAAAGCAATACTTCCGTCTCAGTAATAACGAGTGACTACGGTAAATAACATATATGTTGAGGAAGCGTTTCTGCAAGAGGGCTTCTCATTTGAGCTCTGCTGATGAGTTGCTAGGCGATCCCAGTTGCTCATCCCCCTTTCCAATAGAAAGCTGGTTGAAATTTGCTGAAAAGCCTACTAAATCAGATAAAGGCGGTTATCCTAAATTAGAACTTGCCTGGTTGAGCCGACCAGGACGCCATATAAACCCCCAGATAATGGCGGAGATCTTTCCGCCGTCTTGTTGTCGTCTCTCGTGCAGTCATTATGGAATGATCGCAGTTCAGAGTGTGTATAGAAAAAAGACGTCGGGTTGCAGAGAAGCAGGAGAAGTTGCCAGAAGCATAGCCGTACAGTGTTTGTCTGTACTCAGCTGGTTGATGCTCGTTTGCAAGACTTCTGATCGGATAACGGATGAAGACCTCGAAGGCAAGTATCCCTGGTTAGTACAAATGTACATCCTTGTCATTCGTTATACATGTAGGTGAACGTCTGGAAATCCTAATCTCATGGAGCGTTGGTTCCCTAAGGACTAGAGGGCTGTTACATGATGTTCTTCCTATCTCTTTATAAGGGATTTAGTGAAGGATGAAATCCCAGATGACAAAGCCTTCCTTGATGCATCTGCCCTTGTCAGAAGGCATGTTCATTTGTCAAGCCTTCGTAGTGGTACATAGGAGGCAAAGCAGTTCCTACAACATTGAGGATAGGATATTAGAAGGTATAAAAGAGAGGTTATATCAGAAGAACTGAAGAAACTATAAGCCTGATCTAGACTGATGACTGGGCATTTGTACAGCGCCTCCTTGTGATAAGGTAAGAAATATGTCTGGGAATAGTTTTAACCATTTGAAGCAGGCCTATAATTAACGGCGCAGTTAGATTCGTCGATCGCGTACGTAGGGCGTCGTACGATTTTGATGTAGAATTTTCAAGCAAGCTGTGACAGAACCAACCGCAGACAAGGATGTAAGACCGCTCTTTCCGTCACCTTGCCGTCGTTCTATACGTGCACAGCTATCCGAAGAAACCCCTTATTTTGCGAATGTCCATGCCTAACGAAACGTGAAGTCTAACCTGGGTTGACCTGCATTCTATTAAACTCGAACGACAAGGATGCTGAAGCCAGACCAGAAAAAAAAACGGTGTACAAAATCCATCGTCTAGACAGATTTCAGACGGTTATGTAGGGCGTATGTCAGCAACATCATTATACCTAAGAGATTATAATGCGATTGAAAACGACAGTAATTGGAGTCTTCGGAGCACGTATGGACTCACTGAGTGGAATATCAACACAGCATGACGAATCATTGAACGTAAGATAACGAACCATCAACTGTTCAACTATCAATATATCTTAATTTAGTGGTAAGCAGGTCATTTTTTTTACTTCTGGAACGGAAGTATTGTTTTGGGTGGTGCTAGTTTGGGGGGTTTGTATGTTTGGGTTCCAGAGTGGCAACGGTTCCTAGAGCGTGTGAGATGGTCTTGACAGTTGATTTATTGATAGGTCATGGTTGGAGTTGACTCAGCACGTGCTGGAGTAACTGATGCTAGGTTTTGGTACTAAAGTGAGAGGGTGGAGATGGGGCTTCACTTGATTGACAGGGTTTTGACCGGGTATACCCTAGGTTCAATGATGCGGTGGCCAGAAATGTATGAAACATAAAGCATGGTGTAACGGCGGAGTAATGTTTCGTCATACAATCGTATGATTAATAATGTATTCTAAGATATAATTCATTAATGAAAACTATCTACTTCCCGGACGTTTGAAATATCTGATTTCATCTTACTGGCTGTTAGCAGGCAAGGTACATAATGTTAGCTTTTGAGAAGACTGAATTTCTTTGTAACGGTCATAAATCTATGAAAAAATCTTGGCACAAAAAATTCTTGGCACAAAAAATTCCAACGATTATTACACTGTCAGCAATATACCGACTTTACCATAAACACAGCGTCCTTAGCGAGGGTAATGCGTAGCAAATGGACCAGCTCCCTGGGTTTCAAAGCCAGTCGCAGACTTCATTAGTCTTTGCTTACTGGCGTCCAGCCAGAAAATCTATTAGAGTTTGTCGACTATTAACCTACGGTAAAAGGTTACGAGGCTTTCAGCTCAAGTGTGTCACCTTCTAGTGAATGCCTGGAGGCGAATGGAACGTTTGCATACTTAGAAGTCGTATGAATTCTGCAACATTAACCCGTAAGGTAAGAGAACAGGCTCATTAATCGTGTACGTGTGCAGTACGGTCTGTTTGATTACCATTCAGAAGATGTTGCGACGAAACATCCTGTGTTGCATGTAATGAAACAAAATCAAAGATAGAAGGAAGACCGCTGTCCAAGGCCGTCACGTATGTTCTGGCTTTGTTAACGCTATAGATCTGAGGTCTACGAGCGTTCTGATGAGTAAGCTGTTGAAAGCGTCGACATAAATAACATTTGAATGAATGAATGAATGAATGAATGGACGGGTGCGATGGAGAAGATACAGTTGGTTGCTTTCGACCCAGTTCCATTTCTAATGTAACAAAGACGCATTATATATTTGTGTCATGTCTTTATATGGCATCCGTCTTGGTTAATACTTCCTTAGTAGCCTCAGTGCATCTTGTTCAGCACGTTGTCAGGGGATTCTCAGGAAGGTGAAGGAGGACGAGATGCCACCAACGTCTTTTGAAGCATCATGAGAAATAAACTGTTCTGAAACTCTAGGAATTTTACTCCCCGGAATCTTCGACCAAATCTGTCGGTCTTCATCAGCTATCTGACCCAAAAGACGCGTGGTTTGTCCGCACGTGTGACGTCAACATTGGGCCAAAGTTCATCGGAAGTTGGTACCGCCCCCCGGTCCCGGTTGAGAGAAGGTTGGTGTGCCCTGATGTAGATGTCTTTCACTCCTATCACGAAGTACTCGGGTTCAGGGTCCAGAATGTTGACCCCTTTCAGAGAGACGGTGTGGCCCGGAGACTCAGTGTTAATGCGCTACCAACTCAGATGAACTTTCATGCTAATAGTCTTTTGAAGTAGACCATTTTCTTTCGTTTTATACCTTATTTGATAGCGACACGTTGATTTACAAATATCTTCGGCATATCCATGTTACTGAGACAAGGACAGTCAAACAGCAAGAACAGTTAGCCTTCAACTGGAAAACCAAGTACTCAATGTTATTAACAAAGACTCGATTAATTAGAAAAGCCAGCGTGGAGCCCTGCTTTATCCAGAACAATACTCGGATAGTCCAGAACCTTGCCTGGGGCAAATGCAAGTTCTTGGATACGCGGAGACTATCCAGAACCGTGCCTGAGCCTGACCCTAACCCATTCAGGCATAGACCTAGATAGGTACAGTTCTGGATACGGTAACCTTATTTCTGCGGGTCACCATTATAGTTGAATTACAATCTAAGTCGAGTATTTTCCAACTGAAAACAATGTGTCAAACGCCTCCTAATCCTCAGGGACCACCTACTCGGTCTCCTGTGTCGTCTTGTCTGGGCGGTTATTTACGAGTATGACCCATATCCATCCGCTAACCCCTTGACGAATAAAGGTGGGCGTCATTTATATCCGTGATTAAGCACGCTAAATTCCCGTGCGCAGTTCCCACTGCACATTGTGTACTCATCGGGATATACCATGAATGGGGCTACTGCCACATCTTAGAGATCCGAATGGCAGCAGCACTGATCATTTCTCGAAAAGGAATGCAATGTGACCATCAAGTAGTACGCTATGGACCAGCATAGAAAAATGAGATACTGCCATTTAGTTTACATACAAGAATTATTAAAATTTGGAAGGGAGGACTTTCTTGTACTAGTGTTCGTTGCATTGCCATTGGCAAACAGAGGTAATTCAACATCAAATATTCCACGAGAGAATGAACATTCTCTTTGTGTTTTGGATCTTTAGGGTGTAGTTTGACATCATTCCAAATTTAGACGAATTACGTTTCATCCCTGTTTTGTTGACACTCAATTAACCTGTCTTTACTCATGGGTGTACAGGAACGATCTCCCTGTAATTGGCACAATTAAGCATGTCTGTGCGTGTTTGTTTTCATCATCTGCTAACTGGTATATCATGGATGGGATCACACAAGCATAACTTGTATTATATCCAGAACCGTGCGTATCTACTTCTATGCCTAGGCACGGTTCTGGATAGTCCAAGCGCATCCAGAACTATGCCTGGGGAAAATTTACCTTCTTGGATACGCGGAGAGTATCTAAGAACCGTGCCTGATCCTAATCCTAACCCATTCAGGCATAGAACTAGATAGGCACGGTTCTGGATACAATAGCCTGCCTAAATGGGCTAGAGTTAGGAGTAGGTACGGTTCTGGATAGTCTCCGCGTATTCAAGAACGTATCAGGTTTACCAGGTACGGTGCAGGATAAAGCACGATTCTGGATACAACAACCTGTCCACAAATCAGTTTCTTCACCTCATACGAAAACTGCTCGTAGCCTTGCTGTCTATTTATAAGGCCAGCTGGTACAAAGAGAAAATGTGTGCAAAATATAGCACAGAAAAGATCCTTCCCTGCAGGAGGTAAACGCCTCCCAAATCCTTCTCTTACAAAAGAGGCTCAAGCCGGGCTAGATATAACAGTAAAAGGTCTCAAGGTATTCGCCCACCCTTAATTCATGAAAATGGATGAACCGCTGGTGTGGCTGCGTAAAAGGATGCCTGATACCCAACCTTAAGGGGAGGATTAAATGTGAAATCGATACTGTGACAGCCTGAAGCTGACAAAATATATCAAACTAGAATGGCCGACATTTGCTCTCGAGCAAATACAGCATATTTCTCTCCATCTCCCTCCCCATACAAAAGTGGACAGTTCCACAATCACTCCTGAGCAAAAGAACATTCCAACCGAACTTCTGCCCGAAAGTGAACTACAGCAATGTATGTTATCCCAGTCTGAAATGGACCCTTCCCAACTTGACCCCAAGTAAAAAAGATTGTTCCCCCTATTCAAGAATGGACTCTTCCAGTGACCCCCATATAGAATGGGCCAGCCCCCAAAACACTTACATACAAAAACTGACTTTTTCATAATCAGTGAAAAGTCTTTTTAGGTTAGATGCAGACCTATCCTTTTGTAATAGTGAATGGACATCTTTTACGTAAATTCAATTAAGAAAATGTCTTTTCCACAACGCACGTTAGTTTGATGCTACCCTTTCTTTGTAAAACTGATGTCGTTAAAACAAAGAAGAGAGTGCTTTACTAGGATGTCGTCAGTAAAGTGGACATGTTATATATGTTTGACATACTGTATGAGTTCCAAATCTAAATCAAAATCTAAAGAAACGTCGTAGAGCCTATAAACTATGAGGAGTAGCTCTTTCCCCTACTACGATATTTGCACTCCCCAACATCGTTGTAGGTTTGATTTAACTAAAACATCAATCTGTGTTTCAAACGAAATGAAATCAAGCAGCGGTTGACATGGTGAAAATTGGTTCACCTCAGTATTAGTATCCTGCATGCCGCAACGTGCAGACTTTCTGTATTTGCGAAATCAGGTGACCGAAAATAAATTTCAGGGAGAGCTTAAAGGCACCCAAGGCGATTACAGGGCTGCAAAACTGGATTTTGTACCAAAGTCAATTGTCTGGTCATTTCTTTAATGTAGTAGGATGAATCAACCCTATCCCATAGCATACTGATATCTTTGAGGCAAAAGTGCGATATATGTCGCTGATGGAAAAAGGTTGCTACTAGTAGGCTACTAGCTATTTATTGGTGGTACCCCCCAAAAAATAAAAATGAGTTCTCACGTAGCTTGTTTCTGTGCTATTTCAAACACTTCAAGTATGAAATGATGATGAAAATGTGCTAAGAAATGGCAGTAAATGTCAATATCAGACAGATTTTCTCATCCAGAATATTTTTGCTCTGACAGCCTGAAATTGCATTTGATGCCTTTAATCCTTTATTTTGTTTAAATACTTCACAAATGCATAGATCCAGGATAAGTTATCTTTATGCCTGCTTTTAGAGCACTCTTTGCCCCCGCAATAGGGGCTGAACCATACATCCCTGTGGTCTGCTCTAATGTATCTAAACTATCCCCCAGGGAATATCGACGCGGTGGTATAAACTATAATGGACTGGTTGGCTCAACTTTGTGACCAGAGAGACACCGCCGCTATTCTGCAGTTTGGCTACGCCAACAGGACGTGTGATGCGAAGGGTAGCATTCTTGCTGGCTGGCTTTTGGGTTGTACTTTTCTCAGAGTTTGGACATGGACTCAGCAACGTGGTTCTGTCACTTGACACACGTGTGCATGAGAGATGCTTTCATCATCTTACAGTAGGCAATATTGAATACCCTGCCACGTCTATCCCATTGTATGCAAAATGCAGTACCGTCTGCCACCGAGTGGATTTCCTCGCTGAACTGGATAAACCTTATTTAGAAGAACAAGGTAGGTAATAATCCTCTGGTCTCATTACACGTATAACCGGCTGCTTCATCATGTGATATATGATTTGGACGACGGTACGTGAGAGTACGTCTCAGCGGGAGTCTCGAATGACGTCCTAGACTTATGTAAAATCGCGAGACAATACAACACAGCAGCTGCTACCGGAGGTTGTGTTAAAGCTATATAGCACGCCACGAGCAGAACATTACCGTTGGAGGCATGCGTGTGTGAATCGTGACAGGAAGCAGGCCCTGCCAAACAGTAATAGCAAACACAGGTAAGTGGGGGATTTTCAGCGTCGAGTTTCAATGGAACCATTCTGGATATGGAGAAATGGCGTAGAGGGTGTCTCGTATTCTGTCACTGATATCTTTATGTGAAGGTAGGATGCCCTGAAGGCTTCAGCGTAGTTTTGCTACCGCCATATGTCACAGTGTTTTCTATGAAATAGAACAATAATGGGACAATATCAGTCCAAAAAGGGACACTTTTGGCACAGTAAATCATGCATACGATTTAAATGTTCGTCGAGGTTTCCATGTCGGTTAGCACACACACACAGACATCGCTTGGTCTTAGTGCTTTAAAAACAGCGTCGACGTATCATATACCCTCTGTGTTGATCGTCATATAGAAATTTTGTTTGGGGTCTTGAAGGTTTGAAAAATGGACAGTCACTAGCAGATCGTTAATCACTAAGTCTGGCTTCTTCAGGGCTCGAAATACTATTTTCTGCACACATGCACTGGTGCAGGTAACAAACTAGTAGATGTATGTAAGGCCAGTACAGAGTGTACATGGACCTGTGCAGGTTTGGTGCAGGTAGACATCAGAAACACATGGACAGCTCCAATTTTACCTGCACTAACCTGTATATGCAAGTGGTATTTTGAGCCCTGCTTCTTCCATGCTTTAAAAACTCCTGCTGCAATACATGTATCTTGGGTGCCTAAGATAAGGACGTTCCCTAGGCCTCACCTCTCCCATCAGAACACTAATGATACAGATATGGATAAAGCTGTAGCTGTAGCATGTAGCACTGTCTCATATGTAGCCGATCAGTGTGGTTTGTAATGACTAATCACTCTACCATCGAACTACAGCTTATTGTTTTGTTGGATGGTCGTTTTTTAAAACCTCCAGCCAGTCCTTGTATTTATGTTACGTTAGTTTACACATAATTACCATAATTGTATGTATATAGGAAACATTTAGGTTAAATACGACATGTATGCCATGGAAATGTGCTCTGAATTGGATGGTTGATAAATAATTCATTTGCAAAGTAGGAAAACACTAATAGTGCTAGTGAAAATTACGAGTACAAACGATAACATAAAATTCATGGTAAAGATAGGTATCCATAGTCATCATTTTCAAGCTAGGCTATTCCGATATTCACTCAATTGGATTTCTTTCTCAGATATTGAGTCATATAAAAGTGATGTAAGGACAATGGTCCTATGACATATAGTAGATCGTCAAGGCCCGAATTCAATATCAATTATTAAGACGCGAACTGTAATCAATGTCAATCGTATCACGCGATACGACAGCGTATTAATCCATATCGCTCCAATAATCACAATGGCTTGGAGAAATTGTAACATTGCATGTTGTACGACGGCAGTTATGGCTGGCTTCCAAAGCAGACGTTATTTCCTAAGAAGGTTCCCCTTGGAACATATGGGGTGCTATCTTTATGTTTGGCCAGTACAACGTTTGCAATCGATATCTGGTACATCAACAAAACTATCACATCCATTGCGCCAAGTTTCAAAGGGAGCGGTTGCGTTTGATAAAACCATACTAGCGTAATAAATAAATTTGTACATCGATTTCATTGCATATAAAAGTAATCATCAAGATGTATAGATCAGTCTTTTTGTTCCTTTTTTTTTACAAGTAAGAAGGTTGATCGATTAAAAAGCATACTACATGTAATACTGTACATACCAATAAAATATCAGGTGTACCAAAGGAGGCTAAAGTGACTTTAAACAACTATGTTTTGTGGCCCATAAATATATGTCAGGGTAGAGACTCCAATGTGGAAGAATCGGCGATCCTACTGGTTGAGATCCCGATCAGAATCTCTGCCAACAGAAACTCCGATCGGGATATCTAGCGGCAGAGATCCCGATTGGAGTCTGTAAATGTTACAAAATTCGCTTAAAAGACAGTCAGAACTTTTCACCTTTGATTCAGGTCACTTTAGATCAATGGATTGACTTGAAATTTAGAATTAATTGTAAATGGAAAACCACCCTTACACATTAACAGCATCCTGATCAGAGTCTCGAGCCTGATCAGAATCTCTACAGGTCGCCGATTCTACCAGATCGGAGTCTCTACCCTGACATATGTATCTGTTGTCTGAATTAAACTTTAAAGGTGAACATCTCCATTATTTGAAAGTTTAGCGAAAAGGCAAAAAGGAAAACTAAATTTAATGAAGTAGATTTGAACTTGTGAAGGAGTTACGACCAACGACCAATGTAGAACATTGAATATTAAAGAGTTGACTATTCCTACAAGTGACCAATCCACATGGCCTGATTAATAGACGACTTCAGATCATCATCATCATAATCATCATCATCATTAGTTACCGCCTGTGTCTCATCTGGCCACGATGTGCGTTTCCGCTTCGCGAATGGTCGTTGCCATTTGAAACGGTCGATGGCATAACTATTTGAGGTGAAAAACGTTTAAAACGTGTGAAAAGCAATATTTCAATTAGTGTAGGACAGTATCTTGAAAAATTGTAAAGATATCAGTGAAAAATGACAGAGCACAAGCACGGATTCGAACAGGGGTCAAAAAGCCTAATCCTTTAAAAACCCTAATCCTATGCCACTGTGTTGACGGAGCGTTTTAATAATAGTAATATATACTTAAAGTTTGCCGTTTTGCGATATCATATGGCATCGACCACTTCAAATGGCAACGACCGTATACGAGACGGAAATTAGCGTCGACGATATGCGGCCCACCACTGCTTTCCATTCTCTCCTGTCCAGCGCTTGCCTTCTCGCTCCCTCCCAAGTGAAACCCATCTCCTCTAGCTCCCTCATTACTGTTTACGACTTGAGATCCCAGAACGTTACACAAGGAGAGACACAAAATGTCATCACGTGCTGCAAATAGTTTCACGCTTGGCCTTAAAAGTCATAACTCAAAGGCCAGTTCGTTACAGCATGTTGTCCATACCATCTACAGTAACGGCACTTAGTACCACCTGTTGATTACATCAATAAGCCCCCGCCAAAGATACAGAGCCATTCGTACATCTACGTGTCATTCGTTACCAGCGGGATACTGGTAAAAGCAGAGTCAATTTCAATCGACACCAACAGTGCGACTCAGCGATAACAAGTGCCATTTCATCAACTTCTAATGTGCCGGGCTAATGTAATGATATTGATCACCCGAGACAGATATTTCGAAGCCTATCAGCACGGGACACTTAACCGCTTCGGGTTGCCTGGCTCCCTTTTGGACTTCCCAGTGCACCGAGCAATTTTCAACGACGCCTTTGTGTCACATGCATGTTGAGTAAGCCGTTTTCGCTTGATTGCCGTTGGCACCATTAAGAAAATTGACATAACTCATGTCAGCTTCAAAAGACTGATTGCAGACGTCAAACACAGCAAACTTTGCGATCAGGGGTAGGAACAGAATAGATCTACCCTCTATATCGACTGAAAGTCAAATGTCAGAACTTATTCAATGGCCTCGATGCGAGAAAAGCTCTTCATTCCGAGATGGAGCCAAATTAACTCTAAGCAAGCTCAAAGGCTCAGGCTGTTTGACAGACCTTCTTCGTCGCATCAAGCGTAAATCTAGATTCCACAGGGAGAAAAGAGGCACGGGACCCGTGATGCCCACGTGGTGTTGTTGCTTATAGATAAAGAGCAGAGCAGCTAGGGAAATAGATACATCTTGCTAGAGAAGATATGATATGGTGGGAAGGACTGCAGCGCTTTCGGTAATGCCTTGCCCGATCCCTGCATCAAATGTAGCAATGTAGGTGATATTGGGTGCTGCTCTCTTAGCTCACCAGATATAATGGCAACATCCAAGCGTAGTACGTCATCAGCGATGGTAAGGTTATTTTTGCCGTTCATCAGAGTCCTGAAATTTGTCGGCGACATGTTAAAGTTGAAATTGGAACCTTAAAGCATTGCGAAATCACCCTGGTGAAATACTAAGCTTTGTACCGACCAAACTGCCCTGTCACACATTCAGAATCTTCCCCGACTACCTATCAACCAAGGTTGGCGGTAGGTTGGGAGCAGTCTGACCAGATTTAGGCCACCACTACCTTTCGATACGAATCGAATCAAGTAGATTTAAATCAGGACCTATGGGTTCCAGGCCAAATGCCATATACCATTACGCCTAAACATATGTATTTCTACATATATTGTTTGGTGTATAGGGGACTAGAAAATTGGTCTTCCAGCTCTACAGCAGGCATGAGACTCCTTTAACCAACACCTACTTAGAACAAACCTCAGATACAACATCAGACCTACCGCAGATACTTCCAGGACGTACATAAAATCTTTACAACACGTCGTAACAATGCCATTATCCGGGCCGTAGCGGAGGTAATTTAAGATGATGGGCACGCTGACCTATAGCTACGGGACGATTGAATCATTCATTACAGTTTCAAGAGTCCTCTTATTACATGGAACGGGTTAATAGATTTACTGCCGTTGTATCTCTCTAGGCGATACATTTACATGTTTTGTATGTACAAGGAATGCAGTACATCATACGGCTTGTCATATACAAATGTTTATCGAAAGGTCGTTGAAGCGTCTAAAGACGTGATTTACCACATAACAATGGAGAACGCACTGGTGGTTCAGAAGTAAATGATGCACAGCGCCTGGGGATTGGAGGTTCAAAGCTTTGCTGTTAGTAGGTGTGCACGGCTGAATTCACCCCCATGGCTTCTTCGCACCTTTGGTTACGCTAGGGTCAATTGTTGGCTGATGGAGACATTCATTATGATGTTACATCTTTCACATCATGTCTGGTGTCTGCCATGATGTTTCTTCACTCTTCATACAAGCTTTGTTATAGATTCACTATCCCTTTGTGACATCAACCCTCAAGTTATACTTACTATAGTTGTTAACCCTGGTTAGAACTCTTCCTAGCGACGCTAAACAATTATCAATCTTGCGTGGAACTCCGTTCTGTTCTCTTGTCAACTGCAAAATCATGCTAACCACTGAAAACTCTCTTTCTCCAAAACTACATAATGGAAACAAGTCGTTTTTAAATAGAGTCCCGTCTATCCGTTGGGTGGGAAACTTGGACTTACGATAAACAACTGTTATATCTATTTATCAACTTCATCTCAAGTACGTTGCATCGGTAACGTTTTCAATTGTTTAATTGTCTTGTAACTTTTTTCTGGTGCTGTACAAATGGAGGTGTGTACCTAAATTAAGTCCGTCACATTGTCCTCTTCATCTATGTACTTTGTATTACGAATAAATAAACTCTTACAAAACTATCAATAAGACACACAGTAAACAGAGTGTAGGGTTACATGTCTGTATGTATCTTGCAGTAGTTTGCTTTGTCAGCATTTTCTGTAGAGAATCTTTTTTTTTGTAGTTCATAAGGTTTCGATGACCATTGACACTTTTCTGTGAAGGTCATAGGATGGTGTTCAGGAAGTGTTTAAGAAGGATTAGTGGCCCCCTGCAGTGGGGACTGGCTACCCAATATGGGACAAATAAGTAAATGTCAAATGAAAGTTAAATCGTATTCTACTTGACCTTGGACTTTGTCTATTGACTTCTACTGTCTACAGTTCTCGTGGTAAGGGTCTGTGGTTCTGAAGTCCCTCCAGGTGGGGGGAAGTCCGTCTTGCAGGTGCCTCCCACATCTGTGACAGGTGGCTGTAAACAGTGTGGTGTAGCTGTTTAACCACGTCTGGAAAAAGTAATAGATACCATTAATATACATGGTTAGAATAGTTGAAAAATAACAATGATTGACCTATTCTAACTCTACTGATGCACATCTCCATAAAGCTGGATACATTCATTTTGGGACAATACATTCCACATGCAATAAAGGTATCAACACTGAGGTCCTCCGTTATTTTCAATAATATACAATGTACATATACTATGATTAATAGAAGTAAGAATCCCTTTTTTGTCCCTATTGTATTGTTTAACTAAGGCCATAATCCTCAATCAGTAAATCAATCAATGTATAAAGGAAGACATCGATAAGATTTACTGCATAATAATAATGTCTTAGACCTTAAAATCCTTATAATATCATTCAATTTTCTGTACTTTTAAAAAATCACCAGTGGAAAGTAAATGTGCCTTTATGCAGCATCCTAAAGACTAAAAAAAGTAGTCAATAATGTATATAGTATGTAGCTCTAATTGTACATGTACGAAATTGCACACATTCACAAAAGAAAGAGTAGGCCCTTAACAGGAGCAAGGTCTTATATTTGTCATAAGGATAATGACTGCACAATGTGTAATAAAAGTGACTTAAGGACATGATAATACAATGATGAATTGCTGTGTAATAATTGATTTTACTTATCAATAAAACAGCAGGCTTTCTATGCAACTCTTAACCACTCCTTGTCAAAAATGATTTGTTGCTTTTCATTTTTCATTTGTTAAGCTCAGATAAAATAAAATGGCTGCATTGAGATTAATTCAATTCTCATCTTCTGTTCCACTAGTATTTCATGCCATCTACATGTTACAGATATTTTCTGTACAATCATGCAATTATGCAGACGTATGTGAAGTAATATGCTGTTTTGTGATGATCATAAATTCTTACAGGAACAGTATAATAGAGTACAAAGAATATCAAGTGGAGCATGGTTGGTGTGTGGCAAGTGCCATTTAGGCTGGAGGTGCACAATTTTGGTTCTCACTTACTAATATAAAATCAACAGGAAATGCGAGAATTCAGACTTCTTCTAACAGCTTACAGTGATAGAGGCAAACTAGCGTAATATTTCTGATACACATTTCAGAAATCATAAAATATGATTCTCTAGAATGATAGCATACAAAAACCTGAGCATTTCCTACTTACCAGAAAAGTCTGGAGTGCTAAGTCTGGATGGATGGGATGTTGGTAGTGTAAGGTTGCAGCTGTAGCATGATCCGAGATCTGAAAAAAACAAAACAGGTATAGACTAAGTATAGTGGTCACTCATGCCTTTTTGATATATCATTAAAAGTAGGACAATTCTTAATCCTATTCAACCTTTTACTCTGCTTGCAACTACTATTTATATCATAATGATGATAAATGCCCAAAGCTGTTCAACTTTCCTTCTGCTTGTTAAAAAGAATTTACTACATGTATATCAAATCCTATAAAAAATCAATTACATTTATATTGTACAAGGAGATAACCCTTACTATATACAAATAGCCATATATATTCAATGTTTGGGGTTAAAACCAGTAGTGTAAATGTACATACATGTATGTTGATTAATCCATATACTTGTAATATTATGTAACTTCATTTGTATCCATTTGTTTGTAGGTACATATAGTTGTGAAATTTGCTTCTGTTGTGTTGATAAAGATGTCTGTGTACATGTACAATATGTCAAACTCTGTATCTTTTGAATCATCAGTAAATAAACACACTTACACGTACTGTTGTACATGATAATAAGTTATGTTGTTAATGTATTATGTTGTTGATGACTTATCTTTTATTTGTTAGCTTTTATTCATGAATGAGATATATAATGATAATATCATACCATTTTACATAATTACATGTATGTAATGCATCCCAAATAGGGTTGGGTACTGGTTCAGCTTGATCAAGTCCATTGAATCAGGTCTGAACCTGATTTTAGTAACAGTAGTACTATATCATATTTTGGAAAGCGAGAGAGGTCAAATTATGTTTAAATTGTATACTCAATACTGGAATGATATTAGCTATTTTCAATGCACAAGCGTATGAATTTAGGGTAATTTAGGTAGATTCAGGATACTTTTTTTTACCTTTTATGTCCAGATTATCTAATGATCTGAAATGTATATATATATATATATATATTCATGACTTTCAGCTTTTTTTTTTCTCTATTGTTGGATGTTATTCTGAGCTGGACCTGCACCCACCCCTAATCCCAACATCTACATGTATGTTATGAGCCAGGCTCTTCATAACAGAAGCACTGTTAATGATTTTATTCCCATGCGATGTGCTAATACACAGATTAATTTTGGTAATTATCTCCATGTACATTACACACAGGTGGGGAGTGTGATTAAAACACAAGTGCGTGCTTAAGATATGGTGTGACTATCTTAAGTGGCCCAGGAGGTGTCAAAGCTAACAGCGATTATCAGTCAGGTATCGTTACCTTGTACATAAATGTCACTATACCAGCTGCACCTCATGTGTCATCCTAGATATGTATTTATGATGTAGAAGGCTGCTGCTACAGTACTAGTGTAGGCTGTTTATACCTTGTAGCTGCTGAGGTACATGTACTACATGTAGCTTTTTCATAAGATATCTTCGTTGATTATGGTGTTATAATTTTTCTACACCAAATTGGAGAAATTTTGGTGCAAAAAATTGTTTGTTAAACTACTAAAAGTTTGATCAATGGCAATGAACTTAATAAATGTGATCTATACTATATTATGGTAGATTAACTATATAAATAGGTCTAATTAATGCCTAAGGTTCCTAATGTTATACTGTGATGTACTTATTATGGTGCTAACACATCATAGCAGAGCCTTAATCATAAATGTTCAACTACAATCTTACAAGCCTTATACAAAAATTTACTTCGATGTACCTTTTTCTAAGTAGGAGTATCAGCTACATGTAGTCACAAGTTGAGAAATATTCTTGTACCTACTAGTCTAAGAGGAAAATTTATGATCTTATCTGAACCTCCTCCCTACTGCACATGCCTGGCCCTGTAACCAATACAAATTTGGTGCCAAAAAGGCAACATTAGCAGGCTAAAGGTTAAATGCCTGATGAGTGAAATATCAATATGTAATTAAGGAGAATGTATGTAGCTGATACCATCTTCTACGTTGAAGGTCAATGGATGTTTTCATTTGGTGTGTTTCGAAAAAAAATGTCACCAAATGTGGTATATAATGATTGTGGCTGCTACATGCATGTGCCCCAGGGAAAAGCCTTCATGATAAATGACCCTGATCTGAGGAATGTCACATGTCTGCTTCATGTCTTTAAATCCTAGTGAAAGCTTCTTGGAAAGCCAGGTGGCACCATTAACCCTTGTACAGCTACATATACATGTACAGCTGCCGTGAAAGAGTGCTGGTGTATAGTGTGCACTCTTGGTAAGCCAGGTTAGCCTTTGAGCATGGTGAGGTTGGTTAAGAAGAGTGATTTTCTTTCATTGTTCAAAGGAAAAACCGTTAGACATGACTTGTCTGGTCACAACATTTCAGATGTGATTACATCTTGTAAATGGGTTCACCTGTACTTAATACAAGTCTGAGCTGTTTTGCATTTGCTAGCAAATTTTGCCTGAACTGTTCCCACTGGTGTTGTGTCTCAAACTGTGCCTGTCCCATTCTGTGCCTGTACGGGCACAGAACGGGACACAGCCTGACTGTCCAGAACCGTGCCCGGAAGTGCTGTCAATCATAGTGATTGGCGGGACCATAGCATAATTATTCACGCCCAAGATTCTATGTAAGGTTATATGGAGACATGGAGACGGTTAGATATTATATTGCGAATACAGTTCTTGATACAACGCAACACATAGACCGTAGTATACCCAATTAGAAAGTAGATTGACCCAAGCACAGTACTGGAATCGGAAACAACACTGTGCTTATATCCACCAAGCCCAGGCACGGATCTGGATAGTCCTGACGCCTATCTACGACAGACTAGAGCAAATCAACTTCTAGATAAACAAAGTGTTTGTCCAGAACCATGCTTAAGGTAAAAAACAGAGTGACTTGTATCATTCTGCAACAAAATGAAAAGGTTCTATCACATTCCTTACCCGGGCACGTGCCCGAACACGTGCCCAGGCACAGTTTGGGACACAACACATCGCGTGTCCCAAACTGTGCTCTGTCCCCAGGCACGGTTTGGGGCACTCAGCGCGTGTCCCAAACCATGCCTGGGGACAGAGCACAGTTTGAGACACGCAATGGCTGTGTCCCAAACTGTGCCTGGACACGTGTTCGGGCACGTGCCCGGGTAAGGAATGTGATAGAACCTTTTCATTTTGTTGCAGAATGATACAAGTCACTCTGTTTTTGCCACTAAATGTAAGTCTAAATCATATAATATCAGCGTGAAATGTAAACTGTACTTTACAGAGCAAGATTCACACCGATTCTGTCTTATTCTTATCCCGGCGAAAAACAAAGATGGCGGGCTAAACAGCTAACAACACCACGAGAAGGCTCCTTCCTCAAAACACTAAACTCCGCCCCCAAAGCACGGAATGGGACAAGGCCCTTATGTGTCCAGAACTGTGCGCGGTCAGGCACAGTTCGGGACAGTCCCCGCGTGTCGCAGAATGTAGATTTGCCCCAGGCACGGTTTGGGACACGCGCCGAGTGTCCCAAAGCATGCTTGGGACAAGCACGGTTTGGGACACAACAACTGGCTCAATGATATCATGCTGACAAAGCTACTTTATTTAAACGCAAAATGTTCGAGCCTGATGACATGCTTCGGGGGTTGGTGGGGGGGTCATTTGTCATTTCACCACAGCTATGGGCCCGGTCACATACATCATGCGATCATCGTTTGCAATCTGAGGGCATTCTTGAGATAGTCGTGCACGTGTCCTCAAGCTGCTGTCTTTTTACAGATAAGGCTGCCTTAGATCCTTCTTGGTGTTTGGTTCAGTCACAGCCTGCTTGAACTGTGACATCAAAATCTTATAACGACCTACGATGAATGGAACTGTGCCATAACTGTTGTCCTATGTAGGAATTTAAACATATCACCCCATGTAATGAACAGTATTTGAGACCCGTTAACAGAATTTCCATCAACCAAAGGATTTTTTCTACATTAAGAAGAGAAGGGTTAGTTGTCTGACCAATTAAGGCTACCATATACTACTAGCAAATCAATCTTACATTATCTCACATAAAAGCAGTTCTTAGGTCCCTTACAGCGTTTGTATAAGATGGATATCTGCTGAAAGTATCCCTGTAAGAGATATGTGTTCCCTAGGGATTTCTTAGTCCACGTAGAGACAAAAAACATTATGCTGCTCAAGGTTACTCATTCTTTTCTTGGATAGCAGACAGTGTCAGTTTTGTTGTCAAATGAAATGCTATTCAGCAAGGTAAAAAGAATAATGATTAATGTACTATAATAATGTTCAATAATATACAAATAACAGCTATGATCTTGTTACCTAAATGGTGCAATGGCCAAGTGGGTAGAGTGTTTGCCTTGTAGGTTGTGAGTTTGAACCCTGCCGAGTCATACCAAAGACTTAAAATGGTACATACTGCTTTCTCTTAGCTTATTACAAAGTAATTAGCACCCATCATTTGGGAAAGAGTATGGGAGTTAAACATACACGCACCACTACCAGCCCCCTACTATCTGTAGTGATTGCACAACTGTGTGTGACTATTGAACTGGAGATGGGTGCTGCCCTATGCACCATCTGGTGTAGGAAGGACTTTAACTTACATCCTGTTATTACCTGCTCAGTTTAGTTCTGCTTGTTCATCCTATTATAATACTATTCTAGGTGACACTCGGCTTTTTTGGCTGGCTGGATGTTTGGGCCGGCTGTAAAACAAATTTTACTCAGGCTAACACTCTTAATGCCTTTCATAAAATGGCTCACCTGCTATTTTCATCCTTACCTTTTCAAACACCCTGAACTGGCTCTTTGACCAAATATCCAGCTGCAAAAAAGGCAAAATACCCAACATTAATCAACATAAACTGTAAATTCATGTTAGTATGTATCAGAGCAAGAGTGATTGACAAAAGGATGAGCGAAGTACATTTTTTTTTACTTATTGTTTACCACATAAGAAGACCTGAAGACCACTTCAAGGTGTGACCTGAAGGCCACTCCAATGGTACATGTACTACTCAAAAGTACCGAAAGTTTTCCACGCAGTACCTTTACTGTCCTCCTGAGTACTACATCCCTGGAACCATTTGTGACACTGACACTTCACAGCCTCATGTATAAACTTTTACACACCTTGCCGTCCTCTTGAGTAACATTTTCCTGGAACCCTTTCACCACCACCCGGTCGATCAGCAGTCCCCGGAGAACAACAATAGCTTGTAATATACGGCCCAGTCCGATCTGAAAAGTGAACAAAAGTTTCTTAAAAATGGCATAAGATTATATAGTTGCCTGATTCCTGCTGTTTTTTTTCTGTCTTCCAAATGTTACCTGGCTGGCCTTGTGCCTATAGCCCTATACCCAAGTAAGTATGGCCCAATCAAATCTGAAAAGAGAACAAAAGTTCCTTCTGATTCATTAAAAAACAAACATAAGACAGTTGCCTGATTCTTGCTTGTTTTGTCTTCCAAATATTACCTGGCTGGCCTTGTGCATGTAGCCAAGTAAATACGCTGCAATCAAATCTGAAAAGAGAACAAAAGTTCCTTCTGATTCATAAAAAGGCATAGATCATGCCTTTATACATAATATATATAGTTGTCTGATTCCTCCCGTTTTTGCCTTTTAAATGTTGCCTGGCTGGCTTCATGCCTGAATGCAAAGGGCAATGTCATCTGATTGCCCCCCCCCCCCCAGGACAACAATACCTTGTAACCTATGCCCAAATCTAATCTGAAAGGAGAACAAAAGTTGCTTCTAATTCAAATGCATAAAAGGCGTAATCCTTGCCTGATCCCTGGTGTTTTTGTCTCCCAAATATTACCTGACTCAATGTGCCTGTAACTAAGTAAGTACACCCCAGAACAAAAATTCCTTCTGATTCATTAAAAAAAGGCATAAAATTATACAGTTGCCTGATTCCTGCTTTTTTTTGTATTCCAAATGTTGCCTAGTTGGCCTTGTGGCCGTAACCAAAGGGCTATGACTGTCATCTTTTTACCACATTTAATGTATATTGTACAATCCCCGTCAAAATGTCAGCTACAACTGGCTCATCTTGGTACATTATCGCAGCCTTGATGTTATCCTTTGATCTTGCAGTTCACCCCTGGTCAGCATTGTTGACTCCATCATAGTTAACATGTCTGTCACAGTCGCAGCGTGACATTTAGGAGAGCCCTTTTAAGAGAACCCAGAGTGGGTGGGGATGACGTCCTTTATGCATATTTAATTGCCTGTCAGGCCGCTTGTCTGGAGAGTCTGTGACTGCTCAAATCGCAGAGACTGCTGGTGGTATCCGTGCAGCATGGATGCTCAATGTTGTACTGTCAGGTATGTAACTGTCAGATGTGACACTTTGTATTGAAAAGAAAAAGATCCGGTTCCACGCTGAATGACATGTAAAATCCCTAGGCTATTTTGTTGCTAATAGCAGTCATGTTTCCAAAGTGATGAGATGTGTAGAAATATTGAGTAGTTGTAGGCTTCTTATCCAAAAGAAATCCATCTTAAAACAGCTCTAATGGCTGGAAGATTTATGTGTTGTGCATTTCTATGGTGTTGGATATGCAATTACTAGTAAGATGGTCTATGGATCTGATGGCTAAATTGGTAAGAGGACTGAAGACCATTTTAAAATGTCTCAATTTTGCAACTTTACTGTTCAACATATGGCTACAAACTTGTTACAAATTTATTGTTAGTCCAATCAACATGGAAGTCTTGTAGTGTCATGCAAGAATGGTAAAAAATTCTACTGAGACTTGCTGTCAAATTGGAAAAAACATGAGCATATAATATGATATATCATAAAATTGTTGCATTTGTGTCCAAATTTAGATGCTATTCATATTTCACCTTTGATAATTCAATAAGTGTGATGAGTTCAACGAGCTATAGAAAACCAGACAATTGAAATAATTTGATTACAAGCAGTTCAATGCCGAGTACGTACATTGTGCTCTTTTGTACCATGCTCAATTATCTGCCTACTTGTAGAGTGCACTTTCCAGTAGAATATCAAGGGTTAAGCACTCTTGAGCCACTAAGCTTTTTGTCCTTCTAGTTTCTAAACAGTGGAGCTAGGAACCATTAACCTTCTGTCACTAGCATGACGACTGTCACGTCAACCTGCCAATTATACTCATTGTACCTACATGTACGCCTGTACAGGGCTAGAAATCACTTTTAATTTCTGCATACATGCACTGGAGTAGGCAACATTCAATATTACCTGCACCAGACAAGTTTTACCTGCACTACAGTTTCTTTGCCTTTCAGTTCACCAAAACATGAAATGCTCTGAAAAAAATGTTCCTAGTAGCACCATTTCCAATTTTACAGTTCTCTACTGTTGTCAATGATGCTACTTTGAAGAATACAGTTTGTGACCATCCCTGGTCATATGTCCCCCTTATGTCTGGGGCTGGTTTTGTCATTACCCAGTACAGGTTAGGTGCAGGTAGACATCACAATTTATCATTATGAACCCACACAGGCCAAGTGTTTGAAATTTCTTTATCTGAGGATGAAACTGGCAAGAACATACTAGACAAAATAGCAGTTCCTCACACTTCCCCGTTTCTTTCACCTGAAAAACCCTTTGCGACATTTTCGTGGTAACTCTATTTGTTGCTCGAAAATTACAGGTTAAAGATAGGTGTTTCGTGTCTTGCCATGGTTGTCAGCTATAATCTGACTTAAGTATTATATACAATTAGGATGTCACGCTACGCATAATAGCCATAAGCTTAGCTTATTTGGTGGCAGCACATAGGTCTTAACAATTTTGCAACGGCCTATGTAATAATCAAGAAAGAAGTCGGGCATTGACAATTTTAGCACAGCCACAAATCAAAGTTACATGGTTGTCCCTATTTATGAAACATTAAATATGTTTATCTTTATCTAATAACCCTCAGGCCTTTGTAAGTATCACATGGCGCCAATTTGTATTGATTACCTTTGTTAATGATTATATGCCTTAAGTTGACATATAAAAGAAAAATGTGTAAGATATATTGTATCATCATTATAATCTATTACTACATAAACAATCCCTGTAATATTACACCACACTTAGATAAGGTGAAAGGTTTTTAACTGAAGGCAAAGGCACTACCAGCAAGGATTTCAGCACTAAGGAAAGACACAAAGGGACTATCAAAACTATCTGTGACAGTGGACTATAGAGGCCACATTTTCCTTTGGTTGACAGATAAGACAACAGAAAAACTATTTGCAATGCTGCTTATCTTGACAATGTACTTACAACATATTCTGTGGCACTTGTTAGCAAGCATACATAAATGTGATACAATGTCAATAGGATGATATAATAAAACTGTTTGATAGACTTGAAGATACTTATCTTGATAATCAGTTCTGCAGAAGTTAACTGTGGCAGGAAGACAACACCACTGTTAGTTTAAACAAAACTGATCTGAATTACACCCTATAAGCATTTACTATGGTAGCGTACGTAGTCTAATAGTTAGCGATCCTGCCTCTTGACTATAAGAGGCTGGGAGTTCGAATCCCTGCTGTTGTCGCTCACCCGACATGTATGCTACTGTAAAGGGTCGCAGTCCTTAGGATGGGACATTGTGGTCCATTGTTCATTATGCTTGTCCAAAAGAGCTAGGAGAATTTCTCTGGTACGATGAAGCTGTAAATACTGTACATACACATGTAGCATCTGTCTTCTCTGTTACGACCATAGGAGATTAGCTCTTCAGATTCATTGTGCTAAAACTAGATCGAGATCACTTTCCTTTCTTTTCCTTCCTACCCTGCATTAATCTGCTATTGACGACAGTAAGATTGCAGAATTTAGCCTAATCCCTACCTGTCTGTTCAGGTGTGGGACCCGCATTGCTCATAATGGCTCCCCTGGGGAAGGGATTAGAAGAATTATATCCTCTCTAATGTGTTCATAAATGATACATTACCTCGGCACAGACTTGCAAAATAGATAGTGAAGTCATCTTAGCTTTTCTCCACGAACAGTATGTGTTTCATAATCATACTCTGCTACAATTAAGATATAGTCATTATCACGACATCCAATTTTGTATGGTTCGATAATCCTTGTAATCATCCTGTTTTTGAGAATAATTTGTTCATAAATATTGTTTACCTGGATGTTTAGTCTTCATCATCTTGATTAGATTGTATGATTGTCTTTTCTTCAATTTTGCTGTATACAAAGATCATATTCATTTTAGCGCATAGATTCTAAAGAAAATAGGACATAACTGGCAACTTAAACCAGAAGTTAGACAAAGAGAAGGTATGTCTCAATATTTCTATGTCAATATTTATCTTTCATCTTTATACACAGAGTCAAACACTTCATGCAACTATAAGTGGTTCTACTATTCCTTCAAGGGCTTTTATCTAGGTCAACAAGATGTCAAATTAACTGTCCCCTTTAGTAAAACAGTCCTTATATAACTGAAACTGATGTAATCTTCTAAAAGCATTTTGCCCCTGAAGCATACTGTATTTTTTTTGGGAATCCACACTGAAATTGTACCTTAGATGTCTGAAATATATACAAGCGTGGAATACTGTAAATCTTCAAATAGTTGCAGTTTTCACTGTGACTTCGTGACACAGCAAACATTTACAGTAACTCACTCTGTGTGCCCACAACGAATGTCAAACTCCTTTCGACAAGTGTGGTGGGTTCTTTAACATCCTTAAGGTGTGGCTGGCCTCAAATACGGTTCATCCAGCTTTACTTCCCATCCCAGAGGACATCCCTAACCAAAGCTATATGTAGGTGTTTTTCACCCAGTCCAGTAAGGAATAGGTGTAATGTGCCCTTCCTGTCAACACTGGGGCTTGCCAGGGATTTGAACCCAGAACCTTCAGATTCTAAGTCAACAACCCTACATGTAGAGCTAACCACAAGACCATCATGCCACCTTGGTGTGATTGTCCTTTAGTGTAACATTCCATCACATGTACATGCGTACTTCAAGGTTAATACCAGCCTTATGAAATTTTGAGCTCAGAATTGTAGCCAATTAGTGTGCATACTTCCATGGGGTACAATTGTCATTAAACAACAAGAAGTTATGATTTCCCCCAATGGGCATATATTTTTGGAAGATGCCTAATTGAGGGCACTTCAGAGTTCAGATTTTCTAAAATGAAGGAAACATTTCTAACCTTAATAATACTGTTCCTTGTAGTGTTTCTGATAGCTTGTATATATAAGTAAGAAACTTTGAACCCATTGAACCCATTTCTGACCAGAGTGCCTTTCTGTGTGCAATAGTGACAAATGTACAATGTATATCACCACCTGACTTTTACGACAAATCACATCTCCCTAGAGCGATGATGATAACCTTTAGTCGTCCCGGAGACTTCTACATCTGTTATCTTCCCTGCCATTTACATGTGTGGGGCCTGGTATTGATTGTGTCCAACGGTTGTTACATACTTCTTATCATCTTAATTGAATTGTACAGTTGGCCAATGGTGACTCTGGCTGTGTTGTAGTCACCTAAGCAAGGGTGTGCTAAGAGCTCTTCTATCAAGGCTTTGGGTCAGCAGAGTTCAATGTGAACATTTGTAATGACATTTCCGTTTATCACTTGAAGCTGCGACATGCTTGTCAGTCCAAAATCATGAAAAATTTAGCCCAATAAAACTGAACTTTTCAATAGTGCCCAATACTGGACTAAGTACAATGTAGTTTTTGCAATTACATATCAATAAGAATGGCAGAGCTGACCTGGTCTTTTCAGAGTTACACTTTAGAGCCAGCTTTTAGACTAGTCACATATTACAAGGTTTATGTCAGGGTAGAGACTCCTTGACATCCTTTTCCTGTTACTTGCGATTGGGAAAGAATTTGCAATAAACTTTGAAACAACTATAATCTATTAATTGTGAAATCAAAGAGTACAAGACTTATAAAATATTATGATAAAAAAATTATGATATCACGTGTGACATGTCCATCAACTTTCGGATGCACATGTTGGATGCTCCCGATAATGTTGTAATTTAACCTACAATCGATAAAGAATCTACAATTCAGCAATGTTCCAACTGACAGAATCTGCCTCCTACAACGAAGTATATGGAGCAAACAGCGCTTTCGTTCAGTAGTATGTCAAGGAACAAGAATGTAAAAATCATGGCTGGAAAGAAACTTGACCACACCAGATTACCACCAGACGATCTCTTGTGACCAAGGCCAGAGGTGACTTGACTTGAAAGGCATTCTTTGTCCATCCGCAATTATCCTTTCTAGTCTATCCCTTACAGAATTCATTTGAATGATTTCCGCTTTGATTCTCGAAGCAGCTGATAATTGTGTCTCCTGGGACCAGGAGCCAGCCTCTTGGTGTTACCATTACTCCTTACATCAAAGGCAACCAGGGAATCCTGAATCAACCAGATTCATTCATGTTATTCCGCTTGTTAGCTCGGTCCGGAACCACATTAGAAAACTAGGACGTCTATATTTGCTGACACAGCAGCTTTTTTTCAGATGTTGTTGACAGCATATTGATGTATGCGGGAGAGCAAACTGTGTGAAAAATAGTTGGCAGACAAATCTCAAAAACTAGGACATCTATTTGCTGACACAGCATTTTAAGATGTTGTTGATATTGCTGTATTTCAAAGAACAAACTGTGTAAAAACAGCTGCAGTTAAAAGATACTAACATCTCTATCTTTCAAAATTGTCTGAAGACTAATGAAATATGATTTCTGAATATCAATGTCTACAATATCTAATATATATTATTACATACCTAACATAACTATTTTAGGGCTTGAAATACTTTTTTCTGCATTATGCACTGGTGCAGGTAACATTGAAAATTACCTGCATTGGACAAATTTTACCTGCACCACTCAGAATTTAGGAAGTATGGATCATACTGAAAACTTCATAGGTGGTAACAGTCAATGCAGCATATAAAAATCCACATACACCTACATGTATAATATACACCTAGTACATGAATTGGTGCAGGTTAGGTGCAGGTAGACAACAGAAATACCTACATGTGTATACAGCTCCTAACCTGCATATTCCTGTTGTATTTCCAGCCCTGTGTGTTATAATATACAAAAACTCCTTCTAACAGCAAGACTTTCCTCTGGCATGACTCTAGTCAACTCATCATTGTCTAACTCTTTGACAAATGTCCTCTAAGTAATCCAGTAGTATTAAGTGTGTATCCTGCATATTGCATGGTAATCTGGGCTCTCAATCATGGATACTTGAAAAGTGATGAATAGCTCTGATTAAAAGCAAGTCTAGTACATGTACAGTATTTCTAATGCAAACTTGCTTTAAAATCCAGACTATAGTCAGAAGTAGGTTTCACACAAACTTACATGTATCTTGAATGGCTGTATACTACCCAAACTAGAGAACTTGAATATGATGCTAAACTGCAATATTTATTTACAACATTTGGCCACGCTAATTACTCCGTGAAGGAGGCATACCTCCTGCAGGAGTATTCGGGTCAGCCGGTTTTTCGTGTTCGCAGCTAAAACTCACGGTTCCCCTTGTTCAATCGGCATGTAATTTTATACGTCGTCTGCAGGCATGCCAGTGATGATGCACGTATATCAATATTTACCGTAGGTGTTTTCGCGGTCAAGATAATATTCAAAAAGCACCCCTACATTTAGGGGCAAATGGGACCGCCCGCGAAAAACCCGTTGTTTTGAATAGCGGGGGGGTCGAGCATCCTTAATGCAGATGCGCGGGGCGGTTTTTAATGCAGACCAGATGCGGACCGTAATGGTTTATGGATGGCCGGAATTGTGAAATGTGTTCGCACGTAAAAGTCATGTTTGTGTACGTTGTATTTCTATGAATTTTGGCATGTGGTGTGCCGTTATGTCCGTGTTGATGCACGTGTCTTTGTTTTCACCGTAGCGGTTTTTATATCGAGGTAAATTTGATATTTCAAAATCACCCCTATTTTAATAATCCTGTGGTATAGGCCGTAGGTTAAGTAGATATGTGGTAGGCGAGGTTCTCTAAGCAGATATTAGGTGGTTGTTGACTTGTTGTGTATATTCATTTGTGAGTATCTGTTGGGATTGTGACTTATGGTTTGCACCTAAGGTCAGGTCTATTGTCTGGCAAGATGTTAATATCATAGTTGTTCGGTAGAGCTCACACACTGTACTATTTATAGCTTATAATATAGCGACCTGAAATTGGTCGGAGCGCGGAGAATGCGCCAAGATATGTGTTGTTTCCGTGTGCAACTGTGCTAACGTTGCTGTGGTGATCATGTTGTTTTGTTAAGCAGTTGACTTGAGCGGCAAGTGTTAAAATTGTTGACGTGGTTTTAGACTGACCGCCAGTTGCGCAGTTGACTTTGTGTACGTGTCTTTGTTTTTACCGTAGCGGTTATGTGGGACGGTGTTTTCCGTGTGCAACTGTGCTAACCGTTGCTGTTGTAATCATGTTGTTTTGTTATTATAAAGCAGTTAACGTTGACTTGAGCGGTACCCGTTTTTTCCGTGTTCGCAGCTAAAACCCACGGTCCCCTTTGTTCAATCGGCATGCAATTTTATACGTCGTCTGCAGGCATGCCAGTGCCAATACCACCTCTCAATCTGCAAATTATAAAATTTCACGGAGAATTGTCGCCTATGGCGTCTTGTTTAATTTGTTGGCTATCAGATTTTTTCAGGAAAACATTAAGTGACAAAAAAACAAGCTTAGGCATTCTATGATAGTCCCAAATGCTATATAGAAAAGCCGCAAATGCTATGATAGGAGCCGTGAAGTCAACATACCAGGTTGGTTGGCTGGTTCAATCAATGAATTTTGAACTTTTAATGAAACCACTGCATTGATACATGGAAAAACTACTAGGAAGACAAGGAGTTTATTCAACTGTTGGGGCTAAAATATGAGCATTTTGGAGTTGTTTTAGAACTTGAATAAAAATCAGAAAACAAATGAAGTGGGTGAATCCGAGAACCAATTGATTAAATTGGTGTGGCCTTATGTAATGTCTGACACTTGGTGATAGAGGGTACAACTGTCACATTTGAAAGGCATTCCAAGCCATGTGCATGCTTCGTATTTAACAACTGTTACAAGTGCTTAGTTCACTGAGTCACTGACCAAATCATTAGTTTTCGTATTTGAATGACAAGCATGTAAGCGGTTAATGGCATTAAATATTTTTTGTATCATAAGCTGCATGCCTTGTTGTCAATCACAGATATGTATAAACAGTCATAATTGGGCCCATGAGACAACTGCTGACACGAAATACATGTATGTGCAGCACTGCTTATGTTCTCATGAAGCAAAGCTCAAGTACTAAGACTAAGTAAACATAATATTTGATTTTCCCATTATAATAACATTGCTTAAACCAGTAAAGAGGCTTTTTGTTCAAGTCAAAACACAGCATGACTCAAATTTTTTTCTACAAACATTCACTAGTTTAGGTATCTTCCAATATTACCTGCCCCATACAAGTTTTACCTAGTACAGTGATTTATTTTCTTTTCCTTTCTTCACATAAAACACTCCTATACTGAACAATGTACACATCAATATTGGGTCCAGCTTCAACATCATTCGTTCATGCTGATGACATGTATGAATAATTTCTTCTTTTATTTTGTTGCTTCTTTTATTACAGATACAAGAAGGACTGGCTGTGACTGATAAGCAACACCTAACAAAGTAGAGGTGTACAGAATTACCAGGAACTATTCCAGCTGCAACTTTGTCTTTGAGAGGAACAAAAAAACAGAGATTGAACTGAAACAAGATTTTGTTTTCCATTAAAGCCATTGCTGGAGCAAAGACCTTGCAGGATATGAGGACAATAGGCCAGAGAAAGAGTGGATTACAGTGAATTAATGGCTACAGGCTAGAGGAAACAGGACTGAACTGATAGCTTTTGTAAAAAAAATAATCACAAGGAAGGGTATTTACAAAATAGACACCTGCACTGTGCTGAGGACATTCCAGAACTTTTCCCAGGGTCACATTGTCTTTTCACAGGACATATTTGTATCAGGAAGGACCACAGAATAAACCTTGCATACATGCAATACGAAAAAAAGCCCCAACATGTTGGATGGGACAACAGTCATGTCCTGTTTAATTCAGACTGATGTGGAACTTCATATGCCTTTATCACAACACAGGTTCTTCCAGAGGTTTCCAATCTGAGAGATTTGCAAAAAAAAAGTTCCCTGGAATACAGATTTCCTGGAATCAACTTTGAAAACAACTTGGCTAGGCTGTGTGAAGACAACTTCTCCAACTGTACATGATTCAGCACCGTGGAGAGGCTACAGAGGAAATAGACCTGGACACTGTTCTAGACCATTAACAAGAGGGCCTTGAAGTAAACGATACAATCATCTCATACAATTTCTACAAATGAAAACACAATTTTCTAAATTGGCACCTCTCAAATTTGAATCTCTGAAGTATTATGAACAAAGAGA